>CM022487.1:6956171-7120574 GCA_011952105.1 Coreoperca whiteheadi | reverse complement strand
CTTTTGTTTTTGCTCCTTCCTAATAAACAATTTAAAGGGTGTAAAAAAGAAGGGGAAAACGGGGGGGGGGGGGGGGGGGGGGGGAAGGAAAAATGGATGAAAAAAAAAAAAAAGAGAAAAGGCATGATGACACAAGACACATACCTATGCTTGTCAAGTTTCACAGGTTTATGACATATGTAACCAAGTTTGTTTCTTTGTTTGTTTTAAATCCATGTTTCCTAAATTGGATGGAATTAAGGAAATCTGTAAAAAGTTGTTTCATTCACGTGAATCTTTGTCCACCTCTCCAGGTTGTACCACTCAACTCAAAAGAATGGCAGCCTGTTACAGCTCCATCTCCAGAGTCTGTATGTGTCAACAGGGGGCAATTAGAGATTTTAGTTACTATTTTGTTGGCATTTTGCTTCAGTTGGACAGTTCAATGATGGGACAGAGCGCAACAGAAGGGGATGACTCAGCTACCGAGGTCTCCGCGGTCACATGGTGCGTGTCCGAGGCCCCCTGAACCCTTTATGTTTTGGTCTGGGACATCTTTTCCTTGGCTTCAATAGAAACACGAGCAGGTACTGTGGCATCATTTTTATATTCTAAAAGATCTTTTCTATCCATATTCATTGCATCTTCTCTTTATTGATGCAGCACGCTTTCCACTTGAGACGCCTGTAAAATCTTTTCCTTTTTCTCTTATAAAAACTGCTCCTGGCTATCCTTCACCTGACTGCTCACCGTTCTCTTCAGGCGAGGTTGTCGGTTTTGGATTTTGCTGAACTCTTCGACCTTGCCCTCGTCCACGTCCTCCTTCAGTTCCCAAGTGGCGTCTTCGTAAGGCAGAGAGCACCACTTCACCAAGTAGTAGATAACAGGCTAGAGGGAAATGGTGAAAGCAAGTATTTAATTATTGCAAACATGCTACTTCATAAAACGAACAAACGGTCGTATTTCTGAAAGAAAAGGACAAACAGCACAAGAGTTCGGCTACACAGCCAGTCTCTTTTGTACAGCTGTGAAAGTGACTTCTTGACTAGGCCTGGTCTCTCACCTCGCCGTTGTCCTTGTCGACGCTGTGGGAAACGTCCAGGATCCTGTCCACCTCTACATAGTCCGGGTTAAAAGACTCCTCATCCTGAAGAGAACCACAGGGTCAGAGACCGTAGTAATATAGACAATCAAAATATGTGCAAAGTTATAGTTTAAGTAGCTGAACCACATCATAAAACGAGAGGTTTCAGCCTGTGCTCCCCTCTCACCTCCTGGAAGAGGTGCCTCATCTGTGCGTGCTTGGTCTTGAACCTCTTGATCTTTTGATGGATCCTCTTATCTCTCTCCAGCTGCTCCAAACTGGCCCACTCACAGTGTAAATATGAACTGAGAACAAGAGAGTCACGTTTTACTCGTTTGGATGTCTCCTCAAGAAAAAAAAAAACTGTCAAGTGCTATAATTAAAACTTACTAGTTCTTGTATTTCACAAAGAATTCCTCAACATTGATGTACTGGCCCTGGGAAACCTTAAAGAGAAGAACAAGTTTTTCACAGTTTATGATGCTCAGAATAAGATTAAATGAATTTAAGGATAGTACAGGAATTCAATAAAAAATGGAATAAACATACTTCCTTCTTTGTTAACCTCATAGACAGAACTTTGTCTACAATGGCGGCATCTTCCTCGCTTGGGTTTTCCTGTAAAAATAAAAAAGTAACACTGAAGACTGTTGATCTACACACCTTCAATCCTCTTAATATTTACATCCAACATTGCAAATACACACTACGTATAAATTAACAAACCCCCCGCATTTCAATCAGTGTCCATCTCTTTATGGCGAGCTTTTCAATCTCACCAGAGAAGAAATAACTTTGTTACAATAGTTCCACACTCACCACAAAGAACTGCATGCTAGGCTGTCCGTCAACATCCAGCTCCATTTCCTGTTTAAGCTGCGCTGCTGTCCCGCCACTGATGGAAGCCACAGCTGCCGCGGTTGTAGTCACGTCTACATCTTCCTGCTCATCCTCATCATCTGTTATCTTGATGTCCAGGTCCTCCGTGTACTTCTTTCTCTTCACCACACGGTTGGAGCGCCTCTTCTGGCCAGAGGACAGACGTGTAAATTTAAAAAGGTCAAGTTAAAAACCTCAAGCTGATGAAAACGCTTATCCCAATGGGCGCACACACACAAAAAACAAAAATAGAAGCATGCTTTGTAGATTGTGTTAAACTACCCCGGCTAAAACAGATTTCCCTATAAATCAGCTTCGTCATTTGAGACAACATCATCCTTTAGAGCATTCAGAATGTAAACAATTATTCAAAATTTAATTCTCCCACAAGAAGCACTGAAGTACTGCGTGCAGGGGACCACTAGGTTCTTCCAGTCAGTTCACTTTACCTGACCATTATTTTACGTTTTAACATTGCCGAGTGGGACATTTTTGCTTGTTGTATCGTGTGTCAGAAATTAACTGGGCATGTGCCGACCAAGAACAAGGGCAAAATTGGAAAACTCGTCCACACAACCTTCTTGCTCCATTCTTTTTGTTGAGCTAAAAATTTTTTGCAGTCGCACGTGTCAGGATACACGTGACGCCAATAATTACAACCAGAGATAAAGTAGGGCTTTGTTAAAACATTGAAGCATGTCATGTTTTAACAAAGGATGAACTTTCATGACACTTAACTTCCTGAATTTTCGTGGACAGCTTTCACACTGAAGCACTAACAGAGCTGAATCCCTCTTTTTTCGTTGTGTTTCAGAAGATTGGGGGAAGATTTCCAAAAGTGCGCTGATCTTACTTATGTGACCATGTATGTGTTTGTACCATAATCAAGTCATCCTCCAGCGCAGCAGGTGAGGCAGGGCTCAACTCCCCATCAGAGTGGTCTGAGGACACATTTCTCTTTCTTTTATTTGCTCCCACTAGAGTAATAGTGCTGCAGGAAGGTGGGGAATAGAGGAAAGACAAAGACAGAATACAAAAGAACAGTAATAAATATTGTTTTATACACAGCTACATTTCCAAACATACAGAGATATTTTACCTTCCAATGATTCCCTCCCTCACCTACATATCACTTACTTTGTCTTAGTCTTGCTTTTGCTCTTGTTCCCAGCCCCAGGTATTACTGCAGCCACTCCAGTTGTCCCTCCTGGTGTTTTCGCTTTGCTCTTTTTGTCGACCCCTCCTGCGGTTTTGGGTGTCGTTCCTCCAGCTACAGGACTTTTCTTCTTGCTTCCTCCTCCGCTGGTCTTTTTCTTAGCAGCAGACACCACAGTCACTGTGCCCCCTGTTTCTGGGGACGTCTGTGTGGATGGAAGCTCATCCTGGTTCAGGACTCTGGGCAGGTTCTTCTCACCACGTGCTTTGGCCCGGGCTATAGCTTCAGCCACAATGCGGTTTGCTTTCTCCTGCTTGCATAGGATCTCCACTCGTCGCACAGAGGCAGGCTCGCCAGGGGCCTTGGTGATACGGATGGCCTGGGATGGAGTGGTGGTTGTAGTGGAGGGGCCTGCAGCCGACGTGTTGATGACCTTCACCACAGAGACTGTGCCGCCAGCCGAGGATGCTGAGCTTGTCTGTATGACGGAGAATTTTTTAATAAAAATCTGCATTTCCTGCCACATTTTATAAGAAACCCCTAAGCCCCCACTCTAAAGTATATAAAATGAGAAACTGTCTATGCACATCTGGAGGTCTACCTGTGGCTGCAGAAGCATTTTGAGTGGCACGGCAACTCTCTGTCCTCCTTGTCCCTGCGAGATCTGCAACACCTGTGGGCTGCCAGTATTGCCAGCTCCCGAGACCAGCTGGTACTGCGAGAGCGAAGGAAGAGACAGGTCAAGGCACATTCCCTTCTCAAAATAATCTAAAATGTAGATATCGGTCCAGGGTGTTTTTAGGCTTGACAGCCTTTGAGTTGTGAAAGACATCTTCGACAGACCTAGGCTAACTGTTTCCCTCTGCTTCCAAACTTTGTGCTGGGCTAGGCTAAACACCTCCTGGACCAAGCTCTGCTCTTTTCAACTCTGAATAAGACCGCAAACAAACATATTTCCAAAAATGCTACCGAGTTGCTTTAAGGTGGTTACAAATAGAGCCACAAGAGTATAAAACAGCAACAAACTTTAAACACCCAAGATGTCTAGTTATATCTTAAATGATGCTGTGATCATTTAATAACTTCTTTATGATTAACGGTTATGTGAAAGTTGTATGGAACATTATTTGGAGGATATGTAACTTTTAAGAGCCAGCAATCAATTTGAATCTACGGATCCATAAAAAGAGCCACATTGCCGATTTTAACCAGAAGCCATTCAGCCGTTCAGTGTAGGAGGACAAGGGGGAACCTATTTCCTACTGTTTTCTTTATATTCACAGGCTACAGGGTGCTGATGCAAGCAATGAATGTCCTTATATGGCTAATAAAAGAAGCCAGCGTTAACATTAACTGCTAATGGATGCTAGTTAGCAGAGCCAGTGTGGGAATGAGCATCATTTGGACTTGTCTCTCTCAGCTACACAAAATTAGCTATATTTATTTTGTGGTGTACTGAAACAGTACATGCAATAGTAAGTTTGAACATCTGAAACACCTGCTCTTGTCCAACACACAGTAGCAAACTGAAATATTAGTCCCACAGAAACACAGCATTTGTTGTGGTAGCTGGGGTCATTTTGCCAGTATGTCACAGGGGGTCAGATTTCAGGATACACTACTTGAAATTATTGACTACTGGGCAGTGGTTAAAAACTTGACTGCAAGCAGACGAATGTCAATATTGAGTGTAGTGGGAAATCTTTCATTTCTTTTCATATCAGTAACATTCAAGACCTTCAACACCTGCATCAACCGAGAATAACTGACAGTTTGGCATGATTTCTTAAAAGAACACTTTATCACAAAAGACAACATCAGAGCTCAGAGTAATTGGTCACAAACAAGAGAAGAAAAGAGGAAAAACAAGAGTGTCAAGACATTACATGTACAGTAGGAAAACCCTAATCTGAATAAACTACTAAGTATATTACTAAATAAATATACTTCCAAACTCTGAAACACTCCTTTCTCACCTTAACTCCTCCTTGTTGGTTGGGCTGCTGCTGCACCTGCAGCTGAATTGTGAGGACTTTGGGCTGCCCTCCAGTGCGAGCCTGGGTCAAGGCTGCTAGCTGGCTCCCCTGGATCACCAGTTTGCCTCCGGGGAGCTGACCCAGCACAATTCTACCTGGGGCCTGGGTCTGCTGCCCCCCTTGGGCTGTCTGAACCTGCTGGACTTGTGTGACCTGCTGCTGGGCAGTAACAGCTTGACCTGCTGGGACGGCAGAGCCAGCCTGGGAGGGCTGCTGGAGAACCAAAGTGATCCGCTTTGCTTCGCCACCCTAGAATCAAATACACAGAATGAGACTCATTATGGCACTCAGGAAAAAGACTGACCTAAAAATACAGCTTGTGAAACTCCGCAACGACCCTGATAGCAAACCATAAAACTATTCTGTCACCTGCTGTGGTACAGCTGTCAGGGTGACACCTTGCGGCCCGTCTGCTGTGGCAGAAGAGGTGGTGCTTACCTGCGTTTGGGCCTGCATGGCTGGCTGGAGCTGCACCTGGCTCTGAGCCTGGACCTGGATCTGGGCAGCCTGGGCCTGGGGCTGGACTTGGACTTGAGTCTGGCCTTGAGCCATCTGTGCTTGGGCTGGGATCTGCACCTGAATCGCCTGGCCTTGCGTCTGCTGCACCTGCTGGGGCATGGAGGTCAGCAGCATCTGTTTCACTGGCCCATTGGGAGACTGCAACAGCCTCTGCACCCCTGCAGCACCCACCTTGACTTGAGCTTGTCCTGGGCTCGCCTGATTCAAGACTGTCCCCCCCTGCAGTATGGACATGCCAGGTTTAAGAGGGGTGCCAGACAACACACGGATGACCTTTCCACTGGTCTGCCCTGTGGCTCCTGACACAGTCTGCAGCACCTGGGCTTGACCCTGGGGACCTTTGAGAATGACAATTTTACCACCGGCCTGCTGTGTGATGGCAGCTAACTGCTGTGGAGTGAGCTGGTGAGTTATCTGTGTGAGCTGCTGCGTGGTGGCGGTGGTGGTGGCCGGGGAGCTGGAAACAGTCAGAGGTGAGCTCAGCAGGACAGTGCTACTGGTGGCCCCGCTGGAAATGGGTATGGTGGCCTGGGCCTGAATCTGAGGTACAGTATCAACAGGGGCAGGAGCCGGGGCTACAGTGGGAGCAGCAGCTATGGAAACAGTCTGAACAGTCGCCACTGGCACTGGCTGCTGCGCGGGAACTTGAACGGGGGCAGGGTCCGGAATGGCGGGAGCTGCTACAGGAACATTAAGGGCAGCGTTGACCGTGAGCTCAGGCTCGCCTGGTGGGTCCACTTGGCCCAACGCCAGCTTAAAGGCCTCCTCCACAGGGTCTGAGGAGCCCTGAGAAAAGGAGTCGTCCGGTAGGCCGTCCAGGTTAAACAGGGGAGTGTCCTCAAAAAGGTCCATGATGGGGTCTGCCATCTTGCCCACTCCGCACAGGGAGACAGGCACAATGAAAAAAAAGACTCTGGAAACAGCTAAATAGTCTCAGTCCAGTTCTTCTCAGCTTTTAAGTAAACAGCTGGTAAAAGAGAAGAAACACTGATGTCAATGAAGCACAAGTTAATGACTCTCACATTATTCAACAAATGCTGTACTGCTTATTACATAGCTCAAACCTGTGTACAACAACGGACATTTGGTGCGCCTCATTCAATGGTTAGTGCAAGTGTGTTTAAGTGTATAAACACAGCAAGGGGCAGACAGACGCATGGCAAAGGTGGTCCTATATGGCAAAGGTCAATCCTGTAACTTCTGGTCCTCGTTTCTTTCTCAGCTCCAAATTACAGTTTCTCTGTTTCTTTGATCCACGCCAAGATCATTCATTTCAGTTTCACAGAAAACGTTGTTACGAACACACTTACATTTACATTCTTAAGGGCTGTAACTGAAATGATCACGCTTTTCTCCAATGGGAGTAAAGTGCATCACCCCAAATATTAGTTTAAAAAAAAAAATGTTCAAAAAGGACATATTAGGCCCACTAAACTAACGTTAATGACTGCCACTGGATTATTCAAAATATACTGCTTTTAAATGGAACGCCTTAAAGTTAGCTCGTGGCCACCTTGTCCAGAAAACGGTTTCAGTGTGATATTAAAGGTTTAGGAAAAAAATGCTCCACATACAATTAGGCCGTTTCAATAGTAATATACAGAGCTAGACGACCCCAGGGGAGACTCAGTGAAAGAAAATAGTTGGTAGTGAAGTGAGACGAGGAGGGTACTGATGCTGAAGAGGTAGGATGCTGTCCTCTCTGATCGTATGTTGCGGTCTTTCTCACAAAACCGTCGGCTAGCATTAGCTTGTGCCGCGACGAAGATGTGCCTATTACAAAAGCGTGTGTGGCACCGAACACATATTCAGGTTTATAAACACGGTATATAATATGTTTGGAACCGTTAGCTCTCTTCTCGGCCATTTACTACTAACCATTCAGTCTACCGGACTCCTTCAATCTCATCAACAAACCGGACCAAACCAAAGCAACGTGCCACAATAACCATTGCCCGTCAACGTTCAGACACGGGTTAGGCCGCAATACTGTTTCGGTTGGTCTGCGTCTATTTTTCGGCAAAAATACCTGAAAATAACCATCATAACCACTATCCTAACTCTCACAGTAATAATTTCGGGGTGCTAAATTTACCTTTGCATCGACACACATGGCTTTCTCCGTCTCACAACACTGTACGATTACAGGAAACGACCAGGGAAGAGCAGGAACTAACATTCTTGCCAGAGAAAGCGTAGAAAGCGTGCCCCTCGGATGTTATCGAACGGTGATTGGTCCGTTTTCTCCCAAGCCGGCACTATACGGCTATTTCATTGGCCGTGCGAGCTATCCCTCATGTACACGGCCGCGTCTGGGCGGGATGAGAGCCATAGTTGGGTTGAGAAAACAATAAATGCGGCCTAGCTGGGATCATTTGACTGAGTGATCTTCAACATTGCCGTTTTTCTACCGTAGATGCTCGTTACATTAGAAAGCGCAGGCCTTTTAGAGGTGACTGGAGAAAAATAGACGGTGTTTTTATCATCTCAAAGGGTTAATGGAGTGCACAACCCAACAGGCCTGTTTGTGAATGACACTGTCAGTTTTTCAGGGTTTTATTGGCTACAGCTCGGGAATCATCTTCGTCTTGTGATATTGCTTTATTACTTTCTAAAAACCAATATGCACCCAGATCCCGTAGGCACATTGACCGATTTTCGCTTATTATTGTTACATTTTGAGGTATAACAGTTTTCTTCTAGGTACCAATTGTGAGGACTCGTGTGCTTGCATGAGTGATTCAGTTCTGTGGGATTGGGGTTTTGGCGCCCTCTAGTGCCCACAGACTGAAATATGATTATTAGCCGTTTTGGATATTTTATTTAGTCGAGTCTCAGTTTGCGTTTAAAAAATGGCCAGATTATTCCGCTGGGGCCACCCAGACAGGAATGGGCCCCTATTAACCCACTGTTCCCTCTACGTTGTGTGCCCTGTGTATGGTACCAGCAGGCTTGGTAATGGAACATGCACCATGTAAGAACAAAATAAGCTGAAATAGTGAAAGTCTTACACCTAGATAAAGACCTCAAGCTCAGGTAAAGTTACAATTAATGATATTGCCACAGACCAGCTGACACACAGGGAACTTGCAGCTTTTGCAGGTCCCTCACGGTCTGGGACCCCAGAGCAAGTTCCTCCTTTTTGCGCAGTTGGTAATCCAGCCTTGATCATATTTGGCATTTCTGTTCTCCTCAGCTTGAAATGCCACAACGAAATATATGAGCTATGACATCACATAGTTAAAAAAAATGGAAAAAAGGATTAGGAGAGGCCCTCATTTTCTGCACAGGAACTGAGGTCACTATGATCAGCATGCACTATGTCCACAAAGTCTCCCATCTATTATCTTTAAAGCTTCTTCAGTCAGTGCATTAATGTGACACCGTGAATGAATGTCTTGGTTCTCCATTTCCAGGAATAGTTACTGGCCCGTCCTAAGACCATGAGAGTGTGATGCTGACATAAGACCGAGAGACAGAGGAAGAGATGGTGGTCATGAACCAGGGAAGCGTAAGTGACTACATGTGACAGCGCACCGCACTTTATCCATGGCAGCCCTGTGGAGAAGAGCCTGCCTGCTCGCCAAAGCCTCCATCTGTCTGCGGCCCTGCGAGGAGTATCCGCTATTCACCACACTTACACTCTGCCCCATGCTGGTCTGCTTGGTCCACGCCAACGCCAACTCTGCTGGTGAGAGCTATATTTACAAACAGCTGCCGTGGCACTGGGTAGACTACCATGAGAGGGAGGAGAAATACTGTTTTGCATGCACAGGTTAAACTGTCACACTCCTAATACATGTAATGTATTACATGTAATACATGGAATGTATTAGGAGTGGAGTACACAGATTCAGCTCAATTACACATCCAGAAATAATCCACTCAATTATTTCTGCCTGTTAGTCCAGCACGGATTCATAAAATGTTTGTGGAAAGGAGTATTTGACAATGCATGCATTCCTGTACACGTAATAAAAGCGACAGAGCCAACTTGATTTTATTTTATTTTAATAGTTTCTCCTCAATAGAAATTTCTGTGTAAATAAACATTTGTTGCAGGAGAGACTAACAGGCATATAGGGGAGCATCAGACACTGCAGAATAAAGGGCAAGTTTGTTAGCTAGACAGGATGCCATGTGGAGCATAGCAGTGTTTCAAACATTTTGAATGGAAAAAAAATCTAATCTTAGCACAGAAGCCCACATTGCACATGGCTACTTAATACTTTTGTCACAATTCAAATATCTCTTATACAAACATTTATACACATAAACAGAGCAAATTAAATCCACTGACTAAATGTTTCCCCCCCATTTTCTTTTGGTCTCAAGTGAGAATTATCTTAATGTGCACAATCTTCATCTCACCTTTGCATAAAACACATCCTTTCATGCACTGTATAAAGAGTTAAAGATTGAAGCCTTCCTTTTCTTCTAACACTTTTCATTTTTCTCTCACTCATTGTCACTACGGCTCTATCCAATTCTCCTCCTATCACCCTTCCAACACCTCAACCCGCTCTCCGTCCGCCTTCCTCACAAGGGGAAGACCAGGAACCCAGAGAAGGTGGAGTACTTCCAGCCTCCCATCAGGTTGCCTCTCTCCAGTCTGAGGTAGGCCTTGTCCCCCTTCTCCATAATCACCAGGCCGGCGTTAGTCGCAGCTTCTCTGGTCACATCCTGGTCCCCGGCGAAAGCTGAAATCATTGGCCAGCCATTCAGCATTAGGCTGACCTAAGAGAGGGCAAATAAAGGCTTCAGAGTGCGCATGCTGATTCACTGCAATGAAAACTATAAGTGTCATAGTTGAGGTATCGCACCTGAATAGTTTGTCTATTGTAGGCCTTTACAACATGGAAATTGAAGCTGTACACGCCTCTTCTCGGTGCCAGGAAAACACTGCTCTCTTGGTCAAAATGAGTGCCCACATTCACCAAAATCTGATGCGACAGCAAGAGAGGGAGGAGAAGGAGGGAGGCAAGATGATATGTGGAACTATAAAGGGTTTTCACGGTATGGCAGAGAATAACAAAAACCTTGGAATACCGGTGATATACAGTGCAGCTGTTGTCAAAAGATTCCTCCCATAACTACATATACACATGCTCACTCCAGGGTCACCTGGGTCATTATATTTGTCCATCCAATAACATCTTAGACTTCTCCCAAAATACTGAGTCATCAAAGCCCAAAATGTCCATATAATTGCAGCCAATGCAGGCAGCATTCTGAGTCAAAATTTGAGTGTTTACCTCATTAGCATTTTCCCTCACTGTCAGAACTCTAATCATATGTGCATCTTATTGGCAGACTTCTGACTACAAAATACTGGGAGTACAGCTTACAGAAGCTGTGTGGGGAAAACTGATCAACTTGACCTTTTATCATGGTGCTATAAAAAGATCCTATTCCGTGAAATAGAGAGAGGTCCAAGATGGAACTACAGTGGAGAACTTTGTTGAAACACAATTTGAACTATTGTGATCTCTGAACTGTAGATCACACTTTGTAATAAGTCATTTGCCCTCTCATGCCAAGAATGGGCTTTGTTTGAACTGCAAAATGCCTTACTGTTACGGTCACATACTCACATTATCAAAGTAGATGATCATGGTGCGGTTGCTCATGTCCGTGGGCTCGTGGTTGGTCTGGCGGCTGGCGGAGAAGGCCACCCGGCCGGAGCCAGAGCGAACCGACATGCCCAGGGCGTTACCGGCGGGCTCGGATGAAGGAGTGGAGTCACACACGACCAGGCATTTCCCCTCCAGGATGATGGGCTCTGTGTCATTCTGGCCCCTAGACTCCATAGGTCCCCAAAACAGGAGCACACTAAACAGTATGGGGAGGTCGAAGGTGACTGACCTGGGATGCATGACTGAACCCGGGGATGTTTAGTCGAATATCTCTGATTGATTCTGCTGTAGAGAAGTGTCACTTTGGACAACTTGAAATGAAAGCAAACATGCTATGGTGAAAAAAATTGTCTTCGTTAAAATGTTACTTTAATCTTGATGTAGTTTTGGCTGGTAGCAGCTGATGTACATTAATATGCACCTCAGAACCAAATAATATTCCAAAAATACTCAGAACTGTTCATTGGCCATAGCTGTCAATCACTCCATTTCAGTTTTCTTGTTTGCCCCCACAAATCCCAAATCGCCTCAGTGGCCTACGTGCTGTGTCAGCAGGGGCCAGAATGACAATCACCACAAAATCTCTTGGTATTTTCAAGTTGATTTCTTCAGCAAAAAACCCGACAAGAGGGCAGAAGAGAAGTAGCTGGCAAAGGGAAGAAAGGGTTTGAAAAGATAAGGTGCAGCACAGTGAGCGAAGAGCCCAGTTCGGACTTTAACTGATGGTGAGAAGGCTGAAATGATAAACGATGCTGAGGAGAGGTGAAAGGGGAAAAAACTAAAAACAGATGAGGTAAGGATCTGGAGAGGTGACAGGGAAAAGATGTAGGACCCAGAAGGGAGTGAGAAAGAGAGAAGGAGTGGGGGAACAACTCCACTGGGTGACCATCTGTCTTTTACACGTACCCCCCCCCCTCCCCCCCCATCACCAGCACCACCACCAACGCGGCTCACACGACACACACACACACACTCTTCTCTCACTTGTGCTTTTGTTTCACACTTACTGACACACATATAGTAGCTATACATAAAATAACAAAGTGTCACATTTTGCATTTTTCTTTTATTTTCTCTCCAAGTTCAACAGCCTTTCTGTTGTTTGACTCGTAGAAAATTAAACACAACAACTTGGGGATTAGAGCCATTGAGTTTCAAACAGTACATGTTTAAATACCGTATATTTATCTTTGACCAAGCATGCATGTGTGAAAACATCTCTTTCTAGCCTCGGTGAAACTTATTTCACCACTCACAAACACAGCTACTTTTTGGCTGGGGAAGGATTCACATTATTGCAAAACGATCAGTTATTCACCTTAAAACAAGCGCTCTGAAATGCCCCAACTATTGTCGCCGTGCAGTACAATCCTAATATTTTAAAGCAATGAAAAAAATCAATGATCACCTGTTTCCGTCTGAACAATCTTGTATTCCATATCAGGTGAAAACTGTTGTTTCCTCCCTGCTGGAGTATCAAAATATGGACCAAAAATCCCCGTTCTCTTGCTCACATTATCTCACAGCATGGCAGTCAGTCTGATCGTAACCAAGCCAGAGTATGCTCTGATCGTTCTCTCTGTCTCTCTCTCTCTCTCTCTCTCTTTCAGGTTCTTTCTCTCGCTCAGCCCCCCCCCTCTTCCGTCTGCTTCTTTCTCACCCTCTATGTTACATACGCCCACTCACCTTTACAGTGAAATAAAGAAAATGGAAAGATAATTGGGCATCTGAGCTGCTTCAAAGAGCAAAGCTAGCAAGTGAGTGGCAGTTGTTTTCCCTTTTTCTTTAATATCCAATCAAATTAGTGATTCCTTCTTGTGTGTCTTCATCCTGAGTTAAAAAGGATCAAATGCTCCGTCTTTTGTTGCTTGCGCACTTTCATGCGAAAACATTTACATCTCCATTTCTTTGTGTAGCTGGGTAGCATCTTTTATAAGACACTAAAGCAGATATCAGACTGGATAAATATTGGCATATTGGCACATGCTGCATGTGCCAATTTCTCTGTGAAGATATTGTTTTTGTGTTCTGTTTTGAGCATATGAACACACAACCCAGCCGGATGAGGATACACATAATGTCTAGACACACATAAACATATTTTGGCTCAGAGATCAGAGATGCTTAAGAAAGGATGGGATGAGTTGTGTCCAAAACATCTGATAAAATTATTTCTGGCATCAAAAGTCATCACCACCTACAGCCTTCTTTTACATTATTGTAATATCTTTGAATCAACAGACATCTGCATTTCTTATCACTTTGGAATGAAAAGCACATAACAGTCTTTCAGTGTCATCACGAAAACCTATTTCTGTCCTTTTTCAAAGGTGCCTTTTCATTTGCTGTCCCGCTAGGATCCACTCATATTCACTCCTCGAAGGCTCCATTCTCACGCTTTCTCTGTTGGAAATCATTTCCATGTCACCCGATCACAGTTTTAGGAGATCTGGTTTTGTCTCTTTAATGAGCAAGAAGATGAGCTCAGTCTGAGACGTGAGGGAGAAAGAGAGAAACATCAGAGAGGCTCATGGGGAAGGTTTCACCACAGGGTTGTGTGGTTCCAGACGTGGGGAAATAAACCAACGCCGCTTTGTCTTGGCAGGGCTTCGTCTAAGTTGAACCAGCGCAGGGCACATCTTATTTGCTCTGTCCTCCTTTCCCTTTTCCCCACCTCAGACTTTGATGATAGAGATGCGGCTGTTGAGCTCGGCTTTGTAGAGTCCAAAGCCCAAGCACACCGGCTGAGTGAACGTGGTCGAGAAAGTGTGGAGGTGGGTCAGGTTACTAGATGGTCCCACCTCGGAGAAGGTGATGGTGCCTGCGCTGTAGTCCACAGCGACGGCAACGCGGTTTCCAGTCATTTGGACCGTGAGGCGGGTCTTCCTGCGGTTGTGCCACGCAGCCAGCTTCCTGTCATGCTGCTGTGTCAAGCTCCAGGATACCTGGAAATGTAACGAAGGCATTTTAATCAAGGCACGTGTTTTCCTTTTGGCTGAAACTAGAGCTGGAACAATTAGTCGATTTATTGATTGGCAGAAAATGAACTGGCAACAAGTTGTTAGTCATTCAAGTCATTTTGAAGCAAAAATGTAATAGTTGACTAAAGACTTGCTGCAGTTGTTTGAATAAATCATGACATACATGAAGCATGTGACTTAAACGTCCACTGAAATAATACCAGAAACAAACATAAATGCATAAAGAGAAACATATTTCTATTATGTTTTCTACATTGTTTTTCACCGTTGGAGGTTTGACTGGGGCTCTCTTAATTAAGTCATCTTGTTGCGCCCTCTTCTTCTGCAATGTAACCGGACTTGAACATTAGCGTCACCAGCTGTTTATCACGAGAAACCAACTCCCAATACTCGCATAACGGTAGAGGAAGGAAAGGCACATTCATTCGCATTTTTCTTTGCCCTTTTTCGCAAAATTCCACGCCATGACAATTTTGAAACATTATTATGACTGACAGAAATGGCTGATTTGGCTGGTAGTCTCCGCAAGCCATGGTGCTTGGTACATTTTTACATCAAATCCTAATTTGATGTAAAAATGTTGAGTTGCTTTAGGGCACAGAAGGAAGATAGTTTTACAGCGCAACACGGGAAGGGGGTTCTGTTGTTGAGCGCAAATGAACTAGTTGTTCCTGTGACCGATGACCGAATGAGCGAGAGTTCAAATGAAAATTCTGTGCAAACAGCCTTTTCATTTTCACCGAACCTTGAAACGGTTAGGTGCCACTGTGTCATCCAAACCGACTACTGTAGGTGGCATATATACCTTGTTGTTCCCGAAGGCGTTGCCCTCTTTCCCCTTCCGTCCAATACTTTTATAGCAGACGCCGATATCCCAGAATCCCTCAGCCTCCAGCTCCCAGTAGTGAGTCCCGGAGGAGAGGGTCTGAATGGCGAGGACCTGCGGCCAGTGGTCGAAACGCTCGGGGTGAGCAGCGCAGGGCAAGCGGCTTTTAACCCTCGTCACTGAGAGAAGGTCACCAGAGATGCTCAAGAGAGGGTGGGCCGTGTTAGTGTCCAGAGTCAAGGGACTGGTTACTGTATCAGAGGGAATTAAAACAGCAAAGTAAATTAAAATATATAAGTTGCTTGAGTTACATTACTTTTGGCAATCAGCCGGTCCACTGACTCTGGTGGGTAAAACATAACCTACGGGATGTTGCTGCTCATGGAAAAACAAGTGGTCTTTCTTCAAAATTTGAAAGATGATGTTATCATCCTTGACATTTGAGGAAGTTAAATGATAAGATCGATACCACTCTCATGTCAATACAAAAAAATGGCAAGCTGAGATAGTTAGCTTAGCATAACAACTGCAAGCAGGGGAAAACAGAAGGTAAAAAAACTTCACCTACCAACAGCTTTAAAGCAAAACATTGCATCTCGTTTGTTTAATTCATACAAAAAACAAGTTGTGGTTTCAAAGAGAGTTATGTGTGGACTTTGGACAGAGCCAGGCTAGCTGATTCCCCATTTCCACTATTTATGCTAAGCTGAACTAACTGGCTGCAGCTTCACATTTAACAGGCAGGTATTAAAGTGGTTTCAATCGTCTTATCTACCTCTCAGCAAGAAAGCGAACAAGTGTATTTCCCAAAATGTCAAACCGTCCTTTCGGAAAGTTAAATAAATGCGACGGGCTTGTGTCATCCCTTCTCCCACTCACAGAGCTCCCTCTTGAGTCCACTGAGGCAGCGGAGGGTGGCGGCGATGAACTCTCTATACTTGATCTCTATGTCCTCCAAGATGTGTTTCCTGTCTAGACTGACGGCATCAGGGATGAAAAGTGGGCTGTTCAGGTCCGCTAGTAACCTAGAAGACAAGAGACACATGCTGCATGAGGAGAACTGCCTTGTTTTAAGAAATGAGCGCATATAGATTAAAGGCTTGTGTAAAGAAATAATTGCATGAATCCATTGTTTTTTTCTCCTCCCTTTATGTCTCATTGTCTTTTCTATCTCCCACATACATATAAAGACTGCCTACCTACACACACACACACACACACACACCTTACTTACTTTGTGTCATCTGACTGAAAGGCCTGAGGAAAGAAGAGTCAAGGACAGCTGAGAAAAACATGACATAAAATGATTCATTTACAGAGAGAACTACAAATGTCCCTGTGGATATGAAAATAAACAATGTCCCATAACAATAGACCATTTAAAAGGCCCTGAAAATCTTTTTTCTCCATCAGCGCCATACCACTAGTGACAGGGTCCTAAATTAACACTACACTTTCTGCCAAAGTTAGAACAGTTTCGGTTTCTTCTCATCAGCAATGTCTGTGCTGTATTATGCCTGTTCTCTTCTCACTGGTTTGGGCTCAGCTGGAAAATGGTGACATCACATAGGGCACCAAGCATGATTTAGCAACATCTGATGACAGTGAGTTGTTTGCTTATGGTTGTTTGCCACTGTCAATCAAATATGATCAGACCACACCCAAACAGTCCAGATGGAACAGAAAAGATGAGTTTTTGAGTGTTAAACTCATTAATATTATAGTTACAGAGAAATACTGTTTTCGGGGGCTTGTCCCCCGTTTGACAGCAATGTGAAGAACTCACAAACTGGACACATTGAAGATTTGACCTGATGACGGCGCTAGAGGAAAAGTTGTGATCACCAAAGTAATTACAATTCATCCTGAGGTGAAACAGGAGCCACTAGCATGGCTAAAAATGCTTAGCTGGACTGATTCATCTGGGTTGAGATATTGTGCCTGGTAGACCAGAAGCTGAACTGTATCAACGGTTCATTTCCACAACCAAGAGGGCTGTCTCTTCATTATTCACAGTGGCTTCCCAACTTATACAATACTACGAATCCAGTCATGATCAGAATTGTGTGCCTTTCTATGACCTAGCTCCGTACAAACTTGCCAATGTACCGCAGAGTGTCTGTTCAGCACCAAGGCTTACCCAGATGAGCAGGAAGGGGTCCGTCTCTGCCAGCAGCGAGGCCAGGTAGTGCTGGATGCTCAGCGTCTTGCTCATGTCGTCTCTCACCTTGGAGCAGTCTTCATGCATGCGGTCTATGACCTGCTGTCTCTCCCTCTTGGTTATCTCCCTCAGAGCGACCACCAGCTTCTTCACCTGGACCTGCAGGTCTGAGCCCAGCCGCTCCACCTGGGCGTCATCGTGCTTCAGCGAGTCCTGCAGCCAGTCACGCCAGATCAGTGATTGAGACATAATCAAACCATCATGATCCATTTGAAATCAATGTATCAGTAGTACAAGGGCAGTCTGAGTATTTAAATTTGCGATCCTTGTAGGTCAGAACTTGGGCAGTACAGGGTGTACGGAACACATCTTCTACTGAGAGAGTCATTATGTCGCATTTCCCCTGCAGTTTAAATAGTCTCACTCACCGCCATGGTGGAATCGATATTCTCATGCTCTTTGAGGATTCGCTCTCCATCTTTCAGCTTCTCCTCTGCTTTTTTGAACAGGGTATGGAGAATGACCTGTGGAGTCACACGTATATGAGCAACCACACACTCATGCACAAACAAACAGAAAAACACACGCACTGCATAGTCTTCCAGCTGACCTTCAGATCCTCTTCCACCTGTCTCAGCGCCTTCACTTTGTGCTGAGCATGGCCTCTCTCCAGCAGACAGTCACAACACACGTACACCCTCTCGTCGGCACAGTAGTAGCGCAATATCTCTTTGTGTGTTGGGCACCTTCGCTGGGAGAGGTCGCCCAGCGGATCCACCAGCAGGTGGGTGCTAAACGCCGGCCTCTCCAGATGGGGCTGGAGGTGTTCGGCACACAGCGACACTTCGCACCTCAGGCAGGTCTTGACAGCCAACGATGGCTGCCCTTCCTCTGCCTCGGGAGGGCAGCAGTCACACAGCACTTCACCGTGCTCCTCCTGACACTGGGGGCAGGTAAAGCGACTTTTGCCCTCACTCTGGCCGCCCCAGGCCTCGCGGATGCAGGCGGGGCAGAAGCTGTGACCACAGGGCAGGGGGAGGGCTTGGCTGAAAAAGTCTCGGCACATAGAGCAGGCGAGCTCTTCCTCCAGGGATGCCATCGTGAGTGGATGAAGGGTCTTTGATGTGCGTCACTCAAGGCTAACCAAAAAGTGGATTTAAGCACAGTAGAGAAATCAAAAACACATTGATTAAATTCCATACACATTTAAAAAAAAAAAAGTCATGTCAGTTATTGTACATGCTGAGAAAATGTAACCATCACGGTGTGGGTCCCTGAAACACCAAATGATAGACAACATTTGCACAAGTTCCGTGCTGCTGTTGCATGTAAGAAGTGCTAATGCCGTGGCGAGTCATAAGACACAGCTAGTATTGAGCAGAGGAAGTACTCGTTTCACTCCAACTGTGCACTCAGACCAGTAATCCTGTCTGCTGAGCTTCTGCCTACCGTGCTCTATGAATAGGATACTTAACAATGTAACCACTATTACTGGGAAAATGGACAGACGGTGGACAAAAATAACAGAGACACTGCATAACCTAATGTAAGGCGATACACTAACACTACAAACAGTGGCCAATCAAGACCTCTTTAACACATAAACTTAACACTGTTTACTGAGACAATGTGGTGAAATGTAACCATATGATTTAGTGAGTAAACAATAATTTACAGTAGATGATCAGTAAGTAAAGACAAATATGATTTGCTGGTTATCACGGAAATAGTAAAGGGTCGTAACGAGGACCCTTAGATGAGCATTAACTCGACTCAGACCCAAGCAGAGGGGATCAGGAGATCATCCTTGACAGCTTGTTGGCCTGATTGACTCTACATGTGCTCTGCTTTTGCATGTTTAACTACCGACTCATACATGTTCACGTCAACTGAATTTAATGAGAACTTTCAATAAGTGTCTGGAACAAAAATGGGATTCCTTACCTGTTGGTGTCCCGGTGTTTGCAGCCTGTGGCCATCGGTGAGCGTATGTGTTATGTGCGGTCAGTATGTTGACCGTGGAGGCTAATCCCAACAGATACACCCCCCACCCCCCTCACTGTCTGCTTCAACCATGGCACTGGACTCAGAGGTCACATGACCCGGAGACGGGAGGCGGGTATGGGGAAACTTATTAGGTAACTTTTAAGTAAACTGTTTTCCATTAAGGTCACAGCATAATAGAAAGCCTTTGCTCTCAGAAGAAGCGTCTTATTTATTTCTTGTAAGTACTGTTTGTACACCCTTTGAACCACTCTGAAATCAGCCCATTTGTTTTTATATTGCCATGTGCAACCTTTTTTGTTCATCTTTTGGAACTGTACAGCACTGGTCTTACTTAACACATATTATATGACATCGTGAGTAGAATAAAAACCTTTTCCCTCCATCGGTTGTGCATTTCACATTCTTTCCTGACTTTTGTTGTTGGGCATGTACATGTACAACTGCAGCTGCACACATGAGCACCGGTTTACTTTTAACTTTGAGGAGTTAACTGATTGTACATTTCCAAGCCATCGAACTAGTAAGTTAGAGGCATGTGAAAAGAGGTGTGCTGCACATACCTGAGAGGCCAGTATTTTTCCATAGCCATCTTAAAAAAGCTACAAGGTATACAGCAAACAAGGAAGCTCCGAATATCCACTGCATGAAAAACACAAGCTCAGTAATCTTGCACTTCCAATCTTCTGCCACAAGCATAAATTGGTGTGCGAACCGTCATGGTTATACAGCCTCACAGTAATATGCAAATGCTGGCTTTTTTCCCGCCAAACAAGCAAGATTGAGTCACATATTCTGAGTTTTGTCAAGGTAACATTTCTGCTGCTGTTTTTGGGTGACTCCCGAGAGAAATGAAACTTCAGATTACTGAAGAAGAAAGTGGCGAGTTATGTTAACTGCACAGTGTTTGATCATTTAAGTGATGGGATAAATTGCATGTGTTTATCAGTTGAGAATAAATAGTCAGTTGTATGTACACCCAGCTAAATCTAACGCAGTCTAATACAACAGTCCTGCAATAAATCGTACCTTTATGAGGATTACAATGTTCTGTTGAAATTGTTTTAGAGAGGTGTCGATGAGATGTTTTTACACCAACAGTGGCTGGCGTAACAATGTGACAGTGATTCAACAGCACTGTTCTCCTGTTCTGCAATATTTATTCATAAACTGCAAACCCTTCTACTCCCCCCGTGAGTTTGTCTCATTTATTCTGGTCGGTGTTTACATTCCCCCGCAGGCCAACGTGCAGGACGCACACTCGCACAGCGCATGCTCGCCGACCACATACTGTGCGCGGAGCGGAGAAACCCGGACGGACTCCATAGTTATTGTCCTTGGTGACATTAACAAGGGAAATCTCAGCCATAAACTCCCCAAATACAGACGACTTATTAAATGTCCAACCAGAGAGGAGAATATTCTGGATCACTTTTACACTACCAGTAAGCACGCCGCACTGCATTGGGACACTCTGACAACGCCACGGTCCACCTGATTCCTGCATACAGGCAGAAATGAAAGCTCTGTAAACCTGCTGTGAGGACTTTAAAGCGGCGGACCTGTGAAGCTATGGAGGACCTTCGGGCGTGCTTGGACTGTACTGACTGGGATGTTTTCAGGACTGCTCACCAACAGCCTGGATGAGTTCCCAGAGGCTGTGACATCATACATCAGCTTGTGCGAGGACTGCTGTGCACCATCACACACCTGGGTGAGTTATAAACAATGACAAACCCTGGTTCACAGCCAAACTCAGTAAGCTAAGGTTGGACAAAGAAGAAGGCGTTGGGTAGTGGAGACAGGGATAGGTTTAGCAGGCGGTGAGAGAAGCTAAATGACTGCACTCAGAGACTACAACAGCAGTTCTCAGCCAACGACTCTGCTTCTGTCTGGGGGGGGGGTTCAGACATTTCACCAACTAGAAAACCTAAGCACGAATGTGTGAACCAAATTTCTTGGCAATACATCCAGTAGTTGTCGTAGACATTTCACTCAAAACCAAGAAATGTCAACCTCGTGGTGGCTATACAGAAAAAGACAGGGAGTCACTGAAGTCATCCGGACACATTATCTGGGAACCATGAATGTCTGTGCAAACTTTCATGGTAATCCATAGGCAGTGAGATATTTCAGTCCACCATGACTGACCAACAGACACTGCCATCCATAACACCACAGCAATGAGCTCCCGGCCCCAAAAGCTGTAGTTTCAGCCCACACATCTTCAGTCTGTTTTGTGCTGTGGAGTCTGTTGTGCTTCTTCTTTTTTATTTTTTTTTTTAAAACTGGAACCAGATAGTAATATGTGACTTCCATTATACAAAGCATATTTCCATTTTGCTTAATACTTCTTTCCTGCTTCCGCTTGAGAGAAACTGGGAACTCAAACTGTTGCAAAAGATATCCGCATAGTCGCATTGGGAGGAAAATATGGTGGTAAAAGTGAGACAGAAAACACCACACTGGGATGCGAGGGCTTTGACCCTGAGGATGAGACCGTAGGAAACACAGTGAGGTAGCAGGCAGATGGAGGGCGACCCGGGTGAAGAAAAACCCGGAAAGTCCGTAGAGCAGCACCAGGAGCTTCTGGGAGATGGAGTATGGAGCCACACCAGGTACACCAGAAAAGATGATTATAATATGTTTATACAATTTCAATGCTATTATGACTTACAGATTTAAATGCACAAGAGTCAACAACTAACAATTTTCTTGCTGAAAATACTGATGCAAAGTCAAATCTCAGATATGAGACGGACAGGAAGGCTGTTTTTTCAGTATTTTAAAGCACTAAACTTTTGCTCAAATGTTGTAAAGTGAACACTATGGTATTTGTATATGTCCGTGTTCGTAATACAAATGGCTTGAATGTCAGTGACAGCAACCTGAATTAAATTTCCTCAACAGTCTTAATATAGTCGGGTTAATATATAAAAATCTGAATAAAAGAATTGTTTCTCCTTACAGCTGATGATTGATTTATTACAATATATACATGGTTTGAACAACAACAAAGCACTTATATGCACTTATTGATTAAAAACAATGTGAATGCTTATAGATTACGGTATAATTATGTGTGAATCAGGGAGAATGAATACAATGTGTGCAGTGGTATTACTTTTACACTTGTTTACACTCAGCAAAGAGAGAGAGCCATTCTGACAGAGGCGAGGAGATGGACAGCAGGACACATGTAAGACAAGAAGGAAACAAATATTAGACAGTTGTTTCAATATAGCAAATCCAATGAAGCTACTTCTACCCAAAGCTAAAATGGCATTAAAGGTGTCCGCTTTTAACAGGGAGGGTCTGCAGTTAGAGAAAGGGAAGGAGGAGGCTGGGAGGAGTGGAAGGAGGGTGAGGGAGCGAGAGAAAAAAAGATCTTCAGTTAATGTCAGAAAACCAATCTCAAAGCTCGTTTAAAGTCCTTTTCAGCGTGGCCAGTTTAATTCCCTTATTTATTATCATAGTCTCATTCAACATTCTGGATTTTTCAGGAAGTTAAAATGTCTTAAATAAATGAATCTAAGTTCCTTAAGAAACTTAAGTTTTCTGATAATGCTGACTTTGGTGTCAACAAGGCAAAAGTGTTTCCCTTCAATATTTTATCTTTATGCCTCTTAGGACTTGAGGATATGCAAGAGACTTTACAGCAGAGTACCTAAAATAAAGCACCGCCCAGTGGAAATCACGTGTGAATGGCAGTTTTCTAAACAAAATGAAAAGGTCTAAGGATAGAAACATTTATCCACAGTCAAGTAATGGGGTCTGTTGTCAGTTTCAGTTACAATTTTTCAACTTACCAACCAAAGCGCAGGGCTGGATTGAAGTTCTCTTTGCCTAAGAGAAGAACCAACATGTTAGTGTCGTCTGTGTCAGCATGCGCGTGTGTGTGTGTGTGTGTGTGTGTGCAAACTAACAGTGGGCTCATACTGTATAGGTTCAAACCAAAAGGCCTACAAACAAAACAATGCTGTAAATGGCAACATTCTGCTCTAACAGGTCATCTGGCTGGGAGTTGCAGCCGGAAATGTCCAATATACATATATATAAAATAAATATATGAATCCCTGAGATAAAGCATCCGTGCTGTAGTGCCTGCACATATTAGCAGCATCACATGATCATGCCTAATGTGTAAATCAAGGTTTAAGTGAAGCTTACTCATAATTTCTAAGTTTTTCTGATTTCTGATAGTTTGTTTAGCGTGTGTAACCTGTGGTTTATAACTTGTTACAGGTAGCCTACACGCACACTCAACAACAAACTAGCCAGACTGTCACTTCCAACCGATCCAGCGTAAAGATCAAAGCTAGCCAAAGACTATGGCTATGCTATGCTAGCGATAGCATCGCGGCTAATCTTAGCTAGCCAACTGGGGTTAGGGTTTAGCTCACAGACTGCAGTCTATCTTTAGATACAGTCTGTGGTTTAACTATGCTGCACAAATGTTTCTCAATTCGGTTTATTTTTACATTCTGATGCGTTTAATGACTAGCCTTACTTTCCTCAAGTAAGGCTACTTAGGGCACAACAACAAACGTTAAGCCAACGGACTGTAGCTAGCTATGATGCTAATTGAGGAACTCCAGGATATATGTAGTTAACCCGCCTGCATCCCGGAAGAGTTCGACTCTGGCTCCTCCATGTTGACTCCAGCATACTACAGATGGACGACGTACCTTTTGCCCCCTGATTGGACAGTTTTTGACCTCCTCTGATTGGATGGTCAGTCGGCAACACGCTGATTGGCTAGTCAGCACAGGCGTTAAAACAGGGTCGTGCTTGTAGTTTGTGTGTCCGTCTGCAGAAAATATTCCTGCACATATTTTAATTACACATGGTGTTTCTACAGCTGTAAAGCGTTTTGCAAAAAAACAGAAAAAAAACATGTGCAAATGATATCTGTGTGCACAAGACTTTTTCACACAGCCACAAAATATTTCTACAGCTGCAAAGTCACACATGCTTGCATGCACATTTTTTTCACATGCACACAAAAAGTGACTTTCTTTGTGAACATGACTTCACAAGCTCAAAATATTATATATTAAATGACCCTAATTGTATCCCATATTTTATTAGACTGTTTTAGCTAGGTGGCCTTGGCAGCTGAGCAACTGGGTGTATTATTCTGTGATATTTTTATAAAATGTATCATTTGTTTAATGAACATATAGCCAGTTTCACAGCATCTGAATTTGTGAATCTCCAGAGTATAAAAGTGTCCCCGGAAAAATAAGGGTAACTAAGGAATAGACTAACATTTTGGGAAAGATGCTTATTCGCTGTCTTGCCGAGAGTTAGATGAGAAGATCAATACCACTCCCATGTGCAACCACTTAGCTTAGCTTAGCTTAGCATGAAGGCTGGACACGGGGGGGAAAACAGCTAGTCTGGCTCTGTCCAAAGGTAAATAAAAATCCACCAGGTCAGAAATAGTCCTGCACATAACTCCCGATAAAACAACAACTTGGCGTTTTGAGAGATTAAACCAAAGAGATATAACATGTAACACTGCTTCCCGTCTTCATGTTAAGCTAACGACCTCCTGGAAATTGAAGGGAATGGAAATTTACACCAACTTGTTTTCAGAAATGGACTAACGAAATGGTACAATGAGCCACATGTGGGGGAAAAACCTGTTCTAGCTAATCCAAAGTTTTTAATGTATTATGCTCTATTTGTGTATGGAAGCATGCATGTGGTTTCATTGCTCGTGTGTATACCGTATATACCGTATGTGTGTAGGTTTAACCCTTGAATATTTGCGGAAAATAAAATGCTAAATAAAAAGTAGTCCTTTCTGTTTTCAATTGAGATATGAATGCATGTTTGTTTACTATTCAACCTGCAGCTCTGTCTTTCTGCATCATCTGCTTGCCTGTTTTGCCTTGATTTGTATATTATTACAGCGAGATAGGTGTCACGTCGCCACTGTGTAACACATAACAAAAGACAGGGACTCCTGGCTTGCATGATTCCTCTCCTATGGAATGGGTGGATCAAAGGTTACTAAAAACCTCTGACTGCTCGACTGAATGACAGCAAATAACTTCAGTGCTCTAACAGGAAACAGAGGTGGGAATAATGCAATAAAACAAAGATGCAAAGGTAAGTAATTCAATTAAAGAAACTCAGCCTCTTCAGATACATTGTCTTGGTAGTTCTTAAGTTCGTAATATCAGTGTATTGGTGGCATTGTATCACCAACAAAACTTTTGTTTTTGTGTCAGGATGTTCGCGAAAAGTGACACGCAGTATAATATCTGATGAGCACAACTTTATCAGGCTCTCTGCTGAAGCCAGTCACGCTCTCATGAGTGGACACCAGTAAAGAGGAAATAGTAAAAAATGCAATTTCACTTTCAAAAACTGCAGAGCTGAATGCGTCATGGGCGACACTCTAGAGATGTCCATCAACGGCAAGATGACTGGGATGCATGAAAATGCTACACTTCTCTGTGGCAAAGACCCTGTCTATTACACAAATACCATAGGTATTGTGGTGGATTGGGTGATATTCCTCATAGGACTACCTGAAGTCTGCCTGGCCTGCTACGCTCTCCTGTGTCTACTCAAGACGGACAGAGTAGCTCCGATCTTCGCCATAAACCTGCTCCTGTCAGATCTCATTCAGATCGGGATCACAGTTGTCTTTATCGTGAGTAGGTTTTTTGATGCCACCTTCTACCCCTTCGTCAGGGCCCGCTGCATCGCACGGCTGTTTGTCCGCTTGGGCCTGACCTCCAGTTTGGGTTTCATGCTGCTGATTTCTGCAGAGAGGTATTTAATGGTGGCCTGTCCAGTGTGGTACCACACAAAGAACAGTGCAAAGTTATTAATGCTGATCTCAATTTGCATGTGGACCCTTTCATTGGCCTACTCCACTTTGGATTATGTCTTCTTGATCCACACCAGGTTATCCCTGTTTGTGTTCTCTATCATCTGCCTCCTCCCTGCCCCATTTCTTCTCGGTCTCTTCACAGCCACATGGAAAGCCCTCCACCGGAGTACGGCCATGAGACATGAAACGAATAACCGGAGGAGGGTTTTGAGCGTTCTCAGTCTGGTGTTCGGGACATACACAGTTTTGTTCTTCCCCTACAGTTTCAGGAATCTCTACTACTCTCTCAAAGGGGACAATATCTCAGACGCAGAGGTAAGGGATTTGTCTGGTGTTTTGACCAGTTCTCTGGTCTATCTTAGCCCTTTGATAGACTCTTTAATCTATATTTTCATTAGGAGGGACATAAGGGACACAGTGGAAGCATTTCCCTGCTGCAAAACGCCTCTGATGAAGCTCAAAGTGTTTCAGGGCAGGCTATCAGACACCTCCCAGACAGAGACAGCTTTATAACTAATTTAATTAGTTTAAAAAGGGAACTGCACAAACTGGGAACTAAACGCAATGCACTGGTTTTGTTTTTTGTTTCTGGTTTTGTTTTTTTAACGTTATCCTTATTGAGACTTTGCCACTCCCCTCCGGCTCAGGCCTCCTTGACTTTCTCTGTGTGGGTGGACTTTTTGGGAAATCTGTTAAGTCATTTGATGCGTATAATTATAGTTGGATATCATGTGTAACTGCTGGCTGTAGTTGTTCTCTTTTTCCTTTTTTGTCTGATTCATTGCCACACAAGTTTTATCCCTTCAGCGTCTACCCCAGTGAAAAAGAGCTGAATAAGAAGTGCATATAATAATGATTATTATACACCGGTGAAACCAAGTAATGTAACGGTACGTTAAATTAAAGCTGCACCTATCAATATTTTTTTGTGAACAATGGATCAACTATGTGTAATGTGAAAGTTGTTGCTTATAGTGACAAACCAACGCAGAATTATCACCCGACTCTGCAGTTACCCTCAGCTCTATAGAATGATTTAGCATCTTTCAGCCCATTGTTTTTGTTTTACTGCCCCCAAACTTCACTGTTTTGGTTCCCTCTCACCGCTCTCATTTGAGTTGTTTCTAGATGCAGGGGGCAGCTGTTTTAGCAAAAATCTCTAAAAACTGACTGTACTCTGCCTGCCTAACACCAAACGGTAGGAAAACAAAATTAGCAAGTAGGTGGTGAGTGTATTGGAGCATTGAATAGCTAAAGAACCACATATTCTTCTCAGGAGTTGGTGGAGGGCCAACAGAGCTAAAAGGAAAGTGAACATTGGACCTTCTGTCAGGTGGCCTGAAACACATCACCAAATGAATGCAAATGTTTCTCCATGTCTGATGTGTAAATGGGGAACTGTTTGCAACATGGGTGTGAAGTTCATCGAACAAGGGGACAATATACATAACATTTCTCAAGAGCAATTTTTGAAGGGGACACAAATAATACAGCCACAATTGTACTTGTATAGGGAATGATCTTGTGTCAGTTTTTCTTTTCGCTTTCATTTTTTCTGGCCAACAACACAATGCAATAGTTGTTTTAAATATGAGTTAGGTTCATAGGTTCACCACATGGTCATATTATAATTATTCAATGATCTTGTGTCTGCCACATAGTATTTTAGGTTTCATCTGGGAGAGTGAACGTCTCTTACTTAGATATTTAACTGCAGCAAGCCCATTGATCTGCCACTTAACATCATATTGAGCAAAACCCAACACAACGGTAGATCTACAATATTAGCCTAATATCAGTTCACACATAGGCCTATCTTGTGGGTGACTTACTATCCAACAAGCTATTAGCTAGGTAACGTTAAAATTGCTAACATGGCGGTCTCATGGAAAAATACATCAGTTATCAGAAATTTTTTGTCATGACTCATTTATTAAGGACTCAGCATCGTCTGTATTATTGAGAAAAGAATCACTTCATCCGATGGTTAAAGTGAATGACATAGCCTTGCCTTCTTCACCGCTGAAGCAATTCGAACTTTGTTCTCTCCCACCTGACTTGAGTGCGTAGGTGACGTAAAGGGGGAAAGCAGGCAGTGGACCAAGCGACAGGGGAGGGGGGGAACTCAAAATGTTTCCAATCTTAAAACACTTTTTTTTTATGCCCCGTTTGCATTTGTATTGTTTTACTACTTTCAAAATTATTTTAAGCGTATATCATTAAATTATTTACACTGCACAGCGTGGGTTTTAATGATATCTATTGGTGGTGGGGGGACAAACCTCAGATTGGGGGGTCCTGTCCCCCTCAACCCCCCTCCCACGATTTCCACCTATGGTTTGCAAGTAAGTTCTCTATAAAAACAAGTTTAAAACTGGAACCCTGGTATGTGAACTTCAGAAAGAGTAGTTTCAGGTTTTATTTGGTGCATTTATCCTGCTTTATGAGACAGAACCCTGACAAACACACACACACACACACACACACACACACACACACATTGCCTGACCAACTGAATATTCCTGTCAGAACAAGCTGAAGAAACTTCTTTAGAGGGACATTATTTGTAAATTATAATAGAAATGTATTTGCTTATTATCTGTTTTTACTGTATTTTTTCTGTAATACATTGATTAATTTAAAAATATATATTGTATGGGAATAATCTACACGTCTTTAATAATGTATTAAAATACTCACATAAAACTTAGCAACATTTAAATAAAAGGTACTCGTGCACGGTCTAGACCTGCTCTATAGGAAAAGTGTTCTGAGGTAACTTCTGTTATGAATTGGCGCTATATAAATAAAACTGAATTTAATTAACATGCCTCTAATTTCTGTCTTTGAGAGACACCTAGTGGCTTTACTGATGTAGAACATAAACCACAGCACCTGTCAGATACAGTGTGCCAGGAGACATGGCTGAGTTGATAGGACAATACGTCCAATCGATATAATGGTAATTAAAAAAACAGCATCAAGTTGGAAAATTGCCCAAGCAAGAAGGTGTTCGCTAACCAGACTGCCTGTCCTGCCACAGCACCATCATTAGCAGACAAATTCAATAGTGTGCCCTTATGCTGCAAGCGACTGACCTTCTACCCTGCACTTAGTGCTCTAAAGCGGACACATATGGTGTTTTAGCACCCTCTTACACAGTTCAGCAGTACTGCAGAGGAGGAGGTGGGTGAATTATCTTGATTCAATTGTCATCTGTAGATGTTAACATGCCATCACATATAGTAAATAGCCGTTCAGCAACAGATTCAGCAGGCTGAGTGAATGAATGAAGAAATGAATGGGCACTGAAAAAATGCCCTATCAAATTTAAGTGAAGATATTTTAAATTAAAAAAACCTTTATTTTGCTTGAAATAAGCAGATTTGGCTGTCAGCAATTGATTTTCACTTGATGAGATGTCTTAAAACAAGTCAGGATGTCCAGCTACTAGAAGTCTTAAAGCAAGATCAAGTTATATGAAATTAGATTTCTGCTATTCTTGTATAGAGCACGTGTATAGAGCCTTGCCCTAAGAGATGTTGAACCTACAATCTTCAAGTGGGGAAACGGTGCTAACCATTGAGCCACCATGCCAACTGAGCACTGGCGCTGTAGCTCTGGCCATGACAATGTCGATCAGTGGGTCATCGTCAGGTCAACATCTTAATTTGTCCAATGCTTTGGTGTATGACCAAATACCTGCAAATATAATGCCATTCCCAACAGCCGCGCAGGTCCAATAGCACGGCTGTAGACAATGGGCATGCAAGCCAAAGAAGTAAAACCTGAAATAAGATGTTTTTGTCTTAGTTTAAAATTTATTTCAAAGCATACTGGAGGCCCTTTAACAGGCGCCCCTTGCATCCAGCTCAAGTCAGACTAGATTTTGAATCTAAATATAAGATTATCGCACTGATTTAGAAATAGAGTTTTTGCACTTATCCGTGCACTTCATCATTTGCCCTTTAACCATTTAGATACGAAGAACCCACTTGAACCATTAGATATTTGTTTATTACCACAAACCACAGAAGTTAAGGCATTCAAGGTGAAGGCTATAGTTATTCATGAAATTGTAAAAACCATCCCGAACTATTATTAGTTTGAGTCATTCCTATATATTTTCAGTATATTGTCTCCAAATGACCAAAATATGATGATGAAGAGGTCCAAGTACCTGCCTTTGTCTGTGGAAAAGGTTGAAGTGGTTGACAAACAAGGTGATTTTGGCTTTTAGAGCATGTGTGCTTCCTACATTGTGAGTCAAAGACCCAAAATAGGCCATTAAAGACTGTAAAGAGAGCCCATTGCATCTTTAGGGATAACAAGTGCAGTGCCAATAATCCAACATTTAAAACAAATGTTGTTATCACTGAGAATATGTTGTTTGTTTGTTTGTTTTTTATTGAAATGTGAAAAATATGAACGATGACTTTTTATGATGACATGGGGGACCAATCATGCACACCTGTGCAAATCCTAAAGCGCCATCTGACTGATTCAGCCCTGCGTGAAAGGTGCGTGTGGCCGGGCCTGCACTCCTATGTGAGATGCACACTGAGAGCCTGTGTGGAGGTAACCGTGGTCACTGTTTCCCAGAGGACCGTCTGGCGGCGAGGGCCATTAATTATAAGAGACAGCGAGACAGACAGCTACCCAGCTAACCAGACAGACAGACAGACAGACAGTACCGCAGAGAGCGCAGACAGGCCTGACAGGAGCAGGCCCCGACAAATACAAAGAGAGGAGGAAGAGCTGCACGCGCGGCCAAGAAAACTAATCCTCCCCTTATAGCGTGTAGCCTACAGCTATCTGCGCCGCCCCGCTTCTCCTCCTGCCTGTGGACTATGAGTAAATACATTCAGGCATAATAACCCTTTGTCATAAGAGAAAGAAACGCGATTTGCGACGGCGATAAATAATTGAAAAAAAAAAAAAACCGCGGATGTCCGACTGCGCATCCCTGGGAGTGAATAGGGAAATGCTGCGCCAGTGTCCCGGCTGAGAGACGGAGCCGATCTTACCCAACATAAGCTCCTGAGCTTTCCCCCCCTTGTCATTACACAATATCGCTGCAAAAAAAACATCGTTTCAAACATGGTAAGTTGTTTTTGTGTTATATTTAAAGGGATTGTGTCGGCGACGAGCGGCCTGTGGGGGAAATGCACATCCGGGACTGTATTTTTTGCAGAAGTCATAATATTTTATGAATCATAACTTGTTATGATGTGGGAGCGCGCGTGGCGTGCAACAGGTCGCCGTACAGTAGCGGGGACGCGCATCTCACCGCTGTATTTTGCGCTTGTTTCCAAACATTGGCGGTAAAACGACGTCCGACCGTCGCATACGCGAACATATTGGCAAGATGGCTCGAAAACATACGAATGCGTTGTTGGCACAATAGAGTTCTGGTTACAAAAGCAATGATATTCTCTGTTTCGATTGTTTGAGAACTACTCGAGTTATCACGTCTTTCTCTTTGACAAAATATTATCGATTACGCAATGACGCAGGCGTTTATAGCCTAATTATTTCTTTTTAATCCTTTTTATATTGTTCGGAAATCACTGCTTGGTTTGCATAGAAACGTGTCCATATAGGCCCACTTCAGAAATTACACGAGTCCGTTAAGCTGTCTATTATATGGAATGAATAGGACTTCTACTGTCTAACAAAGGAATTAAATGATCCAGACGCAAATCATTATCTGATTTCACTGTGAGGACCTACAAAATTCAGACTTTGTATCTAACATCGGATGCATTTTATTATTCTATCCAAGCCTCAGAGAGACAGAGGCGGTGGGGGTTGTTGAGGGAGGGGGGTGTCACAGGGCTCGGGTGAAAAATTATTTTCCTCCTCACTCTGCCTGTGTCTTTCTTTCATTACCTCTCTCCACGTGGTGAGCAGTCGGGATGAGGGTGAAAAGGGAGCATTGTGCCCCCAGTCAGTGGCCTTATGTGTTGGAGAGGCTCTGAGAGGGTGATGTTCACTCAGCTGTGCTCCCTCAACGCCATTGTTGCAAATTCCACCTCATTTCAGCCGCTCTGTTTACTGAGCTCACACACAGGAGCCTGTTGTAGAGGCGGCGGGGGCATCGGGGAAATCTCACACAAATACCACAAACCTTGAATAGATTTCAGTAGGTGTGTGCGACAAGGTGGCCTGTGACACAATGTGTTTGGTTTAATGTAAACACAAAAAAAGCAGAATTCTTTTACCAGAGCTGGCGTTGGCTTTTGCGCCCACCTGTGCGCACTGGAAGACCCACGTGGTGGGGTTTAGATTTTATAGACTCGTATCAGTACTCGAAAGCCCAGGCAAGGGCCATTATGTGATTAACTTGCGCGCCAATGCATGAGGGTTTACTAAAAGGAGGCAGTGGACTCTTGGCTCAAAAGAAGGGGTGTTCACACGCCATTTGAATGCAAAGTAGTGGGTGAACAAGTGAGCTGTGTGTGTGTGTGTGTGTGTGTGCGCGCGCGTGCGCGCGGAGAGAAGGAGGGCCAACGGTGAGTTTTGAGAAAAGGAAGACTTGTCGAGAGAAACTGTCACATGGCACTTTGGTTAGTGTTTTTCTTTCTCTGCACCACAATGCCACCAAATGGACACGCTTTATTGAAACTCATCAGCCCGGAGTATCCATTGTCACAGTTTTGGAGATGATACATTAGTTTTTCATTTTTTCCTTCAAGTAATTTCGACACCTACTTTTTGCAGTGTGCAGGGAGACAGAATAAAAGTTGTGTGTTGGCCAATGCGCCCCTGCGTCGGTCCCATCCTGCAGAAGCATGTCCCGTCGGAAACAGAAACGACCCCAGCAGCTTATGAGCCTGACCCTCGGTGCCTGTCGGATACTTGAGAATGGTGAGAAATAGAATATATATCAAATAAATACTGGTTCTTAAGTAGGATTGGATTGCCATTGGTAGGGAAGTTAAGACTTCTAAAGTCACTTTTCCTCAACATGCAAAGATTGTGCCAGTTAATGGTTCATAGTGTTATTAGTAGAACAGTATGAGTATATTATTTCATGGTGTATACTGTATCATTCTAGCAGGCAACTTTTGACCTAGGATGACTTGTTCAACCTCACGTGAAAAATAGCAGTTTTGGAATTAGAAATTGTATGGACTTCAGGGGCTGTTATGACTTGTTTTTCATTTTGGTTGATTAAAAGGTAGTCATTTATTCTCAACCAAACGGTTCAATTTGTTTAATTTGCATTTGAAAAGTACACTAAATTTAGGTGCATGTTATACTTCCACACACAGAAAAAGAAGGGTTGTAGGAATTATTGGCCTACAGAGTCTTTAATTCATTCTCTGTGGTTGCAGCCATTAGCTGCTTTCTTCACCCTGTAAAACCCAAATGTCTTCACTCCTCATCACTGCCAGGTTAAAAAACACAGACCACCCAGAATAGAAGATGTACAGTAAATCCCCAGAGAAGCTTGGTTTAAAAATAATATATAGGGAATTAGAAAAATGTGAACAAAAAGCAAGAGACAGGTTTGGTAGAAGCAAAGAGATGAGCATGAGAAGGTCAAGGAAAAGGAAACTTTGTGAGGCACTGTATAAGGTGTTCTAACTGCAATAGCATTAGACCCCCATTGTCCCCTTTCAGCTTTGTTGCTGGGCACTGAAGCATGAACATACCCATGAAGAAGTGTGTATGTGACTGTGTGTGTGTGTGTGCACGCAAGTGTGTGTATTTGTCTGTCCATCCACTCCAATTACAGGAATAGGGCCCACATTGTGTCATAAAATTGTAGCTTTCAAGCAAACAGCAATAACTGTGTGTTTGCATGTGCACGAGCAACCCTGTGCACATAACGTGTTCACTGTTTGTGTGTTGTGCATTGACATACAGGTATTCTGTATGTATGTGCTTTCACCTCTGTGCTTTTCTGGGCTAAGTTAGCTTGTTGATGGTCTGTGAGTCATCATGTCTGTCTACGGGGCTGTTTGTTTTCTTTGCACGCCACCTCTCTTCCTCTGCCTGGTCCTAATCTGTATCAGGAATGCGACCTTAGAGTGTTTAAGGTCAGGTCTGTCAGCCAGTCAGACACCCAGTACAGTGTCCAGTACCCAACCGGGACCTAACCCTTAGCACCCCATTGGGCTACTGGGGGAAGGGCTCTTAAGGAGATGAAAGAGAGACTGATTGAATGGAGCGAGAGAGGGGCAGGGATAGAAGAGTGTATGGATGTGGCTTTGGGGGGGGGGGGGGGTGAGGTAAAAGCCATTGTCTTGTGCGTGTTGCCCTGGAAACAAGGTAGGCTCCTATTGGGGTGAGCAGTGTATTCTTGCAGATCAGTGCAATCTGTGTGTGTATGTTAGTATGTGTGCGTGCATGCATGATATGTGTGTGGCGACAGTGGTGGGGAGCCTGCAGATGATGAGGATAGACAGGACAAAGAGGGAAAGAAAGCAGTGGTGGAAATTAAACCCAGAGGTTAAAAGTGAGTTCTTCCATTTCCTAGACCTTAAGTAACCACCTATTAACATCCTTTACTTGTCACTGCTGGTTTTTGTAAGTGGCCTGAAATGTGGACTTTTACTTTATTTTGTTTTCTTTAAAAAAAAAAAAAAAAAGCAGCTATCGTATAAAAGATTATAGACCAAAACCGGGATTATTTTGTTACCAATAACTATGTGAAATTACATTTAGATTTTCTTCTTTCAATTTCCATAGATGACAACTTGCCAGTGAAGTCACAATCATATCCATTTATCCTGGATTCTCCCTTGTGCTCTCCATCCTCCTCTCTTCAAAGCTCCCAGCCGCCCCTTGCACTCCGTTCATCTCTCAAGGGCTCTCAGACCCCTTCACTACCCACTGAGGGTCCCCTGCCATCCTGCTCACCAAGCCAGCCATCCCACGTGCCCCTCAAAGACCCACAGCCCTCCCTATCTCCTGACTTCCCTTATTCTTCTGTCTCTTCCCAAATTCAACATCCACCTGCCCTTAGACTGTCTGATTGCCATTCTACGTCTTCTACAAGTGCCCTCATCCACCCTTCCCGAAGCGCACACATGGCCTCTCCCAAGTTGGGGCTGTCAGCCACCACCACCACCTCTTCTTCCTCATCATCGTCCTCTGCATCCCTATGTCCTCCACCGCACCCCGGAAGCCCCAGCCGTGTGCCAGAGGGGCCCCCAAGTCCTGTTACTCCCACTCCCAGCCCAGGAGTGACCTCTGCCTCAGCTGCACCCTCTAGGGCCCAACTGAGCATTGCACTGATCCTGGAGGAGCTGCGGGTGCTGCAGCAAAGGCAGATCCACCAGATGCAGATAACAGAGGAGATCTGTAGACAGGTACTACGCCTTGGTGGAGCCTCCTATACCATAGAACACCTTCCCAGCATCTCCTCCCTCCTCTGCCTCAGCTCTGCCTGGAAGGCAGCAAAAGGGCAGCCAGCCCAACTACTCAGCCAACTACAACTCAGCCATCCACTTCAGTGGCTCCTCTCCTGGCATGTTTTTCCTCCCTGCTCCCTTCTCAGGCTGCCAACAAAACCACAAAACCAAGCAGTTCCTTGTCTCAAATCCTGCAGCCCCACAATCCCCAGATTGAAGGAACTGCAGGGGCTCATGGTTATCTAAGGATGAGTTCTCGATCCTCAGCCCCCTGTACCTCTTCCTCTGCAGCCATCTCCATGGCTTCCTCCACTTATCCACTAGCCCTGTCTTTAGCTCTGCCCAACCGCTATCTTCATGAGAAATCTCCAAATACGACTTCAGTGAGTGGTCGGTCCTTCCTAAACTCATCCCTCTCCACATCAGTATCTATGGTCCCAAACTCCCAACATGCTCTGCAATCTGTCTCTGGAGGAGCAGACTCTTCCTCTGCATCCAGCTCCAGTGCTAGTGGCCGCCTCCAACATGCCTGCCGCTTTTGTGGAAAAATGTTCAGCAGTGACTCTTCCCTACAGATACATCTACGTTCACACACAGGAGAACGACCCTACCAGTGTCCAGTGTGCCTCAGCCGCTTCACCACACGAGGCAACCTCAAGGTGCACTTCCTACGCCATCGTGAGCAAAACCCAGAGCTCTCACTTTCACTCCTGCCACCTTCTTTGTTTGGGGTAGCATTAGGGGCCACTGGGGGTTCAGATATGGGACAGACCATGAGTAGTGGTAGCAGCACGAGTGGCATGAATATGATACAGAAAAAGCCAAAAAGCAGGCCTGAGGATGAAACATGTGGAGATCATATGGAGGTCGGTGGTACCAGCACTGGGTTTTCTCTGGGGGCCTCTGGAGGATCTACCCCTTCTACCCTACCCCTGGCCCCTAGTGTGGATCTGGCTTTGATTTCTCACTCTCTCCTGCAGCTTAATAGGGCTGCAGCTGTAGCCGCTGCAGCCTCTATCACCTCCGGCTCATCCCACTCGTCCTCCTCCACCTCTTCTCTGGCTACCTCTCTCCTCTCCAACCCTTCCTTGTCTTCATCTTCCACCATCACAGACTTATTCAAGGGTGCCAAGCAGCAGCACTTTGATGAGAACACTCCCCCTCATGCCCCAATGCTTTCTCCTGCAGCCTACTCCCAGCTAGCCCACCTGCCTAAGCTCCTTTTCCCATCTGTCTCCACTTCTTCCACTACCCCTGCTGCACACTCATCCCTCTACAACCATCCAGCCTTGGGCTTGTTACGCACCCCGCTTCCGTCTGCTCCAGGCTCCCACCAACTTGCTTCTTCCACTCATTCTCAGCTTTCTTTCCCTTTCACTTCCTTTCCTAAAGTCCCAGGTCCACCCACCACCACTCCATGCTCCCTGCCTTCCTCCATGGCTACCTCCACTCCTACATCTGAAACCTCCAAGCTGCAGAGGTTGGTGGAGAAGCTAGAGAAGGTGCCTCCCCGCTCCTCTTCTCCATGGACTTCTTCCTCTACTTCCTCCTCCATGCTGGAGATGTTGTCTGGCAGTACTTCTACCTCTTCAGCAAGTCCAGCCAACAGTCGTTTCACAAATGCCAGCACTTCTACCACATATGTCATGGCATCCCCACCCTCGTCAACTCTTGTTTCCACTTCTGTTTCAAATTTCACCCGTGAGATGGTTGCTGCCCTAGGCATGAGTTCCAATGGAGCTAGAGCCATGGCGGGGGGCTTGCTACCATCACTAAGCATCACAGGCCCAGCTGGCAACCTGACAACCAATCAATGTGGGGTGTGTCTACGGGTGCTGAGCTGTCCCAGAGCACTGCGTCTGCACCAGGCTACACACCTTGGAGAACGACCCTTTCCGTGTAAGATATGTGGTAGATCCTTCTCTACCAAAGGCAGCTTACGATCACATCTGGCCACCCATCATGCCCGACCACCCAATGCACGTGTCCAGAACTCTTGCCCACTGTGCCAGCGTAAATTCACTAATGCCCTAGTGCTCCAGCACCACATTCGTATGCACCTTGGTGGACAGTTGCCCACAGATGGCACAGAGGAGTCTGCACATGCGATGCCAGCTGAATCTAATGCCAATCCCATGTCACAATCTCATTCCCAGTCCACTGACCCAAATACTGCCTCAAGTAAAACACCTCCACTAGCAGGCCACTCTAAGAGCCCAGCCCCAAGCTCACAATTTCAAACTCCAGCAGTTGGCCCGGTACCTGTCTCTGGCAGTATGAAATCAGCTGAATTCAGCAAAAATCCAAACAAATCTGGGTCCTCCAGCCCAGACCTCATCCCCCCCTCTGACCTTAGCCCTGACCCCTTCATGAATCCCACCACACAAACTCCACCACCAGGCAGTGTAGATCCCCCTGTCCTTTGTGTCAGTGCCCCCTTGCCAGCCTCCCAGCAGACAGATCAAGCTTCCCCAGTTGGCAAAGACAACCAAGTTGAACAAAAAGCCACTGTTGAGGTCCATCTTCCTAAATCCACCCCCTCACCAATTTCCTCCACTACTACTAAAAACACAGTGTCATCTAATGCTATGGACTGTGGAGAGGCTGAAGCATCTACCACCGTTGATGCCTTCCTTGGATCCAAATCAAACCTGGAGGACTTACAAAGCACACCTGCACTTGGTGCGCCATTTGCTTACACCTGTCCCAGTACCTCCTCTAACCCCATCCTGAGTCAAGATGTTGTTAATGTTGATGCAACACCAACCTTGAAATCAGAATCAGTCTCCCCAAAGCCCCAATCACCAGAACCTGTGATAGAAGAAAAAGATCAGTCTCCTCCACCAGCAACACCAAAGCAAGACCAAGCAACTGTGCCTGATGAGGACCCCAAAATTACATCCACTTTGGAGACTGACACTATAGGTGCTGAAGTAAGGGGTGCATCACAGAGAGCTGCCACTTTTGTAAGGGAGACACGCCAGAGCTTTCATTTTGGTTTGTATGGGAGGGAAGACCGAGTGGAAGGTGTTAAGATTAGTGGATTGGCTCCAAGTGAAGCACTGGATACTTCTGTCCCCATCAGCCTCGCCCCAACCCTTCCATCTCCGATGTCTCGTCCTGAGAAGAAGACCTATTGCTGTGCTGAGTGTGGAAAAGAGTATGCCAGTCGCAGTGGACTGAAGGTGAGGGGGGGGGGGGTTATTTGATATAAAAATAACTACTGTTGATGTATGGATATGGTGGCAGAGTAATTGTTGTAGTACAAAGCCTTTTTTTCAGGAGGTGTAAACAATATTTTAAAGCTTTGGTACAGAACTATATCATGCAAGGGACTAATATTTCAATACAATTGGAATTCTCATCATTGAAATCTGAAGAAGACTCACACTGTTGAAACATTAGTCCATAAAAATGTCTATGCACACCATAAAGATAAAAGCTACATGCTCCACTAATGTCAGACTAAACTTTACACTGCATTATACTGGGTATTTTTGATAGTTATAGCTAGCCTAACCCTAACCCTTTATGTTCCCAGGGGCACATGAAGCACCATGGTGTGGTAACCAAAACAACACGTCCACCAGCCCGGAGTAGTCGTTCCTCTGCTGACCAACTTCCTTCTTCTACATCTATGACTTCCTTGAACATTCCTGCTACCAGGAGCTCAGCAGGCTTCTGGAATCAGTACCAAGCCTTCCTGAACACCAGTAACGAGCCAACTGATGACCCAACTGCTGGCAGCCAAGGAGAGAATGAATCGGTACGGTCTGCAAAATCACCTGTTCGATCTCAGATAGATCCAAGAACCCCTGATGAAGCTGGGGAAGAGTCTAGTGAAGGGTCATAACTAGAGTCAGCATGATTGGCTGGATAATATTCTGGTGTTTTCAATCAATGTTTACCTTTTGGTGAAACTGTATGGGAATTTGCGTAGTAATGCGTCCTCAACACATTTCAAATAGCCTCTCAGTTTGATAGTCAGAGTAAAATGTTTGTATGTGAAAGTTGTGAGTCAACCAGTTTGTTCTTATGTTTTTTTTTTTGTTGTTTTTTTTTAAAAGCGACCACTATTGTACAAATAAAGGTGAAAATATTCAAGAAGTAACAAAGTGAGTCCAGTTTTTCCTGGATTTGTTAAGTGACACTACCTTTGTCTGGCTAAAGTTATTAATAGTTTGATGCACATTCTAACAAAAAAGAGTATCCCTGTTGTATCAATGTTTCATATCAGACCTGGGTCAAATAATTATCAGTAAACATTTATTTATTTTTTTTGGTTTACTTACCAGGCAAAGATAGGTAAGGTTTACCACATTTGATATCCTCAGCTAATTAGTGAATCACATAGAATTACACTAAAATAATAGTTTTTAAATAATTGTATGTCAATATGTAAACATTTCAAGACTTATTGTGTTGTGCCATGTACCAAATCTGATTCAATTGGCACCAAAGGAGGCCCATGCTAACCAAAAGATTTCTTTGAAAATGCTTCCTGACCTAGGTCTGTTTCATATCTTAAAGACTATCCCCTTCAGTTACAGAGGGAACTGATATAAATTAGGTAAGCAACACAGCGTTTTGTTTACCCAATACTCTTGTTTTTGCAAGAGCAAGCAATGCCAACAAACTGAATGTGTTTCTGTGGGGAATATTAAGTCTTTTGTCCCCCATCTTGTGGCTCAGAAACTACTTACTCATGTCATTGTGGTTTACTTTTCACTATATTGTCCTGTCAAACCAGAAGCACAGCTGCAGTGTTTGTGAACCCAGTGAGGACATGATCTTGTGTGTGACCTTTGACCTTCAGCTTCGTGAATATTATAATTGTTGTGTGGTCCAAAAGTAATATCTGTAACACTTTCTCAGTTACTAAAACTCTAAGTTACTATATATATCAAAAGTATATGTCTGTTTGTTGTAAGCTGTACTTTCAGTATCTCCATATTAAAAATCAATTTGGAAAAACAAAATGTTGCTCTGTCATGTTTAACAAAATTTGACATAAGAAAATAAGTGGTAACTGGTGACTGACTTATTTTTTTTCTGTAAACACAGCAAATATGCATGCTTGTAGGCATTTGTGTGTCCAGTTATAATGTCCATGATCCCTCACAGCCACACATCATTGATCTCTGTTCTCTGCCAAGACAATCAAAGCTAACTAAGAGGACAAGGGAGTGGAGGAGGCCAGCTGTCTCTCCTCAGCCATGGCCAGCCAGCAGCTGAGCTACAGTATGTGCGCACATAAGGCTGGTTACGGAAAATGTGTCTCAAGTCTTCAACAATTTTGTCTACGTTTGCATGTATTTATACTTTTCAGAATTAGTTTCATTGCAAAATAGGTTTACACATACAAGGATTTTGGTGCAAAACAATAAACATTGTAGAAATATAAAGCAAGTACTGCAGGTAAAGAATCATAAATATAAAACTGACAATGAGAATATTAAATAATATAAGAAAATAATACAAAATATGTTCAACATGACTGTTATTTAAAAGACTGTGCAATGTGGAAACTATTTATATGGGAATGTGCAAAAGTTTACAGTATGGGTATACTGAACTACAAGGGGGGATTGGGTGGGGACTTTCTGCAATCCACAACCATCTCCACTGTCTCTGTATGCCTATGCATGTGCACACATAGCTGCTAATAAGCACCATGCCCACAGCAGCCATCCTATGTGATGTGAAATCAATAGGTGCCATTACCACAAACAAATTAGTTCTACAACATGCATGCCAATGAACACACTTTCTCAATTGACAATTGGCAGTGGTGGAATGCAATTCGGTACAAGTAAACAAGTACTGTACTTAAGTACAATTTCTGAAGTACATTTTATGGTTCTAGCTTCTCAAATGTGAGGATCTGACGCCTATCTTTTCATTATTTCATTCATTTTAATAATTTTGAGGTTTGTACTATTGGTTGTACAAAAGAAGAGTTGTGAAGGTGTCACTTTGGGCTCTGGGTAATTGTGACAGCATTTCTCACTATTTTCAGAATTTTTACATACCATAATAATCGATCAGATTCACAGATGAATCTATAATGAAAATAGTCACTAGTTGCAGTCCTAAACAAAATAGTTAAAATGGAGCTCAACCTCAACCAACTAAAATTATATAATACATAAAAGTATTACATTCACAGGGTCCGTTTTTCTAAACTGAGTGCTTTTACTTTTAATACTTTAAGTACATTTTCTTGATAATACTTACATACTTTAACTTAAGTAAAATGTTCAGTGCAGCACTTTTACTTGTATTGTACTTGAGGATTTTTACAGGGTAAAGGATCTGGCATGTGGCAGCCTGCAGTCATGATCTGGAAATCAATCAAGACTTTCCTCTTAAAGAAAGCAGCATGCAAGACAAAATAATCCAAGGTCAGTGTAAGGCATGGATGTACATTAGGAGTTTATATACCTCATCTGACATGTTATGGTTTAAATGTATGTGCAACATGTACATTAGAGGGCGCAATCCCCCCTTTTAAACACAGTTTAATGCTGCATATTGTGTACAGTATGTTCGGGCCTATTTGTGCAGCACCCATTAAGAATCCGTGTGAGACCGTGGTTTTAATCTGTTCAATCTAAAATGCATTACAGCAAAGGACAGCCATTAACAAACTCATAGTGCGTCCACCATGTTTAAAACCTAACCAGTAGGCCTATAACACTATGAAAAGAATAGCTTAGCAATATTTGGGAGCAGATGGCTGTATTGATCAATTACCCTGCCGTATCTTCGACATATATTGCGAAAGAAACCTAACGCGAGTTCATTATGTTCCAAATCGTTTTTAGCTGAGTCATTTGTGGACTAATTTATCATGCAGCTCAGTGCTTGTGATCACTTTCTCTGTTGATGATAACGGCCTCATGCATGTTAAGGAGCATTAAGGCATTTAATCACAGCCTAAGGGTAAGAGCAAACCGTGCCAAGTCTGATGCGAAGGTCACCAAGTTGATTCCAGCCCTCCGTGTCAGAGGGGCGGGCTGATTTAGGAGGGGGAGGATTACAATCCTCTACTTTCCAGCTAAAGGTCTCCGGGGAGTATCAAACTACCACGTCTGCAGCGGGGAGAGAAGGGAAGAGGAGAGGGGATCAAAATAAGCCGACTGGAAGATAGGGAAGAGAGGACAGTAAGGAGTTAAGACTGCCTCATGAAAACAAAGTCGGCTGCAACATCTGGGGCAAAGAGCAAGCTGAATTTGGACTTAAAATACGCACAGCCTGCAGCTCCAGAGCCCCCCTTCAGACTCCCTGTTTCCAGTAAAGTCCGATAATTTGGTTAAAATTCACCAAAACGCGAGAAGAATGCCCAGACTGGACAAATACCTCTCGTGGTTTAAGTAACTCAAGTAAGTTACAGAGACGCACAGCTGCATATCTTCCCGGAAACTCGTTTTGTCGCTCTCGATCACGCCCGGAAATTCGTTTAATGGGATACGTTTTTTCCAAAGATAATGTTTCGACAACTAGCGAAGTGAAGATTGCGCGAATCTGTCCGTTTTTTTAATTGTTTATTTGGAAAGTCAGGTGATGGCACCAGTGCTCAAATCGCTTGTCCGGCTGCTGCTGCTGGCGGTGGTGTGGGAGCTGAGCGCACAGGGAGCGACGGAGCGACAAATCAATCCGGAGGTGAGGAATACAGCCAGAGGTGGAGGACCATTCCAGAATCAATGAATAAAGCCGGATAAAGTAATCCAGGCTCCAGCAATAAAAGCCAGAAAACAAAATGCAGAAGAGAGGAAGAAGCCAGATAAATATTTCGAAAATAGATAATTAAAACCTGATAAATAAATCTAGAGTTGAGGAATAAAGGCAAACCAATGAGTATGTGAGAAAGATAAGATAAAGGAAGCTAGGATAAGGAAGTACATTTCGAGTTTAGGAGTTAAAGAAAGATTTGAATCATGACTATCCTCATATGTAAGAGTGAAGGATCTTTCCTGCTAATTTCAATAAGTAATTTTCTGATTTGACAAAAAAAATATATATTTATTATTGTTAAAACTTTGGGATTTCAACAGTTGCCTGTTGCTGGCGCAGGGCTATGGGAAGGGCTTTGACCCTGAGTTAGAGGAAGCAGCCCATAATGATGATAGCGCTGAGAGGAAATGCTGAGAGGGCAAAAGTAGGAGAGCAAGAGGGAACGCAAATGAGGAGAAATGCATGAGCTTGTATTGTGGTCGGGGCAGAGACAGAGGTAATTTTTGTGGGAATGGAGGGGGGGACTGATAGTTGTGGGTACAGTTATAATGAGAGGAATGCGGAGATGTAATTGTTGACATCTGTCCTGAGTTATGGTTCAGCGGACTGGGGGGGGGGGCGGATTTTACAATCTGAGTGCTTCTGCAGCATCTCCGCCATGGTCAGTTTGGAACTCATTAAACAGCATTAAAGACCTCCAATAACCCACTAAGCTGAGGTAGCAGGTCTAAGAAGTGTTGTAGACCAGGTAAGAACCAATGGAGATTTTCCTGTTCTGGTCTGTTCTGTCTGCAGTATCAGCAATCCTCCAACCCCACAGTCAGTGTAGCATTAGGAAGTTCTGTGTTAATGTTGCAGGAAGTGACATTGTTAGCCCTACACACCTGCTTCCTTCAGCACCATGAGTAAATACTGTGGGTGTGTGTGTGTGTGTGTGTGTGTGAGGGTTTGTGTACATGCATGCACACACAAGAGCAGAGAGGCCTAAATGATTTTGGTAGGTCATACAGTGATGCCAAACGTCTCTCTAAACATTGTATCCTGCATGTGGCCTATGGCATTATAATTCCAGCTGTGCTAGTGGAATAAAATGGAGTTAACTCCACTGTCCTACATAAGACCTTCAACTTAAAGACGCAATCTGTGATTCAAATGTAAACAGAAGAGCTGGCCCACCACCACAATTGAAAACCCCGGGGTTGGAACCTGCTACCACTTTAAATCCAAGTTATCCCAATTTTCTGATGCTTTAAAAGGCTTGTTTCCATACGTAAGGCAAGGTTAATATAGGCCTTTATTATCCAATTAAGAACGATGAAGAAATAGACAAAAATACACATTTTTCTTTATAAATTATAATCCTTAATGACACATGTTAGAGTCATTTCTATTATTTGATATATGGTCAAAGGAGTATATATATATATAGCTAGTGAATGCAGTAGCGATACAGGGGATGGAAATTTCAAGGAATTTCCTTAATTTATTATTAGATGTGTTAATCAGTCGGTTAATTGTTAAAAAATGACGAAACACAAAGTGCAGGTTTTTCCAGAATCATTTTCCAGTTTCTAAACAAATCACAGAAAAATCCAAGTAAACTAGGTATTTGAGCAATACATTAAATAAACATTATTGAAATTATAGTAACAAAATAATCCTTTCACTTAAATTTTGCGGTGCTCCGACTCTCTTTTGAGACAAGCTCAAAATATTTATTGTAGCAAGTAATGCTTAACAACTTACGCTATGCAACGGCATAAATTAGACGAGACTGGACGGGGCAGATCTAGCACTTCTAAGCCATTTTTCATGCATCAGCAAAAAGAGCTGCTTGAAAAGTCTGCGAATAAAGAAGGTAGCCACACAAGTTAGATTTTTGGCATGTAACTGATCCAGGTGGAGGACAGCCAGAGTGCAATAGTTATCAACCATTAATTGAATGTAGTTCATAACAAGTTAATTGTTACTTTGTAAATAGGTGGAGTCATACAAAGAGTCCTTTCATTTAGAGTTGATCAACATAACCCAACAAACCGAGCGCACTGACAATGTCTAATGTCTACAAGAGAAAGCGGAACTTTTAGCTACAATATCAAGTGATTTTTATGGTCAAAAAGTACTGGTTGGTCTTTAAGTAGAAAGACTATCAAGTTTCGGGGGAAATTTGCACCAAAGTGCAGTGACAGGCTTGGCCTGACGTTCCCTGCAATGTTGGTTTAACATTTTCATATTAATTTAGTGATTCACCTCCTCTGTTGTTATAAAACCACTGCTTCCTGTGTCTTCATTTACTTCATTCAAATAGGGGATGTGTGGGATCTCATGTGTCACCAGTACCAGTGCACAGTTCCGCTATTGAGTAGGATGTTTGTGTTTTAATTAACAATAAGTCTAATTAAGTGAGTGGTTGTGTCAGTGGGTGTGTGCTGGTGAGATAAACAGTCCGGGGTTGTAAGGATGCAGAAGTCATGTCCTGTGGTCTGTGGCGGGGACACAAAGTGGGCAGTGGGTTTTTGTTTTTGCCGCTAAAACGCCTTGGTGTGTCCGCACCCACCTGCCTGGGACACACACACATTCACACACCTTCTCTCATACAGTATGTGCACAGATCTTTTCTCATGCACACAGAAATGGCTACAAGCTGAGGTCATTCACTACAAAGGAAGATAAATGGACACAAAATGAGGCGATGAATGCAAAGCAGAGAGGACAGTGAGGAGGCTGTAGATGACTAGAAAGGAAGGCATTGTGGTGATGGGAGTGATGTAATCTGGGAAATGGACAGTTGGAAAATGAAGCAATTATCCACTTGAATAGGACGGGATGTAACCCATAGCTGTCATGCACACATCCTGTATGAATATATGTCAAGTCAAGTCAAACTTTACGATCCCACCAGGGGAAATTTGGTTGCAGCCACGTCTACAAACACATTCATCATAAAAAACATAATCACATATTGCAACATTGTAGACAGATCACAGGGACAAACAGTACCAATGCGAGATCACTTCAAAATTAAGACAAAACTGCTGAAGCCCGAATTCATAAAGTGCTTACGTGCAGAGATCACATGTGCAAATTCATGCTACTAATTGCTGTGAAGAGACCTTGTATCTTATGCCTTTTTCCTTCTGCTCCGAATGAGAACAAGCATTGATTTGAGAGAATTCCGATTGGTTAGACTGGTGACTTTACACAAGTCCCATCTTGACATTCTTACTAGTCATTTAGAGGAAGAGAGGAAGAAAGGTGCGTAGTTTTCAGACAAAGACAAAGCCTAAACATCACCTGTGGGTGGCCTGAGTGCAGCCTCCCTAAGGGAAGATAGGACGCGTTACAGGAAATAAGGTAATACGCAGAGTCATTACCTCATTTCCTGTTCATAAAGGAAGCGAGCCATGAGCCAGATTTTGGGGGAAGCTTTTTTCTTACTTTTCCCTAGAGACAAAATCCTGCCATCAAGATTTGCTTGGGTTTGACTTATTGCACAAATGAGATTGGCAGAGATGTGTTTTTTTTTCCCCCACTCATTTGTCACCGGGTCTTATTGTTGTCGGCTGGAGAACGGTTGTTTTAATAGACCGCAGCAGGGGTATTACATGGACACAGACACATTTAAAAGGCCATGTGTGATGAGGAGCTCTTCCTAAATGTCTTCCTAAATGATCAGCGTTAGCCACGGGGCAAATGTTCATGCGGCAAGGAAGAATTTAAAGAGTTAGATTTTAATATGTTGTGCTGAATACACCTACACACGAACTCCCTCACACACACAGACACGCACAATCACACGCTAACAGCCAATAACAAGCTGTTGCAAGTGAAGTGGGAGCAATAATTTCATACGTTTATGACATCTGACATAATACTGCAGCTCTCTGGACAGACTGAGTGGATGTGTAATGAGGAGCTGTGTGTGTGCTGTATACCCAGCATGCTTCAGTTGGACTCCCATTGCTGTTGACCAGAGTTTCTTTCCATTGGCCCTCACCAAACGGAACAACTGACTCTCTTTATTTTCTGAAATGCAACCCCTCCTTCTCCCTCTCTCATCCTATGCAAAACGAGCGCTCTTCCTCCTGACACCCATAGCAACCGTTGTTTGATTCTCGTAGATCTTCCATTAAACAATAAACCCACATCACTGCACCCTTTACCTCAAAATCCCGGATTTGGCTTCCAGAAAGTACCTTTGCTCTGTGCTTCTCTAAGTCTGTGCATTGTTAAAAATCAAGGGATGAAGAGTGACTTTAACATTAAAATGTTTTCGTGCTGCAGTTTTAAGTATTAAAATTGTATTTAATGCTGTATTTAAAATCATTTGAATAAAAAAAGATATACTCATATTGAGTCAGCCGTAATATGTATTAAGAGGGCTGGAAAACTAGTTAGCAAGCCCGCAGAGGGGTTTAAACAGTTATCTAAGAGTGATAATAACTGGTTAAAATAATGAATAAACAGCAGAAATAGCTAGCTTAAAGTTTGAGAGGATAAACAGTTGAAATAATGACTATTTCGTAAAGAATAAACAGTTTAATATTTAGTTTAAAGTAATGGATCAGTGGTGAAACAGCTAAAAAATCATGGATAAATGGTCAAAATAGATAGCTAAAAAAAAGACAGTAGAAAAACAGTAGAAATAGCTAGTTAGCTTAAAGTCGTGGATAAATAATTGAAATTATGGGTTGTCAAGGAAAGGGTATTTGAGTTCATCAGACAGGGCTGTGGGGGTACATTACATTACATTTATTTAGCTGACGCTTTTGTCCAAAGCGACTTACAATAAGTGCATTCAACCATGTGGATAGAACCCCAAAATTGCAAGTATCAGGCAAGTAACGTCATAAAATATGCTGAACTGCTTCAAGTGCTACATTTAGAAATAATAAGAGATAGAGAAAGAGTTGTTTGGTTTTGGGGCCAAGGTGCACTCTGGGTACAACTGACCAATAAGGCTGGGAACCACTGCTCTACATCAAAAGACTGTATTAGCTTGGGCTGTCATCTCCTATGCCACGGTAAATAGTGACCATTTCCTCTTCCTGCTACTGCTTTAGTTACTCAGCCCATTAGTGTGGTCAAAAATAGCCGAGTGCAACGGTGAATAAGACTTTGTCAAGTCACCTGAGGGACCCATGAAAGAGGTGTGGGAGCCTTAAAGTTAAAACAAATATTCAGTGTCTCTCAACAGCAGTCTAGCAGAAAAGGGTGAGTGTGTAAAAGAGAAGAATACAGTTTCGTGCTGTCAAATCAAGCCTTAAACACCCCTTTTCTTATATTCACAATGAAATACATCCAATTCTGCGATGCTAAAGTTTGTGTTTGACTTTCCCGCTCATGTGGATGTGCTCTAACAGTGGCAAACAGTGGGTCTTTATTTGTCCTCTCGAGCTCCATGGGTGAGTCATAACCAGAAAGGGCTCATTCAAGGGTGAAGCCTGAACAGCGAGACCTTCATGTCTCCCGAGGACAGACAGAGAGGGAGAGATTAGACCTTCAAGGGCCTCCGAAATGCCATTCTGCCATTCACTCCCTCCGAAGCTCACACCAGTAAAGTCATGCGTAAACATAAACCTACAGACCTGAGCACATATCCAGATAATCTATGTCAGCACTACTTGCACACATTTGCTTTGGGCTGTACATCATTAGTGGAAAAATGCTGAAACAAGGCATTTATAGCAACGTTTAGCAGCAGATAGGCTATACAGCAATAATTGAGTGGCTCTGGGTGTGGTTGTTTGTAAGTATTTACCCTCAAGTCTCTGGCTTTTCCATAAGAGAGGGACGAGCGAGAGGAGGGAGAAGGGGTGGAGTGACGAGGCGAAGACAGAGACATGGACGTGGGGGGAAGAGTTTGACTTTGAGGTTTGGATGCGAATAGGAAGAAATTCCCAGTTAAATTACTGACTGACGCTGCTCGACTGGAGACATCGGCTGAGGTTGCCCAAGGCCTGTGTCGCACCCTGGGACACTCCCTATCTTTCTCTCTTATCTCTCTCAATCCCCTTCTCTGCATAGATAACCACTATGCCTATGGATTTTATTCTGAACTGCCCAAAACAAATACATTCACATTAAATTACATCAAATCAAGCCCTAGCATATTTTTGAGAGGTAACCTTTATCAGTCGAGCCCATACTGTATCCAAACAATAAAACACAACCTAAAAGTGCATTACAAGCTCAAAAAGTGACTGTGTACAGCAGAATATCTCAGTAGTCTTTTCACTGCATTCACAATGGCCTCAGTGTTATTTTTCGGCTCTAGTTTGAGAGAAGTTGTGTGGGAGAGGTGCGGCGCGAAGCCGCTGGCGCAGGTCCAGATGTCAAACCAGCACCGCAGTGAAATGGGTTTCCAGGGGAAAGTAAGGTCAAGCTAAGCAGAGAATGAGGGATCTGAAGGCCTAAAGAACTCAGTGATCATCATAATAGGTGCTTGAAGGGCTTCAAGCTAATACTTTCTTCATGTACAAAGTCAACAACAGCGACGGGTTCAGTTTTAAGTGTCGCAATCTGCACTGAAACACAAACAAGTAGCTACAGAATAACTTCAGTGTAGAAACTGAAGTTAATCTTTAACACTTTGAGGGGGATTTCTCGCAGAGGTTTTGTTGAAACCTGAACTGTCTTTGTTTGAAGCTTTTTTGGGGCTTAAGCTTGCCGCTATTCTTCCATGTTGATCTGAGTTTCACTTCACTATGGTCGTCACTGGAGAGCCGAATGTTGATGGGGGAATAGCTTTCGTGTTTAGTCATTAAATGGAGACGTGCCAGGTAATTGAAATGATGTTGCTCCGACTGTCCAGATATCCAGATACCAAAACACAGAAAGACGTTATTCAAGAGCTTATTTTCGCTGTCAGTGACCAATGTGTTTTTCGCTGCAGTCGCATATAAAACATCCTGAACTTGTACTCCCTGTAACTCATAATCAACATCATACCAAAGAGTTCCTTTGCCCTGGTTCAGCTTTGTTGAACAACAAAAATCAGCTGAGATACCATATGTTTCTGCATCTGTTTCTCATTTAAGCTTTTTTATGGGTGAAATGAAATGATGTTTGTAAAGCACTTTGGTCAGCCCATGTTGTTTTAAATGTGCTATAGAAATAAATTTGACGACTTTTTCTTTCTCTGTACTGAGACTGGCGTTTCCTTGGTGGCATTTTTCAATATTTCTCATGAGTCACACTACACTATTGTCCCCTTTTGGCTTTGCTTTAAAGTCATGGCTGCAGCAGTACGGTTACCTGCCCCCAGGGGACATGAGGACCCACTCCCTCCGCTCACCCCACTCCATCTCCTCAGCCATCGCCGCCATGCAGAGGTTCTACGGTCTCACTGTCTCCGGCACCTTTGACGCCAACACCATTGAGTGAGCACCTTCAAATTGTTTTCTCCTACATGTAGGAAAAGTACAACAGGGTCAACTGTAGGTCAAAATTCAAATTATAAGTTTATTACCTTGTTTTGAGTGCACTATTTCTTGTCTTGTCAGGGCCATGAAGCGACCGCGCTGTGGTGTGCCAGATAAGTTTGGTGCCGAGCTGAAGAGCAACCTGAGGAGGAAGCGCTATGCCATCCAGGGTCTGAAGTGGAACAAGAATGACATCACTTTTTCGTAAGTCAGCAAAGCTCCAAGTGAATCTGCTGCGTCTGCAGAGGGACGATCGAACACTAGTTAAAGCTGTTTTACACTATGATTTTTTTTTTTGCTTAATTTTATCTGTGTACCCAATTAACCGATGTGAGAATACCCAAACTGATGAGGAACTGAGCACCTGTAATGGTTTTCCTATAAAGAGTAAATAACTCCAAGTCTTACCTTTCCCACCCTCCCCCCCTCACACACCCACACACACGATTACACACTCTGCAGTATACAGAACTACACCCCTAAGGTGGGTGAGTACGAGACCCACGAGGCCATCAGGAAGGCCTTCAAGGTGTGGGAGAGCGTCACCCCGCTTCGTTTCCGGGAAATCCCCTACAGTTACATACGGGACAAGGTGGAGGAGTTTGCAGACATTATGCTCTTCTTCGCCGAGGGTTTCCACGGTGACAGCAGCCCGTTTGATGGCGAGGGAGGTTTCTTGGCACATGCCTATTTCCCTGGTAATGGCATCGGTGGGGACACCCACTTTGATGCAGCGGAGCCGTGGACTATCGGAAACCGGGATCTGTTAGGTAAGGCTATGTTGAAACTGAAATTTTGACAAATGAGGGAATTTATTTTCTGTAGTGATTCCCTTAAACCAGAGTTACTTTGTATGTTTGGAGTCACGACTCTTTTTTTGCTGTAAAACACGAGCATCAGCAGGTCCAGTCTTGTGTCAGTACGTTTGAGGGAGTGAATGCCCTGGGCTATGTTAAGACTACAGAAATGGAGAAGTGTTTATTTTTGGAACGTCAGCTGTTTGAGTCAGACACATCTTGACATGACCTGCTGATTATTTTATTTTTGATTTACTGATGTGATAAGTATTTGTGTGTTTGAGTCACTTCAAAATAAGGAAACAGCAACATGTACTCCTCTTTTAGTACTCATTATCTTATCAGCATTAGATCAAACTCCTCGTATTTCATGTCTCCTCTTTATTTTCATTTATTTGAAAAGAAAGTTATATTAAATGCCATTTTGGTGTTGAAACTGTTTCAGGGAATGATATATTCCTGGTTGCGGTGCATGAATTGGGCCATGCTCTGGGTCTGGAGCACTCCAATGACCCTTCAGCCATCATGGCTCCCTTCTACCAGTGGATGGACACCGACAACTTCCAACTTCCTGACGACGATCGCAGAGGTGTACAGCAACTTTATGGTACGTTTATCGACAGTTCACTATCCAAAACGATGTCAAAAAAATAAAGAGCTCTGTCTTTATTTCCTGGCTGTAATTTTCACTATCAAGCTTTTGAAGCATAAAGAACTTAAGTGATACACCAACAGAAATCTATAGACTTGAAAGGTAGATCTAAAATGTTGCATCTTTCCAGTGATGTATCAAACCTTTGTCCAAAACCCAACTTGTGCCACTTTTGCTACAAACTCTCTGTTTTTCCTGATTCATCGTTTGCGTAATCCTTGGTACTCTTGTTTTCTCTCTGCCGTCTGCTGCTACAATAACCTATTTTCTGCATGGGGGATCACTTGAGTTTCATTTGATCTAACAGGACCAGCAGTAGATGTTGCGTAAAAGGTTAAGGTTAGGTCTACGACAATAATTTCCATGTGACCTTGTTCACATAGGGTCTGGATCAGGCCCACAGCCCCCTCCCGTAACACCCCGTACACCGTACCACAGCCCCCAGCCCACGTATTCACCGGACAAGCCTCGCTTTGGCCCTAACATCTGTGATGGACACTTTGACACCATTGCCATCCTGAGAGGAGAAATGTTTGTGTTCAAGGTAAACCCAAACCTTGATGAACTTTTTGATGTGACAGTTTGTCTAGCAGGCTGTTAATAAATCTCTTTTCTCGTTCAGGATAAATGGTTCTGGAGGGTACGTAACAACCATGTTATGGATGGATATCCTATGCCTATTGGTCACTTTTGGAGGGGATTGCCCACTCATGTCAATGCTGCTTTTGAAAGGGAAGATGGGAAATTTGCTTTCTTTAAAGGTAAGTCCGGCTATAGTATATTGACAAAACGTTGACATGATTTCCCTTTTAAAAGCAGTCATCATCAAACAGGCAACATCTTGCAGCAATCTCATATGTTTCCGTCCTCTGTTTCTGTCTGTCTGTATGTCCCCACTCTTCCTCGTTCTGCCTTTCTCTCTCTCCAGGGGACAGGTATTGGGTGTTCACTGAATCAATTCTGGATTCTGGTTACCCTAAGAGTCTAAAAGAAATGGGCACTGGGATTCCTAAAGATCGAATAGACGCTGCTCTCTACTACACCCCCACTGGACAGACATTTTTCTTCAGAGCAAACAAGTTAGTCATCTTCTGTGTGTGTGTGTGTGTGTGTGTGTGTATCATATCCCACAACGAAACTGTGCTGAACTTTATAAACTACTGATTCCAAGGAAAATCCATTTGCGTCGCCACCACCAAAATATGTGTTATGATAATGTTGACCATATGAGGTCCAAACGCTTGACGTCAGTCACTTAACCTGAGTTACAAACCTGGTTCTCATTTAAACATTAAAACAAACATTGAGTAACTTTAAAGTGATAAGCCCCACTATATTTACACCAGTCATTTTTATAAAAAAGTTGGGTAAAATGTGGCAGCCAGTGATTACAGTGCAAACAGCCACCTACATAAGCAAATGTAGTCTGGCTGTTGGAAGAGATTACACCAATCCATCGGTCACATTTCTGCAGAAGCAACACATATTTTGTCTGCCTAGTGGTTTAGTTCAGCTGAAACACACTGAATCAGAGCGGTTATGGGGGTCAAGAGCAAGTCAAGGCTCAAGTAATTCAAGATAAGTCTAAGTAAAGTCAAGATTTTGTCAGAACAAGTCTCAAGTCACATCAGAAGTCCTTTAGGGCAAGTCTAAGTCAGGTCTTAAGTCATTCAAGACAACTCCATGTGAAGTCCTTCAGAGCAAGCCTAAGTCAAACCTCAAGTCCTGTAGGGCAGGTCGAAATCAAGTCCCAACGAAAAATAAAGTCTCAAGTCATTCGTGACCAAGTCAAGTCTGTCAGAACAAGTCTCAATTCAAGTCTTAAGTCTTTTAGGGCATCTAAATCAAGTCAAGAGTGTCAAAACAAGTCTCAAGTCAAGTCTAAAATCTTTATGGGCAAGTCCAAGTCTAGTCATTTGAGACAGGTCCAAGTCAAGTGTCAAATGTTTTAGGGCATAACCAAGTCGATTCTTAAGTCTGTCAGAACAAGCCTCCAAGTCCTTCAAGTCTGAGTCAAATCTGAATTCATTCAAGATGTGTCTAATTGTATGTCTCAAGTCAAGTCTTTTAGGGCAAGCCCAAGTCAAGGTTCAAGTCTGGCAGAACAAGTCTCAACTCCTTTAGGGCAAGTCAAGTCTTGAGTAAATCAAGACAAGTATAAGTCTCAAGTCTTCAAAATCAAAGTGCAAGTCAATATTTAAGTCTTTTAGGGCTCTGACTGTGACCATTAACTTACTATAGCGGTTCCTCTCTTTACATTTTCCCACTCATTCTTTGTTTAGGTATTACCGTTTCAACGAAGAATCACAAACCGTTGACAATGGCTATCCAAAATCTATTAGTGTGTGGCAGGGAGTGCCTGACAACATCAAGGCAGCCTTCATGAGCAAAGATCAAGGTAAGGGTGGTGTGAATGATATTACCTACATTATTTTCTCACATCATATTGTGGACCAATACTTATAGAAGATTGGTTTTCCTTTCAGTTCAGGTTTGTTTCTCACATTTTCTTTCTTCCACTCCTAAGCGTACACCTACTTCTACAAAGCCAACAAGTACTGGAAGTTTAACAACCAGGTGATGCGTGTGGAGCCGGGATACCCCAAATCAGCCCTTCGTGACTGGATGGGCTGTCCCAATGAAGACCCCAAGACGGACGGAGGTGGAGGCGGAGGCGGAGGCGGAGGCGGAGGCGGAGGCGGAGGCGGACACGACAAGGGAAGGGAGAAGGACAAGGAGCGGGAGGACAGAACTAGAGATAGAGAAAGGGAGAAGGAGGCAGAGAAAGAGGAGGATACGGAGGTGATTATTATTGAAGTGGATAAAGAGGATGGGGTAGGTGGTGGCAGTGGAGCAGCGGCGGTGGTGGTGCCATTGTTCCTGTTAGTGTGCGTGATTGCGACGCTGGCAGCCTTGGTGTTTTTCCGTCGCTACGGTACCCCGCGCCGACTCCTCTACTGCCAACGATCTTTACTGGACAAGGTGTAGACGGAAGAGGAGGGGAGGGAGAGAGGAGAGAAAGACAGGGAGGCAAAGAGAAAAAAAATGTGGAAGGAAATGTTGAACACGGATAATAAGAGCAGGAGAGAAAGAGATAAAACTGGAGAAAGAGCAGAAGGAAAAGCACCAGACTTGCATTTTAAAATATTCTTACCACTGCCAGATTCCTTTTGCTCTATCTCACAACCACTCCATCCTTCCATTTTTTCTCTCTCCCTTCTGTCTCTGCCTCACTCCTCGTGGTTACTGACGCCAGCTCATTGCTGTTTTTTTTTTAGCCTTTTTCAATGTCTTATTTTTAGTTTTGTCCGTGGTCAGTGTTTGTGTCCTTGTGAATATCCGCTTCAAACCTGCATCTTCAGGACGCCCATTCTAGCATGTTCCTGCGAGTAAGCAAAGAGCGTGTTTGATCGCTCATTCCCCCGCCTTGTTAACTTGCACACACTCACATTAACACACACATTTGGAAACCACAGCGGCATAGTCGTGTCTTAATCTTCCAGTAAAGTAACATGTCAGAGCCAGTATGGACCATAAAAGGGAAACAAAACATTAGCTTAAGTCCTCATGAAGCATGAGATACACTCATCAGCATACCTGCCAACATTTAGGTTTCAAAATACAGGAGTTTTGCGGGGGGATGGGGGCAGCTGCGCACATGCCCCTTGGATCGGGGTGTAGGTTACCAGGTTGCGGTAACAGATGGGTGCGTGTAAATGTGTTTCATAGACGATCTGGCAACTTGGGTGACATCAGACAAACATCCAACACTTGGATTCGTGTATTCATAAAAAGGGCATGAAAATTACGGGAGTTTCCAGGGAGAAACAACAAAACAGGAGGGTGCCGGGAAATGCCCTTGAAATACGAGGGGGAAACGGGAGTGTTGGCAGTTATGCTCATCAGAGTAAAGCAGTAAATACGACTGTGTCTTTTCCTTTTCTATATCAATGTCTTTAGTGCTGATTATTATTATAAATGATGTTGTCATTATTATTATGACTATTACTATTATTGTTGTTGTCCTCTGTGTAAAGAATGTGTTTTTGTACATTGTCATTAAAAGGTCCTGCTGGACAGTGACATACAGTTTTGAAAGTGGCCTTAATTTTATATATGTGGGGACAGTGAATGGGGAAGGGGGTTATGTATTCTTGAAACTTGATTGTTTTTTTTACCTTGAATCCATCTCAAATGAAAATAAATTGAAGATCTGAAAATGACTCCTTTTTGTCATTGTACTTGTTTACAGTTTTCAAATCATGGTGCTATATTAGTCAGGGGTTATAAGCTGTTTAACAACAATGATAATGATACTAGTGATAATGATAATGATAATGATCTAGTTTTCTCAATGAGATTGTTTGTGTGTGTTCCTACTTATATTTTTAAGCTTTTCTTACAAAATAAAGTAATTTCAAAAGGCTTTCTGGGCTTTGATTTTCACTTAGCAAATCATTAACTTAATCTTTCTCCCTTTATGCCATCTTTCTGTGAACTGCTTTTAGCTGAACGGGAGCCACTCACTCCCTTTATTGTAGTAATATTTCAGTTTAGGCCCAACTGCTTTCATATAATCCAGCTCTTACCTGGACTCTTCACCTTTACTTCTCATATCAATCACATCGCTCCTCTATCTGGTCTTCCCCAGTCTTCCTGGACCTCCAGGATTCTTGCTCCCCGACTGCACCACTCTGCGTTACTGGGGCTCGGAAACTGGCAGGCCAGAAACTGGGTCGGAAAACGCGGAGTGGATCCAAAGCTTAAGTAGAAACAGGGATGAAGACGATTGTGTGAAGCTGTTGCTGCACAGCAGGAAAAAATATCTCAGCTATACAGTTAGAGAGAGTGTATGTGTGTTCTTGTGTTTCCATACTTATGAGGGCCAAAAGTCCTTCACAAGAGTAGGAAGAAAATAACGCTAAGTGGAGGACGTTCTTTTCTTCGAGGCTTAAGATTTGGATTTAGGGTTCGAAAAGGAGTGGAGAGAATTCATTTTTTATGATGGGATCCGTGAGTGAATGTGGTCAGTGCAGGTCCACACAAGTATAGCAATTCAAACATGCTCTCATGCATGTTTTGCACAGCTATAAATGCTTTTATTTGTGCATTATGTACTGTGTATGTGTGCACTCCCATCCACCGTGAGCCAATAAAAACTCAAACAGCAAACGTAGGCGTCTCACGACTGCTTAATGATCCCACTAATGAACAACTGCCATACAGCCATATTAGACCCACAGTAAAGATGACTGACCGCGAGAGAAAGAGAGCGAATGCCTCTATCATATGTTATGATTAGAGAAATGGGGCTTCATGCTATTAAAATGATGAGGTATTTTCCTATTGTGCCGAAAAGATTCAGGGCGCCCATTTGTCTCCACTTTGCTGCAGTGTTTTGAAGAGCTGGGGTTGGGGAGAGGAGGGAGGGAGGAGGAGGAGATCAAGGAGGAGTGAGGAGGGTTAAGTCACATTTGGAGGCCAGAGATGGAGCAGAATTCCATGAGCAACATCTGGAATTCCAACTGCATCATGTAGGCCAGACACAGCAGGACGCGGTAATGAGGGGATGGGGGATGGGAGTTGGTTTGGATTTGTTTAGTTGGCTTTATTGACTATATCAAGGTCAAAATAAAGGATACGTAAAGAAAATATTGTAGGTTTTTGGAGTTTTCGTTCTCCTCAGCAGGATTCAGCATGTGTCTTTTTTTGTGCATGGTGTTTTCCTTGCTCACTGCATCTCCGTGACCTGCACACAAGCCCGACATTTAGCTGTGGGGTCTCTGTTGGATGCTTTCTGTCTTCCCCAGCTGATTCTGCAGAGCGATGAAAAGATTCGCCTCAGCATAATTCTTCCCCACAGTCCTCTCTTTTCTCCTCTCTCTGTGTAACTGGAGAGCTTTTCTTCACTGTCTGCGAAATGACTCACTTCTTTCTCACAAAGCCCAACAATGCCCCAGCCTCCTCCAGCCATCTCCACTCCTCTGGCTCTCACATTTCACCCAGATAAATGCAAAGGTAATTTCTAGTGCTGATTCCAGTGTTTCTGTCCACTTTCTAAGCTGACCTACAAACATAAACTCACATCACATCCACTAATCTCAATATCTCATCTCTCTGTCTACGTTACACTGTACTCAACAAACGTCATTAACAAGCTCCTTTTATGTTTCTGTCTTTGACTGTGCGGGACACTTCCTGTGCCTGTTTCAGTTGGCATGTGTGCAGCCTGCAGGCTGATGAATGGAAACTTCCAAATAGGGGAAGTCCTGCTCTTGGCTATTGTGTCTCATAATAGCCAACCCCGAACATCATACTGTAATTGCAGGACTAACCTCAGAGAGAAGACTGACTAACTTTCCCATTAAATGAGAATGAATGATTACCAGAGAACGATTACTAGCACTCTGCCTGGTAACAAGGATGTGGGATGATGGAAAGGGGCATTTCTTAAGGGAACTGGTGAGTAGCTACATAGGTTACACATGGTTTTCATTTGCATCAGTTAAAGCCCTGCCACATCCTGCACCAAGCACTAATACAACAAACAGGAAAAGGGGGTTTCGTCCTGGAGTATATGTCTCTTACTCTCACACGCAACCAAACACACACGCACATAGGCAGACAGGGTGTAAAGAGCTTGAGCTTGACGCAGTGGACACTTCCTCCACCAAAGAGCAGAGGTGATGTGGTTGCCTTTTGTTTCATTGTGACCTAAACGTTTCCAGAACAAATGGGAAGGACTGACATAAAAATTTGCTTTGCACGTTCACACTCATCTGTTTAAAAAAAAAAAAATCACATTCTTTTAGTGACCCTCTGGCCATCCTTTGAGCGCCGGCATGAGGCCATACTTTCAATTTACCAATAAACCAGTATGCTGGCGGGGTGCCCCGGTGACTCACCGGGTAGAGAGCCATGTACAGGGCTGGGTTATTGCCACAGTGGCCGGGGTTCGAGTCCAGCCTGCAGCAGCCTTTGCTGCATGTCATCCTCCGTCTCTCTCTCCCACATTTCCTGTCTCTCTTCAGCTGCTCCTAACAAAGAAAGGCAAAACAAAACGGTCTGCATGCTTGTCACTTCTTAAAGGGGCAAGTGAGAATCGCACTTTCACAAAGTTGAGAAACTTGTGAAAGAGAAATTTTGAAAAGAATGGTCACCAGAAGGTTGGGTTCCGTTCAGGCATGGGATTCACTTCCCATAATGCATTTGGAGTCTTTTTGTTCAGACTTTCTGGCTGGTAAATGCCAGTGTCTTTCAAAGTGACAACCCCCCCCCCCCCAAGTCTCCAAGCCCTAGCTCAGATAACCCTGATGACATCACCAGACCACATGCCCTTTTCCCCTGCTCTAGGGATGGCCGTGTCCGTCTGTAGGTCCGTCAGCCACTCTAGTCCAGATTGAAATACCTCAAAAACTATTGGATGGATTGCCATGACATTTTGTACAGACATTAATAGCTCGCAGAGGATGAATCCTAATGACTTTGGTTATCCACTGACTTTTCCTTTAGTGCCACCATGACGTTGACATTTGTGGTTTTGAGAAAAATATTGGATGGATTGCATGGAAATGTATTACCAACATTCATGTTCCCCTCAGGATGAATTGTAACAATCTTAAACTGTTTAGCTAGCACCATCATCATCATCATCGTCATCACCCTCATCACTACTTGCAAAACTAACAACATTCCCATCAGCCTCAGCTGTACTTTGTGTTTGATTTGTGTTAAATTACTAAATCACTAAACTAAGATGGTGAACATGGCCAACATTATACCTGCTAAACATCAGCTAAACATTAGCATGAAGAAGTTAGCATTTAGCTCAATTTCTTATACAATTGTTTTAGCAATGCCATGAAAAGTTGACTTGATTGAAAAATGTGTGCTTCTCATAGGGCATCATGTGCACCGCTGTGATATGCTGACCCAATACAGTGATGACCATGAACAGAGTGACTTACTAGAGAGATTCTAGACCTTTTTCCCCCCAGCAGATATTCAGAGGTGTCATGGCAGGAAAAGTACAGGTGTAACCAGTAACACTGACGATCGCTCCATTCCATTTATTAACTACACCTGTGGGTTCCCTGCTAATACATGTCAAAATGTTGTGAAAAGGTCTATCGTGCCTCAGTGGAGGTTTTGCTTTCTCGTTCATAGTTTTAGCTGCTGCAACCACGCACACACACACACACACACACACACACACGCACACACATGCACACAGATGCACACAGGGTATATTTGTGGTGTAAACTGCCAGTGAAAGAGAGGGATCAATACCTAACACTTATTTTCCGTTAAGTCTGCATCTTATTATTCCATTCAGCTACACACAGAGCTTTGCATGGAAAATATCTTTCCCCATTAGTTAAACTTAACTTTTTTGTGTGCCCCACATGTCCCAATCTCAGTTTTCTCTGTTTAATCATGGATTTTACCAACTGTTTGTTTTGTGATCTGTTTTCTTAGCCATGCAGTTTTCCCATTGTCTGCCCCCTCAGTGCCGAATCTGCTGAAAGCCGTCAGTTTAAATGCCTGCTATGTGCCTGCTTTTGTTACACTTAACACAATGTCTGCACTTTGAATTGGGTGTGGTGCAGTGGGAGCAGCCTCTTTTAAACGTCGGAGGGAGGTATTGTGTGGGTGAAAAAGTACAGGTGCAAGGAAGTTAAACAATCAACAATTCAACTTCTGAAGGTTGCTTTTTTTTTTTTTTCAAGCCCCTGTCCCATATGGCGTGGTTTCCCAAGCCCCGGAGAAAAAACATCATCATAGGAGATGCTGATTCAGGGTCTCCAAGCCCAGCTACTCTCGCCCTGACCCAGCCATATCCGCAAGGAAACCCCCCTGCTTCACTCAGGGCCTGGTCAGGATAGTAGGCACATTTCATCTGACATCTAAATATATATATATATATATATATATATATATATACAGTCACCAAGTGAACTCTTGAGACCCCAAAACTCCTTATGCGTCCTCCCCACATCTCCTGCAGTCTGTTAATGAAGTATCATACAACCTCATGCTTGGTTTTTCTTTCTCTCACCGCCTCTTCGATCGCAACAGGGCACATCTGGTTTCCATAAGCACATACATGTCATCGCAAAGAAGAGGAGGGGGAAGAAAAGAGGGGAAAGACTGAAAGAGGAGGGGGAAGGGTGTGTATATATCAAGGGAGGTTTGAACTTCAAGGAGTGGTAAGACTGACTGACGAGATGTCGTTGTCTTTCATCATCTCTCTCATAGTCTTCTCACATATGTTTTCCTGACGCGGGCCTGCTTCCCTTCAGTCAAAGACTAAAAGGAAATCTATAAGAGCAAGTATGCATGTGAGCAACAGTAAGGGAAACCATAGGTAAATAGGATACCGACAGCGAAAGAAAAACTCCAAGCCAGAGGAGTAAGAGGAAAGTCAGTGAGACATGCAGAGATCAGAAAGGCCACATCAGAGGTTGCCTCTGACAGTGGAGCTTAGTGGGCCTTAATGCTGTGCTGGACACAAAGACCTATGTGGTTACACTGAAGAAGGGAGGGCTGGGAGGAAGGGGTGGGGTGCTGCTGCTTACAGAGCGAAAACATATTGTTTTTACTGCCCACTCATCAGCACAAGACTTGCCTTGCTCAGCTGACTGGCTGGTCATGGAGGCCTTTACCAATGACCGGAGCTCTACACCAGACACAGGTGGTCTGCTGTGGTCCTCCAGCTGTCACCAGTGGTTCTGTAAAAGACAAACAACTGTAGCAACATTGGTTTGAGTCATCGCTTCATCTGTGGACACAGTGCTGTCCAGGTGTTCAAGGACCTTTACCAGATCTGGCATTTCCATAGAGCAGGGCAGGTCCAGGACTGCCCGTCCTGGTCATTGTGCTGAGCTGAGAGACCTGCTCATCCCGGGTTAAAGCTGTAGCAGGCAGTTTTGCATTTTAAAATTTCAGGACTTCAGTATTCCCAATGTGGAGTTAGCGAACCAAACTTCTTAGTAGTGCAAGGAGACTGTATTAGATTTTGTCATTTCCCGTCAAGGCGGGGACACACATGATAACTGTTAGGCCGATTATGGACATGATTCGGGCGTGAAGACTGATGGGGCCAAGTTGGACTGGGTCTGTAGCAGTCTGGGTCAGTTGGTGTTGACAGTCGGCAGATAAAATCACATAGTGTGTGATTACGTAAAGGGTCTAATCTGAAGTCTTCAGAACCAGTCGCTGCCAGTCGTTCTCACAGAGACCTTTTTTAAAACATGTTTGATATTTGCAACTGATGACTTTACCTGTGTGCCACCCAAGGGAGAGATATTTTGGTAACAGGTCTTGGTAAGTTTCAGCTAGTCTTCAGGTTTGTCCCAAGCTTTAGCGGACGAGACTTGCTACAGTGTGTTCACCAAGGGCACTTTCTACACACGTCAAAATCGAATAGGCATATTGCTATGATAATGGTTCAGCTATATTTATGCTCTTCAGAGGAACACTTTGGATTTCCATGTTGGACATTTCATGAGCTTCTCCACTAGTGCCACCCTTAGGCCTTTATTGCACCTTTCATACAAGGAACCTCACAATCGAACACCCATGAAATTCGCTGAGTGAATTCATTTTCTAAAGCAGACAAAGCTTTAAAACTAAATTGGAATAACCCCAAGCCCTTTCCTCTAACCCCATACTCAAAATCAACTTCATATTTTTAAGACCCCTAGCAGCAATTTAGTATACTCCCCCCCTGTAGTGCTGTTTATCCATCCAGATTGTTTTGGTGTGAGTTGCCAATTTTTAAGATATCAGCCGTAGAGATGTCTGCCTTTCTTGAATATAATGGAACCGTATGGCACTCGGCTTTGTGGTGCGCAAAGCACCCCTAAAAAATACATTTGAAAAACTCAACAGCAAATGTCTCTTTCCAGAAATAATGACCCGGTTACTCCAGATAATCCGCAGACCGTGCTGTGAGCGGTTTCATATGGGAACTACATGAGCAAATATATGTAGGAAAAATAAATCTTTTTGATATTGGGGTGAACTGTGCCTTTAAGGTGTGGTTGGGTGTAATGAATAAGGCTGTGGCGGGCCTTTCGACCATTAGTCTCAAATAATTTTCGTTGAGAAACCTCATTACCTCAATACTGTTGCTTTTTACTTGAACACAATCTATCCTCAATATCAGCAGAAACTCTCTCTTCTATCTTTCCATCTGGCCAACACATCACTTTGCCCTTAACTTCAACTTATCTTCAAAACCTCCAACTGCCTGGCACAAACCAACACACAGATGCTCACGTACATGCTTCTCTCCTAACTAAAAGTGTCCTCTGCACGCTAGATAACCAGTCATTAGAGCTGAAAGACTCTTTCTCCAGCATTCTCATTCCAACTAGGCTGCCTCAGTTAGAAATGTGTTCTTGGGCTGCCAGAGATGCCAGGGTGAAGGATTCACTGGTCCTCACAGAGTCCAGACACACGGAGTTGCATCAGGGCAGAAAAATGTTATGCTCAGCGACCATAGGGCTGTAATTACATAGGAGCACTGCTGAGCTCTGCAGGATAAACGTCAAGACCGGAGAGATGGAACAAGGGAACAGAAGAGGGCCAATACATGATTTACAGCAGACTGAGAGAAGGGAAGGGTGGGTAAAAGAGGGTAAACACTCCCAACCTAGAGGAAACCCCTAGATTAGGATAAATGTTAAATGAAAGAAAATGCCATAGGCCGTCACCTTGACATGGCCTTGAGAGAAAGGGGGATTTTCCAAGATCGAGATCATAGAAGTTGTTGGCAGATCAGCGTATCCTTACTAAAAGCATTCTCTTCTTTTATATTCTTAGTTTTAACTTGACTGCGACCTGGGCCACAGTGTGGTGTGACTGACCCCTTGTGGATTGTAAGTGTAACCGCCAATTTCACTTGTAGAACGTGTACTTTGCTTGAACTAAGCCATTCGCAGAAACTAGTTTCTACAGAAGTTACATTTTTGATCGGTCATCCCCAGGAGCAATGAAGAAACTATACTACAAACCCCATCAGCAGGGAGAATGGAAAAGACACGTCACAATAATTTCAAATTTCAATTTTTATTATTTGTACATTCACCACTGATAGGCGTACTCAAAGAAGAAATAACAAAAAAAAAAAAAAAAAAAAAAAAAGAAAAAAAGAAAAAAAAAAAAAAAAAAAAAGGAAAAAACACCCAAAAAAACCCCTAAAAAAGAAAAATGGAAGGCGGTCAAGACAAAAAAAAAAAAAAAAAAAAAGAAACGAAAACAAACCATGGTACTAAAATGATAAAATAATGATTAAAAACAATATTAAAACCATTGGTGAGAAAATTCATAATGCAACCTCCCCCCTTTGGCCTGTATTGACACTGCAGGGCAAGAGAATGGGAGGAAGAGGAGGAAAGGGTTGAGGAAGAAGAGAATCGAAGGACATAATCATAACTTGTGTTAGGTATGACAGACATAGATTCACCCCCCCCCCGCAGAATCGTCTCATCTCTTAACTAAAAGGAGAGAGGAACACTGCATTTGCCTTAGCAGTTATTCAACACCTGTCCAAAAATACTCCCGAGCTGCCCCATTTAAAGACTTGATTTTAAGTAATCTTATATGTCTGTACAAAATGCCAAACCTATTCCAATATTTTCAGATTTATGCAAGCCTCCGCAAAGGGGGCCAAGTTTTGTCTTTAGGCAGGACTGGCGAGGAGAGCCATGAACTACATGCAGCAACAAAAGGATTCCTCATCCAGAGATGCAGAGCTGTTAAAACACTGAGGCGACGACGACAACCGATGGTAAATCATAATTGGCACCTACACTTACGGGCAAATGGGGAACACTGGGGGAAATTATTATAATTACCCAGTGTACCATACTGCTATGCTGTCAAGACAAAAAACAAGGAAAAAAAAAAGAAAAAAGAGAAGCAAACGCATAAAGAAAAATATATCAAACCTCGACAGAAGCAAAACATACAGCACTCTGGGAAAAACTGCAAAAAAAATCATGGTCCCCGTTAAGCATGACTGTGCGTAGGTGGAGATGTGCTTTAAAAAAGGTGACAATTTGACCGATGGTGACGACATCAGTTGGTCCTCTTTTGGGTCTTAGTTGTAACAAAGTACATGTAGTGAAAGGCAAATGGAAGAGGGTGGTCTCTAGGACAGTTCCATCAGTTGATCGGCCATTAACGCCGCCTTTCTCGTGGGTCACTGCGGCTGCGGGAGCGTCGGCCCCCGCCTGCCCCGCTGCCCCCGGGCCTACGGTAGCCATCCCTGCGTTTGTCATTCTCCCTCTCCCTCTCCCTCTCCCTGTCCCTGTCCCTGTCTCTACCTCTGTCTCTCTCCCTCTCTCGGTCTCTGTCCTTGTCCTTGTCCTTGTCCTTCTCACCCTCACTCCGCTCTCCTGCTGTGCCGGCTCCGGCTTTCATCCTCTCCTTGCGCTCCTCTTCCCTTTTTTTCTCCTCCTCCTCTTCTTGCTCCTTCCTCCGTTTCTCACGCTCCTTCATCCGTTCGGCTCTGGCAGCTTCCCGCTGAACAAACTAAAATGAAGAGAATTATAAGTAAAGAGTTGAATAAGCTATCTAGGCCATGTACTTGAATGTTTTGCATTAAAAGCAGCAAGCAAAGAGTATAAACTGGTTAGAGTCTCACCTGTTCCTCTGAAAGTGGAAGCCAGTATATGCAAGGAGCTGCTTTGGTTTTGCGGAACAGATCATCAAGCAGCTTTGCAGGGGGATCCTCAACTGTTTTCTCTGCCAAAAAACATGTACAATATTACGGCTGCAATGATTAGTAACGATTTTATTTATTACCATTATTCGGCCAATTATATCTGAATTAATAGTTTGGTTTATAAATTGGCAGAAATATGCCTAACACACTTTCCAAAAGCCCAATGTAACATCTTCAACAGTCTTATTATGTCTGACCAACAGTCCAAAAGTCAAAGATATATGATCAGATATGACAAAAAAAGCAGCGAATCCTTACAACTGAGAAGAAGGAACCAATGAATGAACAGCTGTTTTGCTTGAATGAATGAATGAATCGACTGTCAAACGAATAATCGATTATCAATATATCTGCAGGTTAATTTTCTGTCGATAGACTAATTGATCAATTGTTTCAGCTCTACACAGTATTAACCAAAAGTCTATTTTACCTCATGTAAATACAGACTACTCTCATTTCTGCATCTCTTACCTTTCTTCTCCGTCTTCTTCTCCTTGCTCTTTCCCCTCTCCTTGCGTCGTCTCTCTCTGGAGCGTGATCTCCGGGTACCTCCCTCCTTCTCTTCTCCAGGTTTAGCAAACTCTCTGACTTTGTCGCGATCCCACTCCCGCTCTGCTCGAGCCCTCTCCCGGCGCTCCATCTCACGCTCACGCTCGGCCCACTGGTCTCGCTCTGGGAGGAGAGATGGCAGGCCCGATGTTCGACCACGGCCGGAGCCGGGCCCCGGTTCCTCCGCTCCGGGTCTGTCAGCTGTAGCCAAGCCTTTGTGGAAGTCCAGCTACAAAGCAGAGATATGTTCAGGCTACAGATGGCTAAGCATTGTGGGTGTAAGAGAAAACCAGACTGATAACAATAAGGTCTTACCTCATCCTGCTGGCAGAAGTCTACACTAAGCACTTTTGGATTGCTCTGAGGCCATTTCACTCCATGAAGAGCTGCCCGCGTAGTGACGGCCTCCTCAGAGCTACAGTACTAAACACAGACAGAATAAAGGAGCTCCATGAGACACAGAAGAACTGTCCACAGGCCAAAAGCAGTCTGGTTCAGAGCTACAGTCCTCTATCAAAGAAGACGTAATTCTGTAGTAACTCACAGTGACGTAGCAGTGAGACTTGATTTTGTCAATCCAGAAGCCCTCCTCCACCAGGGTTCCAGTTCTGCCAAGCAGCTCTTTAAGCTGCCCAAGAGTGAACGGCCTCACCTAAACAAAATATTACAGGAAGACTATCAAAAGACTGCTTTACACAGAAATACTGTGAGCAAAAACACCAAGTAAACATAGAGAACCACAACACATATATAACAAAGATTTTAAAGACTACAAACACTAAATATTTCTATGTTAAGAAAGTCACAGAGGTTTTTGGTACATTTTAAAAGGTTAAATGAATCAACCTGGTGCACTTTGAGAGCAAAATTAAGAGGCTAGCTCTAACGAAAGTTTTAGTGTTGTAAGCAATGCAATCATGAACACACTGGTTGTAGTTATGAATGGTGAGGACACTGCAGAAAAGCACAGCCACAAATCATGGTAACTTTGTAAACTTGACTAGAGCATACATTTGAGCCATCAAATAAATGGAGCAGAAGTGGTTACCGGTGTTGAACCTCTGTATTATTTTAGAAAAGAAGAGTACTGGATGAGGAGGAGTGCGAGTGTTTGTGTGCATGCGCTTGCTGCGTTCACAGGGCTGGACATCATTCAACATTTTTTGATAACGGTACCGGTACCTTGACTTTTTTTGGATACGAACTTTATAATTAAGGAATCTCTGTATCGTATTAGATTATATAAAATATAAATAAATGTCAAAAGGAAAATTAATAACAAAACAGTATCGCAGCAATACAACATTGTAGCGTCTAGACTGCCAAATCCAAAGAAGAAGAAGGGAATGACTGTGTGGGTCCTGGAAAATAGTGGCTTCCTTTGTGCTAAAGAGAAGCTAGCCCGGTTCTGACAACAAATAAACCGCGTCAACTGGTCAACTTCAGGAGTATTTCTCTCCGTTATCTGTCAGTCTGTAATGTTAAGCAACACCATGATTGCCGTCAGAAATGCTCTCTGCCTCGGCTCCAGGTTACCCATCCCCGCGGTGGCGATGTGAAGTTGCACCGGGGTTTCCATCGCGCTGGACGATGTGGTGAACAGACTCAACGGCGAGCAGATACAGGTTAGCTGCACTGGCTAGCTAACAAGCAGCCCAAAGCTCACTTAGTTATCTGTGCAGAAAAGCAGTTGAAAAACAAACTAAAAACAAAACAGTGAGTCCTGTCTCCTGGCATAATGTAGCGTTTTTTCTGCATGCCCGTACAATGTGTAACGTTAAGACAGCCAATCACCAGCATAATTACATCTTGGTACAAGCATGCTACATGGCGCACTGACCCTGATGAGATTGACTCCTTGGGTTTCGAAATTTGGTACTGAATGACGTAGCATTTTTTTGATACTTGACGGTATTGAAGCAATTCGGTCGGTGGCTTATCGAAGTTCGGTACCCAGCCCTACCCGCGTGCAATGCAATATCTCACACCATCGTGGCTCAGTGAGTAAATCTGCCCTGTTTTCCTGTTGTTTTCTATAAGCGTTGTCATTGCTGTGGATCCTGGTAGTGTGGATCAGTGAGTCGATGTCTCGCTCATTCCTAGCATACAGCTAGATGTCATCCATGTAGCGAAGGTGACTGATGGCTGCTCCACTTCGGAACCGATGTCCGTAGCCACTCTTTGTGATGATCTGGCTGAGGGGGTTCAGGCCTATGCAGAACAGCAGCAGGGATAGTGCATCACCTTGGTATATGCTGCACTTGATGGTGACTTGTGCAATTGGCTTTGAGTTGGCTTCTAGAGTTGTTTTCCAGAGCCCCATTGAGTTCTTGATGAATGCTCTTATTGTCCTGTTGAGCTTGCATATTTCCAAGCATTGCAGTATCCAAGTGTGTGGCATTGGGTTGTAGGGCTTTCTTGTAGTCAGTGCACAGTTTGGTCTGCCTGGTGTTGCAGTCTCGAGTGACTGCTCGATTGACCAGTAGCTGGTGCTTGGCTCCCCTGGTACTACTACCAATTCCCTTCTGGGCCCTGTACATGTATTGGGCCATGTACCTACTCATCATAGCTGCTATAATGCCTGACAGGAGCTTCCATGTTGTGCAGAGGCATGATACTGGCCAGTAGTTGGATGGAATCATTCCCTTCTGGGGATATTTCATGATCTGGGGTCTCATTTATAACCGTGTGTACGCACAAAACAGGGCCTGAATGAGGCTCACGCCACTTCCCATGCTAAAGTTGAGATCTACAAAAACAAGCCTGACGGAAGAATATATGCACTTGTAAGTAAGTAAACTCTGACCCATGCGTACTCACATTTTGGGGACAGGGGAAATTGGCAACGCAGATTGTGAGGTATAATGATGCCTCGCACATTTAAATTCACTTAATATCAAACGTTAATGATAGATCCACGTTATCATTAACATTCAAACCAGCAATGTTATTTGTATTTGCACTTGTAGTGAGCCATAACTATTCCTTAAGCACCTCTACCAGTATTGTCTGTGTAGCCAAAGCCTGACATACATAGCATATGTCTCTGTGGCAGAGAACTCATTATTAAAAACACATAAGAGCCACACTGTTGCACCTTCATTACAATGAACATAAGCAGTGTTGTTTATTCTGAATCAATTCTGCAACTTCATTCTTAAACTCTGAGAGCAGCTCTGTGTCTGGCAGACATCACCACAAGCTTGGGGAAGAGGCTGTGTGTTTAAACTGCTGGGAGGACTAAACAACACCTGATGTTCATCATACCGACAGAATATACCCACCAATGCAACCTGTATGGATCTTTTAGGTACAAAAAAAACTATTAGTGGTTGATTTTGGTCTTTCTATGGGATTTGTTGATAATAAAAAGATAGAAAAACAACAATCTTATCCTTTCAAATAGGTCAAATATGCTTGTTTCTTCTTGTAAGGAGGCCAATTAGTTTCTCCACTTTAAGGAACCAGTATATTGAGGCACAGCTGGGTCAGTTTGACTCCACAAATACCCAGCATTACCATGAGTTACACCACTCGTTTGTTTGCTTTTTCCATCTGTGCTACATTATACAGTGCATACCAAATATCAATAAAGCGTATTCTCTCACCAGGTTGCTGATGTGAACAATGCTGGAGACTTTGCCACGAGGTGGCGAGGGTTGCCGGGCCGTGCGAACAGGGTCATCGATTGTGATGGAAACACCTGTTTTCTGCTGGCTGATTGAGCGACGAATGAGGGTGTCGCTGGGTGTCACTATGATAAAAAAAGTCAACATAGCATGTCCATTTATACACTAACACTGCCCTTATAGTGATGTCTTATAATGTAAAGACACCTGTACTATCATTCATTATATATTAACTTTTACAACTTTTGTAAACTCAGGAAAAACTAGCAAACACAAAAATAATTATAAATAATCATAAAAAAAAAAAAATCAAGTCGTTTTACATATACCTTGTAAATACAGTATGTATATTATGTATTGTCTATTGTAAAAAAAGAATAGAAAAAGTTAGGTTAAAGTTACATCAATTTCTAAATCAAATTTCAGAAATGTATTTGATGAATGTAATGCCACATAAAGACCATCCGGTGATAGATCCATTACCAGTGTTGATTTCTACATGATGGCTGGTATGTGATGGAGACTGGTTTTCCAGGGCTCCAGGAAATGAGGTGTCCATCTTCTCGTCATGCTCTTTTGTCCTCTCTTTGTCTCCCTGCGGGTCATCCTCCTCCAAATCTTCATGTCTGCTCCTCTTTGCCTCTTTCTGTCCATTCTCCTGGCTCTCAGAGTACACCACCTGCAGTAGAAGGAAGGCATCAACACATGAATTCTTGATTAAGAGATTCATGTAACCTTGTAATTCATGTAAGAGCACTTTACATTGCACAGTAAAGACAGTTCCTAACCTGTCATTCATGTAAAACGGTTGTGTGCTGTAGACCAACCTGTGTGACAGTGCGTCGGATCTGAAGGTCCTGGTCAGAGCGCTCCCTCTCTTCATCTTCCGCCCCAGAAAGGACGACTTCTTCTGGGTGCAGGTCCACTACTGCCTCCTGGCCAAGAGACGGCCGAATGTCTGGGATCAGAGACTGAGGGCAAAGAACACAGATAATGTACAAGATGAATGGGGCTGCTATATTCAGAAGACATAGGCAGTGCAAGTGCCTCACAATGCATTTATGGGTGCACATAAGAATTACTAGTCACCACAACCGAATATCAGTCTTACTATGCTGCAAATACCTTGAGTGAATCTGTGGTGATGCTGATGGAAGGTTTCTTGGCAGTAACAGCTGTGCTTGAGCCCCACCTCCTCTTGCGACCTGCCGCGGCCCCAGACTCCAGCTCGCCCTCTGCACTGCCAGTGCCTGGCGACGACTTACTGCCTGGTAAAACAAGAAAAAACAAACAACTAATTGAATCCTTAGGCACATGGCATATACAGTACAGCATACATAACATCAACAATCCATGCACACAACACAGTCTTCTGGCCACATATGTTTGAAATATAGATAATCATGCCTTCAATATTTAAGATTTATTTATGTAGAGTTCCCACACCTTATAATAATTCCATTAATATACATTATAAATAATGAAAAGGCTAATACAGTGACATGGAAAAGGCACAAAACCAACACTGATGTTCAGTTATATATGCTGGTAAAAAAAAAAAAAGAGAGCAGATTGGGAGGGTATACTCACTGCTAAGGGAGATCTTACGAGCTGAGAAGGCCTTTGGTGTCTGAAACACAAGAAGATAAAAAACAACCCAATATACATGGGCGAGGTGAGAGGCAGACACCATGGGTGGAGACAAATGGTCAAGGACAAGTTGAAGGAAAGGTGGAACAATAACTGGAAGGGGGACCAGTAGGGGCAGAGTGTGAATGACAAACTGCTGTGTAAAGTATTTTTCAAATTCAAGTACTGAATGGCACTGAGCTTGTTTTTGTACTCTACTGGTAGGTAAGTGCATACCATTCATAATTATTTGATAACCTACCCCTTTAGATTATTTAAAGTAACTTGCTTTTGAGAGTAAACTGTAATTGCAGTCTATATCATACAAACAAGGATCTGGTGGAAAGACTGCAGTTTAAATTCCAGCACTAAAATGTTATTTTTAAACTTTGTTGTCTAAATAGACACATTAACTCGAATTTGTTTCACAGAATTCAAAGGCAAGTAAGATTTAAGATCATAAAACAGAGGTTTAGAACCCTTTTGATTAAACTGCAGTAGCCACAAATATGATAAACATTTCTTTATGCTGCTACTCCCAGCAAAAACTATAGAGAGTATGACTGGAAACTAAGCATTTTCAAAATAACTGTATGAAATATAACATTGAGTAAACGTCTACTTATTCCCTGGTACCACTGACACCTGATCCTTACTGGTTTGGATATGGCCCAATCACGACTGCATGTACTGTATCTAGGCAACAAGGGTCCAATCAAAGGTGGCTGAGATGTTTGGACGGAAATCTGAAAGCTGGTTGGCTGGCAGGATGGGTTCAATAGTTCATTGGGGTAGGGGCTTTGAAATGCTCTTAGCCCAAGCAATCATCCTCAGGTGTTTTGGCATTAGTCCTTGTGGCAGGCTCTTATAACAATGAGTCCAATGAGTTGGAGACCAGATGTCGCATGTTGTCAACAGTCTCTGTGCACACAAATCCAGGATTTTGATTTTAATGTTCACTTGTGTTTGGGGCACAGTAAATTCATAGTCACAAAGTTGAAACAATCTGGCGATGGCCGTGGTAGAAAGGGACCCAAATTGTAAGTCCTTCTTCAGTTCAAATAAAAACAGTCAAGCCCATTGAGTCCAGATGAAAGCATTGGCCTCTTTGAAAATTCATTTAGTATCCAGTAAGGGTATTTTGCTGGAGAAATCTGAATGTCATTCCAAGAGATCAACAAAATCCCAAAATGTCCTTTTGTCAAGCATGTTACAGTTCACCAACCACAATAAATGACGTGTCCATAACACCCCACATTTCATTGCGAGTGGGTTAAAAATGTCTCAAAGTGAAACAATCTGAAAACTACTCCATTGTTGAGAGGGTTTCACGGCAGCCTTGACTTGATGTGAGTACACATCCTTGCTTGTCTCTTCTCCATGATGATTTTAAGGACACAAATCCAGATTAGTGGATAAAAGGATAAGAGGTGGGCCACATTGACTAGCCGACCCCTTCATTGAATCTTCTGGTCCAATGAATAACTCTTGCAAGCCATATCCATGAACATGAGGCAGCCTTTGTTGCCAGGGGGGTCCCTCTGCAGTGCAGCCTTGGGGGCTTATCTGTGGTCAACTCTGGATTCTTGGGGACAGTGGAACAGGTGCAGCAGTAGCAGTAGTAGTAGTAGTAGTGGCAGAGGTAGTATGCAGGTACCAATAGGGGCAATGGAAGAGGCATGAGCACCTTTATAACAAAGCAATCATTTGGGTTTTAAACATCAGCCACAGTGAGAAAATACCCTTGCTGTTTCTGCCTATGACAGTGCCAACACAAGGTTTACAAACAGCCAAATTAAAAATAATATAATTTCCTACACACATTCTACCACTTGTGAAAAGGGCTCATTATGTCATCTAGTGGAAATATTTAAATGTAAAAGAAAAGATCTCCAACAAAGAATATAGACATATAATGAAATGACCTATACTGTAATGTATCCAGCTTAATCAAAACTATGTGCAAATCACAAAGTTTCAGCTATAAGAGCTCTAATGGGTCCTTCCATCTAAGTCCTCAGCTACCAACAGCTTTGAGGACCAAGAGGATTCATGGTTCTTCAGGTGCCTTACCTCCTCGCTGGTCTCTGGAAGCTTCTCTGACTCTGCCATGGCAGTCTCCTTCACCTGTCTGCGTGGTGTGAAAAATACATATCAGCAGGAAAAAGAGGGAACACATGAGCAGACCATTAAAAGGGAGAAAATTGTATTTTTTTTAAATATATTTTTAAAGAGGCCATATTATGCATTTTGGGGGGTTTTCCCTGCCCTTTACGCAGTTGTATAGCATTTTTGTCCAATTAAAAGGTCTGAGAAGTCACAAAACCCAATGGGAGGAACTTCTCTCCCATAGAAAACACTGCCTCACACCCGCCTGAAACACCTCATTGGAATTCCACCATCTTGTTCCGTACCTGGTTAGGTAACCAAAGCACACATTTATCATTGGCAGCGAGGCTCTGAGTGTGCCCATCTTCCCGCTCACAGCGCAAAAATTAAGTGTGGAGATAGGTCTGCCTATGCGAGACCACTTTGCTTAGGACTACGTTTTTAGAGGTTTTCAGTATGTCTTGCAGAAAGTGCTTTTCTTTTTCGGTTGTGACGGAAAGCTAAGTTAGTTTCTTGATGGACAGGTGGATTTGCTTGTTGCTAAAATAACCGCTAACCGCAGCTACCGCTAGCTCTGTTAGCCGTGCAGCTAGTGCTATCAGCTAGCTGACTCTGCCTGGACTGGGAGCTCGGAGGCCAGGCCTGAAAATCTCCTCCTCCCGGTAGTCCAAAGCTCCTGTGCTAGAAGTGCGAACACCAAGGTCCCGTTTACACGATGGGAAAACGCAGATACTTCCCTGCGTTTTGGCCTCTCATTTACACGAAAATGCCGTTTTTATCCCAGGAAACGATTATTTCTAAAAACTCCGGCCAAAGTGGAGATTTCTGAAAACGCCTTTTATGTGTTGCTGTGTCAACTGGGAGAAACGGGGTTTTAGGTTCTCAAACGTCACATTATGCTCACGTCATGTGAGCGCCCTATGTTTAGAGTTTGTTTGATCATGGATGATGTTGAGGTGGTACTCATTTTTACTTTCGTGCAAACGCTTTTGCCCTGTTAACATTTGCTTTACTTGCCTTGTAGTCTAACACGACATTAAGGAGTAACTCCACTTCGCTGTCTGTCCACACAAACGAACCTCTGTTATTTTGAAAGGAACAGGAAGTCGCTCGTGCTATTCGTTGTTGTCAATTTTTAGCATTCTGATTGGCTCGCATGGCTTTATCCTTCCCCCTACACTGCCGCCCATAGTTTTGGCAGAGTTATGATGGCGGTCGACGGCGTATAAAACGATGTTGTGTGCACGATGTTATTTTTGAAAACGGAGGGGGGGGAAAATATTTGTTTCTCTAAATACCCGGCTATGTGTAAATGTGGTACAACACTCACTCAGTCCAGGCAGTAAGCTGAGCTAAAAGGACCACTAGCTGCATGGCTAACTAAGCTAACTAGCAGTTCCTTCCGTCAGTAAACTCTGTAAATCAGAGTTGAGGCAGAGCAGCCAAAGGACCTCAGCGGGAAAACCAGAATATATTTTCTCCATAAAATATGTTTCCGTTTCACCAAGTCAGTAAATATAGTTAGAAAGGTTGTGGGTTTTTGTATAGTAAGCAGTGAGGCAGGTAATCAGGTAATAAATAAAAATATCATCGCTAAACCAATGCAACAGCACTAAGTCAATGTTTAATAGAAGCAATGAATCACGGAATGTTAAAAGTTTAATGTCAATGCCACTAAAAATAAAAGTTGTATCAGATTTATAAATAATTGTGAAATAAGTGTGAAAACTGCAATGCATACAACCTCTCAAAATATGGGTCATGTATTCAAAATAATTATGGAATGAATTTGGTAATTTGTTAGCAATTAAATGATACTAAACCAATCAGTAATTAACTGGCTAAAAATGCACTACTATGTTCCCTTAAACCTCAATAAACTACATTTAACATGTAGTTTAGAAATCATGAAGACCTAAACATAGATATCCATTTCCTTTTAAAGAAACCAAGCAGCATTAAAAAATGTATTCCATAATCTCAGCAGCTGAAACTAACATTCCTCACTGAGCTACACAAACAGCAACCAGGTGATGCTAAAGGAACTGCGCCTAAAACCCATCTCACACAGTTCATCACAGCCACTTTGTCATTTCACAATTACGTTGCTCTTGATTTTTTATTTTTTTTGTTTTAATGGGGGGGGGGGGGTTAAAGAACTGAGCAGAGAAGAGGAGTCACGGAATGCAGAGTCACCGCAGTCCTCCTTCAGACATGCCGAGTCCGTCCGCAGTAACGCTTAACTACAGCGGCACAAAACCTGAAAAATGAGCGCGCGCCTCACTGTCTCAAGTCATCCCCCACGCGCGCACACGCGACCACGTCCGCTCATTCCGATTAACTTGGGAGAACTCCACAGCAAACACGCGAACTGTGCACGGTTCAAACGCAGCATAACGTTACAGGCTGCTACCGCTAGAAAACGACTGCGTCGCCAGCAGCCACCAATCTCTCTCCCCTCCCTCCTACCTTGCTCTCACCAAAGACTACTCGTCTCTGAACGCATTCATGTCCGCGCGTCAACCAAAACCTGCGGCGGACAAACCGTCGCCTGCTGTTTAGGTGAGCCGCTTTATGGGAAACCAGAGGCCGGCATCGGCAGCTAATTCCATCGATGGAGCACAGCCATGTTGCAGCGAATGGGGGATGGGGGGGGGGGTCGTGTAAAAAACAGGACCCGCATCCTGTCAGCCACACCGGCTTGAAGGCAGTCTCATCAATCGCCTGATGGGAAATTCACTACCCGGCATCTCTTATGACACCGTTTTACCAACGCTGTATTATATTCACATTCACAAGCACACAGATTCCCAGGCTGTAAGGTGTGGGAGTATGACCTGATGGCAACGATCAAGTGAGCTTAACAAAACATTTGATTTGACGAACAATGTGCCACAGGATTAGTTTAACATTTTTACAATGTCCAGTGCTTTCATGGGAAAAAAGATAAATACAGTGGAATCCAAACAGCAGCTCCACAACAAGTGACTTTTTTTTAATGAAATAATGTAAAGATGTGTCCCTCCAACTGTATATTCATTGCTGCTTCTCACCATCTATAAAATGGAGGTTATTTTATTGAATTAATTAGTTTCCCCTGTGCACAATATGATTTTTAATTTTGTTATTTCTGGTTGAGTGGAACAGTGAGTGGCAGAAATACTTGAAAAGCAGAAGACGCTCCTGCAATGTCATTATCAGCAACATTTCCTCTTTTCTTTAAAACCCTTTTGAATCTGGCCTTTTGTTGACATTTCCAGTGTGCATTTTGACATTTAGGAGTTTTTGATGGAACAGTTTATTATGTGCATGAAAACCTCCTTTATTAACAGGAGAGTACTGAAATGCTTTTAACAATCACAACAGACCAAAATGAAATTTGACGTTTCCTTAGCTTGAACAAACTATTCAGAACAGTCTTGTATGTGATATCATAACGGAAATAAATAATCATAAAAAAAGGGATGGACCCAGGTTTGTATATTGATAGATATGGTCTTTAAATATGGTCTGTTATGGGAAGGGGCAAGACCAACAACACTGATCAATCTGATGCAGACCACCCAGGATCAGAGTGAAAATATTATAAACCAAATGACTGTTGACAAAACTGTTTTACAAACATGAAGTAATTAAAGCAATTTAACAGTAGAACCCCCGGCTTTTGTAGTGCTGATGTGTCATGAGTAGCTGTTGAACAGCTGAATTAAAGAATGCACTGTTGACTATTACGGCTTATAGATGCCCAATAGAGCTTGACGGTCACTAGACACCCTGTTCACAGCCTGCAGACTAAAGTGTTGCAAGGGCAGAGATTCATTCCCCCACGTGTGTAAATCTGACACAATCTATAGGATGTGTTTCATAAGACCAAGACTTAAAAGCAGACCTTTGTTTGTCCTTTTCCTCCTCTCCCTCGCTGTCCTTTCTCTTCCTTTGTGTGTCCTCTCTGGTGGGTGCTTCAATAAATGGTTTCTGGGGATTTAAAAGGGCAGGAAATGGAATAAGATGCCAAAGAACATAGTGCGCGGCAAAGTTCTTCAAGAAGTTAAGGTATTACCACCAAAGGGAAAATAAATAACATATTAAGCCATCATGAGATTTGTCTATCGCTCAACTTGATCTTAGGTAAATCCATTTTCTTAGGAATTGAGATTTTAAGTAAGATGTGGATACACATACATGTTTACACCAACATTTGTGAGTATATGCAGGTTTTTTAAAACACAGTTAAACCCGACTGACTCCATTCCCATTGCCAGTAGATGAGTTTCCCTTTCTGTTTTTCTCTGATGTGTCACGTTCAACATCACAAATGCACAGGGTTAGTAAACAGCAGAAAGCAGCATGGAAGCGAGTGACAATGTTTCTGGTTTAACAGCACAGTGCTGGGCAGGTGACAGGTGTGTTTAAGGTGTTTGTGCGCTCTGAAAGACGTCGCAGCGCGAATATAATGTCCCAGCTGACAGACTGTTAGCCTAGCACGCTAATACTACATAAACCTATGGATGAGACCATATGTTTACGGACATCTGCAGATAGAAACAGATGAAAGCGCAGGAGGGAATGGAGGGAAAATCAGCGCGTGCACCCTTGTGTCATGTTTCCATGACTGCCGATCGGAGCTGGAGCCGATAAGTACCCGTGACTACTGCAGAGTCACTTGACCTGGGAATGAATGCCGGCTCTACCCTTTCCCCATTGAAGACAAAAGCCAGATGTTAGTGAGGTTTTTGTCGGGTGTGAAAGGGGCTATAGTTGTCACAGATGTTAAAAAACCTCTGGTGATTGTTAACTTTTGATCAACTGACCTTGGTGTCACTGTCTCCATCAGCAGTTGTGTTACTCTTCTCTACAGACATGTCTCCTTTGCAAGGGGAGACTTTTGGAGTTTCTTTTAAACCCTCAGCCTCTAGTGTCGCCCTGTGCGGTGGTGAAGAATCTCTTTCAGGTTTCTTATCCTAAAAAGAGACCGACAACAGAGCAACATTTTAGGCACTGACAAAAAACCCAAATAAATATGCTTTAATTTTCTTGTGGCAATACAACTTGATACAAACAGAGCTTATTGAAAACACCCACTGAGAACATCTGCTTTTCTGTCAAATGTTTCCCTTATCCTGATCTGAAGGCAAATGTGCCAGAGTTTCAAAGAGGCAAACGTGCCCATTGTGGGCTAAAAGAGTTTCACGTTTATGCAAATGTCTTGTGACAGGTAGGAGTGGCCACTAATAGCACATTTGCGCGCTATAGTTGTTTTAATGACTAAAGGACTTAAGGAAAAGCCCCACAGAATCTTCTTTTGGGCTTTTTTGCCTTTATTTGATAGGAGCAGCTGAAGACAGACTGAGAGGGGGAGAGAGATGGGATGACATGCAGCAAAGGGCCCGTGCTGTGGTACGGACTCAGCCTTAGTACATGGTCCGCTCGCTCTACTAGGTGAGCTACCAGTGTTCAATTCGTTAACGAAAACAATGATGAAGTAACATTTGGTGTTATTTACTTGGATATACACGACGTACGTAGGTACATACAGTACTTTACTGATCCCCAGAAGACATATTTACATTTAGTCATTTAGCAGACGCTTTTATGCAAAGCGACTCACACACTGAAGGCACAGCTTTTGGGGTTCAGTATCTTGCTCAAGGATACTTCAACACATGGCTGCAGCACCCGGCTAAAGGGAACCGGCGCATATTTATGTTGACTAAAACTATGAAGGATAAAAATGACTAAAACTAAATCTAAAATAGATGCCAAAATGAACACTGCTACTGGCGCACCCCCGGCCCACAGAAATACAGGCATAGTCATTTCTCTAAGGTCTGCAAAATGTCAATACTAGACCAAGAAAAAGCAACAAGTTATCATTTTTCTTTTTGAATCTATTGTAAGAATCCAGACTGTGTGCGAATCAAAAATGATGAAGAACTGAAATTCCTAACCTCTTGTTCTAGAGGTGTTTTCGTGGAAAATCAAAAACCAGCCAATTGTCAAGCCACAGTAAACAATGCCAGGCCTTCTCTCTTTACTCACAGGAGCATTGGTAGAGAACACCTACCCAATAAGAGCTGAATGCTCTGCTGTGCGCTAAACACACAGCTTGCCTCTTTTTTAGTTTTATGTCTCAATGTACAGTTATGCACCAACATTAGTTTATCTCAACAAATTAAAGTATCCGCCTGCAGTGGGGCACCTGCTGAGATAATGTCATTCGAGTGACTTTAAACAAATATTGATAAATAAGGCACTATTATGCATAGCTGACTGCCATGGTGCTTAAAACTTTAAAGACAGGGGCGTGTCACGAGTGAATAAACGTTGCTGTGACACTGTGATGCCTTCAAAGACTAGTTTTAAACACAGAAAAGACCGATTACATGGTATTCTCCACCTCCGCCAGTGACTGATTATCCTGCCATTAGAACATCGCATGGCCCCCGTACTCTTGCGGAGTCCTACAAATATTTAGCAATTTGGCTTGACAGCAGACTATCATTCAGGATTCACATTCAACATTTGACTCAAAAAAATAAATAAATAAATAAAACAAAGTTTCTTGTATAGAATTAAAGGATGACTGTCTTCTTCCAACTATAAAACTATTGTGCAGTCAACATTAACCTCTGTCCTTCTGTATGGTGATATTCTATCTATCTATGTCACTTCAGCAATTAAATCCTGTGTATCACAGTGCTTCACGCTTTATCACAAATGATACATTTCATACTCATCACTGTTCTCTGTATCACACGGTTGGATGGACTTCCTTAGAGTGAAGAAGAAATAGCCACCAGATGTTTTTCATCTATAAAAGCTATATTGTTGAAGATTCCAAACTACCTCAAATCACCTCTCTCATGTAAATCTAGTAAGTACAGTACACGATCCGGTAACAAATGTTGGCAGAACTGGGTTCAGGTAATATGCACCTTTAAAATGGAATGAACTGCGAACTGCAAACTGCCCTCGACCCACAGTCTTACATTCCCCATGGAGATTTTAAAGCTTTATTATCCAATGTTTACTCATTCCCAGTTTATTGTTTAGTTGTGTTGATTCTACTTGCGGATTGTGTTCCTGTAATGGTTTCCTGTTCTGTAAAGATAACACTCCTTGCCTGCAAGAGGATAGGCACAGTATGGCAGGGACAGAGAGAGAGGTTCCTTTCAGTCCACTTACCCTTCTAACTCTTGAAGTGGAACAGGTTTTCTCTTGAGAAGATGTGGATGAGCCAGAGGACCGAGATGATGAGGACCCAGTGTCTGATTCTGAGGAAGAGGAATCATTAGACGATGATCTTTGTCTTGCTTGTTTTTCTTCCTTCTTTGCATCTCTTCCCCTCCGCTGTGCAGAATCCACTGGAGCCTTGCTTTCATCCACTTCTTTTGCTTTTTTGGTGGATTCCTTGGCAGCCTGTTCTGTCTTCAGTGGATCTGCTTTTTCTTTGTTCTTCGATACGAGGCTTGTGGCCCCTTCTTTTTTAGGACTCTGGACCAGTGTGGTACTAGCAGTGGTCTCGATCTCAGGCTGGGTCCCCACATTTCCCGTTGGTCCAACAACAACCTCTTGTTTTGTCCGCATCCGTGGAACTTCCTGTTCAGTGGAGGGCTGGCGTCCTTCCTGCTGTCGTTCCCGGACATTGGCGGGGGAGGAGACAGGTGAGGCCCGAGGCTGGGGGGTATCAGAGAAGTTACGGGGCCTCTTGATACTCATGGAAGTAAAGGAAGATTGGGGTTGAATTGGGGAATCCCTTAAGGACCGGAACTTCTTGAAGGAGGACTGAGGCGACAGAGGTGATTCTGTTGCTTCACTCTGGGACAATGGAGCACGGACATCTTCCAGCTCTCCTGCCTCAGTCGAGGACTTTTTACCTGGTCCTGTGGAGGACGGGGGAGGAGTGGAGAGGTGGGTAAGACCAATGTCACGGCCACGTTTGGATGGAGGGAGGTGACTGTCCCTTTCCTTTTCAGCCATCCTAGCTCTCTCTTTCTCCTGTTCCAGGGCCCTCTCTTGCTCCTCCTTCTGCATGGCTTTCTCCTTCTCTAACCTTTCATGTTCGAGAGCCCTCTCCTTCTCCAAGGCTCTCTCCCTTTCAAGTTTCTCCTGCTCTAGAGCTTTCTCCCTCTCCAGCCTCTCTTTCTCGGCTCTTTCCTTCTCCATCCTTTCCTGTTTGAGAGCTGCCTCTCTCTCCACCTTCTCTTTCTCCTCCCTTTCTCGTTCCAAGGCCTTTTCCCTCTCTATCCTCTGTTGCTCCAATGCTTTCTCTCTCTCAATTATCTCCTTTTCCTTCCTCTCAAGCTCTAACCTCTCTTGTTCTAGGGCTCTCTCCCTCTCCAACTTTTCTTGCTCTAGAGCCTTTTCTCTTTCTATTCTCTCTCGTTCTATGGCTTTCTCTCTCTCTAGTCTCTCTTGCTCCAGGGCTCTCTCCCTTTCTAGTCTCTCTTGCTCCAGGGCTCTCTCCCTTTCTAGTCTCTCTTGCTCCAGAGCTCTCTCCCTTTCTAGTCTCTCTTGCTCCAGGGCTTTCTCTCTCTCTATTCTCTCCTTCTCCTTTCTCTCAGCCTCCAGAGCTCTTTCCCTTTCCAACCTTTCCTGCTCCAAAGCCCTTTCTCTCTCAACCCTCTCCTTCTCCTTTCGCTCAGCCTCCAGGGCTCTTTCCCTCTCTAACCTCTCTTGCTCAAGAGCCCTCTCTCTCTCCCTCTTTTCCTGCTCCAAAGCCATGGCTCTTTCTAGCTCCATCGCTCTCTCCATTTCTTCTCTCTCTCGTTTCTCCCTCTCCTCTTTTTCTCTCTGCAGACGTTCTTGCTCCAGGGCTCTCTGTCTTTCGAGCTCTTTCTGCCTCTCAAGCTCCAGGGCCCTCTCTTGTGCTAAGGCTTGCTCTCGCTCTTCCCTCTCTTTAGCTAAAGCTAGTTCCCTCTCCTGCCTTTCTCGTTCTAGAGCAAGTTCCCTCTCCCGCTGCAAAGCCCTCTCTCGTTCTTCTCTTTCTAAGGCCTGCTGTCGTTCAAGTCTCTCTTTCTCCAGAGCTCTCTCTCTCTCCAGTGCAAGAGCTCTTTCCCGCTCTTCCGCCATTGCTCGTTCTTGCTCAAGTTTTCTCTGTTGCTCTTGCCTTTCCAGCTCAAGGGCCTTTTCTCTTTCTATCTCAGAGTCCCTTTCTTCTGTTGCAGTGGCCTTAGGCGCACTCATAGGTACTTGAATATGAGCTGAATGTGCTCCTGCGACAGCCTGGTTGGTGCTTGGAATCATGGGAAATGGCACATGGCCAGTGTTGGCTGTGTGAGTGATGGCAGATACCAGACCCTCTGGAGGCCCTCTGCCAGTTATTGATGTAGCTGAAGGTGAACTGCTGTCTTGCCTATTGCCTTCCCCATTTCCACTGTGCCAACCTGCTCCCGAGAAAGCACCTTCTGACGCCATCTTACGTGCCAGAAGGGTCAGCGGGCCGGGCTTGCGCTCTGCATGTCCACTCCTCTGTGGCTCTGGGCTGCTACTGCGGCTGCCGCTGCTGGATGAACCAGAGCTGGAGCTACTAGGTGAGCGCCTAGCTGGGGCTACATCTGGACTAGGGGGGCTCTGCTTTGGGGTGTCAGGCAAGGGGAATGATAACTCTGGAGGTGGGGAGGGAGGAGGTGTTGGCTGGCGGAGCTGAGGGGACAAAAGGGAAGGCATGTGTTGCTGCTGGGGCTGACAGGATGCTCCAGACATCTCTCTGGTCGTGGGGACTCTGGCTGGCTCTCTGAGGCTTCTCCTCCGAGCACCACTGTCCCAATCATCATCGTCGCCATCCTCCTCGCCATCCTCGCTATCCTCATCGTCGCTGTCAGCGGCGACTTCGTTGGATGCAGAACCCCTCTCTGGCCGCTGCTCACCACCAGGAACGCGCATGGCCACAGAGCCAGAAGCAGGAGGACCAGACATGTCAGCCTCCTGGTTCCTGTTACCCTCTTCCTCATTCATTGCACCAAACAACCCATCTCCACCAGAGGGGCCAGGTGGCTTGTGCTGCTCAGCGACTGCTGGTGTGACATCCTGATAGGGACAGAATGGTAGATGAGACTTATTTTGTCATAGCACTGTGCCAATTTTCTTCCATGTAAATTATCTGGTGCAATTCTTACCAGCAAGTCCCTTTCAAATGCGCAACATCTTCAGACAAAAAGATTAGAAAATGTGACCAATTGCAACAGGTAGGAAAAGAAAGTGATGTCTGACCTGGGCTTCAGGAGGGCATGAGGTACTGTTATTAACTTCAGTGTGGTCCTCTTCCTCTGTTTACAAAATACAGATAACTAAAATCACAACCATGTTTTGCATAATGACCCCGAGACCTGTACAATAACTTACTTAGTTGCAGTGGAGCATTCTCACAACACTTACCATTTGTTTCATATGCTTCGCGAGCCTCTCTCTCCAGACGCTGCCTCAGGAGCTCCTGTTGTTTAGCCAGATACTGCTTGATAAAGCTGTTCTGGCTCATTTCCTCACCAATCTAAATACAGAGAGACCATTAAAAAATAGGGTGCAAAACTTCAAGGCCACTTGCACATACTTTTTGCAGACAGACATTTACGAGAATTTTGCTAATGCACATTTTGTCATTAATACTGAAGAGGTCATTCCATGTGAAAAGGCTTCAGATGTTGAACTGAAAACTGACATCTTTGAGACATTTACCTGTGAGTTTGGCTGCAGTCCAATGTGAGCAGTGGAGGTCCTCTGCAGATTCTCCAGCATGAGAGCCTGTTGTTGAGACACGAGACTTTATTCATTCAATGTGAATAACAGGCAGGTTTTCTTCCAGAGTTGTTAAGAGTTGCTACTGGTGCTTTTGAATGTTGTCATTAATGACAACCTAGTTTCTGTGTACTGTATTCAGTAATCATTTTGCCTGTCAATATTTCCATCCTTTACAAACTATTATGAGTCTCTGTGTGCCTTGGCATGCCATCAACAGAAGCCCCTTTTACACAGCCTGTTCAAGGTGGGAATTTTTGCACTTTAATTTCGCCTCACTGTTCTGTATAAAACGTACAAACACGAAATGGGGGCGCATTGTGGTTCTGCGGTTAGTAACAGAGCCGAATCGGCATCTGTATAAAACGGGGGAGCCGGCAGGACGGGACATCGATGCTGTTGTGTTTCACATCACGCCTCTTTTGCTTCCGGAATGCTGGCATGCTATCTAAAAATCACACACTGCGGCAGGATTATGTTTGGTTTAGTGTAAAAAAGCAAAGCGTGCGTAATGACGAGTCTTCTTTATGGCAATATTGCGGGATCTCTGTTTAAAAGGGCTATAGATGGGACAAACATCATTCAGTATCACGGCCTCTCTTTCTTAATAATTTTAGGTTTGGAGAATGTTGCATTTGATGCTGCTTACAGCTGAGAGCAACTGGAAATTTGTGAAGAACCAGAGGAGGAAAACATACAACAGAGTTCCCCGTTCAGAACAAACATGTAACAAGGCAAGAGTCATATGGGTCAATCAGACCCTAATGGGCAAGGCAAGTCGCAGGCTGTGGTGGAAAGCAGACCAGACTGACAATAATATGGGCAGAGTTGCAAGCAAAAGCTGCTAACTTTGTTTATATTTTGCTAATTTTTGCTAATCTCTCTCTCTGTCCTGACACTCACTGCCAGCCATGCAACATTTCTCCTGCTTGTATAATTTTTCACCCTGCATGCACACACAAGGATACAAATAGTTATGGGACGATATGAAAATGTCATGATTATCCTGGCCAAAATAATAGTGGTTTACGATATTATCCCGATAACCATCAAAATGCGCTCAAAACATACTGGAATCACTTTACCTTCCAATTTTTTAAGAGACAAATATTTGTATTGCATCACAGATAGGACACATCTTTTCAGAATCAGAAATACTTTATTAATCCCTGAGGGGAAACTCTTTGTAACAGTGAAAAACAAATAATCTTAAATAAGGTAATCATAAATCATAAGGTCCCCCTAGATAATTATTATTATTATTTTTAAGCAGGAACATTGTGAGAGTGTGTTCTTTCCTACATGATAATTCCTGTAATGTCATTATTTATGTTTTTTAAATCAGGCTCTATTTTTCACTTCTCTACCATAATGTCAAATGGTACGCATGATTTAAGAAATACAGGAATTGTCCTTTAACAAAAATAAAGCCCAACTCGTGGCATTGAGTCAAACTGTACTTTGGAGCTGTTTTAGTAACAAAAAAAAACACCAAAAAACATAACAACATTGTGGCACTTTCCTGCCATCAAATAGTATTGCTAACCTTGAAGCCTACAGAGTAGATGTGCCAAACCACGGCCATTCAAAATACATCTGGAAGACAATAGAGGACTGATTGCTAGCCAGCTAAACAGCTTTTTCAAGTCACTGATGTGAGGATAATCACAATTCCTTATTAAGGTATATCCTGATAATGGAAATTCACCACGATAAACTGATCTTGTGTTTTTATCCCAATCCCAGATATTATCTTATATTGTGCCATCCTTAGATACAAAAAACATATCCTTCTTGACATGTAATGTTCAATAATTGTATAATATCCAAAATCTTGGGCAGTGACAGGCAGTAAAGCAAACAACACGTGCTATACTTATAATATATAACCAATAATTAATGATGTGACCAATTGAGGTCACTGCCTAGCATTTCCTAAATTGTACACAATTGTGCAATCAAAACCTCCACAGTTGAAGAGGGATTTTTAACGTGCCTAAGCTGGAAACAGACACTGTAGCAACACGTTGTATTATATGCTTTAACTAAATAAAAGCGTTCAGATTTTACATGTTTTATAAGGATGACATAACGCTACAGTTGGATCATCGACATGGACATGAAAACACTAACTTTCTTGCTGCTTTCACGGCGCATTTGAGTGGACAAATTGTAAATTAGTTAACCGGACTAACCAATTAAAAAAAGAAAAGAATGCCCCAACTTGGCATGGCGAGGTAGATATGGTTGAATACCTGTCGCAATGTAAACAAACTGGCTAACAGGACATATGGAAGCTCACGGGCCTGGGGTAACGTTAACGTTACATTTTTGAACTAACGTTAAACTATTCCTAAATTTGGCGGCACAGCGAAATGTGTCTATTCAAATCCGTTGCATTCACGTTAAATAGCCATTCGGAATTAGCCGATAAAAGTTGTCCAGCCACTAAAAAGCTGGTGTAACGTTAACCTCCAGGCTAAACTCGTGCACACCAACGGTGCTTGGGACAAACGCCGTTAACTGTAACATACACACAGCAGCGAGCCAGGCCACCGCTCAAGTCACAGCGTTAGCCAGGGTAGCTAACGAGCTAACAGGACAACATCATCCCGACACTCACTTTGAGTTTAGCCACTAAGTTGATTTAACTCCCGGTCTTGCTACGGTTGGTATACTTCTGCACCGCTCAACAGAAGTGTAGAGCAAATAGACGCATTTTCCGGCTGCTTCGTGGCCGTTAACCTCGATAACTCTACTACGCTGCTCGGCAGTACCGATACTCAGTTGTCGGCCCTCGAGAGAGCATCAGCCCGTCTCATCGTTAACATTAACTCGCAGCAACCGTGGCACCGTATTTCGCCGCAGAACTCACCCCCTTAAGTCTTTTAATGAGAGCATTCTTCTGTCCGCTTTTCGACAGGCCTCTCTCCTCAAGAGCCGCTTTCAAATCCGCCACTCGTAGGGACTGGAGCGGTCTCCCGTCCAGGGTAACGTCTTCTAGATCCGCCATTTTCCGTTCCTCTAGTCAGTTCCCAGCTAGAGCGACGAGCAACGCCTTCCTCCACCCAGCGTCATCGACGACGACTTCCCCCTAGTCAAATGGCAAATAAATAAAACGTTTCTCGATATGTAAAGCCCAGAACACACAAAATTCACTTTCAGCACTATTAAATGTACACATTTTATATATTATACGCAAATTGCCGATTTAATCCGTGTATTTGTTTAAAAACTAACTTTGCGCAAAATCTGCGCAAGCTTGATTTCCTACACAACAAAGCTAATTAGCGAACTGCAGACTTCCTGTATATATTTGTAAGAAAGATTAACGCCATTCTCGTTCAACGTCGCTGCACTGGTAAAATGCAGACAACAAGGTAATTTACGGTTAAGTGGGTCCTCACTACCATTTAGATTAAGAGCAGTTAGTTGTGACGCTGTTTTTAAATTCAGACACCGACGTCAAGTTAGTATTGTTTAGACCTAAGCTAAGCTACATGTTAGCGCGACCCAGACCTGAGGAGTCTCTCTCAGCAGCAGGCATTGCTGATTAACTCACTGCAGATGAATAGCTGGCTTTTCTCAGGCTGAAACAAACCAGAGTTTCCAACGATGGCGTGGTTCAATCATGTCAATCAAGGCTCAAATCAGCAGCATCAGCCCACAGACAGCCACACACTTAACGTTACAGACATCTTGTGTAGCACTCACAACTCCAGGCTCAGAGGTCCGACAGAGGGATCACTGACCGTGGCAACGCAGCACTGGACCGGCTGCCCCGCTCCCAGCTTCCCGTCTGCTCCGCCGGGTGTAGCCAGCCCTCCCAGCCTTGAGAAGCTGTCTTGCGCTTCCCCGAGCGCAGGTCAGGACAGAGATCCGGAGCCCATCTCCTATGTAAGCCTCCAGGAGCAGCGGTGCGTCCTGAGCTGGTTCTACGGCTGGACCGCCACTCAGAGAGAGCGGTTCTTGCAGGACCTTTTGGGCAAAGCTGTGCCTGGGAAAGTGTGCACCCTCCTAGATTCCCTCAGTACTCTACAGGTACTCTCTGCACTGTCACTTCCCAACAGATAAAGCTGGAGAGGGATGTCATGTCATTTCTAACCTTTTAACAGCTGCTTTGTCTTTTTGTACCCTGACAAGGTTAAAGACAGACTTCCGAACATCTTTGAATGCCAGCTGCGCCTGTGGTCCCAATGGTTTGAGTCTTGGCGAGAAGAGGAGAGGAATCATTTCCTGCACATGCTGGAAGAAAGGGACCCGGTTTTTGTTGCCCACTTTTACAGGAGCGTAGCCGGTACAGCCGGAAGAGACTGAGCAATGTTCACATTGTGATGGAGGAAGTGATCACAACAAAATGTGTTAAAGAGGAGACACGCAGTGGGGAAATGTGTATTAGATCTGAGCGAGTTCTCTTCCGAGAAATGTTTGTCTAACTGTGATGGGAATTGTTGTTGAAGGTAAACCATTTCATTGTAAGAAAAGAAGTGTTAATTCAATATAAGCAGTTTTATTGCATTTCCTATGTCAGTTTCTCCAGGGCTTCATCACACATTACACCATGTTTGTTTGTTGTTTTTTTTTAAATAAAGTTCAATACATCTTGCATAATGGTATCATCATGGCTGAAGCTCTGCCTTTGAGTCACCCAATGGTGTGAGCTTGAAATAAACAAGTTTTAATATCACACTGAACGATAATTCAACTTACAGGCTTAATTATTCTGTATTGGGCCTGGTCATTAAAACACCTAGAACGGCAAGACAAAGAGGCTGGACACCTTTTTCAAACAGCAGAATAAACAATATGCCTTGTTGTATATTTGTTGTTTTATTGAATGGCACATTCGGTAACCGAAGTATGCTCCAGTCACAGGGATTGTTTTATTACCTACTAAGATGACCATAAATGAGCTGCATGGCTAAGATCTGACACATAGCACAAACCATAATTTGCCCTGTTGTCTATTTTATCCAGTCAATCGACCCAGGCGAAATTAACACTATTGGCGTAGGACTTTCAACATCTTCAACACAGAAATTGACAAAGGGATAGATTTTGTCAGTAAACCTTTGACCCACAAATGAGTACATATGAGACCTGGCACCAGCATCGTAAAAGGAGATCTGTCCCTTTTTGTAGTCCAGCAGAATGCCCAGTGTCAGAGGTTGCGTCTGAACTGAAATAGTAACCGGTGTCCTATCAGCAGCTTTGTACTGACCCTGTTTGTTCAGGACTATAGTCCAGAAACCTCTTGTCGGACTGAAAGTTATACTTCCCTTTCTTTGAACAGATTCACTGGCCATGCCAAGGTGGTAACAAAGCTTCCCAGCTACAGACACCTCCCAGTAATGTCTACCAGTTGAGAAGCCAGTTGCGCCCAGCGCAGCGAGAGCCACGTCAAACCGGCCTGGATTGTCGTGGACGTTTTGTACCTCCTCACTAGTGGACATCTCAGTGTTCTCTGCAGACAGAGCTAGTCTTGGGTTCGCTGTGTCTGGATCAAAGGTCATCCTCCCTGTAAACCGAGAAATGGAGTAGATCATTTGTATCTTTGTATCACATTTTCAAAGGAAATGGACATTAAAAAGTTTAAAGCAGTGATTTAGTGTGTCGCTTCCATTAATTTGGCGGACAAAACACGGATATAAAAAAAAAGGAACAAAAAAGGAAAGTCTGCTGTGAATATGTGTATTTTTATGAATTTTTGTGTGTGACTCACTGGCATAGATCGTTTTATCTTCCTCATCAGTAATTTTGTTTTGAAGATCTGAGGAGAGAGAAAGAACAGTACGTTGTTTTTTTTAGTACTCTCTGTACTTTTCTGTACTGTACTGAACAGAACTAATAGTTTAGTCGTCATCCTCAAGTTTGTTCTTATCGTTTTGCAGGTCTCACACTGAGACAAAAAAAGGCAGTAAAATTTATACATTTCACCAGGAATCACGAGACCAACTACCACCTCTCCACTATTATATTGAATGGAAATACGTATTGCGCGTGTATGAGCATTTCCAGGGCGCTGAACATACTGTTGTAGTCCTCCTGCAGCTTGTTATGCTCCCTCATCTGTTCTTCTAACTCCTGCTGCAGCTGGTTGAGGCGGTCATCTTTGTCCTGCAGCTGCTGCTGTAGGAATTCAACGTTCTCCTGGCTCTGCTGCTGTTGTCTCTCTAAGTCTGTTTGATGAAATGGATAGTTCAAAAAATGACATGAAATGACACACTGGATCTTAAGTACACAGGATCCCATCATTACACTGGTTGCTTTAACTATACATTATGTATATATATATATTTTTTTTATATGCTGACGAATCAACTTATTTTGTGTATGGACAGAGAGGTGAACTTACTGCTGTACTCATGCTGCAGTTGATTCATATCCTCCTGGCTCTGTTGCAGTTGTTTTTGTAAGTCTGTTTGATGAAATAGTCCGTTCAAAAACGACATCAAATGACTCACTGGGTCTCCAGGACAGCTATATGTGTAGACATGTGTAATAAGGTCATGTTGACGGTCTCACCTTCACACTGGGTGTTGACATTAGAGCAGCACATATTCAGGTCCTTGACCTCTTGCTTTAAGTCTGACGGAGGAAGGAGGTTGAAACGCGGACATGCATCAAGCAGCAAGTGTCAAGAGCAGAGTTTTAAAGGGGGATAGTTCAACAGTTTGGGAAATTTGCTTTCTTGCAGAGAGTTAGAGAGCAGATCGACTCCACTCTCATGTCTATAGGGTAAATAGAATAACTACAGCCATAAGCTGGATAGCGTAGCTTAGCACAAAGTCCGGAAATGGCGACCCTGGCTCTGTCCAAAAGGGAACAAAATCCACCTTTCATCACCTCTAAAGCTCACTAATTAATTAAACTAATTAAACAAAAACCAAAGTGTAAAAAGGACATGTTGTGGTTTTGCAGTCACTTCCTGGAGTCTTGTCATTCCTGTCATGTTTACAAGCATCCGGCGGAGACGTCGGGAAGTGCACAAAAACGCACTTTGCTGCCTTTGGACAGGGCTGTTTCCAGTGTGTGCACTGAGCTAAGCTAACCGGCCTCCGGCTGTAGCTCTATAGCGTACAGACACGAGAGCGGTATCAGTCTTCTCATCGAAACTCGCTGAAGAAAAAGCAAATCGGCGTAGTTCCCAAAATGTCGAACTATCCCTTCGAGACATTGGCATGTACAGTACAGGCCCGCATACCTTTATTTGCGTTTTCGAGTTTTATGTTCTCTCCTTGCTGTTTTTGTAGCTCTTGTTCCAATTCTGAGGGCGAAGACAAAAATAACCACAAGTGCATGAAAAACCCAATAGAATTTTCTCAACAAGCTTGCAGATAAAGGAGGAAGATAGAAGGATGCTCATTTGATTTAGGCAATACATGTTAGTCTTACGAATATTTATAAGATATATTCTAGCATGCACATTAAGAAATAATGTGTTGGATGACAGCAGAGACACAGTAGTAGGAAAGTAACAAATTGACAAACCGTTGATATCCTTTTCAGCAACTTTGGATGCCTGTCTCTGAGCCTTTTTTAGTTTTGCCCTCAGATCAGCTATCTCCATTACTAGCATTGACACAGACACAGCTGCAGTGTTATTTTGTGCTTAAAGGAAACAGACAACATGACACGAAACATTAGCAAATACGACAGTTCCATACTCGAGTTAAAATAATTTGCATCTGCATCTTTGAGTCGACGTTCACTGTCTTGCAGTTGCCTCTTTGTCAAATCCAGTCTCTTCTTAAGCTCTGAAAATGATTTGGAGATCAATGAGATACAAAAATCGTGAAATCAAATTCTACTACTTCATGGCATATTACAATGTAACGGTCACATTGTGATGTTTTTTTAACCTGCGACGTTCTCAGCACTTTCTTCTTTGCGGGCTTGTATCTCCAATTCCAGTGGCTTGATTTTCTTGTGGAGTTTCATAATCTGAGCCGCTGCGAAAAGACAAAGCAGGCTGCTTTTACTATTCTTATGCCATTTGATAACGCTGGGTATTTTTTTGTGACCAAAACTGAGCGGAACACTTACACAAGTTAGCGATCCTCATGTCATTTGACTCCAGCAACAGTGTCTTTTGTTTTATCTGATTTCTGATGTCCCTCAGTTCATTCTCCAGATCTTTGAGAGAGTCAGAATGGATGTTTTATTTCCCCAAAATGTATGAAAAAGCACTCAGAATAAATGTGACCTGTATATACGGCTTTCCACCTTTAATTTTCTGCAGCTCTGCTTGTGTCTGGGTCTCTTCTTGCTTCTTCAGTCTTGCTATTTCTTCCTGGTGTGCCAATATTTTAAATACTAACAGAAGAAAGGTTGGATTAAATCAATCCAGTGGATGCAAGAGCATGATCAGTAATGATGGAACAATTCCATTTTACTGTCATTTTGATGACTCACGCAGTTTAGTATTTTCGTTGTTTTCATCTTGAATTCCGTCAATCAAATAGTTCAGATGGTCTTGGAGTGCTGCAGACCAGACACGTAGAACACCATTGTTTCATAGGAGCACATGCATTTGCCTTAACTGTCAAAACATTTGGAGTTTCTAAACTGTTATTGCTCGAGAGATGTTCGGAAAGGGAGTCAAGGTATGTTTCTATCACTCACCTCTAATCTTATTGTAATGTGTGTCATTTGTTGCCACAACTGCCAATTTCTCAATCTCTGTTTGTATTGCAATGATCTGCAGAACTGGAAGAAGGGTTACACAGTGATAATCATATTTCTAGCATGTATAACTTCCCCATCTTGACTATACATATAATTCAGTGATTGTGATTCTGTCCGTGGGTTGTTGATCACGTTCTACTCACATCTTTGTGGCTGAGCACTTCTTGCTTTTAGCTCCTCCGTTTTTTTGGCCAGCTCATTCGTTTTCTCATCGATAATTTTTTGAAGCTCTGCAGAACAAAAACAAAACCATTTTTTAAACTTGTATATCCGTTGTTCATTGTGTCTAAATGAGGCTTGGTGGCAGAGCGGGTCGTCTACCAATCGGAAGGTCGCCGGTTCGATCCCGGCTTCCCCCATCCATGTGTCGAAGTATCCTTGAGCAAGATACTGAACCCCAAATTGCTCCTGAAGCTGTGCCTTCGGTGTGTGAATGATTAGTTTAATTTGTACTAATGGGCAGTTAGCTCCTGTCAGCAGTGTATGAATGTGTGTGTCTGGGTAAATGTGATATGAGGTGTGAAAGCGCTTTGAGTAGTCGGACGACTAGAAAGGTGCTATACAAGTACAGTCCATTCCATTTACATTTAAATAAGAATAACCACTCACGTCGTTGTTTAGATGTTTCTCTGCTGCACAGCAGCCATTTTATATATATTTTTCACTATCGTTGCCACATCGTGCACCTGTTGGATTGCTAAGTGTAAACAACATGGAAACTGAATATCTTCGTAAACGGTTAGATACTTCATACCAAGCAAGGATGGAATATGTGGACATATGGGCAATATTAAACTCTATAGTGACAATGAAACACACACACTGACCTTTTATCTTGGTTTCAGATTCAGTGTTTTGCAGTTGTTTCTTTAGCTCCTCCAGTTGCAGAGTTAATGTGGAAATTTGAAGAGCTGAAAGGGCCAGATTTAAAAGCAGTCAAACTAAACAACAGTATTCAAATTGTCAAAAGGTTTTCGTTTTCCTTCAAACGTTATATGCAGATCTCGACACAACTCTCACCATAGTTTAAGAAAAAAATAAACTGCCTGCATTCAAATGAAATAAATTCAAATAGTTAAAAAAAAACAAACGCCCATCCTAATTGAACAAATCCCAAGTTGACATATTCAAATGTCTTGTTTTGTCCAACCAATAGTCCGAAACCTAAAGATAATCAGTTAACTATTATATAAGAAGAAAACCAGCAAAATCTCACATTTGAGAAACTAAAACCTGGAATGTTTGGCATTTTTACTTAGGGTAATAATAGAGTATTGACAGTTTGAGCCAAACAGTAACACAGCTCTACCACTCACCAAGTGAAGTAACAGTATCGGACTTGGACTGCAGTTCCTTCAATTTGGCACCCAGGTCATTCTGCAGATCTACAAGGACACATTTGTAACAACTGTTGATCCCACAGACAGAACATTAAAAAGCATTTGAACGCCTCAAATAGGGCGATCTGAGGAGCGTGAACAATTTATTTAATCCAGTCGTCGTGGTTGTGACAGGCAACATCTGCACAGCGAGATTTTCTATCTTAGGGTCTCGCCAGGGTTGCCCTTGCTCCATCTTATTCGCCTAACCTTTGGAGTGCAGGCTATTTGGCAATCACAGGATCATGAGGCAGTCACTGTCCATAACACACCAAATTTCATGTCACTTTATACAGATGATACTGACATTTATGTGAAAAAAAAAACCTTTGTTAAACTATTGGACAGGTTAAGGATGCACTATTGCCCCTAAATGAACTGAATGACCACATCTCTGTCAATTGTTTCAGGGGGTAAATAATTTCCCCAATATTGATGAAATAACACTTTGGAACTACAAAAATATTATTTAAAAAGTGGCACAAATGACTTCAAACATTTCTACACTTTTTCCAGTCCATATTGTCGATCATTAAGATGACTATTTTACCAAGGATTGCTGTATCCACCTATTTAAGTTCAATGATTCCTCTAGCTCCCCTTGTAAGCAATCTGTGGCTGTCTAAGGTCTCGACTTTTCGGAGAAATAAGTCTTCTGGAATGGTCGGCATTAGGGGTGTCGCGGTATACCGGTATTGATGATAACCGTGATATTTAAAAATGAAATTTTGATATCACGTTATGAATCCACATATGATAATAATGTGTAAATAATCCAGCATCTCTTAAATAATTTCTGTTTCTTTCCGTTCTCGCTTTGTCATACTAGGTGGCGGTAAAGTAAAGACAAAACAAACAATAAACAAAGTTAAAGATGAATTTGTCTGACAGCATTGTGATTTTTATTTTATTTTTCAAATGTCCTAAATATATATCGCAATAATATCGTTATCGTGAATTATTATTATCGTGACAGCCCTAGTCAGTATAGAAGCTTCTGTGCTTTTTCCTCCATCCTGTAACTGGATTTAGCTCTAATATTGAAGAAAACTCGGTATACCTTTCCAAGTATTTGCTAAATAGAAAACAGATGAGAAGACTCTGTTGAAGACTCAACAGTTACTTTAAAATAGACAGTAAACCCATTCATTTCCCACAGTGCAGTCAAAAGGGTGCGCTGGCCAGCAGGGACAGCAAGCAACAAGTCAGCAGAGGCTACACTCACCTTTAACTTTCTGCTCATAACTGGAACACTGTGCCTCTGTCTGGTTCAGCTGATTCTGCAGAGCTAGTGACAAAAACACATTCATATTCATATTCAACTTCATCTTTTTTTTTAATTTCCTGTCGCAGAAAACCTACACGTGCTAGGTACTGAACCTACCCTTGATCTCAGCCTGATCGCGAGAGCGCTCCTCCACTTTTGCCTTCAGTTGTTCTCTCAGTTCTAGAAAGAGCAAGGCATGCTTCAGCTTAAGAAGGAGCTACTGCTAATACATGAATTCAATAATGTCAAAGGGACGTGAAACACTCACTGGTGATCGTAGCAGAAGCTGTGCGGCGCTCATTGTCCTTTTCTTTCTCTAGGTTTCTGAGTTGGTTGTGTAGATTAGTGATTGTCAGAACTGAGGAACACAGAAAGAACATATTATACAGGGTAACATTTCAGACTAGGTCCTCAATTATGACTGTAGATGCCATGTTCCCTCTTTACTTACTTAATTTGGCGTTTGCCGGATTCTTCTCATTCAGCTCGTTGACATATTTCTGCAGCTCATTCTTCTTGGTTGTAAGATCAACTGAGAGCTCTGACACAAATTTAAAGAAGTTAAAACATATGTATTCGTTATACGCAGAGGTGAAGATTTGCTTGCTTGGGGATTCGGAAAGGTTTGCTGGGAATGCTTACGGGTTGCCCGAGGGCTTCCTAACATCTGGACGTTTGACAGCTGTCTTTGCAGCTGCCCCACCTGACTCTGCAGCAGCATAATTTTCAGCACTGAAGGACACCACAACAGAGAGGGAGAAAAGTTTGTTTAATTGAAGACATAATGGAATAGGACCCCCAACAAGCTCTGTAGGGAAATAACAGCCATTTCCTTTATCAGAGGGATGGAAGAAAGAAAGCACAAATTGTCTGTGAACCTTTCTGCTCAGAGTTATTTCAAACTCACTCAGTTTTGTGCTTTCTTCGCCGTTGTCGTCTATTTCACTGATAAGGCCATCCACACGGTTTTGCAACTCTAGGAAAAAGTAAATAGTCCTTCATGTTGATTACATTGTGTCATTTCTGACTTCAAAGTCAAATTATGTCACCCTGAATTGTTAAATAGGCATTTTAAATAAGACTAACCTTTTACACGGTCATCAGCGGTCTCATTGGCAGCCTTTTTCTCAAGCTCCCATAAATCATTCTGCAGCTCAATGATTGTTAAGACTGAAACAAACAAGCATGCAGTGAGTTTGACTGAGTCTGTTAACAGCAACGGCTGGCTGGTCTCTTTTTTTCACACTCTTAGGACTACAACCTCAACCTGCTTTGTGAATACATTTAAAGTCATGCGTATTTTAGAAACCACGGCCATGACAACAAGGAAAAACCTCTACATGGAAAACTTAAAAGGTACACAAAATCTTTTACAAGAGGCCAAAAGGGGAAGGCATCACCAACAAAATAACAATAGCAATTACATTGGACCTTTATGTTGGCTCCTCCTGACTCTAGACTTGTAAATGTTCTCTTGATTATACTACCATGTCAAACGATCGGCATTTAAACATGGTCAAACTCTTTTTTTGTGTAAGTTTGTTTTAGCGTTAAAGCATGCTGTGACATGAAGTTAACGCTGAAATCACTCTAAAGAAATGTTTAGCTGCAGCTAAATGTTTAAAGACACTTGTTAAACTGTCATTTACGTTTTACAGCCACTACCTTCTTCCAGGGATGGTACATTTTGTCCCCCCGGTAGAGACAGGGAGCTTGTAACCAAGAGGTTTTGCTTCCTAAATGACGTAAGTGCCATCTAAAAACGTACTTTACTTACTTGCTTAGGACGTGATCAGTGACTCAGATCGACACAGAGGATCAAATCAACACACTCACTTATTTTTGGGTTGGCAATTCGTCTCTCTATGTCTGCAGTCTTGGAGCTCAGTTCCTCTTGCTTCTCTTCCAGTTGCTTCTGCAGCTCTGTGAGGAGACAGAAAGAAACAGTGATACATTAAGGAAGCAAAAGAATGTACAATAAATGAAAGTTTTGTCAAACCTAGTGAAAAATGCATTTCAACACATGTATCAAGAACAGACATCTCTCAGCGCCACAGTAAAGATTGTACTAACACATAAACACAATTGCAGCGTCAAACATCCACTGTGACTTTTGCTTTGCACCTGAGATCCTCCCTGGGTCTTCTGTGCTGGAGATCAGATCCCTCAGAGTCTTCAGCTCGTCATGCAGGTTTATCACGTTCAGAACTGACTCAGAGAAACAGAACAAACGTCACTACGCAGCTTATACTTCTGAGACAAGCTGAGCAGAAGACACCTCTCATGCCAAACGGAGAGATTTCCTCTAGAATGTGAATAATGCACTGGGACGTTACTCACTGAGCGCTGATTTGGAGTCTCCGATTCTGTTCAGTTCTGCAATCTTCTGTTCGATGTCAGTCTTTACCTCTGATAGAAGCACACGTGTAAACCGAATCAGAAGTGAAACTAAAACATAAATCATCAGAGCCTTTAGCTGAAGTCGGATTTACAACTCACGCTCGTATCTTTCCTGAAGACCAGAGCATTCTTCACTCTTTATTTGCAGTTTCCTCTGCAGCTCTGTTGTACAGAAAGATGGAGTCAGGTCATCAAAGCTCTCCCTTCAGAGCAGTCTTAGTTATGACAATCCTATTAAGAAAAACTCACCTCTGAGCGCAGCCTGAGCAGTGGCATGTTCCCCTCCTTTAGCTTGAAGCAGAGTCTGAAGGCCTGGTTTAAAACAACACCATGTTAAGTCAGTCAAGGTTTTTTCACAGTAAACAAAATACTCTTACTCTTACCCTTAATCTCATCTTGGTCGCGCGAGTGCTGCGCCGTGCTTGCCTTCAGTTTTTCCCTCAGCTCTACAAAAGTCAGTTTTGCTTTACGTTATCAAACAGCACATTTTTATGAAGTGAATTCAGGGATCTTGGAAGAAAATTTGATACTTACCAGTAATTGTTAAGAACAATGTTTTATCGTTGTGTCGTACTTTTTCTAGGTTTCTGAGTTGGTTTTGCAGGTTAGTGACTGTAAGAACTGAGAAACAGAAATAACATGTTGTAAAGAAATATATTTCAGACTATTTCTCAATAAGGAATGTAGACGCCATGTTCCCATTTTACTTACTCAACCTGGCGTTTGTTTGATTCAACTCATTCAGCTCGTTGACATATTTCTCCAGCTCTTTGGTCTTAGTCGTGAGATCATTTCTGAGCTCTGAGACAAATCAAAACATTTTTATTTCAACTTTATCTGCCTGCTATTTCAATCTATAGTTCAATGCAACCAGCTGTAAGCCATTTGATTCTAAATAGTGCTCGTGTTGTGGAGATCAGGGGATTTTTAATGAATCGTTAGGAGATACTTTACGGGTTACGTGAGTGAGTCGTAACGTCTTGAGGTCTGACAACTGTCTCTGCAGCTGCTCCACCTGACTCTGCAGCGTTATGATCTTCAGTACTGAAGCGCACCACAACAGAGAGGGCGAAAATGTAGTTCACTACAAAATATACAGGAATAAGACTGCTCAAAACTTCTCAGAGTTATTTCAAACTCACTCGGTTTTGTGCTTTCTTCGCCGTTGTCGTCTATTTCACTGATAAGGCCATCCAAATTGTTGGTCAACTCTAGGACAAAGTAATTAGTCCGTAATGTAGATTGCATTGTGTCATTTCTGACCTCAAAGTCAAATAATGTCACCCTGAATTGTTAAATAGGCATTTTAAATAAGACTAACCTTTTATACGATCACCAGTGGTCTCATTGGCAGCGTTTTTCTCAAGCTCCCATATCGTATTCTGCAGCTCAATGATTGTTAAGACTGAAACAAACAAGCATGCAGTGAGTTTGACTGAGTGGGTAAACAGCAATGCTGAAATCACTGAAAAGAAATGTTTAGCTGCAGCTAAATGTTTAAAGACACTTGTTAAACGGTCATTTACGTTTTACAGCCACTACCTTCTTCCAGGGATGGTACATTTTGTCCCCCCGGTAGAGACAGGGAGCTTGTAACCAAGAGGTTTTGCTTCCTAAATGACGTAAGTGCCATCTAAAAACGTACTTTACTTACTTGCTTAGGACGTGATCAGTGACTCAGATCGACACAGAGGATCAAATCAACACACTCACTTATTTTTGGGTTGGCAATTCGTCTCTCTATGTCTGCAGTCTTGGAGCTCAGTTCCTCTTGCTTCTCTTCCAGTTGCTTCTGCAGCTCTGTGAGGAGACAGAAAGAAACAGTGATACATTAAGGAAGCAAAAGAATGTACAATAAATGAAAGTTTTGTCAAACCTAGTGAAAAATGCATTTCAACACATGTATCAAGAACAGACATCTCTCAGCGCCACAGTAAAGATTGTACTAACACATAAACACAATTGCAGCGTCAAACATCCACTGTGACTTTTGCTTTGCACCTGAGATCCTCCCTGGGTCTTCTGTGCTGGAGATCAGATCCCTCAGAGTCTTCAGCTCGTCATGCAGGTTTATCACGTTCAGAACTGACTCAGAGAAACAGAACAAACGTCACTACGCAGCTTATACTTCTGAGACAAGCTGAGCAGAAGACACCTCTCATGCCAAACGGAGAGATTTCCTCTAGAATGTGAATAATGCACTGGGACGTTACTCACTGAGCGCTGATTTGGAGTCTCCGATTCTGTTCAGTTCTGCAATCTTCTGTTCGATGTCAGTCTTTACCTCTGATAGAAGCACACGTGTAAACCGAATCAGAAGTGAAACTAAAACATAAATCATCAGAGCCTTTAGCTGAAGTCGGATTTACAACTCACGCTCGTATCTTTCCTGAAGACCAGAGCATTCTTCACTCTTTATTTGCAGTTTCCTCTGCAGCTCTGTTGTACAGAAAGATGGAGTCCGGCCATGAAAATTGGCCCCTGATATTGCACTTTGAAGTTTTCAGAGCAGTTTTATCGATGAGAATAAAACAGACTCACCATTTATTTCATGCTGAGCTTTGGCATATTCCAGTTCTTTGGCTTTTAGCAGAGCCTGAAGAGCTGATTTTGAAACAATAATATGTAAGAGACCTGAGTCTAACTGTAAGCCACCAAAGATTCATGGCATCTTTTTTTCTGCAATTTTCAGCCTGACTTTAACAAGAGAAGGATTTTCGGCAGGACTCACTGGTGGCTTGACTTGTTGACGTTGTCTGCTCTTGCTCATCAACCTGCAGCTCTCGCACCTCTTTCATCATGTTCATGATTTTCACGACTGCTCAAAGTAAAGCAAATAAAAAAAAAAAGCCTTCAATGTTTGGACATTGAATTTTGGAGGGGATTTATGTATACTGTACATGGGTGCTTTGTTGTTTCTTCCTAGTAGAGTTAACACGAGAAAGGAGTTATCCAAGAGTTCACGAAATACACTTTTAAGGGTAGAATCAATTTGATTTTTTAAGATTTGCACTTGGCAAGGGCAGAGATCAGTCTGCCTCTTTTTCATGCTCCTACTCACTCAGTTGTGCCTGGGAATACTCTGCTTCCTCCAGTTGTTTCTGTAAGGCGTACTGCCGCTTCTTCTCCTCCTCCAAAAGAACTCTCAGCTCTAGGATGAAAAAGACAGCAACAAGTCTTTGTTTTCTGACTTCAAGTGAAAGTAGCTACACGACTTGTTTCTAGTTTTATCATTTCATAACCCCACATTACACACGCACAAGGGTGACCTTCAACCTAATACATTTAAGTACATTCAAGTTTCATAGAGCTGTAGGGTCATTCACCTCTAAGTTGGAAATCGGTTGTGGTTTTCCCACTCGTCATTAACCGTCTAAAATTCTCTATCTCGGCCTGCAGCTGCAAAATTTCCTTTGCTGGAGAAAAAAAAGATAGAGGGTGTCAAATTCATTCTGTAGTAAATAAATAACAACAAAAAAAGTGCATTTTGTTGAGTTGCACGCTTACTAAGTTCTGTGTTATGTTCCTCACGATTCAGCTGTAAAATCTTCTTTTTAAGTAGCTCGACTTTTTGCCTCCATTGCCTCTGGAAATCTTAAAAAGAAACCAAAATGAAGCCTTAGTAGCATCAAGTACGTCACATGCAAGACAAGACAGGAACTACAGTACTATGAGGTAGGCACTCACTAGCAGCATTAGCTCTGTGTTGCTCAATGTGGACACGGATGAGCCTCTCCATCACTGCGATCTTACTGTGCACAGAAATCAGCTCCAACACTGGAGGACCAACAGATGATGCGTGTCAGGAAATGTCTCTACCATTGTTAATATAAATAAAATGTTGACAGATGTAGAGAGATGTACTGACTAACTGAGTCTGCGTCTCCTTTGCCGCGCAGCTGGCTGAGCCTCCTGTCCACCTGCTCTTGTAGAGCTGTTCAAGTGAACGTGATTAAACAGAGGACAAATCATAAACATGTGCTAACATTTGGTAACATTAGCCCCATAAAATTAAGCTGCCGGTAACACCAGACCAGATAAGGCTGTAGCAACAAAAGCCCTGAGCGTATTGAATTGAGCAATTAATTTATAAATTCTACTTGTTATTTGTAAAGGGAAGACGGTGTTGTTTCTTGTCACAAAAGGTGACATCATCTCGGTTTTCTGTAAATTGCCTGTCCATGTCCAGGCAGTAAATTTGAAACAACACCACTTGTTTCAAGTGGGCAGCAATTTACCCAGAATTTTCACGTCGGGTTGAAGACTAGTATCTCCTCGTCTTGATTTTGCCTGTTCCAAATCCCAGATCTGATTTTGCAGTGAGATGATCTGAAGAACTGAACACACACACACACACAGCACAAGACAAATCAGAACCTTTTACTACTGTGCGTATAGTATATATATATAAAGTTTATACAAATCAAAATGGATCAGCGTCTTACTCAGTGATGAGTTTGCGTGGATTCTTTCAATCTGCTGTGTCTTTTCGTTCAGGTCATTGGTTTTCTCTTGCAGCTCTCTCTGCAGCACTGTGAGACACAAGTTGAGCGATGAAACATGCCGAAGACATTGAGCCGACGCTAACAAAGCCATTCTCCCGGAAGCTCCCAACAGAATTGGCATTGCGGGGGAAAATATCAAGCAGTTGGAGCCAAGTTCAAAGACTTCCTGATCCAAATCATATCGGAGTTTATTGTATTGACAGTAACAGAAGAGTATAGTGCTGAACTGTAAAGACTTTGCAAGCAGGTGTAGAGCAATGAAACAACACTCACGGCTGATGTCAGTAGTACTTTTAGTAGAATTAGCAGCATGTTTGATCTTTTTCTGTAGTGTATTCACCTCCCTGGTGAGTGCAAAGATTTTCAGAACTAGAAAAAAAACGCTTATATTAGATTCAGGGGACACTCTGCATTGCCATATGATAAAAAAAAAAAACAACCTCAAGAAATTGTGTCACTAAGCAATAAACGCAACATGAGAGGTATAATTACACGGCAGGTAAACTTACTCAGAAATGTGTCACTATCAAATGTCTCCAGAAGCTGTTTCATTTTGTTGTGTAACTGGGTTTGATAAGCTGTCAAGGGATCAGAGATACAGTTAAAACATTGGTTTGTGTTCTTCCAAGTCTCTCATCTGAACATGTGCCATACATGTACAGTGCGATTTCTGATGAAAAGCTTACAGCCAGTAACAGCTGAGGCTGTGGAACTGCACGTGGCAAGCTGCAGTTTCAGCAATCTGGCTTCCCTCTTCAACCCTAAGATTTCAGTGTCTATAAGAAAGATGCACGTGTTATATCAGAGCAACTGCAAACCCACTAGTCCTAACTAGTGATATACCTTAGCTTCTAACAGGATGACTACTCACCTAGTTGGCTGTTGCGGAGTGTTGTCTGCTGAACCTGCCTGCTAAGCAGCGTCAGCTGTTCCTGCATACCTGATAAGACGTGTTAGTGATGTCAGATGTTAACGCAGTGCGATAATAGACAGAGTATGACTCAATATGTTTGTATAGTGTTATAGTATGTCCTCTACATCAGCCTTAACCATTGTATGCATTTGCAATGGGAACTTTGAATTTTACATGCACTCTATCACCGTTGCTGATGTTAAACCAATAACATACAACAGCGACTTCCTTACTACTGTAACCCTGTTGCTGTAATTGGCACTATCACTGCTGCTTGGTGTATTTCACCTATCATGGTTTGTTTGACATGCACATATAGTGAAATATCAAGAATCACTCACCCACACAAGTTTTGAATTTAATTGACTGCGAGGGAACAAAATATATTGGATAGGTTGAAATAAATACAACGAGTGGATAAGAAAAGATTCTTGGATAATTTTTTTCTGTGCTAAAAGTTTAACGCTGGTGACAACACAGTAACAACAGGCCACAGGAGATTTGCATAAGCATAAAAGGCGTTTGTTACATACCGTCACATTTATATTCTTGGGATCAATTCCTTCTGGTAGAGTTATCTGAAGTAAACACGGTAGAAGACAGAGCATTATAAGGATTGCCCAAATTGCTATATAAATGTGTTTATCTTACTCAATAAGTCACAGTTTTGGGGACTCACTGGGATGTTTGAAATAATGGAGTCCACCTCTGAATTTCCCGTAAGACCAGTTAAACTTATCACATCCTGATGGACTGAGAAAAAACAGAGAAAATGCAACATTAGCAATCAACTGAATGGAACTGTCAGAGTTCAAAATATGGACATTTTATTCACTGCTTACTATAAGTTCTGAATGCAGTGCTCTTCCTTACCATGTCTGTTGTCAGAAGCCTGAATGACACAGGAGAGAAGGAAGGCAATCCAAATGAAGTGAGAACCTTCTTCCATCGCACTATTTGTCTCGTGTCATTGAATGTTCCTCTTCTATCAGCAGTCCTAATGCTTTTTATACAGTACTGAATGGTCGATATCTGGGGGTGGTGTCTGCGTCCAAAACGCAGGAGGAGCTATGTATGAGAAGTTGGCACATCTTTCCATTATATATATACATTATATACACTAAGGCCTATTACAAAATGTAATGGAAAATAAAAAGACATTGTTCACCGACTAATTTTAAGTTCATTAGCTATTGTATTGCAGACATTTTGTATTTATCTTGTGGTAACACTCAGAGAGAGAAATCATTCAAGGTCAGAGTGCCAGTAGGTCAATGTTTAGATATCAGGAACCAGGCAGGAGGCTGAAGAATATTGCACTTTGTAGCTCATTTTTACCATGTTTAGAAAGGAATGCTACGTGTGTGTGTGCCATGATACCATTCAGTCTATCTGTGTATAATGTCTCCATGTCAACAGTGTCAGTCCTGGCGCTGATCTGTCCACGACGGGTAAAACATAACCTTTACTGTGTAAATAAATTGCCGTTAGATGGCAAATACTGTAGTAAGTTAAAATAATTGAACTTAGTCCTTTAACCAGGTAACAATGCTCCAGAACAAAAGTTAAATATTTAATGGGAAACACGTTTTCTATCCCTCTAGAAGTAATGCCTACAACAGCTACAACGTCAAATGTATCAAAGCACATACACTAGGTTTACCTGCTGACTTTAAAATGCATGTTGTATGTACGTATATCACAATTCTCCAGGTTGTGACTGTATCCCAGTCATAAGAACGGTTTGTTTAACCGAATATACTGAAACACTAAAATGTCTTCTGCATAATTCTGTAAACGTAAACGTCAGTATCATTTGAATTCATGCTTAGTAAGAGGTTCATTCCACTCAAAAAAAGTTGGAAAAACGCATCTATTTACACTAAGTTAATGATTAAAACGTTTCCCAAGAATTTTTACAGTGGCATGCATGTGGGTGAATAATCATTACCTTAAAAATCCATTCTTGTGCTCCTCTATTGGCCTGGCAATCTGTATATAGCATATAGTATTGTATACTAGGGCTGTAACGATATCAGGTTTTCACTATGATTATCATGGTCAAAAGAATTCACAATAACGATTTTATTGCAATATCTAGAACATTTGAAGAAGAAAAAATAACACTATCAGTCAAATGTATCCTTAACTTTTTTTATTGTGTGTTTTGTCTTTACTTTGCCACCACCTCCTATGGAAACGATTTAAGGGGCGCTGGATTATTAACATGACATTATCACGTGTATTATTATTAACATGATATCAGTATTTGGTTTTTAAATATCACAGTTATTGTCAATACCAGTATCGCGACATCCCTAGTATATACCATGTAACCACAATATCTTGTTTCTCTGACATGTGTTTCCTGTTACTGTCCTTTCTAATAAAGGCAAAATGCTCTAAACATCCGCCATAATACATCACATTCTGGAGATGCGTGCTATGTGGCGTTCACATGTTGTTAGTTTTTGAATAAGCTCAAACGCTGTAATCTGCTGTTCTTTCACAAAGCAATAAAGAGATACAGCAATTAAAATCATTGCAAAAGCTAACATTTGCACACCGTGAAAGCACTGTGTCACCCACAAAACACAATACTTGTAGGCCTATGCAATCATGAGTCAGCATTTGCTTTGTTTGGCTTGAATTGTGATGTGCGCGTTTTCCTATTTTTTCATTTTTTGCTGTGTAGGCAAAGGTTTTCTGAGCTTTTTTGTGCAATAGGATGCCGGAAAGCCCGAATTTGCCTAACTGAGGACATTTGGAAATGCAGAAAACTGAAACTGTAACGTAAATCCCGCAACAAACATTCCTCGGATTTGGGAATGGCAAAGGCTGGAGACTAACTTTGCAGATTGAAGAGACAATTCGCATCCATGAAAAAGCACGCCACTGAATCATAATGCTCCCAGTTCTGCATCAGAGAATGAGTCACTTCCCTGTGAACGGTCTAGTGGAACAGCGTCAGTCTGTCCATGATGTAAACTTACCATAACGAAAACTACAATATGCCTTAGAGTCGTTTCACCCAAAATACAGAAAAACATATTTTCCCTCTTACTTTTGGTTTTTATTTACCCAGCTTTTGCCCCCTTTGTGATTTATCTCTCCATTCCACTACAATAGAGGTCAATGGTATTTAGATTTCAGAAAAAATCAACATGTGTTTCCAGTAACAGTGTCCCAAGTACACTTATTGATTAGACCTCTGCTAAGATTGGCACTGGGTGACGCTATGCTGGTAAATTCACCAGAGTCAATATACTAATAACGGTGCAGATAAAGGTGTATGTTTGGCAACCCTAACAGGTGCGGGAAAAGACTGACAAGCAAGTCTGCGAGGTGTTCAAGAGGTGTGCAGAATATTGTATACTATCAGAATTTAGCATTACGATATACTTGCTTAGTTTGGCTTGAAATCTGTTTACAGTATTCCCTGTTGTGTCTGCAAGCTCCCTGTGAAGGTCATTTGTTAATAATGATTGACTAAATCTGTTCTATACAGTTCAAGTTCTATCCTGTCATTTTTTGTGACATGGTGTTTGAGGAATTCCTGAGTAACATTATATTTGTGTGGCGTTCCATTAGCTCTCAACTATCAGGTGATAAAATGCTCAATCATTTCTTTCTATTGCTGTCTTATTTTATATGTAATGAGTATTTCATCATTGGTAAGCCTAAAAGGGTTCTATTTGTGTAACCAGTAAATCATGACAGTTTGCCAGTGAGTCAGCATGAACAACACCAGGACCCTCAAACATTCATTTTATCATTTACACCTGTGCTTTTCTCCTTAAAAAGGGCCTATCACTGAGATTTTCTAGAGCGCCCACCAGCAATTTTTTTTTTCATCATTTCAACATAACTCAAATTAGGAATTCGCCAATAAGAGGTCTGTGAAAAAAAGTGTGTCAGCCCTGATTCTTTCCTATGACGCTTTATTTAGGGATCCAAACCAAACGCACAAACAATGAAACTATCCAAACAGGCCAAACCAAACACCATTACTTAGTACCAATACTGTTTCTATTGTGAACAAAGAAGCCTTCAAATACACACATGACAAGATATATTTATGCAAGTCTAGAGCGGTGCCTGTACATTTGTTAGGAAGTCAGTTGCATTTACCGTATTTTGCGCACGAAAAGACGCACCGCATCAAAAGGCGCACCTTCAATAAATGACGTATTTTAATTATTTTTACATATATAAGGCGCATCGCATCATAAGGCGCACCTTTAATAAAACGCTTCGCATAAGGCGCTAAAGTAGAGGCTGGAGTTACGGTGCGTTATGCATCCATTAGATGCATAACGCATCCATTAGATCAGGGGTCTCTTCACATAAATTTCTCTCAACCACTCACTCATCTTTTCTTCATCCATCCATCCCTTCGAGTTAGCTTTTATGACAATGCCAGCTGGAAAGTTTTCTTTCGGCAAGGTCTTCCTCTTGAAAATAACCATGGGTGGAAGTTTGTGGCCATTAGCCTGGCAGGCGAGAACTACAGTGAAGGACGTTTTCTCATTCCCTGTGGTGCGAATATTCACCGTACGTGCTCCTGTTTTATCCACAGTGCGGTTTACAGGGATATCGAAGGTGAGTGGAACCTCGTCCATATTGATGATATGCTCTGGCTGGATCTTTTTTTCAGTTATCTTGTTTCTGCAGTATGTGCGGAAAGTGGCCAACTTTTCCTGATAATCAGCTGGTAGTTGTTGTGACACAGTAGTGCGCGTACGGATGGAGAGATGACGTCGTTTCATAAAACGGAAGCACCAAGAAGGACCGCCTCTGAATTCACTGATGTTATGTTCGCGAGCTAGCGCTATTGCCTTCATACGAATTGTGACTGTACTAACACTTCTGCTTGCTGCTCTTTGTTCAGCAACCCACTGTTCAACTTTGTCCTCTAACTGTGGCCATCTCGCTTTGTTCCCGCGGAAACTCTGTGTTGTCTTCTTTACTTGGCGGAGCTCATCCTCATACTTCCTCCACTTCCTCACCATTGATTCATTGATATTAAATTCTCTCGCTGCTGCTCTATTGCCGTGTTCTTGTGCGTGGCTTATCGCCTTGAGTTTAAACTCAGCGTTGTACGCGTGTCTTTTGGTAGGAGCCATTTCAGGGTATTTACAAAAATATTAAAATGGAAATGAAACGCCAGTTTCCCGGTATCCCAGCATGCACTGCGCACTATTACGGGGGAAAATCGAGTCGCGGCTGCTTACCGTAACTGAGACCTGTATGCGTTTTAATACTGGGCCATATACAAGGCGCATTGTATTATTAGGCGCATGATCAGCTTTTGAAACGATTGAAGGCGTTTAGGTGCGCCTAATCGTGCGGAAAATACGGTACATTGATTTCTTCCATTTATAATATATATATATATATATATATATACGCTTGACACCGTAGCTTTCGGTGATATAGCAAGCTAGGGTCCCTCTCAGCCGGAAGTAAGATGGTTTATTTATTTATTTTTATTTATTATTTGTTTATTCTACAAACTATGATTTGCAAGGTAATGTCGACAGTAAATAATAGATACACTGATTAAATAAATTATTAATTAATTGAATATAAAGAACGGGTACATACAGGAAACACAATACACACATAAGAGACATACCTTTCTAATTTGTTTTTAAAACAACGTAATGGGGGCTTGTGATTAAGTTTACAGCTTTCCCAATTACTGATTTGTCTTTTAAGAAAAAGACTGTGTGATCCACGATTTGCCTAATGCAAAATTCATAGTCAAAAATACAAATTCCTTTAAATTCTGGGTGATTAATAAACAGATGAGTCAGCAGCTGAGTGTTATGTTGTGGGTCTGATGGTGTGTGTTTTGTTTTATTCTGTTTGTTCCTAGGTTGCCTTAGTTCTCCTAGCGTCTTGTGTTAGTTCTGGCCTTATTTTGTATTTGTCAGTTTAGTTCATGTTTTTGCATTCAGTCTGGTTATTTCCTGTTTTATTTTGGTAGGTGTCTGTTTCCCTCTGTCTTGGTCTGACCTTACTTCCTGTCCCTGATTCCCTGATTGTGTTCACCTGTGTTTGTCCTGCACCTGTGCCTCGTTGTCTTCGCCTCTCCTGAGTGTATTTAGTTCGTGTGTTTCCCTGTCTTGTCGTTGGATCATTGTTTCCCCTCATCCCTGTTTCGTCTTTGTCGTGGATTTTTGTCTTGCACCCTGGTTTCTGGTTTTCCTGCCTGTTTTTCCAAGTTTGCCTGCTTACGCGCTGGGAAGCGCCAATAAAGACTCTACTCCCCAAGCGTTGCCTCCTTACCTCGTCTACTCGTAACACTGAGTACATAAGATGAAAGGTTTTGGCGATATGGGACAACCTTGTCTAATTCCGCGAGTAACCTTTAGTCTAGGGGTCATTCCTGGTCTAAGACAAATATAGCTTATTATGCCCTTATAAAACATGTTCATAATTTTGCAAAACTTATTTCCAAATTAAAAATGTTCTAGTGTTTGGATTAAAAAGGTGTATTCTATAGAGTTGAATGCTTTAAAGAAGTCAATGAATAAAATGAAACTTTCTAATTCTATAAGGGATTGGTAATCTATCTAATCCAGTATTAGTCTCACATTGTTGTGTATATCTCTACCTATCATGAAAGCTGACTGAAACTTGTCAGTCAGATTGCCCACAACATGTTTCAGGCGATTTGCATATACAAGGACTATTCATTTGAATCAATACAAAGAAGAGTTATTGGCCTCCAGTTGTCGAGTTTCATTAAATCCTTAGGTTTAGGTAAAAGTGTTATCAATCCTGTTTTCATTGTGGGGGGTAAACCCCCATTTTCTATACACTCCATGAAAGCTTTATGTAACAGGTCTTTAAATCCTCTTCCAGTGTATTATTATCCTGCTCTTTTAGTGTTAGTATGTTGTCTTTGACTCTTTTAAAAAGAAAGTCACATTCTGCTTTTTGGAACTTTGATTTGTATAGCTTACTGTAAAAGAGCCAAATCTCATAATTAATCTGCTTTTGGTGTTCAATAATACTCTTTCCCTTCAGCGTGTTTATTCTTTTCTGGAAGTTAAACTATTTTCGTCTAGACTTAGTCGATGAAAACTGATGACATTTAGTTTAGTTTTAGTCAATGAAAATTGTATTTTAGTCTCCTTTTAGTAATGAAATTCTTGAGATGTCTCTTAAGGTTCGTGGTGTTTTTCCTGTGATTTTGTGGCCGCATTTCTCCCCATCTTTCTTTTCCACTTCTATGTAATGAAAGTTATTCCAAATGTCGTTTCTTCTTTTTCTCCCAAGGACGAACCGCGGCTGGCCAGCCATCGGTCCCTTTCTCTGTGTCAGACTTAATTAACTTATTGTCTTCTACAAAATGCCGCGAGTGGGGTTTTGGGACATGACGTCACCTGCGTCTGCGCAGTGCGACCTGATGCAGCCCCTGAAGTGAGACACAGGAAACAGAAATAATGCAAAATAATAATAATAATAACGCCACTAAACGAGACGAAATAACGTCATAACACGTCGTTTCGCCCCTTTTTGATCAACGAAAATGAAGAGACGTTTTATTTTGTAAACCACGTTTAGTCTCGTTCTTATTCGTCAACAACACTGCATGATTTAGTGATAGTCATCGTCACATGACCAGCATTTACGTCGCATTCGGCTCCTTTTCGTCACGTGATAAAGGTTCGCTGACGACGATATTAAGTCATACTTTTCGTTGACGAAAGCAACACTAATACTCGGTGTCACGCGGATATTCCGCTCTCTGCTTTGTCTGGCGTCTTCTCGCGATACTGTGGCAGATGTGGCACGTTCGTAGCTATGTTACGTAGCCATGTCACATTTCTCACATTGTTGCCGCTCGAGTCATTACCATAGACAGTATAAAACAGGTAAAACAGAGTATGATATCATAACAGCTTCATTCACCTGCTGTGACATTTTTACCGATACGTTTCCTTCTCGGAACTATTGACAAATCGCTTCCAGCGGAAAAAGGTATGTTTATTTCATGCAATTGAGCGAATTCTATACAATCTACTGTGTTAAACTATCAGCAGAGTCTTACCCGCTATAAAAATGAATTTTACTTGAATCAAATAGCGTAAACGAGTCGCCTGTTTCTTCGAAAAGTCTTTCGGCTTTGGCCGATTCTTTCTCGCCACGAAAGGTTTGTTAAACCAACTTATTTTGTTATGACGAGAAGGATTTAGCGACAACAGCAAAATTGTTGTTGACGCGAAAATAAAAACAAATGACTTGACGTATCGTCAGCACGAGAAAAACATGACCATATGGCATTAAAGTTAGTTTTTATTATGAGCTTGTACATACGAATAATTTTTTTAGTTAAATGAAAATTTAAACCAACGTTTCTGGCGCTATCAATACGTCGCCATGGTCATTAGTAAACTTTTAGTTTGTAGTTTTATTTAGTTGTATTTCCCTCCTATAACATTTAGCAAAGCCCTTGCTATGACATTCTAGTGTGAACACTTTTTGGTCAAAGTGCAAACTCTTTTCCTTACATCATCAATAAACTCATCACTTATCACATCATAAATCACTGATTTGTTTATTTCAGGCTTACTGAGCAGGGACAATGCACATTAATAACACACAGATAAATGTAAAATGTGCCAGAATTAGCCAAGAGGCTATTTAGCATCTGCTGTCACTGGACTGGTGGTAAGAAGTCACTGTATAAAAGTGACTGGACCTAATGTAGTTGTGAAAGTTAATAATAGTGCCTCCTCTAAATTTCAAGTGAACTATGGACAGTGGAGGGCGACAGCCAATTTCATTTATGCAACCGTGTTGCAATCTTATTTTTTTTATTTCCCAGTTGACCTCTGATCATATTTAACCGAAATAGACCTCTAATCGTGTTGTGTACCTTTAGTTTTCACGCTGTATTTGAGCTAACTGCTTTTGTATGTGGTGTTGTTTCCTCCCCCAGAGAAAATGTCCCTGTCTAGCTGGGTGTGTGTAGTAACAGGTGCCTCCAGAGGCATTGGCAAGGGAATAGCTCTCCAGCTGTCGGAGGCAGGAGCCACCGTCTACATCACAGGGCGCCAGGAGAAGACTCTGAAACAAACCGCAGCGCAGGTGAAATTTTGAGCTTGAATCTCTTGTAAGGGCTTATCAGACTGCTATAAAGTAGAGAGGCAGTAGCAACGTTCATTAACCTGTCTCTTGCTGATGATCGTGCCATCAATTTGTGATCTGTAGGCTCCCAAAAATGCCAATTCCTTCCTCCAGGCCATGTCTGGTGCATGAACGTTGCACCTGAAATGTGGGGTTTTTTTGCTCTGTAGTAGTGTTTCTGTGAGGGTTTTGTTGCTATGGCTCACAGCTGATGTTGTTGTTCTCACCACAGGTTACGGAGAGGGGTGGAAACTGTGTGCCAGTTATCTGTGATTCTACAAAGGAGGAACACATTGAAGAATTGTTTGAGCGGATCAAGCGTGAACAGAATGGCAGGCTGGACATCCTGGTTAACAACGCCTATGCTGGAGTTCAGGTGGGTGCAATGCACTGACATGACGCTCTACTTGGTGTATCACGTGCTTGAAGTAGTAGGATTACTTGTGTGACACTTAATGTAGAGAACAGCTGTGTGATTGGAAGGGAAGGGCGCGAAAGAGCGCCAACCGTAAACTGCCTGCTGTTTTTACCTGAACTTTAAACATGATTTGTTATTCCAGGCTATCTTCGAGAGTATGGGGAACAAGTTCTGGGAAACTGATCCGTCCATTTGGGATTCCATCAACAACACAGGCCTCAGGTAAGCATATGCGCTTACTCATGTCTGATAAATCCATAAGTCATTGTCAGCCCAACTGATTCATCATCTCCTCCTGTCTAGTGACATTTTTCAGACATTACTCAACTTGTTTTTGTCTTTTTTAGTTTTGAGTTCAGCAGGAATTTCTCTGAGTAGTAGCTTTTTCAAAATACATAACAAAACATTGTATATTTCTCTGGCAGGGGCCACTATTTCTTCTCAGTTTATGCAACCCGGTTGATGGTGGCTCAAGGTCGGGGTTTGATAGTCACCATTTCATCTATTGGGGGGCTGCGGTATCTGTTCAACGTTCCATATGGCGTTGGTAAAGCCGCAGTAAGTTCTCCTCTCTTTAAGACCCAGATTTATGTTATCAAGACCCAAATGTCATTTAACGCAAGTACATGGACTGTATAATTAGGTCAGTGTAATAAAAACCTGTTTTGTTTTGTGGTTTGTTTCCAGTGTGACAGGCTGGCAGCAGACATGGCTGTTGAGCTGAAAAGTAGGGGAGTGGCATCAGTCAGCCTGTGGCCAGGAGCGGTACAAACAGAGTTGGTATCTCAGTTCATATTGGAGAAAGACACACCACAAGGTGTGAATTCTAAGGTAGACTCTTAGCTAGCAGCAAAACCTTGCATGGTAGCTACTTTGGCGTTTTGCTAAATCCCTGGATTTTCTTTTCCTCAGTTTAAAGATGTATTTTCCAACGGAGAAACCACAGAACTGAGTGGGAAGTGCATCGTCAACCTGGCAAAAGGTAGGCTTATGCTGTATGAGACGGTATTCACCTCACATTCAGATTACTAACTGGAGACTGAAATGCAAGCCAGAAAGGCTTTTATAGAAGTGAGCATTTGATTAACTCTGTCTACATATTTGATCTGCACATGCTGTTCACTGTAACATGCTTCCAAAGACTGATTTTATTGCTGAGAAGCATTTCCTGGTTCAACTGATTCTTTAAGTCTAAGCATACTCTGGTTTATCTTTCTGCCTGAAAGATAAAAATCTGATGTCGCTGACTGGGAAAGTACTCATGACTTGTGACCTGGCAAGGCGCTATGGGATACAAGATGTTGATGGTAAGTTTGTATCAGCTTTCTAAGGTTGTTTTATTTATTTTTTTAGATTTGAACTTACGATTATGTACAATCCCATAATTCTTATATTTTGTACATCTGTTCATTTTCCAGGACGGAGTGTAGCTGATTACACTTCCCTAAGGTTCCTCGTGACCCAGGTGCCATATCTCGCCTGGCTGTCAGCTGTTATCCCTTCATTCCTACGCCTGCCACGCTTTGTGCTCACCCTTGCAAATGGCCGGTTCTAAGCATTTTCTACATGTGGCAGTATCGTACAGGGTTTCAATGATATGGCTTCATATATGTGCTACACACTACATATCCATCCATACACACACTGGTGCCAACTGCTCATCAGTCCAAAGAAACGTATACATTCACACTCATTCGACAAGTGACGTGGGCTGGGGACAACCCACTCTACCTCCACAGCCACAGCCACTTAGAGGAAGGCCTATAGTTGTCATGTCATTTGTTTCAGATCAAATCTGTTACTCATGGTGGAAGGGTGACAACAACCAAACAATTTAGACTTACAAAGCTATTTTTTTTGAAGTATTGTTTAAATTAACTGTGTGTGTGTGTGTATATATATACACACACACACATCCATTCCTACTCGAGTACTTAATGAATGCCATTATATGACATTTGAGGCAAACATGAAGGATGTTCTAGCATATTTTTGTGGGTGAAGCCACACAATGTTAAAATGTGAATTTATGATCACTACATGTGATTTATTTGCCTAAGCAGTATACAAAATCACAAATATCTAAAGATACAGATGACCCATTTTAGAAACATATCTTCGTTTGTGTGTTTTTGCATTAATTTTTTATATTTCTATCAACTGTTTGTATATACACAACACTACTACTGTATTTGACCATCTTATAACAACTGTTTAAATAAAGAAATGTTAACTCGCCGCTGTTTACACGTCTCATTCCTTTTTGCAAAATAACAAAGTCATAGCATCTCCAAACTGATAAAAAAAGATATGTGGAATCCCTTGCACAAAGGCTAATATCTACACCTTTTCTATATTCTATTATTTAGCTTTAAAAATTACTTCTAATTGCTAACTGACTGAGATATAAATCACTAAAATACAGCTGTCTTCATCTCTGAAGCAGATATAAATTCAGTATAATGCTCAAGGACACAGTATCACTGTTGATTGTATACTTCCATCTTGTTTACAATGGACAGAAAAATGTAACGGGCTGTGAACCATTTCTTGTTGGAACGTGGGTCTACCACTACGTCTAAACCTCCCTGGGTCTTATTTTTTACAATATTTTGGGAATTGATACCCAGCCATAGCCATTTTAGAAATACGGAGGTCATTTATAAGTATTTTCATGTTTTATTTATTCACTTAAATGTTCAATTTTATTACTCATCTTGAAGGTTTAAAAGCTGATTCAAAGCCTCTATCTACACTGCCAGCACACACCAGAAAATTAGCACTGGGAAATATTGTCTCCTTTAGTTATTTGTTGGCCCAAAAGTAGTTTAAAATACCGTGCTGTGTTAATTTTTTCAGCGTATTATGTAACTTCTCCAAAGGCCCACATTTCCAGTATCACTCAGAAGCTCTATATCTTTGGTCCGAGGACCTCCAGGGGTTTTGGGGAGGCCACAAGGGGGATTCCTGTAAGTACATTAGAAATTCTTAAAACTTCTGTTACTTATTGCTCTAAGCTATGACAGTAGGTTGGACGAATGCAGTGTTTAACTTTAAAAAGATGATGATTCTCGTTTAAAATCATATCAAATGTTTGAGGGCCTGATTTCGGTGTGTGTGTGTGGGGGGGGGGTCGTTGACGGATTTATTTATACAAGCGCCTCCTCCCTCCAATCCATGGCCTGCTCTCCCACACTGGCACACCCACCCCGCCGTCACTGTGGGAGAGTCAGTTGGGCCTTCTGGGCTTCCTGGTCCTCGGCTCCGCCTCGCCTCGATCTGGCCGGACAGGGAAAACACTTCTCCGTTAAAGAACAAAAGCAACAACGGATGGACCGAGGGGGACGAAGCTACGGCTACACAAATTCAGAGCTGGATTTCACGGATTGAGATATTTGTGCCCTCTACGGCAGGGTTTTGCCGACGACTGAACTCCTACGAAAGGCGACAAACTTGGTCGCCTCGCATCTTTGTATCCCGACCGTAATCCGTCGAGGCGCTTGATAAATAAGACAAGGGTCAAACAGACAGACTGGCGGTATTGTTTCCCTGGTCTACCTCTGAACTTCGGCCATAAAAAGCGGAGTGGCAGAGGGGGAACTCTGATATTTTTTGTTTTCTTTTCGCTGGAACGGCCGTCGGGGATAAAGGGTTGTTTTGGCATTCTCGGTAAGTTTATTTTTATGTTTCACTGAAGCGTGTCTGACGACGACGTGCGCCTGTGCCGTGTGAGTCGTTTTAGTTAGTACGCCATAAAAGGGGGAGACACCGGACTGCTCTCGCCACTGGCACCTCGAGCAACTTTTATAGCCTCTTGTTACACTAAAACAATGATACTATGTATAAACTCTTACAGCGCATTTAAGTAAGCCATCACGCACCGGGGAGTCCACCCCTTCATCTCTTCCCCGTGGGTTTCAATGGGTCACGAATGGCTAATACAGTGATTTCATAATTGTTTGCTAACGTTTTCGGTACACTTTTAAGATTTCTTGCGCGGCTAAAGCGACATTAATCGTCGGCCATGGCGTAACCTACCTAATGCGCAACATTTCCGGTGCTGTCCCAAATAAAGATCAGCTCCTCCTAAATGAAGAGTACATGGTTACTTTAAAACACTGTAGTTACAAACACCTGATTCATATAATTAGGTAATGACTGAACTGGGGAAACCTATCAGTAGGTACATCTGAATCACAATTCACTGCATTTAGCCTTCTAAGTGCAAAACTGCCATTCCCATTGTGATATGTTGAAGTGTTGGCTCAACACCTGTTGCTTAACAAAATTATATTTATCCTCATTTAGTTTTTCCAACCATCTTTCACAAGGAATATTTGATGGTTAATGCTGTATAACTGTGTAGTGTGCCTAGACTTGAGCATGACTAATGCAACTCATTTTCTCTTTCCACAGGTTTCTCTTGCGGTATCTGCCTTTGTGAAGAGGCTACACTTAATTTTCGGGAGTGAGAACTTGGAAGTGGAACAAAGCCTAACTGGGAAAGGGTGAGAAAGTATACTGTCATGGACTTCTCAAAGATCTCCATTCCCCACGCCCCCACCCTTTGCGACCAATCCCCCCACTCACACAAAACAAAAGTCAGTCACCACACTTTGGGGGAGGGGAACCCAGTCTGGACAGAGTAGGTTATAGGACTAGTTTCATTGGGAGTTCAGTTAGGGGTGCCAAGTAGGGGGGGAAGGGAAACAGCTGTCCGATAATTGACTTTCAGAATGAATGAGAACAGAAAGTTCTTAAAACATCATAGTCGGTACTCTTGGCTGTGCTCAAGATAGAAAATTTCCTTCTATTTTACAGTGATGTTATCTGTTAAGTGAAAACAGTTTGGCAGTTCAGACAAGAAAAAACACCAAAAACTAAATCAGTATTTATTTTTTTTCCTTTCCCAGGTGAAAGAGCCTATTTTGATATCCCAGATGGCATTGTACAGTGAACATAATGGCATAATACGTCTGAGCATGAAGGAGCCTTTTGAGGGGAAAGTAACAAAGACGGAATGTGAAGGAACGCTTGAAGCTAAACGCTCCAACAAGGATTTGCGCCACTCTGCCAGCTCAGTTGAAAGCAACGCCAGTGGTGTGGCTAGTTTCACCACTAACCACAACTCTGTTGTGTGCCTGCCTCTAGTGTCAGAGGGACTGAAATTGGTATGGACACAGTCGGATCAAACGCGTGAACTTGACACAATCCCAGAGCTGGTGCAAGCCTTTAATTTATTTCCGTACCCATCATCCCGTGAGGTTAACACCTTGGCCCGGGTATGTGCCTTGCCACTGGACAAAGTTAAGGTGTGGTTTATGGTGCAGAGAATTAAATACGGTATCAGCTGGTCGTCAGAGGAGATAGAGGAGACGCGGCGGAAGCTAGCAGTGCCTGAGCTTTGTGATGATTCTACTGAAACCAAGGAGGAAGTCAAAATGACGTGCAAGAGCAGAAGTTGTGAGGAATTGGGAATTGAGGATAAGGACAGCAATGAAGTAGAGGGTGCGCTCTCCAGCTTTACCACCCAGAAGAAGAAACCAAAGTGTGAGTCACCAGATTCCTATAAGCCGGCCAAACCCACTGCCCCGTGTTTCAGTTCCACCCTCCCACCTCCTCAGGATTCATACTTCTACCGCCCACCAGCGGACACGCCGGCAAGCACAGCAGCCGATGTCTCCATTGACCTTTCAGAGTCATCTTCACGACAGCACCGTCATGGCCGCTACAAAAAGTCTAAAGCTCAGCTCGCTGCCCTTCGAAAGAGCTTTCTGAGAGAGAACTGGCCTGCGGAGGCAGAGCTCAGACGATTGCAGGAAGAAACAGGGCTGAGCCGTAACGACATTCGTAAATGGTTCAGTGACAGCCGGTACCAGCTTAGGGTTGGCCGAGGAAGCCTGGCAGCAGCCCAGAGCTGCTCTCAACACACTGCGGTAGGAGGTAAACATGATCAACAAATTCAACCTCTTCCACTTGTTACTCAAAATACTCGTCAACTAAACGGGGTGAAGGGCCACGAGGGAGCCCGTAGCAATGGGATTAGAAATTCACATTTCTTTCAGACCTTTTTGTCAAACAGCCTGGAAGCATTTGGGGAAAGGGTTCTCGAGGCAGAAGGGTTTGATGTTATGGAGGAGCTTTCTGCTGATGGGGACAGTATTAAAGACGAAGAACAAAGTGAAGAACAACCCTTACAACTGACTAACACCTGCAAGATTGAGCCAGATGTTCCACAGGAACCATCAGGTATATTGAAGTCCTCTCCCTATTCTTCCCCTTCTGGCAGCCCACCACTGACTGCCTCGCCTAATAAACCGCTTTCAAAGAACATCAGCACATCAAAGAAGTCAGACAAAGCCAGTCCCTCACAAACGCCCTTGCACGTCTCAGGGGGTTCCTCATCCACATCCCCTGCCCTCACTCCTGCTGGGCGACCAAGAAAGACCAAGGAACAGTTGGATGTGTTAAAGCAGCATTTCTTGCGCTGCCAGTGGCCCAAGAGTGAAGATTACACTGAGCTTGTTAAGCTTACAGGTTTGCCCCGTGCAGATGTTATTCAGTGGTTTGGGGACACACGGTATGCTGTTAAAAATGGCCAGCTGCGCTGGGTGAAGGGGGTCCGCGACAAGTTCTTGGCAGAACTTGCAGCCCAGCAAAACGGCAGTGGTTTAACTAACATAAGTGGCTCTGGGACATCTACTCGGGCTGGGGGTAGCCGCAAACGAAAATCTCAAGCAAATGGAACAAGTACAGATTCCCCTGATATCCAGCCATTGGTAACGTATTACCTTTCAAGTGGCTCACTAAATGAAAAAGACCTTGACTCTCTATGCAAGAAATCAAGAATGAGCTACCAACAAGTGCGAGCTTGGTTTGCAGCTCAGGATCTTGGGGAGACTGACCAAGAACCTATTGTTGCTGATTAAGACACTGGAACCAGACTTAAGAAGAGTTCTAAAAAACTGGTGGAGTGCTCCTCACATCCTTTGCACCAACAAGCATAATTGTTACTTTGGTTTAAATCGCTTTAATTGAGGCAGGTTTGTAACATCCAGTCTTCCCAGTACAAGCCCAAAGTGAGGTTTGTGTTTTTTATCTGTGCTGCATTTCCTGCTTATCCTAATATATTTGGACTTGAATTATAGTTGTGCTGCCCGTGTTGCTATAAATAGGACAGTAACTTGTACACTGGTTTGCTATATTTTTTGGGCTTACTATTTTTGTTTAGATATCACTACTACAGATTTTTCTTAGTACGCTATTGTAGCAGTATAATTTAAACTGGTTGAATTTCTGGTACCTGACCGTAGCAGATAAGTAACTGCTCCAGAAAAATGTCTAGATGTTGATGAATTTGTTGACTGATCACTGTGTGTAATCATTCCTTTACAGCCAATGATTCCTTGTCATGAAAAGCACACTGGACCTGTACATTTTAAATTGGCATCTTGCACTTTGGTTTCAGAGCCTGCTGCCATTATGTTCATCAAATCCAATTCAAAAAATAATGTCTTCCGAACTCAACAGTGTCATTCTTGACCTCTTAGCTATTATCATGCCTTTTGAAAACAGCATTGTACATCATATTTCTGAAAGACATTCCTCGATTAATTTTGAGACGCTCTGCTGTAATACTTGATTTACTGTTTGAATACTTTGCTTGTCATTTGCATTTAACTGCACCTTTTTAACAGTAAAGGCTAGATATACTAAGAAAGCAGCAATCACATCAACATTATACAGGTGTCAGCATTGCAGACTTCAATTTTGATTTGCACTCATTGATTCAGTCAGTATTTTTACATCTCTTTTGTCTTATTAGGTGTAGGGTGTGGCTTGATGGATTATAATATAGACAAACTAGATATAACTGATGGGGGTCCATGTACTACATAAGTAGTAAAGGATTTGAATCCAAAGAAATATTACTATTGTGTTTCTGTTCAATCAGATTATGAATTATAGCACAAACGTTATACATTCAGGTAATCCGTTCAGAAAAACTCCATACTCTGTAGTTCTTATTAGTTGACAATACAGGGGGTGAAGTGGGCTTTAAATGGAGTCAAGAGTTTAGTTCACTAGAAATGTCTGGACAATGGTTAGATGAAAATAATGTTTATAAAGCAGTGTGCACCGCTGGGTTTCAAGTGTCATGCAGTGAGGAAATGTCCATAACACTTAGTGTCTTCCTTTGCAGATATTTTCAGTGTATTTTATTCTGTTAGAAAAAAAGAACCCTCTCATTTCACAATTGTGTCACTGGAAACCAGTAAAGGATTTGCCTTTATAACCATGTGTTCATGCTGTTTTTTGTGTGCTGTAATGACTCCAACTGATTCTGACTGATCAAATGTATTTTTTCATCAGTGTAAATTATGTGTTGAGCAAAAAGCAAGTGACTGTGAAATTCAATTTTCAGAAATGGTTCTAATATAAACGACTGCTAAAAAAATTGTATAGCAAAAAAACCCCAATATTAAAATAGATGACCATAAGTCGACCAGTGACCATTAAGATAATATGGCAGGTTAATTTCTCAACAGGGGAACCACATGGTAACATCAGTACAACATCCATGTAAGCTCAACAACTATAAAAGACCTATACTCAACAGTGTTGAATACATTCAGGCATTGCTTCCAACAGTTTCTGGGCAAAACCAAATTAGTATCAGACACGACAGTCCTGATCAACTTTAGTGACAAAAATGTCCCCTAACGCCTGGGTGACTGCATTGATAATCCACTCATAAACTGGAACTGGAAAACATTAGGAGTCTGATGCTGAGTTCTGAGGAAGACAGAAATGGACTGACTCAGCGATTACATTAGAAAACCTTCCTATCGAGAATGCAGCGTTTCATGGCAGAAGTCATTTGGGAAGCATTTCTTACCTTGTAGGGGTGCTAAAGGATGTGGGTGTTCCTTTTTGAAACAGAGGTGAAAGGATTTTGATTAAAGATAGAATGCGTTTAATTTCTGAGTTGATTACACATAGTGTATCCAGTTTAAATCAGAGAACCTTTGAGAGAGCTACAAAAGCGTGTTTGCAACCGCACTTACTGTGTACACGTTCGTGAAGAGAACTGTGGCTGGAAATAGAAGTCGCTGATCCAGGAGTCTGACAAAAACAGAAATAGGTCAAAGTGTTTATTTTATGTAACAAAGGGTAAAACCAAAATGCTCCAAAATTCCGTATAAGTTTGTAATTGAATAATGAGGGCCCGGAATATGACTGTGTAATTATTATTATTATTATTATTATTGGAAATTGTAGTTTTGACAAAATAAAATCTTAATTAAAAGGTCCACATTCACTAGCTTCTTCCAGAGGTTTCAACCACATCTCAGTGGATGGAGTCGTCGTGGAGAAGACATCTCAACTTAACTCCATCCGCTAAGGTTGACACCTCCTGGAAAGCTTCAGTAAAAGCTATTTGCCGTAGCTGATCTTGAGCTAAGATTCTGTATTGTCAAACTGTAATTATTATGTCGGCAAAGATCTTAAAAAGTTGCACAATAATCTAAGAATGCATGTATAGATGTTTTTAAGTGTTTTTTGATCAATTCATTTTTGTTTCTGACACCATAACATTCATTTACACTGGGTCTAGAAAACAATACATGGAGCCAATATGACCACGACACTTACTGTGAGGGAGGATAGACGGAGACCTCGGTCTCTGGGCCACCCCTGCGACTCTGCTGAGCCTAAGTGACTAAGAGCCAAACAACATGTTGTTATAAAGTAGGGCTGCACAATTAGTTCCAAAATTATCCAAATCGCAGAAGCTGCGATTTCTTGATAAAGGTAAAATGTGTGACAAAACAGCATTGGACTGAAGTACTGTGGTGCTGCAGAGAGATGCCCCGGCCTTCAAATCCTGCTCTCCAGATGTGAGAAAACATGTTTGTTTGGTACAGACCCCAACACGTGTCACAGCATCATGATTTTAATAATTTTTTCAGTGAAAATGAAAATTGGGAGGCAAAAATGACCGTTCCCACTAATCGGGACACACACTGCAGTCGTTATATCTGTCAAAATAATCGCAATATGCTGCTTTCTTTCTTTTTTTTTTGACCACATCGTTCAGTGTGTGATGATGGTGATGTCGCGAACAAGGAATGAAATCCACTAGAGCATGACAATGTAATACGTACCTCATAGTTCTTGAACGAGGGGTAACTTGTAAAAGGAAACATGCACACACTCATCAGCTTGAATCAAAAAATGTAAAAACACTAAAAACATGAACTGTAACAATTCAACTTAAAGCACTGGATATTACCTGGGGAGGTGACAGCCACAGGCAGTGACATCCTTTGAGTAGTATATGTATGAGACAAAACGTTATTACTCAATCAATTAAAAAAAACTTGAATACTGGAAAGTTTGCTATTAAACATAAAGTGGGTTTACCCATCTATTTGAAACTGTCCTGGAGAAACCTGTGGCAAACAGAAAGAGTGTGGGCTAGATTAGATATGTAACTTATTACCCAAACATTGGCATTTCTGGCAACGTGACCTTTTTCTTTATTAGACTTTTGGAACACTTACCCTCCTCTGAGAAAGTGGCTTTTTCAATTCAGCAGTCTCTCTTTTCAGCTCTGAAAGCTGCTTTCTTAAGTCAGCATTCTCTCTTTTCAGCTCGGAGAGTTGCCTTCTGATAACAGACGTGGGATGAATAGCGTCGCAATCGGGGGTTTTATTTACACAGCCGCAGAGCAACAATAACAGATATTAAAATCACCTGTAACCCTGCTCAGTGACTTCCTTCAGATGCCTCTCCAGTTCAGCAGACTTGTGCTTGAAGTGCGCTGCGACTCTCTCCATCTGCGTCCGCTGAAAAAGCACAATCTGAGGAGCAAGGTTCAAGTGTCCTTTCAGTGAAAGTAAGTCTACGTAAATCCACTTTGGCTTTTGGGGTATAGCTCGGCGATTGATCTGATCTCCTAGCACACAGATCCTAAAGTGATACTTTTAATCTCATCAAATATCACTCTAACTGAAGCAATCTCTTCTTAAATGACTCGCTGACAGGTTATTGGTGGACTGACTCCTCTGACAATTTACATCCTGGCATAGCAATCAAACAGGGCAGCAGCGAGGGAGCGCGGGGTGAACGCTGCACAGAGCAGACAGACCTGCAATATGTGCTCCAGCCGGGATTCGATGAGCTTCACAGGGTCCGTGAAAAACACCTTTTCCTGTGGCTTCATCTGAAATAGAAAATGTGTGCCGATTTATTAAGTTGGCTTTGGGAAATTAGGTAACTCTCTGGAACCTGCAGTGAAGATAAACTCGCCAACCTCATCTGTGATGGGCAGATAACTGCCGCCGGCCCCACATACGCTGCACTGCTCTGTGGGAGAAGACATAACGTTAAATCACAAGAGGCACCCGCAGCCTGAACGCCGCGTCTTATTTGAGTCACGACGTGGAAGCAAGTTCACGTAGCACAAAGAGCGGATAGTATATAATTGTCTTACTGGATTGAATGCATGCTTCACAGCAGATGTGGCCACAGCTGAACACAGCCAACTTTGACCCTCTCCTTGTGAAGCACTGATTACAGTGGAACCAGTCCATTTTTAGTCCCGTGGGTTTCCTCCTCTGCAAACAAACACGACATTACAATACACAAATGTGACTATGTAAAATTAAATATGACGCTATATGGAGACTCCTAGCAGCATATTATTGACCATGGTTTTGAAATGACATGTTCAAAAGGTGCCAGGTTTGCATACTTTTGGCCAAGTAGTTTACCGGTAACGTTAAGTAGATACGTTTTAATATTAAGCTGTTTATGACATTGGGTCTTCACGATATAGGAGGGTCTTTTTTTTTTTTTTTTGGCCCCAAACGTTAACTTACACATTGAAAATTCGTCACACCCACACTCATGCACAAAGTTACTAACATAGCTCGCCCATTTTAGCATTAACGTTGGATGATTCTGCAATGAGGCAACCAGGACACCGTCCACTGCGCGCACACAGACACAAGACGGCGCAGTTCAGGTAACGTTACTCATACGCATTGCTAACAGGTGGCGCTATTGGCCACCAAAGTGTTCGCTAGCTAGCTTCAATTGTGGAAAATTCACGTGTTCCGTTTGGCCGGATACTGACAAATAGAGGGTGAGAAACAGACTCAAAACTTCGGGAACACGTTGGCTACAAAATAGCTGCTCTCTCATTTTTGTTATCTTGCCAACATTACCCGTCGCCCTGATCAGCAATGCTAGTCGAAGTTTCGGACAGAAGTTATTTCAGTCGGCTCAGCAGTCCCGCTTTCTCTTCTGATTGGTTGAGTGACGTATGAAGACCCCCCCCCCTATTCCTCAGCTTCTAACTTAAATATGGCGGCTTTTTTATTTATACGTTTTTAAAGAGGGTCACCAATATGAACCGAAATTGTGTTTAATTGTGGAATGAGTAATTTAAAGGTCAAGTGTTTAGGTTTTAGAGGCATCTAGCGGTGAAATTGCAGAATGCAACCATTTGAAAACCGCTCGTCTCACGTTTCCGTTCCAAGGGAGAAACTACGGTTGCCGCGAAACACTATGCTGGATCAGTGATTTGGTTTGTCTGTTCTAGGTTACTGTAGAAACATGGCGGCCTCCGTGGAAGGGGGGGGGCACACTCCCTATGAAGCGTAAACTGGGTCAAGCTAAAGGTAGTGAAAACAATGAGTCTTTTCAGGCAATTATACACAAAGACACTTTTAAATATATTCCATTTCTGCCTCTTTAGTGTTATGTAGTGGACCTTTAGTTTCATTCAAGATGTTGGTGTGCCTGGAATTAAAACTAATATCAGCCACTTCAAAAGATGCATTACATAGATGACCTTTATCTGTTTAGTGCAGACATTTCTGATTTCATAAACCTCAAATGCTTTCCATCTACAACCACCACGTCATAAGCTGCACTTGGTCTCCAATTTCAAGGTATGTGCACTTTATGGCTTAGTAATTGTCTCTTTAGTCAACATAAATTAACATTTAGGCTGGTGCAGATGTGGTTATATATAGACCAGATTACATACGCCGATCAGCTGGCATTTCAGAATGAGTACACTATAGGCCTTTGTAACATCTGATGAAAATAAAGTCATCTTAGTCACATTTAGACAGGCTCTTAAATAATCCAATTCATGGTTAAATTTTGTGTAGCAGGAAAAATCTTTGACCCAAAATGAGTAAACAAAACATTAAAGAGACCTGCTGGAAGACTGTAGAATGAACACATGGAGAACTTTTAGGGATCATTTCTCACCTTGGCAATAAAATTGTGTTGACATGTTTGAAACAGTTCCATGAAATAAATACCAGTAATTCCTTGCAATTACGCCCTTCTTGAATATGAAGTTGAACTAGATGTGTGTGTGTCTCAGTTTTAAACAGGAATAAAATTGGTTGCTCCTAGATTCGAAACGACTAAAACCTGAAATGCAATACACCTTTGTTACGACCATTAAACATTCAAGCTTAATAATTTGGGAATGCAAGAGTGTGTTTGGATACATCTTTAATGGCCACATTGTGATCTGAAATGCAAAGAAAACAGGAAGGCACCAAGCTTTTCAAAGCCTGCAACACTAAGAATAAAAACCCAAATCAGACTGAAGGAACCAAGTCCATAAGATGGATCCATTCCTGTTGGTAGAAAAGAAACAGTTTACTTTTGGATAGCGGTATAGTGATAGAGCAATGTAAAATTAAAAGTTTACCTTTAGCACACTTCAGGAATTCACATCAGTGATGGAAAGTGGTCCAAGGACTGCTTTTTGTACCATGCCTTGCTTCCCTGTTGAAGGAAAAAACAAACAAAACCCCATTTAGTAGGCTACAGTACAGTGAGGCCAGTTTGAGAGTAGAAGTTGTGCAGATACCTGATGCTATACTTCTGATTCTCCTGGACTTGCAGCTTGATTCACAGCAGTCACAGAGACTGCTATATGCAGCGTTGTCTAGCAGCTCCCAACTGAGCGCATGAAGATTGGGTGAGAGGAGAGACTTTTAAACAGTAAATAATTCTCAGCTCTCCCTTAACTGCTTGATTGTTCCATGACAGAGGTCTGATTAAATCCAGACTGTTGCCAATGTGTGTTTTTAATGTGTAACTGGCTCGCCAAACCAGCTCATTAACTATACAGTTTAAAAAAAATAAAAAAAAAAGATATTTTTACCCATGCTCTTTGACATAGTGGCAGGCTTTCTTGGTGCTGTCAAGACTAACGGGATCCCAAGCCAGAAGTCTGCAGTGGATAAACACCTGTCGAGTGGAGACCAGAAGCGACGTTGCAAGGCATAGAAGTTTCCAGTATTTACAGATAACATTGATTTCAGTTTCCACAATAAAGCCCTACATCTATATAAAAAAGAAAACGCAACATTTATAGAAAGAGGCTCATTTACCTCGTGTCCGAGAGCAAACCTAAAGGCTTGAAGGGATAGTTGGATCTCTGATGATTTTTGCCTTGGTTCAAATTTTGAGCGCGAGCGCTTACTGTCCACTAGACATCTAAAGGGTTACAGGACACATTTGTTTGCGTTACTGCCAATGTTTGGAGAAAAAAAAAAAATATATATATATATATATATAAAGTTTAGTAAGTCAGTATTTATTGCCAGCGTAACAAGTGTAGACTACCCCTTATTGGTGATTATCGGGTAAATGCTGCTTTCAGGCTGCAGTTCTGGTGTGGTAGTCGCGACGCATTCCTCAAGGAGCAGCAGCAAGGGCTGATGGGTCTTCTGCGCCACACTAGCCATGATAGGGATAAAGGAGCCCAGAGGAAAACTAGTAGATTGAGCGGGGCCTGAGAAGTCACCTGGCAGTGAATAGAGATAAGTCATTAAGCTACAGGAGTTCAATAAGAACACTGCCTTTCCCCAATGAGGTCATGTTTCTATACCCACCATTCATAAGGCCAATGTGGAACACGAGCGCACCTTCACTGACTGTATTGAACACTGGGTAATAAATCGCAGGGTACCAGTCTTTGGGCCTGCACAAAATAAGACAGATTGAGTACAGCAACTGTTGCCATTAGACATGCATCTGTACAACCCCCAACACTTATGTTGCAGTATGAACACCCACCTCTGAAATGCACAGACAACTGGGTAAGTTAAGGGGAGCATGTTAGAATCATGAAGGGAAACGAGGGTCAGATCATTGGTGTACATCAGCTGATCCCCAGTAACCTATGGGATACAAGCGTCATTAAGCTTTAGAAAGTGCAGTCACCTCACAGTTTGCAGGTAGAAGCATGCTACTCACCAGTCTCCTGAAGTTACAGTCGCTGAAATCCACATTGAAGACAGCCTCCCTAGGCGAGAAGCTGGTGGGGTAACAGTTACCCAGACGGTAGAGGGAGGTATCAGCCTGGGATCTGCTCTCTGTCCACACTAGCGTCACATAATCAGGCCTGCAGTCTAGTTTCATGTCTGTAAATGGAAACAACATGAGGAAATCCAGTTTCCACTCAATTACTGTTAAAGAAACCAAACATGACGCGTTTCACTGCAATATTACCTGAATACACGGACATGGCCGCTGCCAGGCTCAAAAGCAGTGCACGTTGCCAAAAGAAAGCCATCGTGGCTGAACACTTGCTCCTGATGCTGTGGCGGGTTTGTATTGCTTTTAACTGGGAGACAATCAGGAAAACCTCTTTCACCTGGTGTGTGACAACAGTCTCAGGTGCACCAGCCCAACAGCCTAATTACAACAATCCAATAAGCCAGAGAATGCCAGAGGCTTATAAGGCACATATACATTGAAATGTGTATCATGTTTATGATATAATTTATATTATAATAGTATACACCGATCCCACAGATATGCAAACTCTGTACCACTTTCCTTGCAACCATGCTGCAGGCAGCAAATACAACTTGTGAGATGTGAGATAATGTGAGAACTAATATTTCCACGCAAAGAGCTGCAGTATATGAATTATGTCAATGTGTAGTTACACTTGCCCTTGCACTCAGGTCTATCTCCACTGATTTATATTTATGGCCAGGAAGTAAGAAAACCCCATGCTAAACTTGACTCCAGGTGAAAGTGGCCCAAATCTGACTCCTCACTCAGAATTGTCTCTTTTTTTTAAACAAAATAAATCACACAGATCGACCCGTTTAATATGCTGCGTTGGGGCACTGTTGTGGAAATAACGAGGACTTTGACTCGTACAAACAAGGGTGCAAAAAGATCGAATGAGTTCCAAACTCACTCACCGCTTTTTAAATCGGCCACGCCGAACGGACCCGGAGGCCAGGGCCACCGACCCTCCCTCTATGTGCTCATCCAGGCCAGAAATGACCGTTTCTGCAAGTTACTAAGCTTAGATCAACAACACACAGAACTCCAGCCACCTCCGTGCGTGTTTTAACTTATCCCATACCTTTCTTTCAACTTTCATGTCTTACATCTGACACGTGATCTGTGGCAATGCTGCCTTAGTGTACAATCAGCAATATCGACATTTGCGTCGCAATTCGTAGCTAGAACCTGTGGAAAAATGGAAGGGATTCCAATGACGACAAAAAACAAAACCGCTGCGTCTCAGTTCAGCCTCTAAAAATCACACGACCCACAAAGATGGGTCAGAGGACCTGAAGGCCATGCTGTATTTGATTGTAAATGAGACCACCTCGGGGACTAATAATTCAGGTGGCCCTTTGATTGTAAAGCCAATTTTTATTTTCTGCTCCTGCCAGATCCCTGCGCACCATGCCAAAAGGATAAAAATCACTCTTGTGCACGTTCTCTGGATCCATTCCACATTGGTGGAATGATCTGCCTGCTTCTGTAAGATCAGCAGCTTCTGTAGCCACCTTTAAAAAAGCATCTCTTCCATCAACACGTAACTGACAGTCACTAACATCAACTTCTTTTCTTAAAAAAAAAAAACCCCAAACCCTTCCTATCCTTAGCTTTCTATTCTGTGCTAGGCATTAACAGACTACTTTCTGGTACAGTTAGGCTTTGTTAATTGCTTCTATTGTCTCATATGTAAGTCGCTTTGGATCGAAAGCGTCGGCTAAGTGACAATTTTGAGGTAGTTGCCAACAAGTTGTAAATACTAGCGATAAACCGTAATACGTTATGGTTCATTGGTTGTGACATTTCACAACACACTGCCACTAGTGTAGCAGCTTACGGCTCAGGCCGAGACATATGGGACTACTGTAAGGGTTTATAAGTGAAGTCTTGGTACTTCTATTTCAGGTCCTGGAGTTGTGATGACTTTATGGAGAACTTAAAGTGATGAAGAGCTGCAGCATCAAGTGCTTTCAGCTGGGGTTTCATGCAATAAATAAAAAAAAATTTAAAAAAAAAAAAGAGAAGAAACTCAGTTTACGCCAGGTTTATTTGTACAAGATTGCTGGACAAGTCAAATTAATCTTCAAACTAGTTGAGCTCAATTAAAGCTGATGTCCCCATGCCTTTCAAGTCAGGAGGGTGAGGTCATCTGCTCCTGGCCCCTTTGTTGTGCATGATCATAGAGTCTCCATCAGCTTAGACTGGGCTTTCCTGTTAAGGAAATATTGAGAACTTTAATCATTTTGCCCAGCATTTAACAAAGCTTCCCGTTGCATGACAAAGACCTTAAACGTAATGGCTTATTACACCTGAGAGTCCGCTGCAGTAATTGACACGTCTGACGTGTTGTGGGCCATTGAGTCAGACGGATCCACGATGATCAGGGGTCCCAGCACAGAATTGTGACTTAAGCCGTGGGATTCTGATGGGGTGGGGGAGAAAATGTTAACTTCCTTGGAGGAAGAAGCACAATCAAAACAAATATATAAGTTGGCAGAAAAGTGATACCCCATTCAACTCCTCTTTTGGAGCGGAACTTGCAGGTTGAATCGCAGCAGCTACAGAGGGAGCTCTTTAAGGGGGCATCGAGTAGTTCCCATCTGAGAAGGAGAAGTTGTAGAAGGTCATGACAGCAGGGTGTTAATACTTGTGACGCTTTATTCCATTAAGACCCCTAAGTTTAAGTAAAAATACAGTTGAAGTTAACATTTACTAAGTTGAATTGATGTGAAGAAACCTTGTGCAAGCAGTTAGTAAGACTTCAGATTGCAGTGGAGTAAAACATTTCACAGCTACAATGCAGTGCCACATAAGTATGCAGTATTTTTTCCCCCCTATACAAGCATTGTGTTGGATTTAAAAAAAAAAAAAGGTATATAAATAGTTTGAAATGTACTTATTCACTTTCTCCATTTAGATGAGAAAGCCCCGTACCTCTCACGTCCATGTTCACTATGGAGCTATGGCAGGTTATTCAGCTTTCGGAGATGTTTACTATGTCTTTGATGTTATCCTAAGATAAGCTAACCGCCTCCTGGCCCAAGCTTCATAATGCAGCTCACATGAAACCAGTGGTATGATCTCGAACTCTTGGCGAGAACGGGGATAAGTATATTTTCCAAAAATGTTGGCCTGGTCCCTTAACATGATTACCTTTCCTTTTCCTTTACATAATTGCAGGTTTTCTTGCTTTCATTAAGAACCACAGGATCCCATGCAGCCAGTTTACAGTGAATGTACACCTGAGGAACACACAAATAAAAAAAGTCAGTTTCTTATGAACAAAATATTCTTTACAGCAGTTACCGTTTACCCTCTCACCTCCTCTCCGAGGTGAAACTTGAACGACTGCAGGTAAAGGATAAGCGCAGACGAGTGGTACCGAGGGAGGAACACCGAGTTTCCCTTCTTGCTTTCCAAAAGACACCTGAAATTTAAGTCTCAGATTAGCAGCAAGACTTCCAGTCAGGAACAATCCTTGGAACCACTAGCCGGTGTCTGAAGCTTACCCCTTGTTGCCAACGATCGGGTAGAGCTGGCTGCCAGGCTGCAGCTCTGGTGTAGTGGCTGCCACGCATTCCTCCATGAGCAGCAGCAAGGGTTGATGGGACTTCTGCTCCACTGCCGCCCAGATTGGCATGAAGGAGCCCAGGGGGATGACGTTTGTCTTTGCGACACCCGTTAGTTCCGCTGTAGGGGAACGGAAAAGCGCTTAAGAGTGTGTCTTTGAGTAGCCTCATGGTGTATTTGGCCTGCGTGAGAACTCACCGTTGAGGAGCGCCATGTGGAAGACCAGCAGGCCTCGGCCTTCAGAGACCCCTGAGCCAGGGTTCAGGAAAGAGGGAATCCACCCCTTAGGCCTGAAATGTAGGACCAATGGGAACTGTTTTTGCATCCGACATTTCAGCTTTAAACTGGAATTACATTTAATATACATTTTACCTTTTATAAACACACTTGATGGGATGCACAAAGGCTGCAGGTTTGGACTTGTCTTGCGGCCTGTAAGTCAGCTCATTTTGGTAGAAGATTTGTTGCCCTTTCATCTGTAGAAAACACAGGTTATTAATAAGACACTGAAGCATGTTTTAATTGAGCATGGCGTTTACATTACCAGTTTTTTGAATTTGCAGGCCGAAAACTGGTAGTCGAACTGCACGTCCCCCTCGCCGCTGGGCAGAACGGTCAACTGAGAGGGCATACAGCTTCCGAGGAAGAGACGCGCTGCATTTGGCACCATCTCCGCACTGATCCTCCATGTGATCCTTACGGAGTCCCTTGCACAGACTACTTTGATATCTGCAAAGAAATAGACGACAATGGCACCCATTTCCTACACGCTAAACGCACAAGGGCAGCACACGTCCACGTGCAAACAATACCTGCGTTGGCAACAGCCGTTGCAAAAATAGCCAGGACTATCACACCCAGGTAGCGATGAGTCACCATGACTGAATGATTCAGAGCACACTGGCCCTGACACCATTTGTAGAATTCCCGCCAAATTAGCTGAATGATCAACAGCTGTGTGAGGGCAGGACAGCATGTGGCCGGTGTCTACTTATGCTGGGCCGTTTTTGATGCTTTCTCGCAAGTTCATATATATATTGTAGGGTGGTGTTCATTTGGACAATTTCCAAATGCAGACGTGGGGACTGAATAAATACATTTCGTCAAGTACTGTACTTAAGAACAATTTAAACGCAGGCCGCGAATTGAATTGAATTGTGCTTCACTTTTACTTGACCGAGCGTTTATAGCTCCACTTTGCTACCTTCTGGAGGCAAATGCTGTGTTGTTTTACTTTACTGCATTCATTTGACAACTAGTTACTCATTATTTCACAGATTTTTAATATTTTCACACAAAACATGAGCAGTCCATGGAACAAAAAAACCTGATTCAGATTAAACTACTCAACAGTAAGTTAAATAGTTGAATTAAAGCTACACCTCGACCGGCTACAGCATGAAAACGCTCACATGTCCTCGTTCATAATGATCCAATAATGGAATAATAGTACTTTTATTTAGCTGATAATACACTTGCATGCTTTTACTTGAGTGCGAGTAGTCTTTTACGTGTAACGGAGTATTTGTTACTGCGTGACATTCCTACACTTCTTGAAGTGACCAATCTAAGTATTTCCATCCATATGAAAGCTGGAGGGAGCCGCCGCCCCCCAAAAAAACCAAACAACCCAGCTGACTTGTCCTTTATCTGAGCGGAACCACTTTTCCGTGTGGTCTGACGCGGTCACCTCCGGAGCGTTTAGCGGTGTACACAGGAAGTATATCCAAGTCAGGGCAGACGAGCAGCTTGTAATTCGCTAGAATATCAAGTGTTTTTGGCCAGTAAACAGTTCATATCATAGCGAATTAGAGCATACTGTTTATTCAACATGCTGATCAAAGTGAAGGTAAGAGCGTTGTTGGATCCTCGCTTCTAGCTGCTGCTGCTAGCCCGCTAACCGCTAACATCACTACGTTAACCGGTTCGTTTATTTATTACAGGGCCGGGGGGGGCAGCAACTTATCACATTCGTACACACAGGTATCGCATTCTGTGCTAAAGCCATCTTAGTTCCCTGTCTGGTTTTGGGCCCAGAGCTCCCAGCTACTACACAAGTCATTTGGTAGCTTGCTAACTCGAATGCAGTGGCCGAAGCAGGCTAGCCAGCTCGGTGCTACAGTCTGAGACTGCGCGACGCCAGAGCTTAAGCGGCGTGTGTGTTGTGCCCTACAGATGCTAACGTTACTGTCGGCCGCTCGATCCTGCTGTTAGTGCGGCTGGAACGCTAAAGGCTGTGCATGTCACAGCTATCGAAAAATAATGGCGCAATTATCTGGTTAGAGCAGTTGTTGTCTGTTTTTATATCTTCTATGTATTGAATATCTTTGACGACGTCGCTTCGGGTCAAGCTGACGTCTGGTAGATCGTGACGCGCATTTTTCACGGTTTGCTGATGGACGAACAATGAATCCGTTAATAGACACCAAAATATTCGCCGCAGGCCCAGCTCGTCTCACGGTTATCCCTGCATCCCTGACGGCGTCCTGTTTGCTCACAGCTGTCAACATATGAAGTGTGGCCACGCTGAAATCCCTAACGTTAGTTAGGGCACACAGTCTGATGGGTCGCAGAATTTGGTGGGACGTGTGTTGAACCTCTCCGAGAAGGGTTGGGTATTCCGTCTCTGTGAATTCTATCGTTGGAAAGGTTCTGTCGCAGACTGCATGTTACGCGCAATGTCCCAAAGCGAAGCTCGTGTTTTGATGTGATGTGTGTAACATTATGTTTCAGACCCTCACTGGAAAAGAAATCGAGATCGACATTGAGCCCACAGACAAGGTGAGGCACGACTGGCCCCTTTTTTCCGCCCCAGATAGGAAAAACCGGCACACTAACCCTCGAGGCACTGTCATTTCTAAATGTCTTGTTTTTTTGTGCAAATGAAGGTGGAGCGAATTAAAGAGAGGGTGGAGGAGAAGGAAGGGATCCCCCCGCAGCAACAAAGACTCATCTACAGTGGAAAACAGATGTGAGATCCTCCACCGCGAACCACCTCGCTCTGCAGTAGATGTTCTCTTTTCTCCCCGCCAGTCTTCTTCTCTAAACCATCTTGTGCTCTCTCCTGCGTTCTTTCGCGCTCAGGAACGATGAGAAGACAGCGGCAGACTACAAGATCCAGGGAGGTTCGGTGCTCCATCTTGTGTTGGCGCTAAGAGGCGGCTCCACGCTCCACAGGCCCTGCGCGCACCTCTCCTCGTCGTGAGCCGCCGCGATGAGGGCCAGTTGGGTGCCAATGCTTTAGGTGTCTTGTCACGGTCTAACCATGGTCCGGCATGGATCCGAAATCCCACACTCCCAGGCCGGCGCCAACACACACACACACACACAAAAAAAAATCAACCAACGACAGCAACAGAAAGATGGGAGAGAAGAAAAAAAGGACGTTCTAATTCCTTTGTAGATGTTTTTTTTTTTTGTAAACCCACATTTGGCTTTCTGAGATTGAGCAGCTGATGCAGGCACCCGTGCAGTACGAAAGACAGTTTGAGAACACTGTGGTTATTTTTCTTGTGAATAAATGCTGAAGTTGATTTAAGCGTTGTCCTCTTAAAACACGCACACGCACACACACGGAGCACAGACCTCCAGACAAGTCACTCATGGAGATTCTGAAAACTGATTTTTTTTTATTAGAAAAATGACATGAAACAGAAGATTTGAAGACAAAGGTGTCAGAATGCTCATCCTGGTCTTGACGGTTCCGTTAAGGTAGTGATCTGAAACAGTCTGCTAGAGATTGCACCGAAATCCGTTTAGAGCACCGTTGCTGACATCCAGTATCCAGATTGCTTTTAATAGAGGTCCATGATTATGAGAGGAGTTCTCAAATTACCGAGGGGATGCGCTGGCTTCTTCTGAAAAGGTGTGTGTTTTACAGCTCACTCTTTTGTCCTCCTACAACAAAGGGTTGTATTAGATCCAGACTCTTCTAATTGTGCTCATGTACTTAATATGGAAAATATACAGCTTGTAGATCGCACCATGCCCGTTTTTCTTCTTGTATACACAGGCTTTAGAAAATAAAATAACCCAGGAGCCTCTGTAAACAACAGGCAAGGAGATACTGGTCAGGAAAAGCGAGTGTTGCTTGAACAGGAAGGATAAAACATGTTTGTGACTACACCACTTACATTTAAAACCATTTCCTGGCCTCCACAACTAAATATAATTGCTTCTTTTTTTTGTTTAAGTACATGAGGAAAAAAACCCCTCAGTCCTTGAGGGGATGAAAGGCACAGGAGAATTAATTAGGAGGTGGATACTCAGATACTGTTCAGCTGAATGAGACATGAAATACAGGAGCAACAGAGGACAAGTGGACGCAACATACAAGGTTGTGTTTTAAATCCTACATTTCTCTCATTTGTGTCCTTGCGTGTCCAAGTAAAAGTACAAAAGTGTACTGCATTTTATAATAGTAGTAGTGGGGCATTAGTAAGTGTTTAGCTGCTTTTCAACAAAGTTAAGATGGTAAAGGCAAATATTTCATAAAGGAAATCACTTCAAAGTGAGTAAACGAGTGCCATGTGAGGACAGTTGATCTAGTGGCTCATGCTGATTGACTGAAGCCACATGAAAGTGAATTTTTATGGAGTGAAATATCAACTTCAATCAGCTTTGATAAAAACCTGGCTGGTACGAAGTTTCTCTGGACAGTTAACCTTGCAAAAATCCCCCCAAAACTGGCAAATTATACTGGCATATTCCAAAGCTTCTGCCATATTAAATAATGTCAGTCACATTTACACCTGGATTCCAGAGGAGGGGGGAAACGATATGAGTTCGTTTTCTTCCGCCGTAAAAACACCAACAAAATCAGGAATTTAAAAAACAGCAGCTCGGACTGTAGTGCGACAGCAGGAAAAAAAAAAAAAAAAAAAAACTTCCGTCAGTGAAGGGCGACGCCTGATGACTCATTCACAGACTGTTTTCATAGTCCTGTTGGCCTGAAATGGCCGCCGTCAGTGGCCGGCAGCGCTGAGTCCAGGGAAGGAGTCGATCTGGACTGTATCCTGAAAGGCTGACCCGTGGCTGGTGTAAGATATGCGGACCCTCATCTTCAGGTTCACCTGGAGTGGGAAGAAGGATTCAGATGCAGCTAGAAATCGGCTCCGCTTCAGCTGGGCCGGGACTAACGACAAGATTTGGACCTGGGACATAGCACGTATTGGGCAACGATGTATTGTTCTTGCCAAATACAACGACAGGTTTGTGGGATGTATGTGAAAATTTGGAGGTGAAGTGTGACGATTCATTTTAATGTTGTCTTGTCAGACAGATCGAACTTTTCTTACAGAAACCTTGATTTGAAGGGGGGTCGTTTCCTCCCGCGCTCGTCCCGTGACAAGCGAGGGATGGGTCACGCTCCTGAAAATGCGAATCTTGGCTTTGTGTCGGTGTGTGTCAAACCCACCTTGTTTGGGTTGTTGAGGACTACCATCTGGCTCACTTTAGCTGTGCCTCGTGCAGGAAGAAAGTCCCCACTAGGAGCCTTCATGTGTAACTGGACACTCTGGAGGGAGATCAAATGGAACTTTGAAGTTTAACGCACCAAAACACATGACGGTCTAAAACTGACGCCCTGCAAGCAACACAGACTGGTCGAATGTAGAGAGACCGTAGGTGTAACAAGGTATCTGTGTATGTGATACAGCACTTCCACTGTACAAAAAAGGTTTATTCTGCCACAAGCTGCTGAATTCTCTTAGTGCACCTTGGCAGCCATAAATCGCCGCAGTCAGGGAAAGCTCGCTAGTGAGTTTTCGCCGTGGATGATTAACATGATGAACTCCGTGTGTGTTTTGGCACAGGTGGTGCGACAAACCTTGGGCACAGCAGCCTGCAGGGTGAAGCCGCTGATGTCTGAGTCAGTGGAGTTGGAGGCAGTCAGTGTGACTGTCAGGCCTGAGTCTGACTGTTTCTCCCAGCTCAGTGTCAAAGTCACACCCTCTTTCTCATACACCGGCACTGTGGGAGCTGTGGAAAAACAGATATTATGAAATGTTGCGTTCGTTTGAAACCAATATTGTGCAAAAATCAACATAAAAAGAAAAAAAACAGACAAAAAAGCCCCATCAACACTGGGGGAGATTATCTGATGGCCTGATTCAGAGCAGCAAACACAATTTTAGTCCCCTAAAGTTTGCATTGTCTAGTTTCCTGCCCAAAATCATTCCCTCTTTGCTGTTTCTTTCACTCCCCTAAACCCTTTCAGTCTAAACTAGTGTGTGTGTGTGTGTGTGTGTGTCTGAGGGTCAGACCTGGTGCGAGGGGTGCAGGCTCTAACCCTCCCAGCAGATCCAGGAGGTCTCCTCCAGCTGTGTGGATGGCCAGGCCAGGTGCTGTGCCCCCTACTGCTGGGCTGGGCTGCAGAGTCTCCTCAGAGCCTCCCAGCAGGTCCAAGAGATCGCACACCTGAGGGAACCCACCTGGTTAAACATTAACCTTGCTCGGCACATTCGAAGAAAATCTCTCCAAGGACAGTGAGGCTGTGTGAATGCTATTTGAACGCACCCACATCTGAACGGTAGCGGAAAACAAACCTCATCTGAAAAGTGTCGATTTTTTAAGTTTTCAAAGTGTGCTCAAAGCAAAAGGCACCACTGAACAACAAGTTGAAAGTCTACAATTGTGTATTTCACCAGAGTGCTGCTGCTGAATCGGTTAGCTGAGCTTCATTACAATATGATTTGCATAAAAAGGCACACGCAGAGAAAACATAACACGGGCATACAGCCACACCAAACCCTGTCTGCAAAAGGGTCCGAATTTGCACGACTACACGAGTACTGACGTCCACCTAGTGTCCCGGAGTAAATGAGAGACCACTGTTTATTATGGACAGCCCACAACAGAGGGTATGATAATATAACACTCAAATATTTAGAATAAAGCCCATCACATTAAAATAGATATTAGCGTATTAGCCTATGGCAGGTATTTTGTCACTAGGACCTGTGCTGACACACTGGTTCATAGAGGTTTAAGACAGCTTGGAACCTGATCTGACGGTGCGTGAAAAGTAGTCAGTGAAATCTTGAAAATCACTAGGTGGCCAATGAGAAGAGGTCAGATAGAGAGAAATGGGATTGCGAAATCTAGACAGAGGTCCCCGGGCTAGTCTCGACTAACCTGCGGTCACATAACATGCACCTGTGTCAATGAAATGTACCTGGTTAGCAGGTTGTTGAGGTAGCAGCGGCTCGCCCTGCTTGACTTTGGCTGGTTTTATGTCCTTGATGGCCTCCCCTGCTGACTCACCGTTGGTATGACCCGGGGAGTTCTTGTCAATCACGGGCATCCTCTCCAGTACTGCTGCCCTGGAGGGAGAGAGGGAGAGAGAGAGAGAGAGGGAGGGAGAGAGAGAGAGGGAGGGAACATCTCTGCTCTTTATGGCCAGAAAAAACAAAACAAGCTATCGATCGCACAAATTAACCTCCACGTTGTCATCACAATACAGACCGAAACTGTTCTACCTTTAACTTTCTAGAGCGAGAAACACATTATTGCATGATGTTATAAAGGACAGGAAGAGTTGACTCTGAATCATGCTGTTTGCATACCTCATGTGGTCATATTTTTTGAACAGAGCATTGTATTCAACCGCCCTCTGCTGGAGCTCCACATCTATACAGCTGCCATAGATGCTGACGATGCTTCTGATCCGACTGGCAGGGCGGGGAGACGAAGAGAAAGAGAAGCAGTTAGGCGACTGTTGAGAAAAGACTACATTTGAAATTGTCTCAATCAGGAGTCTTTTTTTTTTTTTTTTAAACAAACCTCACTGTCAAATCATCTGTACTAAACTTAAACGGGAACTACAAAGTTCAAGTTAGCGACCTAGACGTGCCGTGCCAACATTGATGACACTCTTCATGTGTTTGCATATTTGCATCAAATCTTTGCCACAGAGAAATGTGACACAGAAAATAAGAAAGGAGATTAAATAGAAACATTTAACTGCCTGAGACCCAAAATATGCAAATGCAACTTCTTAAATAGCACTGTTGTTTTTTTCCATCAGCCTCTTTTGCCTTGAGAATGCAGCATTTGGCCTTCACTGAAATGAGTTGTGCCATAACAGTGTGTATTTCTCCCACTTGCCACTTTAAAACTAGCCACAGTGGCCTGTGACTGTCACGGTTTTGCTGTGTGCTGTGAGCGACAGGAGCGTTTCTTACTCCACATTATCAGTGATACGTGTGCTCAGTTTCATGGTGGCGGTGAGAGCAAAGCCTCTGGTTGCCGGGGACGACATGTGGGACTGCAGAACGGTTTCCAAGGCGTCCAGGACATCGTCCTCGCTGACCTGATTGAGAGATGTGTCAGTACAGGGTCTGAAGCGCTGCCATTGCATTTTTAAATGACTGAAACGAGGCGATAGAAATGGCACCCTTTAGCTTCTAGTATTCATTTAGCTGATGATCCGTCACATTCACTGTATGACTGAGACATATACACATACACCAAAGAGGTCTACCAATAGGTTAAATCACTACTACTATTTATTTGTATTATACTATAAACCGGTGTTGGCGCTCCGTGTACCTGAACAGGCTCAGTCTCCTGACACTCTCCCCTCAGCAGCAGGTCCCCATACTCCCCTATACACCAGCACGCCACCTGCACCAGGGATTGCTGCACATACAAAGATTACACGCACATTACACTCACAGAAAAATATAGTCATTCTTGGGAGACTGGCTTTGCTGGTCAGCAGAGCAGTTTGAAACATCAGCCACTTTCCCCTGAATTGACTGGGAGTTAATGTGGCGGAAGATGGGAAACTGCACCACACTGCAGATGCGTACATGGCTGCTCATCTGACTTGGTTCCAAAAATAAACCCGGTTGCATCAGCCCGTTTCAAACTGAAAGCCAAGCTATTCTCACTGCCATGGAACCAAACCAGCTCTGGCTGGTTCAAGACTGACGCGGACTCCTCTTTTAATGAGCATGTTTGGACACGTTATGTTGTGCTGCAAAATGATCTTAAACTGAAATCAACTGATTTTTCTCTCCGATATTTTACATAACATTTAATATAAATTCATAGGAGTTCTGTCAAAAAACTATTATATAAAAGATGACAATTAATATCTTTGGGATCTCGGTGGGCTTTAGGATCTAGGACAGGTTCAAAGCCAGGAAACATGAGAGTTATGTAGAATATCAGCTTCACTTTGGGCCTTTCCCATTTTAAAGAGGCATGTGTCCAAGTGGATCTAAATGTCGGCTTTGCTCTGTATGGAAGTATGTGTGAGAGTGTGTGCGCGCAATGGTCAAAACCTATAATTAAATGGTTTGTTCTGCCATCTATTGCAAGAGTCCTGTTGTTTTTTTTTTTTAAACAATTTAAGCTTCCTTCATAGCTTTTCTTCTCCAAAGTATAAAGCCGGTGGACAGGTTTAGGTGAGGTCAGCTCAACATACAACTTTGTTTCTTGTGGTTTGTTTTATTTTGCTTGCAAACAGAATTTTGTCAGTTTATGTCATTTTTTTGACTTCATCAGCCATACTGAGGTACTGATTTGTAATGGGGCGCAAAATAAAAATAATACCTTTTAACTACAGGAGGTTTTGCATTTAACAGAAGACTTTAAGTATCCTTCTTACGATTAATCGAATCACATTTGATCTTTTTATTGTATGATGAGGGTTCAGCATGCAGCAACCCTGAGACAGATGGATGATTTTATTGTCCACGAGTCAGCCAATCTGCCTAAAACTAAAAAGTGCTCCTCCTTTAAGAACAGGAAATGCCCAGACACACACACACACACACACACCTGGGAGATGTCAGAGAGCAGAGCCCGGTAGAGCTTGTGGACGGTGTAGCAGTGCAGCTCTGAGGCGTTGGTAATGAGCTGGATCAGGTTGGGCACCGTTTCATCTCTCACGTCGCCCCCTGCCTGCCAGAGTGGAGATCAGCGTCAAACACACGCACACGCGCACACACGCCAAACTCCATTAGTTATACAGCTGGCCCGAGTACTTGGGTCGCCCGACATTTCCTCCCAGACACAATGACATCAGTTGGGGGACGTTTCCATCGCAGTTCCTAATATTAATTTAATTCCCGCCACATCTCTTTCAATACACTCCATCCTTTTGGGAGAACAGTGCACAGGATTAGTGTAAGCATTAGCTTTTACACCAGCCACCAGTTCATTTATTCCCTTACCTAGATGGAGCACGCAATTAAAAGTAAGGCTGTAACAGAGGGCAAAATGGAATGCATTAGTCCAGGATAAATGGCCTGTTCAGGACTCTGCATGTATGAGAGTTTGTACAGGAGAGGTACACACTGTCTCTTGTCGAATGTACTGTTTTTAAAATTCACATTTAGCATCTCAATGGATATACAGCCTTCATACACGGGGCCCTTGGTATCTACACTATAGCACAGTGCATTCGTGATGGCAGTGGACAACTTCAAAAGAGTTAAGTGGAAAGCTCAAGTAAGAGGCAGCAGAGTGAGTGGTTCAGTCTGTATTTACCGTGGTGAGGACATGCAGGATGGTGTCAATGTGCCAGCGCTGGGAGGGCGCATACCTGACAGAGACAGAGACACACACACTCAGTGGTGCTTGAGGGCGAGTCGGACACACACACGGCCATCTGCATCCTCTCACTACTTACACACACACTCAGACAAAAACAAAGTGCACCAAGTGGTCGAGTGATATACAGTAGAAACAGTGAAGGCTATTCATCGTGACGACAGTGGAGGCAGACACACGGTGAGACATGTGGCCACATACATTTTAAGCACAGAGAGCATTTTGTTTCAGCCTTAACACGTAAACAGCTGCATCACATTAATGCCCACATTATCGTCGTATTTTGTAAAAAGCCAGTCCCAGCATGGCACAACAGAGCACATTAAATGTATTTCACGTGCACGCGAATGCCATGTACTGTATGTGCGCAGCGACGTGCCCGCGGTGCGTCACCCACCTCTCGGCAGCGTTGAATATGCCGCTGGCGGCTTGAGCCCTGAGCTCGGCGGGGCAGGAGGAGAGGAAGAGGAGCAGCTCCTTCATCATGGAGCGCACGTTGGAGGCTGACACCAGCGCCAAGGAGAGATCCAACGCACGGCTGCAGAGTTAACCGGAGAGGATTAATGTTGGGCTTTATCATCATCCTCATTAGTAGGGCTGGAAATCGCTAGGTGGCTCACAGTATAATGCTATCATGGTATTTTGTCCACAATTGGTGACATTATCACAAGACAGGTCACTATGTGATATACTGTGAAAATGATCTATGGTACCTCTTGATGTCTGTGCAGCTCAACAGACAAATGCACTTTTAGATAAAAAGGCAATATTGAGAGCAAACCTGTACTTTATGTATTCACTGCATCATTAAGAGGTTTAAATTTCACACAGTTGAGATGAAACACGGCTGGGTGATGCACCAGTATCGATAGCGTATCACAAGAGATTGTATCACGACATATCATAATATTATTTGTCCCACCACTACTAATTGGAAAGTACTAGTTAATGTATATCTTTCTGTGATTCGCTTGCTGCTGATGCCTCCATTGTTTCAAGTGTGAACACAACAGCAACTGGTTGGGGGCAGAAAGGTCGAAAGTGTCTGGAAGCACCTTTGAGGTATATCATCTTCACCAGCAGAGAACAGACAAACATTTGTATACATTTGAAAAAGGTGAAATCAAAATCATGTCGGAAGACTCCCATTAAGGGGGTGACATTGGAAAAGCATGACCTCACAGTGTCAGGTTTATACTGAGCATCTGTGGAACAACAGCTGTGCCTGACAGGCGGAGAGGAGGGGAAAGTTACCGCTTGACAGAGGCGTCCTGGTCCTTCAGGCAGTCCACTATGGTTCCCCGGTGGCGCTGCACCGCGTTGTGGTCCGTCCCAACAATCTTTTGGAGAGAGATCATGGCAATGTACCTGAAAACACATAGAGAACAGCCCAAAAAAAAAAAAAGGAGATGTCATGTTTTAAGCTTCACACTGCATTATGATGCAGTGCTGAATTCACGGAGGTTTACACTACAGTCAGTTCGATTCTGAATGTGGAGTGCAGCAGAATATATTTAACAAGTACATATTTATAGACATTTTCTAACTACTGGCTAACAATCGAGATCAACTGACAGTGCTGTACAAATTTAACTTTCCCAACCTGGGAAGATAAATTATTTATCTTTCCACTTGAAATGTCTCATGAACTGATGAAGTATTTATGCGAGCACAGGAGAGATGTTATCTAGCCAGGCAGGGCTCACAGGAATAAACCAGTCCTATTACTGTCACACAGCCACAGAGCGATGCAGAAGCCCTGCAGGTGTAAACCTGACAGGCCTGCCTGGCCACACGGCCCCTATGGAGACAAACCCAAAAAAACAACAGACGCATAACAAAACCCCCAGGAACCTGTAACAGGCCCTCCACACTGCCTGATGAAAAGTGACACGGCCCAAAATTGAGACATCAGCATTAACCGGCAAGCCGCTGACGCCCTGCCGGGGCTCAGACTGATACCAGCCTGTTGGGGAGGTTCTCGCTCTCCGGCTGCAGCGAGCTTGCCGCTGGCCTTGCGCCACGGAAAAGGTAAACTGACCCAGAGAGATAAGAGAGGAAGGAGGGAAAGCCGGGGGGAAGAGATGCGAAGGGAAAGCGAAACCCGAAAAATGTGGGGGAGGAAAAGGGAAAGGAAAACCAACCGAATGTTCCTGTCGTTGTTCAGGAGAAACCTCCCCAGGATGTTCACAGCCAGAACCTGTGGCACAAGTTAACAGAAGCATGTGTGTGTTTACTGGCCAGTTAGGTGAAACGATTCCCCATTATTCATGTGGTTAAACACAGTGAGAACTCACCCTGAGCCCGCTCTCTGACTTGATGTCTAGCACGGTTAGAACAGTCTCATACAACACAGCGTTGCCCACAGTCTTCGTGCTGTCAGTGTTGGTCGCCACCTGTATGGCAAGTCAAACACACAACAGTACATTAGTCACACAAACAACATAAATTCATTTATTTGTTGCCGAATAGTGTTAATTTCGTCAGTCGAGACGAGACTAAATATGTTCGTCAACGACCTTTTTTTTTTTACATGACGAAGACGAGACTTCACCAATGTCCAAAAACGCTGACAAAGCCTAAATTCACATGCATTATTGTTGACGAAAAAAGACGAGACTGAAATGTTTTGCACAAAATAAAAACAAAGATAAAATCTCTCGTAATTTTCGTCTACAATCGTCTCTATTGCGAGGATAGAATATTCAGCTGTTACGCCTTCAAAATGAGTTTGCGCTGTTGCTCAAGTACAGGTCTCATACTCCTACGACATGCTAGGCAGAAGGAAGAGACTCTATCTGGTCACATTTTACGTACAGTGATATTGCCAAAAAGTCGTAATGTGTCATTATAACTGACGGGACAAAAAATGTAAATCAACCAGTTAGCTATTGTGTTGTGGCACATACATTATGCAGGTTACACATTACACATTATGTAACTTATTTTGCCACATGCGTGTGTGGGCCTTCACATCATAATAAAAATGAATATATTAGGCATAAAAGCTAATTTCTATGTAAGGAAATCAAGTTTAACAATTACATTTAATATTGCTCCATATGTCATCAATAATGGTGTGTGCAATACCATTATGACTTGCAATAAGTTGCATTCAACAAAAATCATTCAACAAGTGTGTATGACATTTAACCTATATTTGAGATGTGTGAAACACTGAAATGGTTGTCAGAAATAATTTATTTTAAAAAAGACAAAAATGTTTGAACTAAAACTTGACTAAGATATATTGAGTTTTCTTTTCACTAAAGCTAGACTAAAATGACGAGACTTTTAGTCGACTAAAACTTGACTAACAAAAAAGGATATGTGAATGACTAAATATGACCAAAACTAACAAGGGCATTTGGCTCAAGACTAAGACTAAGACTAAATAAAAAAAAAAGGTGACAAAATTCACACTATTGCCGAACTGGATAACTTATTCATTTTGACTTGGAAAGAAAGAACAAAGAACATAATAATAATTTTGAAAAACTGACATTGTCACGTAACCGTTAATCATTATTTGTGTATATGAACGTGAACATCGCACCTGAGCTAGTAGGTCGTTCATAGCGTCGCTGGCTGCCTCGTTGTTGTGGCCGAGAATCCTCAGCAACCTCAAGATGCGTACCTGAGGATAGAGGCAGGTGAGAGTGAACGGGTGGGCTACAAGTTATTTTTGGCACACCCGAATCAGCAAAAAACAGGAGGAAGGATGAAACGTGTGTGGTGGGGGGGAACGAACGAACGCAGCTGAGAGAAAGAAAAACATGAATCATTTATGACAAGTCTGTGCCCGATTAAGACTGAATATGAGCCGTGGAAGAAGAGTGAGATTTTTTTTAAGTCGCTTATGTATTAATCTTCATCTTCAAAAGGTTCCTGGTTCACATTAAGATACGATACAATCTTCTGATTGAGGCAGGAAAATTGAGAACAACACTAAATGATTCATCACAACAGAAATCTCCAATGTTATTTAAGTGTTATCGCTCTACAGTCAAGGTCATGCAGTGCAGAATTCCAGCGCCATGCCAGCAAAGCGTCCATTAAACTGAATTAACAAAACTAAACTCGAGGGATACGATACTGTACTATAAGTGAGTGGAGACGCGCTGGAGTCCCGACTGACCTGTAGGAAGGGATCACTGATTCCCGCCACGTCGTGCTCTGGAGAATAACCCGAAATGACCAGACCTTTCATGATCTGAACCAGATCTGGCACTGTCTGAGATACAACACACACACACACACACACACAGCACAAGCGCATTAAAATAGAGATATTGAGACAGAGTGTGTAGAGATATAGATCTTATTAGATCAAGCGTGTGCGTGTGCGTCGCTCGTACTTTTCTGAACCGCTCCAGTGTCTCTGGACTCCGCTTACACAGCTCGGTGATGAGCACCACAGCACCATGTAACACACCTACGTACAGACGGAGCCAAAACCATGAAGAATAACTGGAAATGAGTATTTGTGAGACGAGCTTAGCAACACGAAACTAACTGGTAAACAACTGAACTGCTAAGGCGTGTCAGGAAGGCAGATTGACTGACCGTGGTTCTTCTCGGCAAGGAGGGACCGAGCTACGGGGGCAAAGAGCTCCCCCAGATCATGGACTTTTCTCACAATGTGGACAGCACAGAGAGCAGCCTGGAAGAACAGTGGGGCAAGTTATCAGCACCATTACAGTCATCGTTGCAATGAACAGTGGGATGAGAGAGGGGGGAGAGAGATCCCCCCTCTCTCATCCCACTGTTCAGGGGGGCATGACACGCAGCAAAGGGCCTGGGCTGGACTCGAACCCGGGCCACTGCAGTAAGGACCCGCCCTCGACACGTGGTGTGGGCTCCACCAGGTGGCCTACCTGATATCAAACACAAAATATGGTCACCCACCTTCTTCTTTATGTAGGAGTTGGACGCTCGGAGCAGTCGGTCAATCTCTGGCGCCAGATCCCTGCACATCTCAGCCGAACCCATACAGGCTAGTGTGCACAGAGCCAGAGACTGCACGTACTGGTTACTGTGAGAAAGATCACTGGAACACACACACACACGCAGGGAAAAACTGACAAATGACAGTGCAGATCTGCGTGTAATACTGAGTGAAAACATGTTTGGCATTTTACTGAAATCATACGAGAACATCCTCCACTCTGTATACTATCTGCCTTGCTCTGATTCTCTTTTCTGAGGTTTCCCTCCCCAGTCTGCCTACTGCGATTGCTCTATTTACATGAAGTGTACTGTTGTCTAACATGATTATGATGTTCTACACCAGTGCTGTGAGTTGTGATTTGAGGGAAAACATCACAGTCATTTTGATCTTTCACAAGTAGTCTTCCAGAATTAAACATATAACACAGAAGACTTGTTATTTAGAGCCCCCATTTAGCATGTATAAGCTGTAGACAGTATAAATGGTTTATAATATCTAACTTTATATAACATACTTCGTATAACATACTATGATACAGTTGTAAGCAGATATAAGGAAATTTTAAGCGTGTATTTGTCAACAACTCTAACTCCTCATATGAGGCATCCATAGCTCAGAGAGATGAATGCTTGATAACATATAGTAACATAGCAGTAATCACATATATCTTCACGGGTGCTATGTTACACTGTGTTATCTAACATGTATTACCACTAAAAGACCTGCCAAGGATGCTTTAAATGAGAAGTTATAAAGTTGTTGACATATATGTTAACAAACACTTAATAGCTTCCTTATATTTTATTACAACTCTATTATAATGCACTATAAGCCTAATTTAGCATAACATTGCTATCACACTGCCAGACTCGCGACGGACATTTGAAAAAAATGATCAAAGCTGATGCCGCAGAAATATCATCTTTCATCCCACGCATTCGTCTCCCTTGACAAAAACCTGGTGGCCTACATTACCCACAATGCACCTCGACCGCCGACAGCTCAGCAGGAGATTCTGGTGTGTTATGCTAGTAGCAACTAATGTAGCCTCGAGCCGCAGGCCTCAAGCTCACTTCTTTCTAACGCCACACCATTTTCAAACTTCCGCCCCCAACCGCCACCTCAAGTGACATCACTCGGGGGGCAATTTATCAGACTTTGCGCAGCTCCGTCTGGAGCCACTAAAAGCTTAATACAACTTTTTTTTCACATATGCAGTACTCCCCGAGACCTGTAAGCGGACTGTGATGTGTAAAACTCAGTGGAGTTCCCCTTTAAAAGCATATAAATGCAAAATACTTTGTGTGCGTGTGTAGGTGGGGGGGTTTCAAATGAAGTGTTTGCTGTCCTTACTTCTTGATGGAGTTGGTGATGAGCAAGCTGGCATCCTGCTTCTCATCCAGCAGCATCATGGCTCCCAGATATCCCACACGCTTCTCGCTGTAGCGAGGGCTGGCTATCATCCGAACACACTCCATCTAGTAGGAAGAGCAACAACTCCTTTAAATGGGAAGCTACTTGAAATACTGACACTACTGATGCCCCGAGGGGAGTATTTTTCTGCGCTTTGCCCACTTCTAGCGACGCTCAGGCTCAGCTTCAGAGCAGCAGCCCCCGAGCTGGGAGGGATTCAGTGGCCCAGTTTTGTCAGCGGTAATGTCTGTGACGGATCAGTGCTCGGGACAGACATAGTGGCTGGACATTGGGACTGGGCCACTACGCTGCACAAGGACAACTCAGCAATGAATTCAACTCGGACCCTCCGGCTGCGTGACGGTTGCTCACCCTGCTAACCCCAATTAACCCAAGCAAACCCGTGACAGGCCTTAGGCAAATCCCCTCACCTGACCAAAGTGGGCCGGGTAGCCCAACATGTGCACGTAGAGCAGCTTGGCCAGGTTGTGCGATCGCCCCCCGTTGTCGGATTGCCTGAACTGGGCCCGGATGGTAGCACACTCCCTCTGGATGACCCCCCGCTCCTCACACTGCGTCCTCGCCGACCTGATGGCCCGGATCATCTCCTGCAGGGGTACTGATGGAGACATGGCTGTGTGTGTGTGTGTGTGTGTGTGTGTGTGGTGTGTGTGGTGATTGGATGTGTTTGTGTGTTGGTATGTGTGCATGTGGTGTTACAGACATGTTAAATTATAACAGCAGAGAACAAACTACTTAACTGTGCAGTTGCACTGTGCTTGATTTCACTTCCTGTATCTGAAAAGCCTCCGGGGGTGTGTGTGTGTAAGGCAGTGACAGGGCTGTTACTACACCACATACATCTTTAGAAGAGCGGTGCTGTCACTAAGGCGCACAACTAAAGTGTGTGTATCTCCAAAACACTTCAAACAACTTTAAATACGTTACAGATTCTTGTAGCGTTATTCGCGAGCTGGCTTAGTAGGAAGTTACTGTCAATTACCTGTATCTTGCTATATTACTTATTGACGTTGTAAAAACAAATTTTATTTAACGAGTTAAGAAAAAAGTTAGCATGACACTCCCCCGGTCGATGATGCAGATCAGTGAGCCAGAGGCTAGCCAACCGACCGAGCCGAGCCGAGCCGAGCTAACCTTGCAGATGCTGTCCAGCCTGCTCAGTGAGAGGCTGTCGAGCTAAAGAGCTAGCTAAGTTAGCATGACAGTCTATTTATGGGAAGGGTTTGAGCTCCAAAACAGCAACAACGTACCTCTACACTGTACAGGGAGTCGCCAGTATTTCAAAAGGAAACCGGTTCAAACGAACCCCCTCCAACACACGGCAGCTGTAGTCGCTTGGCTGGAAACCCAAATACTGTGTAGCCATGTAACAGTGTCAACGGAGCCACAAATAATCGCCCGACTTCCGCTCACAACTTTCAAAGTAAAATCCACGTCAAAAACCCACTTTCATAAATATTTGAATTACTATCAACAATAAATCTGACATAATGTAAGGGAATTGCCTGGAGAGATCACTATACACGATTTGATGCATCAGTCTCGACGGGAAGACATTCTGTTAATTGTTCTTCCCCGTGTGAGATATTTCATAGCAGAAAAAGCACAGTTGCAATTGCCAGCATTTATGCTTACATTTAATTTAGGTATGCAAGTTCGGGGGCATTCTAATAATATATATTATTGTTGTAGCTGCCTCACTGGTATGGCTTACTTGGAAGAGTGCCAGGGACATAGCCTGTACTTTAAACGTATTGGTCACATACCTAAATTCACAGGCCCCAGCAGAACTCCACCCGTCTGAGAAAAAGAATAATATATATATATATATATATGTACTATATACTGTTTTAATTAAATTAATTGTTAAACTATATTAGCTTTAATGTACATTTCCCTACACAAATTAAATGTTGTTTTAAATTCTCTACATTGCTGGGAATATAATAAGCGTTTTCACAGCGTTTACTGATAACATCAACGATTGCTCAATTCTGTTCACGTGTCTCAGAAAGCTTTGACAGTGTGAGCCAGTGCGTACACCAGTACCCTGAAACTGAAGCCGTCAAAATAGAATTCAGCCATCATTGGTTTTACTTTTTACACCTGTGCTTTTCCTTACAGAGACACACCTTAATGTCTTCTCTGATACTACATACTAAAAATTGATCAGTTTATTTTAAGTTAATTGTTTTATCTAAAAGCATTTATCTAAATCAATCTTAAAAAGCCCAACTTGTAGGCTATGATTTGTGTAGAAACACACCAAGTGTATCTACGCCCCTCAACAGAGTCCTCATTAATGTTAATAATTCCATTTGTGCTTTGAACGATCAAGTCTATGGTGAGGGCTTATTACTCCAGTAACTTGAAGTAAGACTTGACAAAATAAATTTTAACTCAGGGCTCACTTACAAGCTTTTTCCAGGGAGTTCAACCACAACTCATGGTCTTCATCAGCAGATGGAGAAGCAAGATTACTTAGAAAACTGTTGCTAAGTACAAATATAACCCCTACAGACTACCTTGAGTAGTTATTTCGCAATTGTCATGACCAGGTCAAGTGTAAACAGTTCACATTATATATCATTATAAAAATAACTACACATATTGAGAGTAGCCTTCATGTACCCTAATTATCCCCTCTCAATTTCCTTTAAAGTGGCAGTGGCCATTTCTTGGTGAAAATGTTCCTTAAAATTTTTAGGAGGTCAAATAGGATACAAACTAACTTTAACGGAATGGTCCCCTAATCCTAGTTACTAACCCATAATAGTGACTAAATGGAGCAAGACTGGATTACCAACCTGGCATAGTGTGCATCTGCCCAAGACTTCCACGGACCCAGGCCCCCAAACTCTAGGTTTACACTGCATTGTCAATATGTTTACCTGCATTTGGAAATAGGCTTTTGGTTTACGGCGAATCTGGACAAAATATTACCGAGCTCTCCCATAATCTTCTTTGTGGACTGCATTTGAGGGGCATTTGTGAGTGTGTACATGTAAACTATTGAATACGTGACCTAAGCTGCATGAATTTCAAATTGTATTTATCGTAGGAGAACTTAAGTGCCAACGCAGATATTCATGCTTTTATTTCGAAGGCAAATTCATCTAGTTTCCGGTCTTATTTACGGTGATGTGACATCTTGACCCAACTAGACTTGTCATAGCCACCCATGACTTCCGCAATTTGATCGCGCATTGTGCGTCGACTCCGCCTCTTCTACGTCAGGTGTCTCGACAGGTGGATGAAATATTGATGACGAGACAGCAGGCAGCAAAGTAAAACACAGTGAGAGACAATTTGACGCCATCTGAGCATTCCAGTATTCATTTTGACAGATACCCAATTTGTCAAACACCGTTTGGTGATAAAATACCTGGAAAAAAAAATATATATATATATTTTTTTTTAGAAACTAGGTATATGGTCACCATATGCTAAACATGCATTGCAGGAACATTTGAATTTCTACATGAGCTTTTTGTCCAGTGATATTGGAAGATTAATATGGCTGCTTTTCAATGTGACCTCTCCATGTCCGTGGACAAGTTTAAAGGAAAAGCTGCAGGTCTTTATACTCCGAATGTATTTTCAAGGAACAATAACGCTTATTCACAGGACTAAATGTGCAATAATCAGCCAGTATCAACTCTCCATAGTGATGATTGGTACTAGAGATTTATGTGCAAGGTATGAACAAACATTTGCATCCTAAAGCCAAATCTGCCTTCTCCGTGTGTATTCAAATGAGAACATTTTGAATGAATACAGTTTGGCACATAAACATTTTATGACTCCAATGAGAATAAAACCCCTTAAAACATCTTGAAAATTTCATTTTACTATAGCGAGGTGATAATAGAAAAAACACAGCTTGAATAATACATACAACTTGCATATTAAAACATCTTCCCAATGCCTCCCAGACTCAAAACAACAAAACGGTACAAGACAGAAATAAAAAGGACGAGGTATAAATTCAAACATGAAAACAAAAACAAGAGACTAATTTCATAAATTTCAGTGTCTTACAAGTACAAGAGTGTTGCAGAAGTGAATATGTACACTAATCTTTCTGGGAGTCCCTCACCCCCCCTGGTAGTTTCAGGCAATGTCTGTTTGTATAGGCACAGGTTCCATCAGAGGCCCATGGGGCTCCAAGTTCTCCTCCATGACTGGGTAGACCACCGAACAGAGCTTCTGGAACAGATGAGTCATTTTACCTGGATACAGTTGGGGATGGAAGAGGCCAGGGAAATTATTTTGACGATAGAGTTAAATGTTCATACATGGGACAGTCTTAAATTTCAAGAAGATACTTGTTGGCATTAATCCTGATTAATATACACTCTATTTTTATGTTCTGTATCATTTACATTTAGCAGACGCTTTTATCCAAAGCGACTTACATATGAGAACATTCACAAACCGAAGGCGCAGCTTCGGGAGCATTTTGGGGTTCAGTATCTTGCTCAAGGGTGCTTCGACGCATGGCTGGGGGAAATGAACTCAGGACCTTTCCGACTGGCAGGCGGCCGCTCTGCCACCCAGCCACAGCTGCCCCAAACTGGGTTAACTTTTTATGAATGCTGTACCTTTATTTTCTAGAAATAAAGTTACACCTATAGTATATTTCTTTTTATTTGAGTTGCATTTAAAAAAAAAATTTTTAAGGATACAAACTGCCCAGTTAAAAGTGATGCAGGGTCATCTTTGATGCTGACAAATGCCTAAACACCTGTTAACCCCTTCATTTAAATAATGAGCCACACTGCAGTTCACTTTGAAGTGGACAGACTCACATTTGCAGGCATCTCAGAGTTCAAACAACATTTTAAGCCTAAATAAAATAAAAAATAAAAAAAAGGAGTCTTGACATCTTTTATAGAGGATGAGATAAGGATGTCGCCTTACCAATAGTGCTAGCAAAACAGCGTGGCTTGTTTTCCCAGTAGACTCCCAGGAAATATACAGGGACACCTGTCATCATGATGGCCAGACCAATAATGCAGACCACTGGCTCGGAGTAGAGAGAAAAGACCAGTAGGAAGGCCCAGAACAGAAGGTAGATCACTGGCCATACCAGGCTCACCTGGAGAGGGAGGGACAGACCGTCTTGTAAAAACCTCAAACATTCTGTCAACACACTTCTGCATGCGGACTTAAAATGTATTTTGATTTTGGATACCATTCTCTCGTCAGCGCAGTCATGGTCGTGCATGTTTCAAAAGGAGTTGTGAAATTAGATCGTTGGTTATGAATAAAAAAGTACCAGAATTAGATAGACGTTTGGCCAAAAAGTGATCCCTGGAGCCTTGTATAAACAGCGCAACAGCCAATAAACTATGTATTGTGCAGTGCTCATGGAAAAACAGACCAGTATCGGAAAAGTTTTTAACTTTTGTGTTGCTATCATGTTACGGCAATCCCGATTTTCTGCATGTTGGGTGCCAAAAATGTCCACATGAAGTTGTTCTGTCTGCTGCGGCTTTACCTTGATGGGTCGATACATGTCGGGCTCCTTTATGCGCAGCACGATCTGCCCGGCGACAGTGACGCCATAGAAGAGGTAGTTGATGAATCCCACGTAGTTAATGAGGGTGTAAATGTCACTGGTGCACAACATCAGCAGCGTGGAGATCAACTGAACGTGGCGAGAGAGGAGAACGTTATCATTTCCGTACGAGGGAGAGGACAGAGAAACCCACAAACAAAAAAAAAGGACAAACAGTAAATGTTCTGTTGAGCGGGATGGGACTCACGGTGAACGCTAAGGCTGGGATAGGAGTGCAGCGTGTGATGTGAATCATGGCCAGCAGACGTGGGAGCTGGCCTTCCCTCGCTCCGGCAAAAAACAGCCTGAGAGAAAGAACCAAAGACAGTGAAGTCTTGAGAGCAGAGCCTGCTGGTGTTTGCTTACCGTGTGCACTCGCCAGCTGAGAGAACAGCTCAGGAAAAAAAAAAAAACACAGTTCAGGTGATTATGGAAGCACCAGTGCAGAGACAGGCTGCCGAAGTGAAAAATTGACCAATTGCAGGGTGAAAGATTGACTAAAACAGGAGCACAATGGGCTCAGTACTTTGGGGTATGTTCCTGGTCATGTGGGATCATCTTAGGAGAGTCAAATATGCTCCTTGAGGGAAACAACTACCTATTCAGGTTCTTTCCTTACGATTTGAAATCCAGTTTGTGGCCCCTGGGAGGAGCATTTACACTGCTAATGAATTTTATTCTGGTTTAAGGTCTCATTTTCACCCTGCTTACCCAGTTTCTCCATGTACATCTACAGGCACGGGCTCAAATATCAGCACGGGAACAAGAGTCAACGAGAAGAAAAAAAAAAAAAGAGCATGGCAAATACAGAAGCTGGAATGAAGGGAGAAAGGGAGGGCAGCGACAAACTGACCGCGACGACGTGAAGAGGGAGCCATTAACCCCCCCGAAGGTGGAGAGTGCCACAGAGATGGGCATGATCCATGACATTACTCCTAGCAATTTCTCTCCAAATGTCTGGGAGAAATATTAGGAGTAGAGAGAGAGAAAGAGAAGAACACAAGTACACAGTTGAAACGCAGTTAAATAACAGCGACTTAAAGGACAATTACAAAATGGAGTGCAAGAGGGCGAGCAACTAAGTGTTACAGGGATTGCGCTACAACGGCGGGCATGCGTCAGCTCGGTGTGGTTACTCTAAATGGCTGCTGGGCAGATTTGAGTCATTCTGGTCTGTTTTCTCACCACTGCCACAGCGTTGGAGGCCAGCAGCTCCTGTGGGCTCATGGCCGTGACGTAGGCCACGTTGGCAAACACGTACACAAAGGTGACCACGGGGATGGAGATGAATATTGCGCGTGGGAGATTCCTGAGGTGATGAAAGACAAGAGTGCGGTTCATGGCACAGTAAACATTTCTGTGACTGAAGGTCGATACGCCCATAGAAAAACTTTACTAGCCTTTGATTCAACATGTGAAATATTTGGATACAATAATTACAATTTCTAAATGGGCGGACGTCTCACATGGCATGAGTTACTTGCGGTGTCCCTCATGGGTCCATTTGTGGACCCCTTCTCTTAAGGTCATCTACATTACTGTATCATCATCCATGTTTCTGTTACGGATACTAGCTTTGTTTCTTTCACATAAAAACACTTCCCACACTTATTTCTGAGGCAAATAGTGAATTAGAAAAAATTCCAAAGTGGTTGAAATTGAACAAACATTAAATGTTAATAAATTGTTATCCCCATCCTCTGGAAAATTGTGTTTCATATATTTAGTTTCATTTGGTATTATCAATAAAATACATAGACTGGTTCATCAAAAAAAAGTTTAACTCTTAACAGTTTAATTTACCCATACCTCCCAATACACAATATTGTTTGGGCTTCCACCATCCTTTCTCTACATTTAGTCATCAGATCGAATCCACAGCCCAATTCTTCTATGATTTAACTATTTTCAATATTAATATACACTCAGTGGCCAATGTTTAGTTTTTGGTGACATTTTCAGAAATTCAGTGGTATGTTTATTACTGAGGGCATCATTAAAAGGTGGTGACGTACTGGACTACGTTCTACTGAGGTGTTTCAAATTTTTTGTCCTTCCATTTACATACATGAGGGGGGGGTCAGAATATTATAAACACCTTTCAATATAATGCAGTCCAGTACAACACCACCACCACTAACTATGACCCCACTGCTAAAGACATACATTTAATTAGAACCTCTATGACCATGTCAAACACTGAACATTTGTATTGCATTCAATTGTACAGGTGTACCTAATAAAGTGGCCACTGAATGTATATTTAACATGTATTTTTATGTACATACGAAATCTTAAGTTATCAGTTTTATTCCTTTTTCTTTGTTGTGCTTTCTTTATAAGCCCATTTGAGTTTGTTCTTCTAGCACAATCCTTGAATGTATTATGTTTCCGTTACTTGTGGAAATGTGCACGTGTTACCTGTATGGGTCAACCAGCTCCTCTGTCACGTAGTTGAGGAAGTTCCAGCCTCCGTAAGCAAAGGAGCCTTGTAGGAAGGACAGAGCTATCAGACCAACATCATAGTCTCGGAAGGTCTCAAAGGCGTGTGCTGGCTCCAACCAGTAATAGTGACCTGTGAACCAAAAAAAACAATAATCAGCCCAACCTGAACTACTATTCATCACCACCACCACTACCACCATCTGAGCAGCAGAGGGCACCAGACACAAGATACCTTTACGGTGGATTTATTAAAAAAAAAGAAAAAAAAAAAAGTATTTTCATTATGATTATCCCATGTTATTGTTGACTTTTGCTTACAGATGCATGTCTAAAAATTGAGTTTACATTTCAGAGAGGTCTGGTGTATTATCTTTTAGGTTTTTACCCAAACAGCATTTAAGAATGCTTAATTTAAATGAATGAAATGAATTCCTTTGCAAACATCCTATTGATGGTGACTGCAATTAAAAAAAAACATGTTTAATTGCATTCCCCATTTTTTGGGATGTTAGAATTTTGCCCCACTAAGCATTTTCAAATTACCTTATAGTGCCCAGCACCAGATCACAAAGTTCTGGATAAAAAGAGACCTATTAATTAACCTGCACCTCCGGCTTCTATGCCACACAAAGTGTGGGGGCTTAGTCATATGAATGAGTCTGTTCGCTGGGCCTGGCAGAGTGAGTGTGTGTGTGTGTGTGTGTGGATTATGAGTAGGATGAAGAGCTATGAAGGACTGTAATCCCTCTTTCACGTTGGGATCACAAATCCCATGGGAGGCACAAGGGGATTATACTGTGATGGTAGCTGAAGCGTTGCCGCTTCAAAACCAGTTTTCCACCATTTTGACGTCATGCCTTGAGACAGTGATTTCCAATTCGGAGGCCAGGAAGACGGAGGGGGTCATGAGATGATTGACAAGAAAAAAAAAAAAAAAAAAAAAAAAGAGAAAGACTACATACTTCTTGTGAAACACTGGATTGGTTTTACCTCTTTGACCTCTAAATACTATTCAAATGAAACCCTCCAAAAGGGAACGTCACTCTTTGGTTGACCTGCTCACAACTGAGACATATGCAACCTGAGTGGACACTGTTTCTTTAAAAGATTGGGAACCACTGCCGTGAGAGAGACCTGGACAATAAGAAATGGACAGTAAGAGACGTTGCACGAAGACAAGAGAGCAAATACTACCGTTGCATATTTGGACGACACCCACGATTATGATGAGGCCCAAGGCCAAAAGCTTGCCAGCGGTGAAGACATCTTGGACACACGTGGCCCAGCGCACACTGTGGCAGTTCACCCATGTCAACAACACTTGAAAAAAAGGACAGCAAGACAAAAGTTAGTAGGATATCTGTTGTACCTAGGGCCTGCTATCCCACTCCACTGACATCCAGTAGGTTACTTCCTAAAAAAAAAAAAAAAAAAAAAAAAAGGTGCAAGCTAGAAACGTGACAACATGAAGGTCACGCAACTCAAGTGTTGGCAAAAGGTCTTGTAATTTCTCCCACGGCCCTTCTATATTGGGTTTTTATATATTTTTATGTTATCTGAACCCCGGCTCCCGTTTGTACTCAAAAACATAGAAACAACCCTAAACGGGGAACCCGCCCCCCCCCCCCCCAAAAAAAGAGAACAATTCCTGAACCAGTTCCAGAAAACCATTTACATTATGAGAGAGTGTGTAGCCCTCTGGATCAAGTTACAAAGAATTTGAGGTCATTTAAAATTCTACAAAAACATTTTCAACCCTTTTCTAAATTAAGAAAAAGCTGCAAGAATTTACTATAAAAAGGTAAATGTATACTAGAAAAATGGTGTTTCATATCTGAAAATATTAATTTATTGCTAAAAGAGTTTGACGTACCTTGCAAGATACAGCCGAAAACATGCATTCTTCAATTCACACGTTTAACAAGACGGGATCTGATTTTTCGTCATAATCATCTGAAAATGAGTGCGAGTACTTGGTTGCGTCACGCCAGTCACGTGGGAATAAGTTTTCGCCACAATGTTGCATTTTTCTTTTGTCTTATGTTGTTTTCACATTCTAATCTGTTGGTCCAAATAGTTAAATTGGCTTATTGGCACGGAACCTTTGAGCCTTTTGGAATGACTTGCCCTCAGGACCAACAGAAGTGAGCTACGGAAATGTCACACTGAACAGCAAAGCTTGTTTTTTTTTTTGGTAAACAGGGTTTGCGTTTTGAGCTTCTTAATTACTTGAACCATAAATGCCTGTGCAAAAGTGTCATCTTCATCTATCAAATACTTACATACCAAAGCGGTGGACCAACTGACTGACTTTGCCACCCCTTAAAAAAAAAAAAGAAAAAAAGAAAAGCATGGCTCAAGCTCCTACACAATGCAACTCAACAGCATCTTTTGTTAGACCTTTGCTGCCTGCTACATTCATTCCAAAGTCCACGCCTCCAGTTTGTAATGCATGCATCTGTACCACGCCGGTCATCAAGCTCAAGACAAGATTACTCAAATAATCTCACTTTAGTCCCCCCCCCCCCCACGGCCTCCAACACACCCTCACCAACGATTAAATCCGCCTATAAGGGTGGTTTCTTTAACGGCGTTGAGCGTCTTTCTTTAAAAAAGGCGAAAAAAACAAGGGGGGGGTGGGGGGGGCGAGAGAAAAAGAAAATAAGCCTTGAATTCAAAGTGGGCTTCGCAATCTGCATCTGTTAACGCACTAACCTCTCGATTGCCATTTAATCTCCAGTTTTATTTTATGACTCACGCAGGCAGACAGCCGCCATCAGGCGTAGGCCACTCTCTGGGGGGAGGCAGGAGGGGAAGAGGGGCTGCAGGATGTAGTTGGAGAAGGTGAGCGCAATCACAGCCTGGTTAGTGGGGTGGATCACCAACACTGCAATCCACAGACGCAGAAAACTGGGGGACAACAACGGCAGGAGGTTAATGATCCTTGGCAACAGACTTGTGTCTCTCTCACACACACACACACACACACGAACAGCGCGTGAGAATACTAGCCCTTGTTACTGTGAAACGTAATGGAAAGCAAGCATATTAGCTAAGTGCATTATAGTAATGCACTGGAGCATTGCTGTTAAAGACAAGAGAAATGAGTGGCAGGGAATATAAAACTACATTAGGAGAGGCTTTAATTATATGGTGAGCATGGTTGGGGAGGGCAGGGGAACACTGCAAATTCTAACTAATCACAAAAGCGCCTGCTACAACCTTGCTGTGCAATTTATTTTACACCGCTTTTACGCGTCATTGTGACAGAATCCCATGAACTACAGTGGATCGGAACACGGCTCTTTAAAAATACAGAATCCCGCGTAAGCGCAAACACTTGCTAAAGCCCCGTTGTGTGGAATATTATGTGATTTCAGCAGCTTTCAAAACGACCCTGACTCTGTACCAATGTTAACTGGGGTGGACTCATTTTTCTCTAAACAAAAACTTCAGTCTATTAATTGCCTGAAGCCCTTTATTGTCAGCGTCCTCACATCAGATTCGTGTATTGGCTACACAAGCCGTTTTTGATACTTCAGGTCACCAAAATCAGATTTCTTTTTTATTTTTTTTTTGTAAATCCTAGCCCGCAGGGGGCTTTAGTTTTAGCCGGATAGTCACGTGAATAGCATGTTTTCTCACCCAGCCAGTCCTCCAAAGATGTCCTTGACATAGGAGTAGTCTCCCCCTGACCTGGGGATGGTCACGCCTAACTCTGCATAGCAGAGGGCACCGATGGCTGTGACAGCTCCAGTGGTAACCCACACAATGATGGCCACACCCACTGAGCTGGCATTCTCCAGGACCCCCTTAGGACTCACAAAAATCCCTGATCCGATGATGTTGCCTGAGTGTGTTAAAAAAAAAAAACACATAAATAACACATACACAGGACAGATTAAGAAACGATTCAGAACAGGGTCGGTTGCTCCGGCATATCAAGGTTACCTTTTAAATATGCACAAGAAATAATGTGAATGCAATGAAATAAGACCCGCATCTTCCGTATAAAGCAGCATCACCCAGCAGATATGATGCTCATCAACAGCGGGCGAAAAACAGCACGAGAACTACCTTAAAAAACACACTTCAACAGATCGCAGGCTATAAAAAGGGAGAGACAGTTTCCGGTCATATTTGCTGTAGTCCGGGGTTCATTTGGGCTTCGTGCCAATAATAATCCAATCACATTGGGGCCCCAACACAGACAATGAGGGTGCCGCCAGAATGAGGGAGAGATTTCACTCAATAAGGCTCGACCACTTAAGAGGACAATGCCAGCGGGCTGTATTTGTAAAGTCAGTGCAGCTCTATTCAGCTACACTGGCCTTTACACATGTAAAAAGACAGATGGTGCAATTACACCATGGAAATACTTTCACCATAAGAATTAGGCTGGAAAAAGAATAGAACTGAGTGGGGTTTTTTTTGGGGGGGGGCCTCACTGATTACTGTACAGAAAAAATTTGTTGGGTGGCTGGGATTTAAAAATGACACCTCATTGCTGCAAATTAGTGAGGTCAAAGTGCTTTCAAATACCTGTAGACCAATGAATTCCAAGTCAAACAAAAGCCCAGATTTTTCTGTTGCCAAGATTTGATTTGAACAATATAGTGTCACAACCTGCTGGACTTGTTTGTTGTCGCTGACAGGCGCCTCTTACGTTTAAAAGGACGAAGAAACTCATTTTGAACTTTGATTCTGTCATGCAGAAAGTGTGTCGTTTTCCTACAAACGGACGTCAACGTCCCCGACTGAGGGTGTAACGGGCTCTCTTTTCAGTACAGTGGAGGAGTGAACGGAACCCCCCCCCCCAAATGGATGTACGACTTACCGATTATAATGCAACAGGCACTGGCCAGGCCGATCTGTTTTTTCAGAGCCACCCCGGAGCTTCCGCCCGCGTCCTTCCCCACACCTGGCTGGGGGTCCGGGGACGTTGGCTGGCTGGCCCCCCCGCCGCCGCTGCTGCTGCCGCTGCTGCTGCGCTTCCTGGGACCCGCGGTCATCCTGAAGCGGTCTCCAGCGCGTGCGCGTCCCCCCTCTTTCTGTGGTCCGGGTGAGCGGGGCAGCGGCTCCCTGCTGGGCCTGCCGACACACACGTACCGCATTAAGTAGCCTGTTAAGGTAGAATTGTTTTAATGCAAACAAACAAACAAAAAAAAAGTTTAACAGCTCTGCAATTGCATTTCACATTCGCGGAGTCATTTCTCCGCCACTGTCGTTCGGCCCGGTTTCCAGCTTCGGTCGGCTACAGAAGTGCTAAGATGAGAAACCCCATCCCGGCTTTAGCCATCAATAATTCAGAGCGCACTGGTAGGAAGCACTGGTGACCACAGACAGACTCCGAAGTGATTTCTATTTGTTCAGCAATGTTCAAATTCACAGGGTTAGCATATCTCGCGGCAGTACCAACCGGAGTAGGTTTTTATTTAATTAGTAATTAATTTTATTTATTTTTTTTTTTTGTATAACCAACAAGGCTGCAGTAGTTTGCAATCAACCCACCAGCACTAACCTCGTGCTCCCTGTTTGCCTGTATAAACCTCCAGCAAGCAGGCCCCACCGTGCAGCGCTGACCCACCTTTTCGGCAGCTGCGGTGACTGGAGAACTAGCTGGATGCTGCCGGGCCTGCGGCGGACTTCTTCACGTTCGGCGCTATTCCCGCAGGACGGCCGGGATAACGAGACCGCCGAGAAAAGCTGGGTGTGTTCGACCAATCAGCGGTGCCGAAGTTGTCAACACGTCTCAGGCCCCGCCCTGCGCCGCTGCTGCGTCTCCCATTGCCGAAACACGGACAGGTGGGCGTTCCAGACCGGCCCAAACGCAACGCTAAAATGTGAAACAAATGGCCCAACTAGACCTTTATCATAGTCTTCCTAAATTATATAAGGATGTAGGACTACCTGCACTATTATCGCCCTTAGTCACTTAAATGAACAGTAAACAAGATGACAAACCACCAGTTTTAAAAATTAGGTCCAATGGGAAACTTTTAGGTGTAAGCTTTGTATCCTATTTATAATTTGGATTTCATTTCTCTGGATGTTTAACTGTGAGTGACTTTATTGATCAGGATATAGGTATTTATTGGATTGGTCGTAGGCAGCAATAGACGTCCTGCACTGCAAACAGCTATGAAACCTGCATGATGAAATGCTTAATACATTGCATGATCCTACGTGGATAATTATACTGTCTGCATTGTTTTCAGTTTATAACAAGTCAAATTAAGTCTTTTGGGGGGGGGGTTTTAGCACCAACATTTCCCATCAGAAATGCACAGGCAGGCAAAACGTTTACATCCTCTTGTGGCCCCAGCTGTGTGCGTCTATCTCAAGCAACGACAACTTCAAAGATATGTACAAACAAGTGTATGCAACATGATAAGACCAGACCGGGCGTGTTTGTGGGCCCACACCATAGACTGTATATACATATAGATGGCCCACACGCGTAGACTCAAGCTAAGGTAAGTGAGACATGGCTAATGAGGAGTACAGAATAAGATGAGCGTCAGGAGGTGGAGTGTGTTAGGCTCCAAAAGTCCTCCCGCTGGCTTTGCACCTTGAGCAGGATCACTGTCGGCCGTGACTGAAGAGCGTGTTTAAGTGCATTTGTAGGCTGAATTGATTTGGACAGCTGCACTGATGCAGAAACACACTTGTACGCTGCATCCTTGTGTCTGGCTCATATTCATGACTAAGTTTTGTTACATGTGACAGGTCTGTAAGGAGCATGGCACCTGCGCTAATGAAGGACAAGGCTGACTGTAACGAACTTCGACTCGCACCAAAATAAATGGAAAGAGTGCGGTCGCCAGTCGTACCTCTACTGGTCTAGGCACATTAGGTTAGCGCGAGCGGAGAATGCTGCCAATATTGATTACTTGTGGCCCAGCAGGATAATCATCTGAGGCTGACATCTACTGGACGACACACATCCTGACAGCTCAGGCTGCCATCTCAGTTACACAAACTTCACACTGCTCCTGCCCGTCATTCTAAAATGATTCCCTAGCTTTCACGATGACTTACATTCCGCTCCCAAAACAAACAAAGTGCAGAGCATGTGGAGAACATTACAGTGTTGTCTTTATTGACATGGTTCAAACATACAGAAACAAAATAACAAAAAAAGGTATGAAGAGACAGCGCCCAAACAATATGGTACGTGACCTGAACAGCGTAACCTTCCTCGGACCCTCTTCTGTTGAGGTGAAGGGTATCTCGTCAGTATGTATCGGTATGGAATGTGTGTTTGATAAGGCAAAGGTCCTGTTGGACTGAGTGGGTAATGTCTGCAGTGCCTGTTTAGAACAGAAGGGGGGT
>CM022487.1:6905301-6956146 GCA_011952105.1 Coreoperca whiteheadi | reverse complement strand
GGGTGGGGGGGGGGGGGCTTAAAAAATAAACCAGTGGCGAGGTGTTTGATCTTATCTGAATGAACCAATCTCACAGCAACAATGCACTTTGTGTACAAGTGATAGTCCATGCCTGCTGAAACAGTCTGCTCAAACGTGCCTAACGTGGTGATTTTGAAAACCCAGACCGCACCTTAGGGGTTTTGCACAAGGCCAGGTTTGAACCGTGTATATAAAAAGAGCCAGGCCCCCTCCACTTTAACTGCCACCAAGTGTTGCATTAACATGTGTGTGTATGCCTATTGACGGGTGCGCTGATGTGTCATCTTCACAGGCCGATGGTGTAGGAGCGTCCTGCTGGATTGTGGATGGCAGAGCAGGAGGGCTCGGTCACGGCCCATTCATACCACACCTTCTTCCCGTTGTTGCAGCGCCAGAATCGCACTGTGACATCATCATCGCGGGATATGGAGATGGGTTGCTATTGGAAGGAAGAATTGGGGGGGGAAGAAAGCAGGATTAATATGGGAATGCAGTGATGCATATATTGTTAAACTTAGAAGGCCACATGATTGTGTTGAGTACTGACTGTGTAACTTACTTTGAGGGGGAAGAGGATGGGGAACCAGGAGAACATTCCAGGTGAATGTGTGTCTGGTTTTATACCTGCCACAAACACACACACACACACACACAATACAAATATTAACATTTAAATCTGAATCTAATCTTACGCACCACGCGACTTCCTCTTTATAAAGAGGACTTACTGAGTGTGACGTCTTTGTACAGCGTGGTCTCAAAGTAGCCAGCAAAACCATGGAGCACCGAGTTACAACCCGCTGAGAATCTGAGGCACTGATAGCGATTATTGTTCATATCTGAAAGAAGAAAGGGCGGTCAACTTACTCAAAACACATCATGTCAAAGTGCCGTGTACTTGTTTCTTGGCGTACAATATGGGTTTAGTGTGTCTGTTTTTACCTGTTGTGGGGTGTGTGAAAGTGAAGCACGGTTTGGGTTCAGCCAACTGGTGGAAGTTATGGAGGCGCACTACGTAGGGCGTCTCAAAATGGCACTCTGGGTCCTTGTCACGTTCCCGGCACCCCCGTACCTCGTTGTAAAGCTTGGAGGAGGACAGGGGAGCCAGGAAGGACGTGTAGGAACAGGGGATGCTAACTCCATCATCTGAGAGGGACGTGACAAGACGAGGACAAGGGGAAAGAGAAAGTGATTTGAGATGCAAGGAAGCATAAAAAAAAGAGGTAATGGAGGATGACAAATGCTTTCCACATGCATGATGTGGCAAACAACCGACTGTGCTCTGCAGCTGCAGCGTCTACATATGAAGTTGATTCTTTCAAAAAGGGCAACCAAAAGAGTTCACCGAAACCACAACACTGAAGTACCTTTGAGAAAGTGCTGCGCTCCATCTAAGCACTCGGGGGAAAGTTCATTGTCACCAAACGATCCAAGCAGCTCGCTGACAATGATGTCGGCTTTCTCAGGCGCCGCCCAGTCCCGCATGTCACATGACACCACCGTCACCTGATCACCCCACTCCTCAAAGCGCCAATTCTCCAGCCTGAACAAGTATGGACCAGTTACTATTGTTTGTGCATGGAATCGATAACACCAGCCATGCGGGGCCGCTGCACAGCCATCAATGAGCCATAAATACATGACTTTTCACCACCACTTTAATTATCTGATCAAACCAGGAGGCATTAACCTTCCCAGATCCAACTTTGCTAACGTCGTGATCCACAGAGATAGGACTTATCCCGATAGGTTCAGACGTTCAACTGCAAAAGGCAAATATTTGCGAACTGACATAAAGAAGAGAAGCCAACTCACGTGATTACAGCATTGGGATTTTTCTCCACAGCGTAAACCTTGAGCTTCCTGTCTGCCTGTCTGGCAGCTCGCAGGGACGCATTGACCAGGGGACCCCTACCTGCTCCCAACACCATCAACACCCTGTGAGAAAGAGACGTCCTTTTTGAGGTTGCTGCAATCACTGCCTCATGACTTATCTCACCACTGGAGTTGTAACATTGTCATTATTTTTTCAAGCATTTACCCTGTTCTACCAAGAGGTATTATATTGGGCTTTGTCGGGGGAAGAGAGTGGTGGATGCTAAATTTGATCTCATGGAGGTATTATTCATTCTCCAGACACGGACAGCAATTTTAATACCACAGCATTTTCTGAATTCAAACTGTTGTGTCCTTGTTTGTAAAGAGATTTGGGTACCAATACTCACTGAACGTTTGTGTCTTTCTGCTCCTCTGGAACTCTGTCAAGTAGACATTTATATACAGCCTGCAGACACAAAGACAAAGCAGGAGTAGCAATATGTTGTGTCAACCTCTTACAGGCTAATTACCACTTGTCTAACACTAACTTCACAAAAACGAGACATGTCAGTGATGTGCAAGTGCTACACAAGTGACAATCTGTCTCCTTTCAGTTACAAATGCAACCATTGACTGGAGAGCAGATGAAATATTTTAAAAGTCGGCGCGTGTAAGAACTACTATAGCTACGCTACCATTCATATTTTTGCCAAACCAATGCGTCTTTCATAAATACAGACACTTTTCGGTAGCCTACAAAATGAGCACAAATTAACTTTATCCTGCACTTTAAAGATTTCCATGACCACAGTGTGGTCTTGAATCATGAACGATTGTTCAAGATTGCTTCCAAATTCACAACCTATAGAGCTGGAGATGTGTGATGATTTTAATTGCTGACTTTAGGATTTGTGGGTCACTAACTACAACAGAAAAAAACAATCCCTAATCTCTGAGTCAATATACACTGACAATTTGATAAAATGGAAGCCTATCGTCACATAGCTTTATGTGAAATGGCCATAAACATATAGCTTATCCATGCAACTTGAAATGCAGGTTGTGTGTAGCTCAATGGACAGAGGACAGCACCAACACTTTTCGAGGAGTGTTAGTTCACTATCAATTCTGAAAATGTTAATGGTAAAAATGTGCACAATGTATACACTGTGTGACGCTCAAACGAAGTTCTCTTGGTTGCTAGGCAACTAATGCTCTATTGTGTTCCAGTACTCTGACATGTTGAAACGTTGCAGTTACAGTTGTGTGTGATGGTCTTACCTGTTGGTACTGGGAATATTTAATAGGGTCCTTCTCAAACACTTCATATGTCTGGGACTCCAGGTTGTCCATGAGTGGCTAAAGGGAGGAGGAAAACAAAAATACCATCAGTCTTTATCATCAAAAGGTAAACAAAAAAACCCCAATATAAATATATTATATGAATACAAATGAGAACTTCCTTACCTGGAGGGGAGACTGCAGGTAGTCTTCATAGCCCTTGGCGAAGAGCTCGTAGGCGTTGGGGGCAGGCCGGTTCTGGTTGAGGTATTCCAGGTACTGCAGGTAGGATCGGAAGTCCTTCTCAGTGTGGCGACTGGTTCCTGTGAAGATGAACTGGGCCTCCAACTAAGAAGAAAGATTGTTTTCATTAAAACAACACTTCCGCATTTGGCTGGTGATTCATTTCAGTTGAATCATACCTTGAAAAGAGAGAAGATTATACGCTGGTGGGCTTTCGACAGAACAGGGAAGCCCTTCTTATTGGTTAGGAAGATGCTGGTGGGAAGTATGGCTGCTTTGATAGGTTCCCCGAGCCACTTATCAATCACAGCTTCTGACGGCATGTCTGCTCCAACTTCAATAGCTTCAACAAAAAAAAAAGGTACATTTTCAGTAGCAGACACGGCCATAATTATTTCTTAATGCACTGACTTTGCCCCAGGCTGTTCCTTCAAAGTGTGCTCTCTCACCAAGACAGATCCTCTTGTTGTAATCACAAAGGGTTCTAAATGAGTGCCACCTAAAGGAGAGGAGGCAAGTAAACAAAATGAGTCACGAACTTAAAGGAAATCAATGATAAGTGCTTTAGCATGCGGACAGCACTCGGCTGCTCAAGAAGTGAACTGGCATGAAACTAACCAGCTCCAGGTCTTCTCATCAACACTCGTGTCATCGACGCAAGTGCTCGGTTCGTTCTCAATCAGATCCTCCCGCATGTCCTCTGAAGCCATCAGCGGGACACGTATCCAGAACTAATCAGACACAGAGGACAACTGCAGTTGGCGGATGAATTCAGCTGCCTGCCTGCTTTTAGATAGCAGAGAAGTCAGTCAATCTACATGTGGAGTTGTTTAATGCCATGTGCCTTACATTTGAGGTGTGGTGTCCAGTGTGGATGTGGTTTAGCAGCAGGCGGGCTAGATTGGCATTATGAGGGCCCTTTAGAGGGACCATGAAGACAGGTAGGCCCAGGTAGGCTGAGAAGTTTAGCTCCTGCGCCAGAGCCTGGAGAGAAACACGGGGGAAAAAGAATGACGAGAGCGTGGCCGGATGACACAGGGAGACGGGATTAAGAGCGATAGATAGGAGAGACAGGACGGGATAAGTCCACTCATGCTACAAATTCCTGAGGTCAAAGAACCCTCCCTAGCAATAACATTCATGCTGGTAAAAAAAAAGTGTACATCAAATAAATTGTCCAAAGTGAGGAACTTACGGCTTCTGAGTTTCTGCGTTCTGTCTCGATTTCTGAATCTGCGTCGATCCATGGAGAGAGTTTCCCAACAACAAGAGTATTCCAGTCTAGACAAAGCATAATGGATAGTTAACAAAAGGCATCAACCATCATTTTAGCAATTCTTGTTAATCCCCGGAGTTCTTAAAGCTCTCAATGACAACGTCCATTGTTTTACTGACCCCATATTTTGCAAAGTAAGGGTGGAAAAAAGGCTTGAGCTAACATTTTACCTATATGCTAAATCCAATATGGCAACTCTTTTTAAGTGTTAGTGGTAGGTGGACTGTGTAAACACCAGGGAAAACGTTAAAACACACCATGCTGAACATGATGAGGACAGGCATGGGGGACCTTTATATAGCAAAAGGAAGTCCATCAGAGAGGTTCTGTCAATCAGCCGAGAATTCAACAGTAAGAACTGTAATCCAGGAGCAAAGCCCCCATCGTTTTAGTTAACACACAGGTTTACACTGGAGCAATCACTCATCAGTTCATCCATCCATCGATCTTTGGGGTCACAAGGGCCTACTGCAGCATAGGGTCGTCTCATTTAAAGAGAGCGCAAAGTGAGTGGACGACAACGCCGGACACGATAGAAGAGGAGAGGGCGGACACGCTAACCTCTTCCACACAGCAGCAGGTCTGATCGGGTCTGAGCACCGGATCGGGATTTCGCGGGCTCCAACTCAAACTCCCTCTTGAACCTCGAGTGGAACAGGGGCATGCACAGGAAGTCAAACCTGGACACCAGAGACAGAACGCACATCGTTTAAACATTGATATGATTTATAATGTCAAGCAGAGGTGGACCGCAACACTATTCCCTGAACTATCCTCCAGCCATCTCACAGTTTTTGAAACAGTATAGTATATACGAATATAATGAATACTACACACCAATGTCAAACATTTTTGTGATTGGGCACGTGCTCGTAATTCACCGGCTAGCTTAGCAACCATCACGCACATAGCGTTATTTTATGCTAGCACACCAGCGCGCCCTCCCGTAAGACAATTTCCACTAACAAAGAAAAAACAACTTGCAGGGTGCTGCACTCGTCTCACCCGAGTTTGGCGACCGCAGCTAACGTGTCGGCTACCTCCGGCACGCAATTCAAATCTCTCCCGCAAGATAACCTGCTCCCCGTGCTGACGGACGCCATGATTTTAGCCGACTGAATGGATTGACGGGGACAATCCCGTCATTCTGGTTTACGGGGAAACCGACGCCATCTTGGATCTGCAAGGACGTGCACGCTCATTGGGTAGCAAAATGATATAGACCCCAAATGGCTTCGTAAGTACTTCAGTTGCATATCTCGTAAATTACCGCGATAACCCTGCATCTACAGTCAGTTTAGACATTTGGAACTCAATAGTTGATGTTTCCATGTCAAAGCTTTCATGTAACGTTAAACGTTTTTTGTCTTTCTACATGAATGTTTTGCAAGACAAATACATTTTTATGCTGTAAAATAAATTTAAATAAAGTAAAGTCATACAAATAGAATCTACTTTGTTAGAATATTTTATTGGTATTCCATCAGATGAATTATTACATCAGCTCCTCTGTTTCTAATTGTGTTATTGTAGCTGTTTAAGACGGAGCTCCTATGGAAAGCAGGTTTGTCAGAAAATGAAAATCCTGCTGTTGGTGGCGCCTTCATTTAACAACGAATTGAAAATGATGTGAAGGACATGTATGAACTTGCACATGACTAAAAAGATGACTCGGTCACTCAGCAAAACAAACAAGGTTTGCAGAAAAGGGCTTCTCTAGAAATTACTTTCACAGCAGGTAGGATCAAATATCTCTAAGGCCTACAGTGTTTGCGTGTTTTTGCAAGGTGTCATATGTGGGAGGCATATAAAAGGGTAAACACTTTGGTCTTTCAGACTAGACGTAGATGAATGAGTGAGACTAGGTGGCAGCAGGGCACTAATACAAACCATAGTGGGATTTGTCTATGGATGGACTCTGGTTTAAACTGTGTGTGAGGAGTACCTTTTGCCTGCCAATCTCTGGGAAAGACACTCTGATATTCTAATCAGTCTACATCTGCATCTGCTTCACTTACACCATTATGGCTTTGGAAGATATTTGCGGCTTCAAGGACACTCCTGTGCATCGCAAGAGGTTTCCTGCCTCTGATTTCGAAGATACAGCCACATCTTGTCAAATGACTGACTATTACAACTTTGGATTGGGCAGACTAAAGAGAGGGAGAAACAGTGGGATCCCACTGCATTTCTTCATACCGGCTTTGCCAAACTCTGCCCCTTTCAACCATCGACCTTCCTTCCCAGCCAACCATTCAGTGACCGCCCGCAGGCCTTTCCCTCTGTCTCACGGAACGACGACCTTGGGTTTCATCTTCCAAGGTGGGGTCATTGCGGCTGCAGACACACGTGCCAGTGCTGGGGGGCTTGTTGCCTGTCCAGCTGTTCATAAGATTACCCCGATTCACTCCCATTTAGTGGTCACCTCCTCTGGCAGCGGTGCAGACTGCATGCTGTGGGAACGAATTCTGGCCAGAGAGATCAGACTCTACCAACTGCGTCACAGGCGTTGCCTTTCGATACGTGGCACCGCCAAGCTCCTCTCCTTTATGCTGCACCCATTTAAAGGGACTGAAGTGTGTGTGGCTCTTACACTGTGTGGCTGGGATAAGGAAGCAGGTAACACTGACTGTGCAATGAGGTCAGAAGACTCATCCTTGATTACCGATGATAGCTCCTCATCCCCTAACAGTGGCCCAAAGGTGATATATGTGTGCAGCGATGGCGCCCGACTGCAGGGGGACGTCTTTTCCGTGGGCTCAGGCTCTCCTTATGCTTACGGAGTCCTGGATCGAGGGCTGAGGTGGCGCCTGAGTGAAGAAGAGGCCATCTCCTTGGCAAGAGAAGCTGTGTTCAGAGCCACTCACAGGGACGCCTACTCGGGAAACAACGTGGACCTCTTCCACATCACAGCTCAGGGATGGAGCCAAAGAAAGAGAGAGGACCTGAAAGAGGAATATTATAGAGACATGGAGAGGAGGGCGGAGATAGTAGAGGAAAGAAAAAGAGGGACCAAATTAGATGCAAAAATGTGAAATTGTCGGGAACTGCGTTTGGCCCCCTTTTTCAGAGTTCATCCACTTTTGTCAGCTAGCTAGAATACATGATTTGCGTCATAATTCATGTCGCCTTCTCTAATATGCTAAGTAGTGAGGAATTGTTGTAGCTTTGAAATCTCGTTTTTATTTGCCGGGGGCACAGTTTACTCAGTTTCTTCAGTACCCGCAGGCCTACATCGCAGCGCTCAAAGTTACAGTCCGCCGAAAACACGGGGGCGCTGCGCGGGTTTACCACCACGACGCAAATACAGGTTCGGGCCCTGAAACGGCGGAAGTTGCGTTCTCGTCAGACAGTTTCAAAGATGGCTCTTGCTAGTGTGTTGAACGGTGATTGTGCGGATTTTTCGTTTGATAATTGTCAGCCTTTTGCTTTTAAATGTGGACCCGGACAGAGCGGCCTAGGATTTGACGCCACGCCGGGAGACGGCCTCAGTTTTTCCGTGAAAAACCCGCTGTGTGCCGGGGACGAGGAGGGCGTCGAGAGGAAAATAGAGTTCCTGCATGGAACCACCACCTTAGCGTTTAAAGTAAGTATACGAGTGGCTTATTGTAGCTAGCTAGCAACATAAAACAATGACGATTTATATAGTTGTCAAAGTAGACGTTTGATAAGTCCTCCAGACTATAAACATTATGCGCCAGCGCAAACCCAGCGCCACGTCTCGAACGTTAGCATGCTAGCGTGGCTACAAACCGCTTTCTCATTGCAGATGCCCTCGCAGCGTCAGCCATTCATGGTAATTTGTGTAAGACACGTCTGGCTTCAAAATCAACTCAATAAACGCAAGCTGGTCATATGTGTGTGGTTTTGACAGCAATGGCTGTACTTCACGTTACTCAAAAAATCGATAGCTAGGGGCATTCTGCCTTGTGGCTTTGCGCCTGACCAGTGCATGAACTGGAAACATGATGTAAACAGCACCAGCATCCACACATGGCTTTTGTCAGGTTGAGTTGGATTTAAAATAAAAAAAAGTAGACTTATGTTCAATAATTTCTCAACACGATAATATAAAGATAGCTCCAATTTGTGTCTTACATAATTCTGTGTCAGCTTTTGTGTTTCCAATAGTACAGGTGCTTTCTTTTAATCTCTTGCTGAGTCCATTTGAACTTGAGGGGAACCTCACAGTGCAGCTCAGAAATCGTTTCCCAGCTAAATAATGGGCACACAGCAGCTCTCCTTGGCAGATATCAATGGCAGACAAGTGTCTGCGGCAGGCAAGTCACCAGCTAGAGGAATTTGTTCTTCTCCATTCTGGGCAGAGATACAGTTTCCCCAGGGTAAAAAGCAACAGGTTTAAATGTACTTTGTTCTGCGTGAAATACGTGCCCTTAATTTTCACTGAACCTCGACTGCACTGCTCAGCAGCACTTTATCGTTACTACCATTCCAGTGGTTTGATACTTTAAATGAACATCACTGCATAATTTCTTTTGTATTTGGCTGTTTGCTGCAAGTGTGGTGATTAATGTCCCATGGCCTTCTTGTATGTTGTGGTTTTTTTTCGCCCTTTACTGTATTTCTCCTCGAGGGACAATAAAAACCTGATCCTGAAAAATCTTAATTTCTTAAAGTTAAACATATCACATCCATGGAGGCAGAGCGGACTAAGGGAATTAATACACATTTGGTGACCAGTAAAATACATTATTATTATTAAAAACATTAACAGATTTGGCTTTTGGGATCATTTTATTTGAATCCTAATAAACATTTTATGCACTTTTTATAAGGTTGTTTAACGGTGCACCAGGGGATCTAACAGGTCATTGTGTGTGTGTGTGTGTGTGTGTGTGTGTATACATTAATTCTACTTTCTGGAAATGTGTGTCTTTTTTAAACCAGACGTAAACTGTGATTTCCCTTCGTATTATTTCAGAACCAGGCATAACATTCTGATGGAGAAATATTGAGTGTTTGGTTTCTGTAGAAATGGGCAAACTTGAAGACCTAAGTATAAAAAATATTGGTGTTGTCCCTTTTTTAAAAACCATTGAATCAAACCAGTAACGCACTACGAGTTTGTCTCACAAAACAAAAAAAAACCAGTATTGTGGAAATGCTCCTTGGATGTAATAGGAGTAAAGAACAAAGTTGGAGCTACTGAAGCACAAATGAATGATGTCAGCAAAAGAGGGAATGGGTTTCTAAAAAGTTCAAGGCTGACTTGTGCTACAAAGATTTAAGCAAGTCCTTAAAGTCGTGTCCAGATGTGTTTGCCTTCCACTTCAAGAATCGGTCGATGCTGTTATTTTGTTATTATCAACAAGTCCCACGAGAACACCGAAACCAACAATGAATCGCCTGATATAGGATCTGCCCCCGTGCTACAGAGCCCCATTGTTGCCCAGAAACTATTAAAAACACATAAAAGCCGTGCTATTGCATTTGGGTGACATATCTTTTCATTACAATGTAAACAGCCAGTGCAGCATTTTCTTCTCACTTTGTCAAGCAAGCAGAGCAGTGTAAATACTGAACAAGATAGATTTATTGATCATTTCAAACCACAGGGTTGTATAATGAGATTTTCATTGTAGTTCCCTTTTATGCTACTCAAACACAAATGTTATTTGCATAAATGATATACTGTAGATCAGTGAATATATAATAAGTTATAGAAATACAAAACAAAAATGTACATGGTGGAGGGCTGAGGATGAATTTAGCAGTCTCACAGCCCGGGGGAAGAAGCTGCTCTGTAGTCTGGAGGTACGACCGCAGATCCCGCCGTATCTCTTTCCAGACGGCAGCAGGGCGAACAGACTGTGGCTGGGGTGGGTGCTGTCTTCTAGTATCCTTTTGGGCTCCGCTCAGGGACCTCACCTCACCGATATCGCCGGTGCTCGGTAGGCTGGTACCAACACACACACACGTCCCTGCAGTTGGTTTTGCGCTCTTCAGGGGATTTGTTCATTTTTAAAAAGAAAAGATAAAATAATGACAACTTTATCCCTTAATCCCTGAGTGGCAGGGCTGGTTGTTGAAAACCTCCCCAGCAGACATCTCCCTCTGACAGGCCAAATCTGTTGCCTTCACTTTGCCCTTTATGGTTGTTACGACTGTGTCAGTGCAGTGATAACGTTTTGTGGCGGGAAGCGCCAAAGTCTTCCCTCTTTTCCAGCGGCTTTCTTTCGAGTTGAACAAGAGGTAGCTAATGGGCAAATAAACTGTACATACTGTACAATCAGTGACTGCCCTGTTGTAACACGTTTCCCTCCTGCTGTAATGTGCTTAACTAACATGCTGTTGCTTCTCTCAGTTCCAGCATGGCGTTATTGTAGCAGTGGACTCTCGGGCCACAGCGGGCTCCTACATCGCCTCGCAGACAGTGAAGAAGGTGATTGAGATCAACCCCTACCTGCTGGGTACCATGGCTGGAGGAGCCGCAGACTGTAGTTTCTGGGAGCGCCTGCTGGCCCGCCAGTGCCGCATCTACGAGCTTCGCAACAAGGAGCGCATCTCAGTGGCAGCTGCCTCCAAGCTGCTCGCTAACATGGTGTACCAGTACAAGGGCATGGGACTCAGCATGGGAACCATGGTGTGTGGCTGGGACAAGAGAGGCCCAGGTAAATACAACAGCTGTATAGGACAGGCACACATGGCCTATGTCAGTTTATCATCCAAAATTGGATTTCTACCAGTTAGAAAAGAAAAATTATGATAAATTGAAATTATACATTTTCTGTCTGACGAATCACTTAATCCACGCAGTTAATCTACAAATGTTGATTAGTTAGTATTAAAGACTTAAATTCTGAAAACGATGCAATATGGATGTATGATTCTTTTCACTCTTAAGGTTCTGCTATTTTAGTCTAACTTCATGCGATTTGGAGTTTTCCATAGTCAGTTGTTCTTTTGTTACACTTTTCAGCATATTTTTATGTCAGTGAGGTATAGTTTTTCATTTCATATCTTTCTATGTTATTACCAGTTCACGAGATACATATTTAACTCCAAGCAGGGTAAAACCAGTGTGGCAGATGTCTTTTAAAAATACAGTGTAATTCAGGTCTGAGTCACACACTCAAACTCACTCAAACACACTGCCTACTCTTGGCATGTGATTGCCACTCTGCTTTTGTGTGCAGGGCCTCACATTTTTGGCACCTTAATTTTGACTTGCAGCTCACACAACGAGCAAAATAATTCACTCCTTTTTAAATAAAGTGTCAGTGTTTTTAATGGTGACAGAGTTACCATATGCGTTAGTCCAAAGGAAACTCTTTGATGGCATTTGTCACTTCCCAAGCTGAGATTAAACGTGAGTGGTTGGCTGTTCAACATAAGTCTGAAATGTGGGGTTAGCAGTTAAAGTTTCTCGGTATAAAGCAACTGACCATCCACACTTTCTCCAGTTTTTCGTTTGTGTACAGAACTGTCAATTCATGTAGTTTTCCAGTTACAAGTGCTGTTTAATGTCAAGTATAAACACATTTGTAGTTCCCAGAGTAGCCCACTAGATGGTACTGCAGCCTCTGTTATGCTCTGCCCCTCTTTGTGCTTTATGCTGTGGCGTTTGGATGCCACGCAGTGTGAGGCCGTACATCACAGAAGGTGTGCTTAAAGAGGACGCCACAGTGACACAGTAATGGGAAATCGATGAGGCTGGGACTGCGGGCCAGCGAGAGTGCGGCGGGATGACGGACGTTGGGTCTCGGCCCGGACAATTGGGTCGCCTGCATAATGCCCGTACACCCGCTGAGATCGATGCCAGCTTTGTCTGGAAGGCATGGTGGCTGTGTGAACAATGACGGCCCGCCGGTATGCCAACAAACGTAAATGACATGGGTCCCAGGCAATCAATCGGGGGAAATAATGATCCCCGTATACGTTCAATAGGTGTGGGAGCTTTGCCATGGCCCCCACAATGCCAGTGATTGAATGGAGAGGTAAATGTCATGTAAATTAAATCAATCGCGATTAGCCGGGAAGCTCATTAGCCAGCTACAATCACGTCAAGAGCACTTATTCCCCTGATGGAGTGTCTTAAGCTGCATGCAAAATAAATCGAATAAAGGCTATGTTGAGGAGCTTGACAAATATGGCTCTATGTAATAACATTAAATGTTATGACACTTGTAATCAGTGTATAGTTAAAGCTTGATAAGTCTTGCTTTTGACAGTGAAAAGCAACTATACTCTGTATAGCACCTTCTGTTGCTCCCTACAAGGACATGAAGGGTTTGCAATTAGGTGATATGTGATAAATTGGGACGACGCCCCCCATGAAAAATGGTAGAAAAGTGTATGATATGAGACCTCGTCAGAGAAGACCCATGTGGCAGTCAGTTTTACAGCCACTCCCCAGAGAGTGATGTAGTTTTGTCCCCGTCTGTTCAACTGCTGCTCTTTTTTTCTAATATATTTTTCATTTTATTTTTTTTTACTCCTGCTCCAGCGGTGAAGTGTAGTGGGAAGGACAGATGACAGACACTGATCCATTTAATGCTCACCACCCATCCATTGCTCTGTGCCCCTCACCTACCTCTAATAACTGTCGCTCCAGCTACACAGGCTGCTGTTTTTAAAAAAAAAAAAAAAAGGCTTCTTAAGCACCTTGATGATTGATGGAATGGAAGGTAGCCACAGCTGCAATGCTTCACTATCCAGGCAAACGTGCCCCTGCTCCGGCTTTAAGTGGGCCTCATGACCCCCCCCCCCCTTCGTGTTCTGAGCCCCCGTTGTCAAATTTCTGTGTCAGCATTTGAGGTGCCGAGATTGTTAAGCGATATCCCATTGGGCTCAACAAAGACCCCAGGTGTTTTTTGGAAAGGAATGCATTTGGGGAAGTGTTTTTTTTTTTTTTTTGGTGCCGCTCTGCTTCTACACTTGGACCTCCTAAAGAGTCCTCATCCACCTCCGTCAACTGTGCTGCTCAACACAAGAGGCTGCCTTTACATCTCTCTCTCCCTGCCTATTATGTTTTTAACGAGTCCCTTACAGTTTTCAAGGGGAACAGGCAGGTCTCAGAATGGCAAATTACCCCCGTGCATAGGCAGGCACTGGATGATTATCATGGCAAGCTAACGACAGGCTGAGGAAGCTGCAATTTGCCAGTTGAAAGCAATGGTAAGCCCCTTTTTTCAGAAAAGCAAGTGGCTCTCTATCCCTAATAGACTGCCACTAGTTCAGCTGAGGAACTCTGCAAGTGGGGATGTGCAATCTGAGGGCATTTTGAAGTGTTTTTTAATGTGGGAGATGAGCGATAGCTGTGGATATTAGGCAATTTTATATGCATGTGTCCCTGCGTTTCTCTGTGTGAGTATTATTTTCACGGCTTTCGCTTTGCGAAGCGCTCTGAAAAACATGCCTTTTTTTTGCGTGCTGTCTTTTTACCATCTGCAGGCTGGCTGTGGGCGAGCTCACAGGCTGGTGCTAGTCACCCATTCCACGTCACTCTGGGATCAGGCCTAGCGAGTGTGTCATGGCGCGGAACAAAATGTCTCGCATGTGTCCACGAAGCGTGGTGTGGAGCAAACCGTCCCTCACAGGTCCATCAGAGCATTGTGCACGTGGGATTACATGTTTGGTGTGGGGTGAGCTCATGCCTCCATGTGTCATTCAAGTGTGCGTGTGTACACGTGAAGGTGAAGGAAATGTCTGCAGTGAGGCAAGCGTATGTGTGGAAGGATAAGAACGTGGTGTACTCGTCTGACGTCCGCAAGATGTGAGCGCGCTGTTTATTTTTTCTTTTTGTGTCCTCGAGGTGCGAGGTGCAGTTACCTGTGCAGCTCGGGTTGCTGGTCGATAGTTAATTTTTGGCGTGTTTGCAGGGATCAATAAGGCCCGGAGCAGGGCCCCTGGGCAGACAGCGGTGTGTCCCGCGCCTCGTCAGCAGGTTCCGCGGCCGGCTTCATTTTACTTGAAGAGGATGCAGCTGTTCATATCTGCCAGCCTTACTTCACTTGGAGAGGCTGCAGCTGTTCATATTCTCTCTCTGGAGGACATGGCGCGTGTGCGCTTACAAGTTTGTTTGCGTGTGTGTTTGTTTGTGTGAGAGTGGCGGTGTTAGATGAACACCATCTCAGTTTTCCTGACAAAGCTCCTGAGTCAGGAGAACGGAGGATGCTTTTGCATCGAACACAACTCCCTTTACACTGGTTCTTCCTACCTCCCTTTGCCCTCCCACTCTCTTGACATGCCCTGTGTCCTTTGTCCTCAGGGCTGTACTACGTCGACTCAGAGGGGAACCGGGTATGTGGCGACCTGTTCGCCGTGGGCTCGGGCTCCATGTACGCCTACGGTGTGATGGACAGTGGCCTGCGGCACGACCTAACCGTGGACGAGGCCTGCGAGCTAGGCCGCCGCGCCATCTACCAGGCCACTTACCGCGACGCTTACAGTGGAGGGCAGGTCAACCTGTACCACGTGCACAGCGAGGGCTGGACCAGGATCTCCCAGGAAGACGTGCTCATGCTGCACCAGCAGTACAAGGATCAGGCATAGTTATGAAAACCAAGAGCACAGAGGGGACAAGGAGGTGGGGCGAGAATAGGGAGTGTTCGGAGTTTGTTCTAGTATCCAATGGTTAAGATGTTCTAAAATGTCAGTAGGGTTGACGCATGAATAAAAAGGACTCATCTGCCGATTGATTTCCACTTGCATTACTTCTGTGACCCATTTTGACTTGTTGCTAGCTTAAAGCTTTATATGTTACATTTTTAACAAAGCCAGTGAGCTCCACTCACCCCACACAGAGTATGATTTGAGGGGCTGCAGGAGGGGGGGGCGATGACTCAAACATGCTTTAATACAGTGTGGGTGTAGTGTGGTGCTTGCCCTACATACATTTCATTTGGATCATACCCTGGGAAACTGCATCTTTCTCAATAAAACCTGCAATATTCTATTCCTCAACATTGTAAGAGCCTTTTTTTTCTTATTTTGCATGAGTGCTGATTTTACCTTTTTTTTTCTTTTTTCTTTTTTTTGATGCGTGAAGATGGTGAACAGTTTAATTTCTCAGAATCTACTCTTTGCGTAAATGTATAGTCTCGTTGCCTCATCTTCCTTTTGATGTAGTCATTTTGCCACTGTTGGTGTTTACTTTTCAGTCATCTGTTCCCCCAGCTGTTGGGATTTGGAGGTACATCCAAAGCTTGTTTTGTCTCCTCTATATGTTCTGTATTTGTTAGCGGGGAGTAGCACAGTCTAAACAGCACTATTTAATTGCATACCACCAGCCTCAGTAATTGTGCCTCCTGAGTTGTAACTGTGTTTTCTTCCCCTCATTGATAATGTTCCCTTCCTCTGCTCACGTTGCACAAATACGTCTTTTAATTGGAAAGGGAAATTTATTCTTTAATTCCTCCCCCCGACACACTTAGCTCCTCAACGCGCAATGTTGTGTGCCACCCTGCCATGGTGTTATACAATGTAATGACCTGCGCTGGCAGTGTGTGCCCCTCCAGCGGTTTTTATGGTCGGGAATAAACACAAGTAAAGGGGATGGGGTAGACATCCGAAGCCAGTGCGCTTTCAAATCATGGTTTAAAAACTAGTTTCACAGGTGACTAGTTAGCAGATGGAATAGAAATGGGATTTCGATAAATGGAAATGAGTGGGTCGCGTCTGTGATGCTGCTCTTGCTAAATGAAGTGATGGGAATTGCACCATCAGTAGAAGCAGAAGCTGACGGTGACTATGGATGTGCCCACGGAGATATGCTTAAATGGAGCGAATGTGGATAAAAGCATGAACGCTTAGGAGAAGACTCCTTTAATTCCTTGACCGTCCTCCTGAGTTGAGGGGTTAAAGAAGTGATTTATTTATTTTTTTTACAAACTGACTGAATATGACTAAACTATATCTTCAGAATAGTGGATAAAGGCTAAGCGCTCCAGCACCGTTAAATATCAAACATACGGCGTTGTCATTTAAGTATGGATGTACGAAGCCTTGCCTTGATTAAAATAGCTAGCTGTAAGAGGCTGCCATTTTAGTCCATGCTTGCTTGATGAGATGCCATCCGAGCAAAATCATAATGAAATGTGTGTACATGGAGCAGAAACTTAAAATCCTATTTAGTTTTCCAGTGCACCATTTGTCCCACATATTAAAAGCAACCAGCACATCACTCAAGAACATCCCAACTAAACAGCTGCTGTATAAGATGGACAGAGGCTTGAGCAATCGGTTTAAAGGGGCTATAGTGTCTCTAATGGGACGCCATGCCCCCCGGGATTAGACTACATTTCCTCGGTTTGCTGCAGGGTCTGCAGACTTGGCTTCAGGTAGCAATAATCAGCACGCTTTACAATAAGACACATCAAAACAACATGAAAATACCAATATAACCAAGTTAAAACAATGAAAATTATAAGTAAATCAATAAAAACATCTTTAGTGATCTCAAAGAAGAAACACATTTTGCTGCCCTGATGCCGCCAGCCAAGTTATTCCAAAATCTAGGAGCCCCGAGGGCAAGGGCTCTGTCACTTTTGTGCTTACTGTAAGTCCAGATCTTGGAACAACGAGAAGAGAAGCATCTGTGGATCTCAAGGAGCCAGGGGGAACAGGAACTAATTTCTTATCTGTGGAACATTTTATTCTACCCTCTCACAAATCTGTTACTTGAGATTGGCAAACATACACTGAAAAATACACAATTTTTTTTTTAACCACCTAATAGCTGAAAGACAATTCAAGGAAAAACCCCCTTACACAAAAATGTGTAAAAATGTGATTGTGGCCTGCTTACTTCGGTGGCTCAGGCTGGGCCTAATAAAGCTGCTGGTGAAACCCCTTTCTTATGTCCATTTCCGCAGAGAAATCCGCTTGCTAATACTTAAACCAAGCTAGCCTGACGCTGGCTGAAGTGAAGCATCATACTGGCTTGGAAAAAAAAACCACACGCCTGGCCCCCCCGGGGCCCGCCCATAACGCCGGGTCTGGGTGCGCTCCGGTGCTTAAACAAATAGCACTACACCTCTGATTGCCATGAACATTTGTACAGACGTTCATGGTCCCCAGAGGAGGAATCCTACAGACGTATGGTCAACTTGACGCTTTTCATCTAGTGCTATCATCGGGTCAACGTTTCAATCGCAAGTCCTTTGCGTCTAGTACCAATTAGCAAATGTCGCCATGCTGACACGCAAACCTATGATGGTGGACATCGTGGTAAACCTGTTTTAACATCAGCATGTTGGCGTTGTCATTGTGCGCGTGTTAGCCGACGTTTAGCAGTTAGCTCAGAGCACCGCTGTGCCCACAGCCGCTAGCGTGGTTTTAGATACTTATCGAATCAGTTAGTCTTTGTATGCACAAACACGTGCGAGAGCATGAATGAACGAGAGACTGTTATGCACATTTGTGCGATTCATTGAGTCTTGCCCCTCCTTATCATGGCAGGCGTCTTCGCCCTGCCTGAGCGTGGCCATTTGGAACAGGTATAAGCACTTTTGCCTCAAGACATGCTCCGAAGAGACTTGGTACGAGCTAGGTCATTTGAAGCGTTCTGAACTCTTAGGTAGGTCTTATTTTGGGGATGTTTTATTTCGTTTAGAGCTTTCGATTTCTAAACCTGCAGTCGCTGGCGTGGCTGTTCCTGTCCGCCCTTTTGGCCTGCCTAGTCATGTATAGAGGAAACACTTCTCACCTGTGGTCTTTCACCGAGTTTGGACTGACCCTGTCTGCGTTGTGTGACCTTGGCATCGGACCAGCAGACAGCAGGCAGTGTGCTTCCAGCGTGGACGGTCGTGTTTGTCTGGCACGGAGATTGCAGGTTGTCAACAGGTGTTTTCAGAATAGCTGCTATAAGTACCAGCTTTCCGAATACTTTCCCAAAGCTTTACACAGGGCAAGGGGGTGACGCTCTGGGGAGGAATGACAAAACGAAGAAAATTGCTTTCTTTTTTGCCTAAATTAGACGAAATGCACTGAAAAAGACCAGCTGGCGCTATAGAAAGGTGCCAGTTCGGTGATGTTCACACTGTCAGAAAATAACCCCCGTGCCCACATATGTGATTCCATTTCCAGACACCAGATCACATCTGAACACAGTCCAAAGGGTGCCCTGACAACCTTTTTGGGATTCACACACACACACCTCACACATGAGGCGTTATTTCCCATGGTTTGACGCTAGGACTTTGTAATTGGATCTTCAAAAGGAAAAACACCCACTGCAAGGGTGCAAACCTTTGGTGATTGAGCATCAATCAGCAATTGTTTATTCCTGTTGATGCTTTTCCCAGACGGAAAAATAAATGAGAAGTCTATTTGGCTCGGGTAATGACTCCCTGCAGGCTGCCTCTTGTCCACCCCGAAGGCTCTCCGGGTGTCACATAATCAGTACACCCAAGTCCTTAAACGCGTGCCAGTTCTGACAAACAACAAAGCTGGCGTGAAGATAATTGCGTTTGTGGTCCCTGCGCATCCCCTTCCACGCTGGCGCAAGAGGCAGCCGCTGCCTCGGCTCGTTTGAGAGGTGCTGTTTTTCATCCCTCGCGATGACAGCCACACTCTTGTCATTCCCGCCGCACGCTTGCCACGGCCATCTCGCTCTACTTGAGACTGTTCTTTTTTTTTTTCTTCACACCCCCCTCTTCCTCAGCAATGTTTTTGGCAATTGCTTTTTTTTCTTTTTTTCTTCCTCGACTCGATTAATTCAGCGACACGAATGAATACAGCCCAGCAAAGTAAACAGTGCAGCCCTTGAGTTCTGTCCAATCTGAGTCAGTACTCGTCCGTTTCCCAGCAGGCACCTAGGAGCTTCTGCCGACACCGCTATTGCCGCTCTTGATGATGATGATCATGAGGGTGATGGTGGGGATGAGGATGATGATAGCCCCTACTATTGGTGCAGACTGGGCCTCAAGAGGCCCGAAGCGGTCCGCTGTTTATCCCTTGTCATGACACCTGACTGTATAAATGGGGCCTGTCTGTTTGTTTTATCGTCAACAGCGCCAGGCCTTGCCTCCCAGGCAAACAGAGACAGGGTCAGGGAGACTACAGCTAAAGACGTGGCAGTAAGAGTGATGGTGGCTGCCACGGCCACTCCACTTACTCCCATGTGGCTCCTGGCCTTTTTTATATTGCACTGCGTCCTTTAATACGTAGTGACTAAGTCCCTCGGGCTGGAGAAAAGTGAATTGCGTATTCTGTTGTTTCGCAGTATCAATTGGTGTTTTTTTTTTCCAAGTTCTTGCTATTTTAGTGGCAGTTCAGTTCTGGTTCTGTGAGCACTTACATTTGTTTAGGTGACGCACCATTACGGGGCGTTGTGTTTTTCATCTGACTGACCTCGCACCGGGGCTGATACATTCTTTTGCTTCTGTAGTCATCTATAATCTTATTTGTTGAAATTTTGTTGACAACTGTGGGACGCAAAGGTTGTCGTTTGTATAAATCACTGACAAGTGCGGCATGTACTGCATCTACTGTACGTAATGCAGCTTTGGATTCCACATTATTTTCCCTCTGGATTTTTCCGCTGAGAAGAGTACAAAACTACAGTGTGTTTTATTGGTTGTGAAGTGTCAGTCAGAGCTGCAGGCTTTTTGAGTAGCCAGCCCCAGCGGAAGACCCATCTCAAGAGGAACAACTCTGCCAGGCTTGAAGCCCCTTCTCTTCGTTTTTTTCTCCCTCTCTTTCCCCTTTCCATCCGTCCATCCCTTTTTCTGTTCCACATTTTGACTTAATCCCCCCTGTGGTGCCCTCGGCCTGTTGCCCACTTCCCTCCAGCCCCGGTCCTGCTCTGATCAATGCCACCTCCCCCCGACAATACCAACAGGGAAATGGGGGCATTAATTACCCGCCCCAGAGCTCGTTACCCGGGCTCAGCCCTTTCAGCTTCCTGGCTCTTCACTGACTCTGCAATTGTAATTCAGCTGGGGACCCAAGACGTGAGGGTAATAACAGAGGGTACCCGTCCAAACGGACGATCGCCCACTGATAGATGATCCGCCGGGCCGGACGTGACGGAATTGACACGAGGGGGCCGGGAGTGACTCCCGAAGTGATTGACAGACAGTTTTGGCACCGGCATTATGTGTGAGAGAAATAATTTATGACCTTCTCTTCCGGAGCCGAGACGAATGCCAGAAATGAGTAATGACCTCTTGGAAGTTCAGCTTCTCTGATCGCAAACAATAGCCCAGGTTGTCACTGCTGCGGAAATGACAGAGTTGATGGCATTATGAGAATGAGAAGCTGATGGACTAAATCATGGAAATGGCAGTTTTAATTAAATATCAGGACCCTGCTACGAACAGCATTTTAAAGTTAGACATTTCCTCACTGATCAGAATTGTTCCTGGTTGCTGTACAGAGACAATAAAGGTAAATTGTGCTTTCTTTCGTTAACTGCCTCTCTTTTTGTATGCCCCACTAACTTGTCATCGTTTCTTCTCCCTGCCCTTTTGTGTCATGTTTTTTTCTTGACACTCTGAGTGCCAAAGTCTTGAGAGCCCAGCAGTTGCCCTCCTTTGTGTTATTCAGCCTCTGATGTTTTCATGTAAGCACTGTGGTGGAAAAATGAATGTTTATTTGCAGAGCCACTGCCTCTCCTGAAGCATTTCCCGCAAATGCCCTTTTTTTTTTTGTTTGTTTGTTGTTGTTTTTTTTGCCATAACCATTAGTCCGTTTACCATCTATAACTCTTTCAGCAACTGTTGCTTATCCTCCCATTCTATATCCGCTTCTCTCCCATTTTCGTCTTTCGCTCTGCCCCACCACTTTCCGCCCTCCACCCTCTCCTCCTACTACTTTCCCCATTATCCCTCCTTTTCCTCCATCTTACCCACTCCCTCTTTCCCTTTCTCCCTCTTCCAGCTCCTTGCCTTTCTTTGCTCGGGACCGATCGGCTCTCATTACATTGATGGCCCTGATGATTCAGTTGAATGGCGCACTCTCTCCCCGCGGCCTCTCCAAGGCCTTTCTCTGCAGCAGCACTCAGCAGTGGCAGCAGCCTCGGCTCCTTCTCACTCTTTCTCAGCCCTGTGACCTCTTGATATTGTCATATAGGTCACAGGGAGATTTGTGTACTGACGTGTGCTGTTTTTAACTAGGACTCTCCAGGCGTGGGGGGAGTGTATGTGTGCAGACAGCCATGCGTGGGTAACTGTGTGGGAGTATTTTAATAAGGTGGGTGTGAAGTTTTGCTTAACCTGTTCGTGTTTCTCCCGCTGAATCAGTCTATTTCAGATCTCAGGTAGGAGACTTCCCTTTGGGTCTTGGCTCAAGCCAGTGGGTGCCAGCGCTGCACACTACCTGAACCAACACCGCCTCCTATTATTCATCCCTAAAGGCACATGTTTCACACATTTGGAATTACCTGCACTGCAGCTGCCTCCACTCCAAGTGACTCTCGCTACCACCACTGCATTTCTTGCTGGAACGCAAATGGTGCAGGCGCAATCTAACGCTGTGTCCCATTTCTTCCCTCCGCCCTCACCCCTGGTGCTTCCCCATCTGGCTGTACATTCAAGTGAAATGTAATGGTAATCCAATACAGAACATAGTGTTGCGAGGTGACTGTTTACCCCTCCTCCTCTCCTTTGAAACAGTATTTATATAACAGCAGTTTCACCCCTTAAAATCCACTTTTCCCCTTTTAACTCCTCTTAGGTCACTTTGAAAGAGTTCTCCACTGATTCAGCATTGCACTCAAATACCATTTTCAGACTCATGATGGACAGTTAAATAAAGGATTAATGGAGCGCCCCGGAAGCTCACCTGGTAGACCGCGTACCATTAAGGCTGAGTCCTTATACGCAGCGGCCTGGGTTTGATTGCAACCCGTGGCCCTGTGCTGCGCTTCATTCCCTCTCTCGCTCCTGCCTTTCTTGTCTTTCTCTGCAGCTGTCGCTATCAAGTAAAAAAAAAAGAATCTTAAACAAAAGGATTAATGTGTTATGGTCCATTGTACACACATAGTTGCTATTGTTATTGTCTCAATTATTATTTAAGATTATTATTCTTTATTTTTTATTTCTTTTTTTTTTTTAAATAACATTGTTTTCCCCATCGATTCCCTTTCTTTATTTCTTCCCCCTTCAGCCATTTCCGTGTTTATGTGACACTAACCGGGTTATAGCATCTTTGGCTGTGATTGACAACTAGCCGGGGGCACCTCTTTTCGTCCTCTCATGTTGGACTGAGGGCAGACTGCACGCCACAGTGACTCACTATCATCTCTCGAGGCAAAAGTGGTATTACAACACAGGACGGGCCGGGGCTAGAAGGTTAGCACGCTAATTTCAGTAGCTATCTCTGCAACACAATACATAGATGTCTTTGACATGACATCAGAACTGTTACTTCACATTCTGTTGATAAGGTTTGTTCGTTTTTTGAATGTTTTGAACTACAATTCTGCCCAAATCATACATACGGCCCCTTTAAGGGGGAAACAGAATTAGTAGATGTTATTAAAAGGTCACTCCACCCAAATCACAAAGAAATCAACTCACTTTATCCCAGTGGTATCTATGGAAGCAGATCTTCTGATGACGTTCTGAGACATACCCTGTTGAATGTTATACTGCCACCCCACTACAACAGAGTTGTATAAAATTGTAGTTGTGCTATTAAATGCAGTAAAAATGGGCTGTCATAATACAATGTATTGACCTCCGCTGGACCTACTTTCTACCGAAGAAACAGTCTCAGTGAAACTACAATACGTAAGAAGTAAAGTGTTCCGTTGTTCAGTTCAGTAGGTGAGCTGCCCAGAGAGTTAGCTGTTTTCCTAAGTCAAAATCGCTCAAGTGCACTTGATGTCCAACTGAGAGAAGCCCCAGAAAGCACTGTAAAAAGCAGTGAGCATTGATTGGAAGTGACGTTACTGCATTACCTCCCCTCTACACTTCCAACAGACCTTTGCACAGTGTAATATCAGGGATGCAGCAATGCAGAGCTGCCACAGTGAGAAAAAGTCATACTTTTCGAGTCATAGCGTTAAAGCTCTCTCTTTATAACTAGGTTTTCTTGTAAAAACAAGATCCTTATTGCAAGACTTTATCCACAGTTATAAAGAGAATGAGGACCACACTGACGGCTGAAAGGAGATCAGAAGCCGAGAGAACAAGCTGTCCCATAAGAAATCATGCAAAGTCTTGAATCTCTGGTTCGCCAAAGTTTCTCTATTGGATAGGAAAAATCTCCCTGCAACATAGCTGCAGATAAGACAAAATCTCATGTACTCTCCTATTACTAATGACAGTCTCATGCATATTGCTTAACAGGAGCAACATTTCATAGTGTGTTTTAAGCCCTAAACCCTGCAGTGTAAGTGTGGCAACACTTTGTGAGAAAAACAAATTGTGAGAAATAATTTTGTAATGATGGCAGTTTGAGGCTGTTATAGAAGACGCAGCTGCATGTTGCAAAATTAACAACAGGTAAGTCTAATTAATTTTATTAGCTGCAGCTGTGTTTTCCACAATATGACAGCTCTGTGAAAAGGGCCCCTTCAGAAGCAAATTTAAGCACAATTTAGTCTTCATTTTTATTATGTAGCCCACCAAACTCTGAGGAGATGAGATACTGTACGTGTAGGCCACAAGTGACATTCGCATAGCTCTTTATAGGGTGCCACTCCAAACCAAGGTGACTTTAAAATGAAGTCGACTTTAAAATGAAAGCGAGTGTTGCGATAAAGCCCATTACAGACTGATACCACACACTGAAATCTACTGTAACAGCGGTGGCTAACCTTATGCCATGGAGATCCTGAAGTATGCAGGTTTTCATTCCAACAGATATCCTCAGCAGGTGACTGTGCTGATTTTTGCATTGTTAGACTTGTCTGCTGCCTTTGACACCATCGAGCATACCATCTTGCTGGAGAGACTAAAGCACTGGGTCAGCAGAGATAGAACTGCCCTTAGATGGTTTTCCTCCTATCTTACAGAGAGGTCTTTCAGGGTGACTGTTGATGATTTTGTCTCGTCGGCTCATGTGTCGTGTCTGCCGTTAACTACTGCTAACTGTAACTACCGTTAGCTCTGTTAGCCGTGCAGCTGACTCTACCCGGACTGGGAGCTTGGAGCCCAGGCCTGAAAATCTCGTCCTCCCGACGGTCCAAAGCTCTAGTGCTAGCGGTGCAAACACCAACACTCACTCGGAGCTCCGGGGTCCCAGTCTGTGCAGTCATCTAAGCTAAGAGGACCACTAGCTCCATTGCTAACTGAGCTAACTCGCAAAAGGCAGCTACAATAGCAGCAGTTAGCGGTTAGCTATCTGTCCATCAGGAAACTCCGTAAATCACAGAGAGTTGAGCCAGAGCAGCCAGAGGACATCAGAGGGAAAACCTGAAAATTTTTTTTCACCATAAAATATGATCCAGTTCCACCGAATTCAGTGAATAAAGTTATGAAAGTTGTGTGTTTTTGTCCAGTAAGCAGTGAGGCGCGGCCCCTAGAAACACGTCGCTTCGTCGTCATCTCTCCAGCCTAATTCTTGTCTCATTTGTGGTCTGATACACATAAAGTAAATATAGCAAATGTTAACATTATTGTATTCACATTACACATAGTCATTTGAGCCAGTGTTTATGTAAAAATATCGATTAGAGCAGCTTTAAGGTAAATTCCACCATAAAACATTATCACTGTGAACAATTAGTTCCACCTGGGCTTCTCCTGCTATGTCAAGTCAAAATGTCTGCTGTGGAAAAAAAAAAAGAGGCCTGTTTGCAACATCCTTTGATTTCTGGATTTTTACTTATTTATTCTTTACGGGCGTATTCTTCTTGTTTCTGCTGATAAGTGGCCAAACTCCGACACGCCAAAAACTGTCTGGCCATCTGTAACATCAAAGGAAAACATCAAGTGTCGCTCCCTCCGAATCAGAGAACAGGCTTGTGTCTGGACTCATCACTTTAAACTGCCATGTAACTATTGTACAGGTGGAAACCCATCACAGAAGACACTGAGACACCAATTACTCCACTGACAGTGGCCTCAATAGACTGCAGTGCAGCACAGACCTATGTTGTGTTTTGAGTATAGGGCATACCTCTAATGTTTCTTGACAGCAAAAACTCTCCCTCTGGCAACACTTCATTACAAAATAACATTGCACATTGCTTGTTATTAGTATTAAATGCATCTCTAATTGTAGATGTTTCCTTTAGAGGGTAGTGTAGCCTTTACCACATGTTAAAATTCTGTGTCTGTGCACGGTTTCCTCCACGTCCCATCTGTTTCATCCAAGCCAGCGCTGCTATTTTCTTCCCTTTTTTCTCTCGTTAAAACATATCAGAGTAAGCCTAGTCTTTGCTTCGCCTTCGCCTGTAGTCCCCATAGTGCTTGTTATTACAATACCCTTCATCTAACTATTCAGTAGTGGGGTTTCTTATTGCTTTGGGAGGGTCTTCCAGTACTGATGCTTGTTGTGGATATTTACTACTGTGTCTCACTGCTGCTGCGCATTGTTGTTCTTCAACACAACCTTGTAAAACTGTTCAGGTGTATTTATACAGTGTCTCCTCCACAGTAAGCTGCGGTGCCGCTGTCCCAGAACATAAAACATTAAAGTGTTTTTCTCACCTCTGAGTGTGGCAACACTTCTTTATGTATGCTTTTCCTTTCATAAATATATTTTTTTTCAAGACTCTACCCATTATCCATTGTCGAAAGAAGATATAAAACATTTTATGGTCTTATTCTTTATCTTAACCTTTTGCTTGTTATTGTACCCTGTCTTATTCCTGAAAATAAATGTAAGCGCGCTGTAGAACTGAGAAGAAAAACGCCGATGAAGAACCTTGTAGCTCACGCCACTTTTCGTTGTCGGTCCCTCCTCTCAAGTCTGCAAATGATATCACAATGATTTGCAGCCTTAAATTATATTTGTTTGTTGGCTTGTTTCGCATCTCACCTGAGTCCTGATAATCTCTCCTCTCCGCCTGTGATCTGGTGGCCCAGCTCCGGCGGCGGCTTTCATCTCGCCTAATTGGCTCTGATTGTCTCTGCGGGGAGTTTCTGGAGAGAGATGCCGCAGTGCCTCGCCAGGGCGCAGAGGAGGAGGAGGAGGAGGAGGAGGGGTTAAAACGCACTGCGTGGGATCAATGTCGGGTTAAAGCTGCAGATGACAGGAGAGGGCAGGGGGCCTGACCGGCGCGTGAGGCTGCATAACCCAAATGCTGCTCTTCCACTTTCCCCTGCCGTCTGCGGCCAAGGCCCCAGGCACTAGCCAAGGCAACGGAGAGGAGTTGGGGCCAACTGCGGGGCACACTGTAGCGCATCATGATGCTCGTTAACATTGGGGATGCATTTTGCTCACTTGTCTTCGCCTGTGGTGATTCCTCTAATTTGTTTATATCTGGTGGAAGTTGTGCGAGCGTGTGCACGTGCAGGGTAGCATCTGGTGCATGCTGCGTGCTTACAAGTGGACAGCATCGAGGCCGCCGCTCTCTATTTTCCGTGCGGTTTCATCTTGTCCGTCTGGGGGGGGGACACGGGTTTCTGATGGTCTTCCACTTGAATACAGTTGGCCTGGTGCCCGTGTCAACCCCTGTGACCTCCTTGTCTCTCCCTCGCTCCCTCCCTCCTCTGCATTGTCTCGCCACACCTGAGGTCTCCCGGGGCGGACTGCTTCTGCCAGGTGTGTCCCTAATACCGACTGAGACACACATAAGACACACAAATGCACACAGAGCCTGAGTGTGTGTGTATCATCCACAGGAATGCACAGATATACAGCGAGTGGATGATTCCTATCCTATGCATGTATTTCACAATGTTATCTGTCCTTTATTGAATATTTGAACAAACAGAACATCTGAGAAGTGTCCCGTGACTGTCACTGCACTCCCCATTCCCTCTCCTCTTCCTCAGAAGGCTGTGATCGCATTTGTGACACAACTCTTCTAACTCTAAAGCAAATATCACTGTCTCCACATCTGACACACACTGGCTTTGTGCCGGTGAAGGTTATGTGCGTGTGTTTGTTTTTTTTTTTGTTGATTTTTTGAAAAATGTCAAAATTCTGTTTGTATTTCATTTTCACCTTGTTTCCGGGCTTCTGCTCAGATATTCACGTCAGGGTAAGGCAGTGGGGGCTTGCATTGCAAAATTACACCCCTGAAATAATCGCAATCACTGCAGTCTAATCCTTTTTACAAAAACAGAACAATTTGGTAAACAAATTAGTAAAACTACAGGAAATATGTATCCAAGTCACAACATACACAGTATTTGGCTGAGACCTAACTTTCACTCTCTCAGTTATCACTGCCAACATTAAGTAGCTTAAGCTCAGTTATTTCACAAAAATGTAGTAAAGACTCACTAATGTGCATGAAACATATTGTACAGACAACAATGCAAAATATATTGAAATATGTTTACAATGTACATTCAGAGTTGCCATCTGTTACCATCAGCACACACACACACACACACACACACACACACACACACACACACACACACACACACTACTCACGACTTAACTCGAAATGTTATATGAACACTGTCTTGACATCCTTAACATGCCAGCGGGTTATTACGGCCATGTTAACTCTGTTTAATATTGACAACATGGCTGGAAAATGGGGAGAAAGAATCACGAGGGTGATTCAGTCTAGTGTTGTGTCGTTCGCGAACGATTCGTTCAAAAGAACAAATCTTTTGGGGCGAGCAAAACGAATCGACTCACCTCCTGAAACGATCTGTGGTGGTAGGAACTAGATTTTTTTTTCAGTACCAGGGCTTCAATGTTTGTTTATAGTGCGTACGGAGTGGTTGCCCTGTTGTCCAAGATGTGACACACTATGAGAGATGGGATAGCATAAACAAAACTGCTGCGTCTGTACTCATTAGATTTCGAAATAAGCAGAAAATGAGGTTACGTTGGACAATCCCTGAATCAAAAAAAAAAAAATCTCAGTTTGCAATGCGTCTCAGCCACCTGGCCACTGCGAGGGAGCGGTGCATGGTCAGTGATTCGTTCACTGAACATGCACCGTGAAAATGAGCCCTGAGTGATAGACAGCCACTCAAAGCCTATCAGTTTAAGAACACTTTGTAGATCACAGATGAACATTTTGTGCAGCTAAAATGAAACAACAAGGCGTAAAGTCAACAATATAAAATAAACAACTTTTTGCATGTGACAGATTTGAACTGTTGCACACAAGTTTATGGTTTTAGTCAATCCTTGCGAATGTATGAGCGTTTTAACTTCATTACAGACCATGAATTTACCATGCTTTTTTTAACCGATAACAGACTATGAGTGTATTAGCTTTTAACATGTCACACCCGCTTGTCCATCTGTGCATCTGTGTGATTGTCCAGCACGCCTGTCAGACTTTCTGCTTTGCCATTTTTTCCGTCAACCGTTATTCTCCCAAGTGACTCTTGCCACATGTGTCTGAAGCAATCACTCCCCTCCTCAGGCTCATGCTGTTTATCTCCCTCTGCGCCTGAATTTGTCTCATGGCTCGTGTGTGTGTGTGTGTGTGTGTGTGTGTGTTTACATGTGTGTGTGCCAGTCCATTCACATGTGGGCTTAGGATACGTGCGTCTGCATGGTTGCGCGTCAATCTCTGTGTTTGCATGAGGCCGCCCTGTGCCCACCTGTCAGTCAAACGTCTCCTGGCAGGGTATTAGCTATCTGTAAAGGCAAGGTCATGGTGACTCAGACACGCAAAAGAACCACCGCTGAGCCTTCTAGACCGCAGTGCAGTGCTCTTCGTTGCTTTCTCTGATGGAGGAAGCCTTAAAGGGAATGTCCTGTTTATTACAACTTGGATGTGTTTATTGTAGTTGCGTTGTTCAAATTAGTAATAAGAAAATTGATGTTAGTCTCTAAAATCTGATAATACAGCTGCATCGCTGAAAAGTCGTCAGATGGGTAAAGAAACACAAGCAGTCGAACGATCTTCCTGGTTTAAACGAGGTTAGCTAAACCTATTTGGAAGAGAAAACAAAGCCAGACAATAAAGTAATTACCTTAGTTCTTCGTTTTACAAACCGACGTCATGGTTCAACCTTGATCTACTGTGCTCACCGTATTTTGCGCACAGTTTTCCTGTGCAATGACGCATTACTATTGACGCTTTGGGTACACTCAATTTAGGTTTTTACCTACAAATAATGTGACTAAACTTGTGGCTCGTTTACAACCTGTGTGTTCGCCTGACCGCCCGCTGGACTTCTTTTGAGCAATGAACTTGGCAAGTAGTCGTTGGCAAACTGATCGAGAGGATGGTCAAAGCCACAAAGAAAACACCAAAGCTGGAATAATTTTTCCTGTGAGGTCATAGTTTGACATTTCGGGAAAAGTGCCTAATGGCTTTCTTGCAGGGAATTAAATTACAAGATCGATACCCCTCTCATGTCCGTACAGTAAATATGAAGCAACATCCAGCAGCCGCTTAGCTTAGCATAAAGACTGCAAATGGGGAAACAGCTACAGTGATGTCTAGGTGCGCGCCCTGAGTCTCTGTCAGCAGCAGCAGCAGCAGAGGAGGGGGGAGGAAGGGGGAGGACAGAGGTCAGGAGGACGGACTGATGCTGACTGATGTCTGTGTTCTTCATTCTTTCTAAACTTCACTCAGTATTTTGATGTCCAGAATATGATTTATTTTATTGACATTTTAGATTTGCTTTCAGTGAAATACTATTGAGTTCATATAGTGACTTTGCTGCTCCAGAAACAACATTTGGTTATATTTAATATATTGAATTCGAATCCTTTTCTGAATTGAATTGATACTGAATTGAAAAGAATATATTGCACGAACCAATAAGTATAGATAAGTGTAGTAGTATCGATATATTCCTAATGACACCCATCCCTAAACACGAGTTTAACACTACAAGAAACACATTTTATTGGCTACCCACTCAATTTTCCGGGAACCCACTCAAATGACCACCTGTAGGTCCCGGGGGCTCACTACATTGAAAACCATCACTGCAGCTACCCTGGCTCTGTCCGAAGGTACTAAAATCTGCCTACCAGCACCTCTAAAACTCATTTGTTTGTTGGCCAGTTTTGTTGCCTTTGGACAGAGCTAGGCTAGCTGTTTCCCCCTGGTTTTAGTTTTTATGCTAAGCTAAGCTAACTGGCTGCCGGCTGTATCTTCATATTTAACGGACGGACATGAGGGTGGTATCAATCTTCTCGTCAAATTCTCGGCAAGAAAGTGAATAAGTGCATTCTCCAACATGTCAAACTATTCCTTTGAGTGATGGCCAAGCAAAGATGGGCATAGCTGCCTAGAGATAAAACAATGCTGACACACACGTCACAGTACTATTTACACTCAAGCAAAACACACTTCAGTCTATAATCAGACAAATACCCCCCCACCCCAAATGCAGAAATACACTAACAGATGGTGTGTGTGCTGCATACGCACACGGACAAATTTGGCTACCTAAGCAGATGTGTACACAAACACAAACCCACACACACACACACACACACACACACACACACACACACACATACACACACAAGAAAACACAAGTTTCATGATGAGACGTCGACGGAAAAGGTTTCAAAAACGCGGGCACACGCACCCAGAAACCAAACAGATGTGTGCAAACACACGCAATCAGTGCAAGAGGGAGCGAGTCACCCATGTGAGCACACGGCGTCATAGGGAACTGAGGGTCCTGTGTGTACAGAACTTGGATCTCGACCACATGAAGCACAGAGCAGCGGGGGAGAGAGAGAGAGAGAGAGACGGGGGTGGAGAGTGAGGGAAAGAGGGGGAGCAGATGGGTCAGCCATCTGGTGGATGGAGGAAAAGCAAGGGAGATGAAAAGAAGAGGGAGGGTGCGCTGGAGAGAGAGAGTTGGAGGGATGTGTGAGGAGGGGGGCGAATTTCATGGGAAATATACTTGTGTGTGTGTGTGTGTGTGTGCGTGTGTGCGTGCGTGTGTGTGTGTGTGTGTGAATTGAGTAGGAGTGAGTGTGTTGTGTTTGCGTGGGACTGTTTATGTGTGCAGCAGGCTTGGTCAGCCGAGACTCAGGTGCCAGCAGACAGTGCAGTTGAGTTACTTTGGCAGGGTGCTTTATACACTTATGTCATACACACACACACACACATACACCTTCACAAACATACTCACATGGATGGTATGTCAGACCCTACAGACACACATAAGACTTCCTTTCAAATGTGAATGCACACAACATATATCTTATTATTACTTTTAGTTGGAAAGGTAATAACATTAGTTTACTAGTTACTTCCAACCATTGGTCATGCTAACAACTGTTGGCTACATAGTCAGAGCCTATTATAGCTTACTCCTCTGTGCCATAGAGCTGCATTGTTGTCCAAAAACCATAAGAGAGACACACTCTTTCTCTGTGTGATATTTCTCTTCTCTCATACACACACACACACACACACACACACACACACACACACACACACACACACACACACACACACACACTGTAGTTGAGTTTGAGTCAATCCCACATATACTGTCACACTGCTGTCACGAATACTCACTCGAGCACCAAATGTGTGTTAATACATGGCTGAAAATAGTCCCCAACGAATGCATTACGTTATTGACTATTTGCGAGACCGAAGCCACCCATTTTACTATGCCACCCACATTGTGGCATCATGTACTGTGAATAGGATTGTGTAATTTCTTCTTTCCAAAGTTACAGTGGCTTGCTTTAACACAGCTGTTGACCGTGGTTAGCTAAAGGTTAATGCAGCTTAACTGAAAACAAGCGGGGGGCAATGACAAGTATGTTAGCCCTATAATTGTAAAAGGGTTTAAGCAGCTATCTTGCTTGTTAATTCGCATACTTATCTGTTGTTGTTGTTGTTGTTTTTGCTATGGCTTTATTTTAATTTAGCCATTGTATTTGTTATAAAGCCAAATTGATTGTGTCCATCAGTACCAAACCCTCAACACGATATGGGCTCGCATAGAATTGATCAGAATCATCACAAAACCATGTCTGGAAGTGACCAGAAAAACTCACCAAAATATCAATAAGTGACTGCAATGTAAGTTCATCAACTTTGTTGATTTACAGTCTGTTGCTCTGGCATTGAAACAGTCTTAAAAAAAGTCTATCTTCTCCAAAGTAATTCTAATCTGAAACTGCTGGTTGACATGTAAATGTAGAACCATTTTTGTAGCTTACTTAGTTTACATTTCAGTTGCGAGTAACGTCGGGCTCACTGACCTATTGACGTAAGCACTAAGGGCAGAAATACACATGTACAAAGGAGCGGACATACAACTAGTTAAGCAGATACTTACAGTAAATAGTTGCCTCGCATCCCTCACTGCTTAATTTTTCAAGTATCACTAACATTACTGTAAAAGTTATCAATGTTCTTAATGTCTGAAGGAAAAGAAAAACAACACTGTTCAATGTTATTTGAACAGGAATACAACAAAAGAAGAAGAAGATGCTTGATTTCTTGATTGGAAATCACTTGTTATTTACAATGTCAGGGTCAGATGTATGGATTTGTTACGTAGCATTTATTTAGTCGGTAAAAGTTTGGTAAAATGGCACCATCCAAATTCTCCCTCTTTTTTTTTTTTTTGCATTGTCAATGCGGTGAGGAGGATCCTCTTGAGGAAATCCCGCAGGCTGCTATGGCTAGGCTTACCGTTACTGGATGAAGGCGTTCACGTGGCTGTCAAACCAGCAAAGAGGTTCCCCACAAAAGCCGCTTTGCCCGGACTCGGTGCTATCGGTGGGTGGGTGGGTAGGGGGGGTTGGTCCGCTGATGTCCAGGTGAAGTGGCAAAAACACATCTATACAGGCACCCCCACAGCAAAACTGAAAAGAAAGTGGTGTGGAAAACCAATGACAGGGTGGGGGGGCGCTCTGTGTTTTAGTGTTTAAATCGAGAGCCATGGGCCCACCGTCCTAGGATGAGAAACAGAGAGAACGTGGACGGACAGAGAGACCACTCTCTGTGGGGAGTGAAATAACACTCAGGTAGGCACTCCGACAGCAACACTGCCGTTATACTTTGGATCGCTTCACCCGGAGATGTACTTTTCATGGGAATTGCAGCGGAAATTTACATTTTGACATGTGTAATATGAAATGGAACTGACCAACAGAAGTGAGAATAATTGCGGCCCCATCTGGCCATCGAGTCCACCCCATCCACAGAACCATGGCGACCTGCAGATTGAAGACTTCAGAGGGGCCCAGACCTTCTGCTCGGGATCATACACATATTGGATATATTGGCTCAAGCCACCACTGCTCTGCCAATATGTAGACACAATATTTAAGTAGAGAACCAAGGAGTTACCCCCCCCCCCCAAACCAACCAACCACACACACACACATGTCAGGACCTAAACATAAATGTGTACATGCCTTTATATAGCGTATGTGGGTTTATATTCTTATTTATACGTAGAAAAATAAATACGCTGAAATACACACTGATCGCAAGAATACACAAAGCTTGTGGTGGTTACGGCATGACATGGTATGTTACAGTTAATGACAGTGGCACAGCAAGAAGGGAAAGTAAAAGAAGATGAAACTGGGAGATAAAAAAGACATGCAGTAACGTGAAGATAAGTGATAGAATTGAGGAAAAAAGGGGGGGGGGGGCAGATAGTTTGATGATTTGATGGGGCAGAAAGAGAGATAGACAGGATAAGAAGAAAGCGAGAGAAAGGAGGCAGAGAGGGTGATGATGTAAAATGGAATACCAGAAAATGTCTGGTAGGGCTGAAAAGATCAAAGAAATCACACTTCCAAGAGTCTAGATGTCAGAAAATGGAGACCAATTTATTGTGGATGGCAGGAAGCCTGGCTCCACCTGTAAATTACACTCTGTCAGCCGGAGCAGTGCCGAAACAATACCGGCCCCTGATGAAAGAGAAAGCGAACATGATGGGAAATGACTTTACATGGGTGTTGGGGGGGCAAAGACCCCACTTTCACATTCCACCATCAGCAGGACAACTTTGCATTGCGCTCACGGAGTCCGCTTCCACCACTGCATGAAATACACTAATGCAATAATTATTGTTAATATGATCGCAGGTACGGACAATTTATCATTGTTAGCTGCGCAGCCACTGCCAACTCAATCCTCTCCGTGTGTGCCGGGTGGGGGCAAAAATTAACCGGCATATAATTTGTTCAAACTTTATTTTCTCTCTGCTTGGATGGTTGGTGATTATCGTCATTACTGTGATTATCACTCACTTGGCTCATGTTGTGTTTGTCGTTCATGAGCACGTCTTTTCTCGCACGCTTGTCCCGAGTGATGCAGTGCGGATGTAGTCTGGGCCCCCCCCCCCCTCCCTTATATTATAACTCTTAGGATATTCATGCAGGTCTGTGGGCTCTTTGTTGCCTTGGTATTCCGGTGTGGTCGTGCACCTCCAGGGACACGCTGATGCAGAATCTTTACTTTGGGATCTTCGACTAGAAAGGGGGGAACGCACAGGAGCCCTTCCATCAGCTGGCAGCTTGACATTGAGCCTGTACGCTTGAAGATGAAAGACGACACACCGCACGCACACACACACACACACACACACACTTATTCAAATCACACATTTTCAGACAGTGGATTCATTTCCAGACATTTCACACATTAACAATGCATAGTGACAATTCTACAAAATTCAGTTCGAAATTCTGAGGAACTGTTCATTTATTTATCGAGGATGAAAGAGTCTTTCTAAAGGTATTCACTTTCCTTGTTTTTCTTAAAGTTTATAATAAATTTATCAGAGGTTTCTGTTGTGTGAGAGCCGTATGCAGTACTCTCATATGGAAAAAGACATGTTATATATTTTGATCATGTACATTTTAGATAACAAGGAAAAGTCCAATATACAAAACAACATTCGCCATCATTCTGGCTAAATTGCCTGCGACAAATTTAACTTACTCATTTTACTCCAACCTCATATAAAATAGCAATCCAGTCTTGTTGGCAAACAATAATTAAAGACTAACAACGCTGGCGGATTTCTGTGCTGCATTCTTCCGTGGCACAGTCACAGTGAACGCAGTTTTACTGACACTGAAGCACAGAAGATTAGATTATTCATGGTCAACAATTGCCCCCCCCCCACCCCCGACGGATGAAGGTAGCGCATGTGAACGTTACTCAGTGTCAAAACACGAGCCTGAAATTGTTTATGACATAGGCCTTGGGAGACTAAACTACAATGATGTACCACTTTTGTCCAGCCTCCACATGATAGCTGTTAAGGTGTCAGTATGCTTCAGGCGAAGTGCTTGTCGGATCATCGAACAGCATCTAAAACACCCTCACCTTTCTGACTTGGGAATTAGAAGGGCTGCCTGTAAGGTTCTGAAACCGACAAGCACACCCACTGTGTGCAGCGCTTGGCCCGGTGTGCGGCGGCGAGAAAGTAGGCAGGGGTTTGTACTTCTCTCTCAAGCTTTTTGTCATTATTTACACAACTATACCTGTGTTGGGCTTTGCTAAGGCTGGTTGAGCATCACTGCCATGTGGACTCAGACAAAGAGATTTGGGCCTGTTGTAAAAAGACCAGCCTGTTTGTTCGCACCGAGTAGGGATGTGTCATGCGCAAAAGATGCGGCTCTGAGAGCCGATGCTTTGTAGTGAATCAGAAGAGCCGGCTCGCAGTTTTTTTCCTTTCACTGCTTACCTCAGGGCTCAGCCTGAACTCTGCTCAAGGCAGAACTTTGTTTTGATTGGTCAGCAATGGCATCGTGGCTAATCAATTGTGAGGATATGGGGTCATACCATTATGTAAAAACAGAGAGGGGGGTGCTGAGAAGTGGAGCGGCGCTACTCACAGAGAGAAGAAATAGGGTCAGTCCATCCAAGCTGAGGAATCTGACTTTTTTGAATTCCAACCTTTACTGAGGACATTAGTACTGGTTCTGTTTCTGTTCTGTGGATTTGTTTGCTGTTTTGTTGTTAATTTGTGCAATAAAATGTTTGATTAAAATATTAAACAAAAGAATGGTTTTGTAACTGCATTAGGCTTTTATAAGGATTCTCATAAAAACACTGCACATGAAAGGGTTTTCAACACACAAACCATTCATTTTTGCACAGGTATGGTAAAATAAAGGCCTACAAAAAATCCTAAATTAAGAGCCATTCAAGAGTCGAAAGAGTCGGCTCTTCTTTGGGAGCTGAGCCAAAAGAATCGGCTCTCTGAAAAGAGCCAAACTTCCCATCACTAGCACCGAGGTGTGAACGGAAACTCAGACCTGACTCGGAACCAAAGCAGCCTCAGTTTACTTTACAGGCTGGTATTGGCTGTGAGGCGCACAGGACTACAACCGGAAGCCCGGTGTACGATGACGTCACCGAGTTCATAAAAAGGCTCGAAGCCCGTCCGCCATCGTTCCTTTCCAGCGCAACTCTGTTGCAACAGCCTCCTGAGAGCCAAAGAGAGCTATTGCCGCCCGCCTTCCCCGATGTCTACAGCGCCGGCGGATATTCGCTAATCTACAGAGCCACTGTTCACTGCATCCCCTCTCTGGTTAAAACGGACTGGCTAGATCGCTGGACACAGCCATCTCCCAAGTAAGAAGTTAAAGTGTGTCTGGGCAGAGTTTAGATATTATAACTGTGTGTTATTTCATCGAAGCTTTATTGTTGTGAATTGTTTGTTTTACGTTGCAAACCGCGGCCGCTGCGCCGCCACCTGTTGTGCTGTTTTTAGCTGTGATTAAAGTCCAGTTAGCTAACAGCGCTAGCTGTTGCTCTGTGGAGCTAATAAACAACTTCATCAGACTCACGTCCAGTAATAAGACGCAGACGGAAGTCTGGTCGGATTACTGTGGATGAAGTGAGATATTAACGTCTCCCACAGCTCTGAGAGTCTCTTGCTTCTCTGTGTTTTCCTCTTTGCTTTAGAAGTTACCGTGTTTGTGCTGACCACGCCGGTAACGTTAACTGTTAGCCTAGCCCTGTGGAGCTGACAGTGTGTTTGTAGCCAGCTCAGTAAACGCCGCTACGTGAACGTCCACAGCAGCGTGTTGCTGAGAACGCCACCGCCCTCAGCCACAGCGCTAGGATCTCGTCTTTCTTTGTGTGAGTTCGCTCCCTCTTTCCTCCCCACTAACTCGCATATCTTTACACCCACATTTACACGCTCCAGACGGTGCTCAAATAACGTGGTAGCCTAGCGCAGCTAAACTAACATTTAATGTAAAGAGCAATTGGCTGATCGACATTTTGTGTCCTTTGTTCAGTTTGGCGGGCTGCCACCATCTTGTTTCTTGGGGTCGCCTAGCAACCCCTCCTTCCCCTTTCTACCCCCCCCCCCATTGATTGCTAATCAATGATAAGGTTAATTAAACATTATTGTATATTTTAAAGAGCAGTTACCTGTGGTTACTGTGTGTATTTGTTGTGCGGTAATATCCAATTATCAACATTTTAGGTGGACAGCTACTTTTGAGACTGAATTCAATGAAAATGATATAATGGAGGAGAGGCCCCGTAGGCTTGGTTTTGGTGATTTGCGCATGACAATACATCTAGCTGTCGAAGGAAACTGGGCTAGATAATTGAGATGGTTTTTCGAAGTCACATGTTACATTTGTTGACTGACCTGATGACTTGATTTCAACATGTAACAGGTTCTACAGGATCTCCAGGACATCTTTCTGGGAAAAAGCTCTACAAAAACAGCTAAAAAGTGAATTTTTTTTAACAGCATCTCGTTTTTTTTCTGCTCACAACGCTGTTTATTCTATATGGAAATCTCAAATGTATTGTTGCATGTTGCGCCTTTAAATAAAGTGAACCAAAGTGAAAGTTCTCTTCACTCTTTCAGCTCCACCAGGCCACAAAATCTGCAGCCGCATCTCCACGGGCTCAGGCTCATTTGACAGGGAGCCTCTCCTGTTGTTCGGGCAGTGGTCCTGGAGGCCAGGCCATAAAAGTCTTCCTCACCACGGGAGCTGGTTGCGAGTTGGCCAGGAGAGAGGCAACCGAAGCCACAGTCCCTGGCATGACTCGTGCACAGCCACTGGCCCGGAGCGGCTGGAAGACGCAGGACAGGTGGCCTTTCGAAAAGGAGTCCAGCAACCGAGAAGCGACGGCAACGCGGATATTTGGCAGCGGAGAATGAGTCCAGAAGAGTGTGTTCAGACTGTGACAATTCCACTGCAATGAATCCTGAGATGCAAAATGGGGTCTCTGGAATGTACCACAACTACAGTCACATGAAAAAGTAAGTGCACCCCATGAAACGCTTTTCGTTTTTGACATATGTGGACCCATGAATATTTGATCTTCACTGAAACTTTATCTACAGATAAAAGGTGACGTCTCTGAACAAAAAACAATGAGAATTCAATTCTAAAATCATTTATTCAGCAAAAAACTTTACAGAGGTATTATTTTCATTTCCGGCGAAAAAGTAAGTACACCCTTTGCTTCAGTAACTAGTATTGCCCCATTTGGCAGAAACAACTTCCTGTAAGCGTTTCCTGTAATTGTCTACCAGCGTCTTACAGTGACTGAGAAAAATGTGCCCACCCGTCCATGCAGAACTTTATTTTTAACTGTGCTATGTTTGAGGGGTTTCTTGCACGTAGAGGCCGTTTCAAATCGCCCCACAGCATTTCAATAGGATTCAGATCTGGGCTTTGTCCTGCCCATTCCATAACCCTCCACTTCCTCTTTGGATCATTATCCTGCTGGAAGGTCCACCTACCTGGAATGGGAGGTAGCGTGGTGATTCTTAAGTGAATGCATTTAGGATTGTTTATGGACGCCTCACCTTATATGATGTCCATTGCAAAGAAGTTAACGAAAATAACGTGATCAGACATCTGGGTAGGAGCTGTATATATAAGGAACATCAGTTATTGCTCCACACTTACAGCAACGGGCCTTCTACCCAAACCTGTTTCAGGATTGAAGGTCACTTTAATTCGTTTTGTGCGAAGAACAGAGGACCCTGGGCAAAAACAAAAAGCTGGAGACGTCTCCTTTTCCTCAGTGAGACCCCTCTGAGGTAAAGTAGAGCACAGAGTACAGTAACTGTTCATGAATGAAACCGACAGCGTCCTGCAGATTACCCTGCTGCTTTCTTCTGGAGGGACCTCTTGATCTAAGAATTTGTTTAATTTTACTTTCACTAATTACATAACCATGCATACCTATTAAGCAGTAGTACCATATCAGCATACTTAATCCCCAGTTCAAAGTAAAATTCAAGCTGGATCTGTGATTGCGGGCCACCTGCTGGAACAGCGCTGCTGTGTCTGTGGTGGAGGGGAGGTGATGTGGCTCGGGTCCTGCTCGGTGGGCATCACCTGGAGCTGCTCAGTTGCCCTTGTATGGACCATGATTTCTCGAGCATGTCCTCTACACTTATGTTGTACAAGCTACATTTGTATTGTATTGCGGGAGAACGCAAAACACATTGCGAGGGAATGCAAAGGTTGTCCTCAAAAAAAAAATTCTCGCCTTGACCTTTCGGGGGCTTCATAGAAAACTTTTCCATTTGTTTACGATCTTCCGAACAGTGGAATGATTTATTTCCAATAATTTGGAGATTTTCTTAAAGCCCTTGCCAGACTTATACACATCTTCAACCTTTTCTCTTAGGTCCTTAGAGAGCTCCTTGGCTTTCGGCAATGTGACAGCGCTCGCTTCAAAAACAAAGAGCTAACCAAACTAGATAGATGTCTGTAGTTTAAATAACGATGATCAAATCGTTTGCACTTGATCTGGGGCGCCTGATTTTAACATCGTCCATTTGAAGGAATGATATACAAGGGTGTACTTACTTTTTCCACAAAGGAAATTAGCATTTCCGTTTAATCAAGAGTGTAAAAGAGTGTACTTGTTAGCTTGTATTACCTTTTTCTTTCCACAGTGTTAAATAATTAAGCTCAAATACCTCCGTATCTAAAACTGTTGAAAAAGTCCCACATTTTCCTTTTTCACATGGGTGTATGTGCGGTAACATCTTACTTATCACCATCAGGCTTTCTTTCAAACAACCTTGTCAAACCTGCTGCTTTACAAAACAGCAAAGTAAGTATCTGATTATGAGCAAGAACAGATGAATTGACTCACTGAGAAGCCTTGGAGTGAAGAACAGTGCGCAGTCCTTGAGCATATGTAGCTGCCGGCTTGAACACAAGTTAGTCGTTCATTATCATTAGTCGATGTTCACACATAGAGGTTTAACAGGTTGGATGACATCAATAAATCAGTTTATGGCACAAATATAGCATCATCCCGACGTGATGTCCTAAAGGAAATGTGCCTACCAACAGGACTCAAGAACACGGTGTACTTGATGGCAAGTGGTTTCACACTACTACAATACTAAGCATCAGTGTGAAACTCAGTGTGTTTCAATACAAGATTCAACAACCTTGAAACACAGCGTATCTGAACTAATGATCATGAACTGATTCTATGTAAAATGGATCATAGGCAGTAAGTAGCAATGAATAGAAATGGGGGGAAAAAACAGGATTGTAGCCAGCAGTGCCTCTGATACATCAGTCCTGGAGCGATTGTGCACTTGTTCTCATTCAATTTCAGTCCAGGCTGCATAAAATAAATTGTTGCCACATTCGAGTCATGCGATTAAGCTTAAAGAAGAATTTCGATGGATTAGTTTCATTCCATGCATGATCGATGAAAGAGGGTATTTAACCTGCCATAAAATCAACTTACAGGGCGAGTTAAGGCAGCGCTCTGTAGCCCTTAAGGCCTTGGAAAATGTTAGGCTTGCTGTAGCGGCTTAAAATTAGGCTGATTTAGCCAGCGGCCGGGGTGTTTTACCTGGGTTTTGTGCCTGGTTGGAGCTGCTGACGCTGGCAACATCTTCTGCTTGTAGGCTCTGTTTGACTTTTGTTTGGTTATTTTGCATTTGAAATCTAGCTGGTAGGCAGCTAGCCTCTGTATGCATGCACCTATTTGCTCTCAGGCATGAGCACTACAATTTAACACGCTCACTGACACTGCTAATATTCATCAGGTTATTATCTACGTAAGTTGTTGACCAAGCAAGTGATTGCTGTCCTGCTTTTAACATCATCATAATGCTAATACCGTGACCAGGTATGATTACCTTTGGCACTGCTGAATTTCTGCTGTGTGATTCAGATAGGTGTGTGTGTGTTTTGTGTGCTTTTTTTTTTTATGAAGAGTATAATATTCTACAGAGCAAGGTATTATTGTTATTAAAGCAAATGTATTAGTAAAGCTAATGTAATGTATCACCTTGCCGCCACATGCACATATGCACACGCGCAAAGATGTGGAAAAGTTCTGCCTTGTTGTGTCATCATACATAGCATGACTTTTCGAGATATCATTATAAAAGACAGGTACTTTTGTGCAGTTTGTGGGTGTGAGGCAAAAAAGACCCGAAATTGCATCTGTGCTTCGTGCAGCTCAGACAAAAAGGGGATCATTTTAGTTTTGTCTTAACAACTGTTCGCTAGCACACTAAAATGATCGTGAGCAAGCATTCCTAGACTACTTATAAGTATGCTGAGTACTTTAAGTTCATAGGGCCTTCAACTTTTGTGTTGTGAGGTAGCGTGAATCCCATCAAGGTCTTGTTTAATTCACACAGCACATTTTCATACCTCATCCTGATATGTAGGGGTATGATTTAAAAAAAAAAATAAAATGTGTGTGTTGTTTAGGAATAGCGTAGGTAAGACTGGTTTGCAAAACCAGAATACAATACAGGAGGAGATCCAACTGCAATTAACTCATTATTAAGATCACTTTTTGTACAGTCCGGAAAGATAGGGCAGTACAGAATCAGTATTCTGTGTTGTTGTTTTTTTTATCCCAGAATTAAGTAGTAGGAGTGAATTATCCAACAGAATAATGAAACTCAAATAACAAAATGAAATTGACGGGAGTTTACATACAACAAATTAATATGCAAATCAAACACATTTTTTAAATGTAACTTTGCTCTCATGAATTTATCCTTTTCCATTTAATAGCTGAATGCTGGTTTTAAATATTCCTGAGATGACCCTGAACACTCTGCACTGCACTTGGCATTCGTTAGATATCTGTGATTCAGACGCTGTTAAAAATGGAGCCAAACTTCACTCATTTCTGTAGGCCAGAAGAAAACCAGTATTTTTAATTTCTGACACATGGGGACAAGACGTGCATGATGATAGAGTTGGGGTTTCAAGACGTGCATGATGATAGAGTTGGGGTTTCATAGCAATTTACTCCGGCTCTCCCATCAAATCGATTTACTCTGTAGTCTCGTTGAACTGCAAGAACACCCAGACCAATCCTGATTGTGGGGCGGTGATACTGAATGGCACTTCGATCTCTAAAAAAAACAGGCTGCAGAGAACATAGTAACTAGGGAATTAGCCAAGTTACGTTTTGGCATTTTGGCAAGGTGCATTATGGGGTTAACGCAACAGCAATGATGGGTTTCGATAGCCGTTTAGTTCTTAAATGCCCTACTAATCGATATTTAAGTAACTAACAATTGAAATAAAAAAACTACATGTAACGTGAAGAGGGCTCACCCTGAGAATTATCACAATTATCGATCATCACCTGACAATGCAGTTCCCCCCGGCACTACGGAGTATTTTAGAGTCTTCTGGCTCATTGTTGTTTTAATGCCCGCAACTTAAGTGCTTGGGTTCACCCTCACCGCTCTGTTTCTGCAGCGAGGCAGTGGTTTTCAGTGAACAAGCCACTGATAAACCATCCGTACCCTTCCTGCCTGGTGCCAAAAAGGGCAGGCAAGTAAACGGCTAGCTGGGGAACATGGTGGGGCGTTTAACAGCTTTAAAACCAGCATTTCCCTCTTGAATCGGTGGATGCCAAAAAAACCGAGAGTGACTATTGGATATTTGCCATATGACGAGGCACGACTCCAAATAATTCCAATAGTCACCTCTGTCGTCCGGATGCGTAAACAGTCAATTGTTCGCTAACACGTTAGCAACAAGGTGATAATATTTCACTGTTGTCTTCAGCTTCCACGAAAGATCTATTGATGCCGATTTAAGCTTTGAATCCAACAAAGGCTTCATTCTTGCCCTTTTTGATAAGTAAAATGACTTCTCACTCCACTAACTCCTAACCCATATAGATAAAAGCAGTCTGCTAGCAAGTATTTTCAGGTATGTGAATGCAGAAAAATACCATTGCCAATTGGACTCAACAATATGCAATGTACAACTATATATGTGACCAGCTGGACTGCTAAAACCGGCTATATCATTCACACTGTAATGCTATGAATATTTTCCAATGGGCCTGTGTGAAGGATGATGTCCAGATTTTAGCGTGGCTTCTTCACCTACACCTCCTTCTCCCCTTCCTCTTCTCAATCCATAGCTGTCTCTCGTTCACTGATTGTCAACAGCCGTTCAAAGGCTGATATTATTTGCTAAAAGGATCTTCCCCCTTGAGTGACAGAGGGGGAAAAAGGAGGCAGGAAGAAAAGCTACATGACAGTGCAGCCATATATGGTCATTTGCATTCAGACAATGGCTCATGCACCCTCTCTGGCACAAAGCCCTTGTCGTATTCATACCTGGACTCTCGCCACCAACAGACACACGCATATGCAATCCACTCGGTGCTGTCTGTCCATGGTATTATTTTGAGGGCAGCAGCAGCACTTTAAATGGTAAATACCACACAAAAATGGAAAGGAAAGGAGGGAGAAGGAAGGGAGGGAGAAGGAAAGGAGACATGGGCGAGGAGGGGAGAAAAAGAGAAGATGACAGTGCCTGAGGGAACAAACATCAGCTCCTGTCTGGCTCCCTGACAGCAAGGAGCAGACAGGTGGAGAGGGGAGGAGCAGAGCAGAGTGTGTGTGTGTGTGTGTGTGCGCGCAGAGGTGGGACATCTTTCCAGCCGAGAGAAGGGCATCCGTCCATCTCCGCCTGACTCGGACTACAGCGTGCGGCAGCTGTCCGTGTCTGTCTGAGTGGCGTGCTATTAAACGCTATACCTGGCCAGTGTCTCAACGTAGATCTGGAACAGCGTCATGCATCTGTCCGGCCGTCTGTTTAACTCATGCTAGCTGTCACTCTGCCTGTCTGTCCTCGGGTCCGTCTATCTACGAAGCAGAGCTGCATGTTCCTGTTGCAGCGAGCCCGCTTTCTGTCTGTTTGCCCACCTGCTTGCCTATCTGATGCATTCATAGGTGCGCTGCCTTCCCGTCACTCTACATACCATCGCTGGCTTTCTGTAGAAGCTGCGCATATGCCAGCACGGGCTGTCTCTCTGTTCCCTGTGGATCTTCTGTACTGACAGATGACTGGAAGATATACGGGGATCAAAGCTCCTTAGTTGCTGCAGCGCCCCCTGCTTCCCACTGTTTACCACATGACAGTGGCCTTCGAAACGCACACATGCTGTCAGCCCCACGCCCATATACACTACACATGTACACACTCGCTAGCATGCACAAAAGCCAAGTCTCTGGGATTGGGAGCGTCAAGGGATTGAAAGGGCAGTGAATAAATCGAGCGCTCATGTGTGTGTGAACATGAACGTATGTGTGAAGGTTTGTTTGATTTTCATGGTTGCTTTAGCTCCCTGCGGGGTTAAAGAGTAAGTCAGCATTAAACTGTGGGCAGATTGAGACAGACAACAGAGCAATTGAGATTTTAACCTCACAGCAGCCTCATCTGATAGCTGTTCTGAGTTAAAACAACTCCCTAAATAATTATCTCCGATACTGTCCTTTAAACAAAGTAACACATTTGTTACTCTCACGCGATTAACGTGCCACAAAAATGATTCATCCCACTCACGGCTTCATGAAAGCTTTTACGTGTCCTGGTAGGTCTTTCCTGTGGTAAATCACTTTGGCACACAGGTAGTGATGAATTTTGAGTGTGTTTTTAATAAACATAAGGGCAGCCTATTATTACCTATGATCGCATATAGCCTCCATGGTTATAGAGAGAAAGGAAAAACCTCACAGACACGCACACTTCGCCAACTTAGAATGTCAGGGAAATAGACGATCTTTTAACAAAGTCATTGGCAATGAAAGGCAAAAAGACTAAACAGTAGAAAACATAAGGTTTTGCATATTAGGTCATGAACCAAAGTATTGGACGTTTTAAAATGTTTATCTGATGGTTGCGCTAGATGGAAAGTCAGGCGATCATCGCCAAAGTCAGTGGGATACATTGTCTGGGAAACACGAATGCCTTTACAGCATTTTTATGCCAGTCCATCAAGTTCATTAGACGAAAAGTTGGGGGATCACCAAAGTCATAAGGATTCATCCTCTGGGGATCATGAATGAATGCCTGTACAAATTATCATGGCAATCCACCAAATAGTTGTTGCGATATTTCAATCCGGACCATTCTGATGGCCATTCAGATGGCCTGATTAACATGAATATCATAATGTTATCATTGGCCTGTAATCAGGCGATGGCTTGGTGGCGATAATGATGGCGTTAATGACGATGGTGGCGCCCCTGTTGAAAAAGATCTGTAAAGATTCAAACGGGACATTTTTTAAAGCTTGCCGTGCAGTTACTGTTCTACAAAACAAAGGGGATGTTTGCCCATAAAGGAAAAGAGGCCCTGTGGCGTTTTCTTGTGAACAAATGAGAAGTTGTGTTTACATTTGTGTGTATCCTTGAGGTCTAGCAAATGGGTTAAAACCACCTCCTACCTCATAATACATCTTTTCCTCCACTGCCTTTTGCTGGCGCATCACTACGTTTCTTGGCAATTTCACCACCACCGACTGTCACTCCGCTAACGTGTGAAACCGGCGGCAAGAAGGTGCACCATACAAACAAAACGGGGAAGCCCCACGTAAAAACACTGCTCCACAGCCCTATTGGTGCCCTGATATAGTGACCCCCCCTCCCCACAGAGTACCTTTAAATATTGTGGTAATAGAATAATTTGTTATTCTAATTTGTTCACTGGTTTGCACTTTATCTGCCATGTGCCTTGCGCTGCTTTTATTTAACCCTATTTTTATTTTATTTTACTTTTTTATTATGTCTATTTTTATTTTTATATTCCCTTATTGTATAGTTTTAGCTTATATTTTATATTTGATCTAGATTTTAGGCTCTACTGTCAGGCCATTGGTCCATCCCCCGGGCCATACTGAGCGTGGCTATTCAAAACTGTCCACGGTGAGGTCACGGCGGTGAGCACGACAAACTAAATTCCATGAATCAGAATCCGCTTTACTGGCCAGGTATGTGTGCACATACAAGGGATATGACTCCAGTTTTCCGTTGCTCTCTATGTACATACACAGAAGTAGACATAAGTATGGCTAAGAACAAGGACAACACGCTCAACAAGGCAGACAAACATTAAGCTACCATGTGTGCATTAACTACTATGTGCAACATAGTTAAACAACAGTAACATATGTAAACAGTAAGACAATTAGTGCAATGGTGCAGAAATGAATGAGTAATGTAACACGTTTATATACATGCTGTAGGTGGATATGACAGTAAATACAGTATGTACAGCGTGCATAGGTTTAAAAAGTGTGAATATTTACATAAACAATGAGATAGATTTACAGGTGTGGATGTTTGTGTCACAGGGTTATTGCACAGGGACTGTTCCTGCCACTCTGCGACTGGTGTTAACTGTTCATCAGAGTGACGGCCTGTGGGGTAGAGGCTGTTCTTGTGTCTGGCCGTCTTGGCGTACAGTGCTCTGTAGCGCCTACCAGAGGGGGAGAAGGTGGAACAGGTTGTGTGCAGGGTGTGGCGGATCTGCCAGTTTCTTGACTCTGGACGTGTAAACATAATCCTGAATGCAGGGCAGGTCGGCACCGGTGATTCTTTCTGCAGTCCTGACTGTCCGCTGTAGTCTGTTCCTGTCCTGTTTGGCGGCCGAGCCAAACCAGACAGTGATGGATGTGCAGAGAACAGACTGGATTGTTGCAGAGTGGAACTGCATCAGCTGCTCCTGAGGCTAGTTGAAGTTCCTGAGCTGGCGCAGGAAGGTCATCCTCTGCTGGGCCTTTTTGATGCTGGTGTCGATGTTGGACGCCCACTTTAGTTCCTGGGAGATTGTGGATCCCAAAAACCTGACGCCTTCCACAGTAGGGTTGGGCATCGTTTTGATTTGAACGATTCGGATTCCGATTCTTACTTTCGATTTCGGTTCTTTTCGATTCCGATTCTTTGAGGGGGCAATTTGCGTAACGCTACATTCATCTACGAGGGACAAATAATTATTTAAGTAACGTTGTTGTTAGCAATTAGCAATTTGGTCAAGGGCTTTGTTATTACACTACAATCCCTTACCTGATTGTGACGAGGTAACGTTAATAACGTTGGTTAGCGCAGGGCTGCCCGAGGAGGACGAGACAGTGGACCTGCGCAGCACGTCAAATACGCTAACCTTACACTCTTTGTACACCATGCAGGCGTAGGTGTTCGGTCATTTGTAGCGCATCCTCCTGTGCAAGAAATAAGTTTGTTACACGCGTTGCACTGTGCCGACCCAGGCTTTTTTATAGTAAAATAAAGCCACACTTTTGAGCGCCGCTTACCGTGCTCCATGGCTGCAACAGAGCGCGCGGGCACGGCAAGCACTTCCAGAAATCCGGTGGTTACTATGGAACCCAAAACTTGCGCGTTTGGAAGCGACGATCGGAATCGAAAACTAATTTTCTAAACAGTTCCAATGGCATCGTGATTTTTTTTTTAAACCGTTCCAAGTTAGAACCGGTTCTCGATGCCCAACCCTATTCCACAGTGGACACCGTGTTATTGAGGATATTGGGGGGGCAGTGCTCCTTCTGAAGTCCACTGTCATCTCCACAATTTGCAGCGTGTTCAGCTCCAGGTTGTTCTGACCGCACCAGAGGGCCAGCAGTCCTTTGGCAGAAATCACAGACATGGGTATCTCAAAACCTGGGGGGGAAAAAAAACCCCAGAACGATCTACTTGGCAATAAATGTACATTTTTTGTAATTTGGATGACCGGACCCTTTTAAGTATAATAGCAAATGGTATACTAGATCTTAAACAGTACAGCAAAGAAAGAAGTGGCTTGAACGCACAAGCTGAATTTGAACCTGTGATGCTGCGAAGACACAATAAATCCTCTGGCTTTTTGTGGCACAAGTTGTCTATTTACACAGTGCCTAAAAGCCTGCAAGCATATTTTCTGGGACCGTGTATGGTACATCCAGCCTGGTTCTGCTGCCTGGCCAGCTGACTTTGCCTGCCAAACACATGTATGGCAAAACTGACTCGCGAGGCTCCAGCAAAGTGTGGCAGCATCCAGGCAGACGTGCTCCCTGGCCTGGGGAAAAGACAAAGAAGAAGTGGCAGTCAAAGCCCACACAGGGTACAACACACACAAACACACACACAAACACACAGACAGATGTATACGTTCAATTTAATAATGTACACACCCGCTCTATCATTCAATAATAAAGAGAGCAAAACACTGCCCCCTCTCTGTCTTTCTCTCTTCCTCCCTCTCTGTCTTCCACACACACACACACACACACACGCACACACACAGTCTCTCCCTGGTGGATAAATCAGTCCTTTCATGCTCTGTCGTCTGGCTGGCCCTGTTCTACTGTGTTTCTATAATAGAGAAGGAGCAGTCCCTCTCTTTTACTATTCCAATGATCACACATACATCTTCCTCTTCCCTTCCCTCTCTCTTCTTCAAAGGGCTTCTGGTGGAGTCAATCTACAAGTACACTGCAGAGCGTAAGATAGGGGACGTACAGCTTGCGAAAATGACTGAGGAGGATATATCAGCCTAATGAAATGTATGTATGTGTGTGTGTGGGTAGGAGTGTGAAGATGGCATGGTATAATTTGTTCTTAAGTGATAAGGATGGAGGTAATAGCTTTTTGAAACAGGGCCGCCACGATGATGAAGATGGCCTGATTAACATGAATATCATAATGTTATCATTGGCCTGTAATCAGGCGATGGCTTAGTGTCGATAATGATGGCGTTAATGACGATGCTGGCGCCCCTGTTGAAAAAGATCTGTAAAGATTCAAACGGGACATTTTTTAAAGCTTGCCGTGCAGTTACTGTTCTACAAAACAAAGGGGATGTTTGCCCATAAAGGAAAAGAGGCCCTGTGGCGTTTTCTTGTGAACAAATGAGAAGTTATGTTTACATTTGTGTGTATCCTTGAGGTCTAGCAAATGGGTTAAAACCACCTCCTACCTCATAATACATCTTTTCCTCCACTGCCTTTTGCTGGCGCATCACTACGTTTCTTGGCAATTTCACCACCACCGACTGTCACTCCGCTAACGTGTGAAACCGGCGGCAAGAAGGTGCACCATACAAACAAAACGGGGAAGCCCCACGTAAAAACACTGCTCCACAGCCCTATTGGTGCCCTGATATAGTGACCCCCCCTCCCCACAGAGTACCTTTAAATATTGTGGTACTAGAATAATGCTAACAGGCTGTTAGAGATTCAAAGTTCCAGAAACAATAGGAAGAGGTCACTTTACAATAACTGACAATGACTCATAATGACGTATACAACAAGTCGTTACAGGAAATCTCTAACAATTTTTAAAGGAACTTTCGGTACCACTTCCTGACAACGTTCTTTTAAAGTAATTTCCTGATTAACAGTTGGATAAATGATTTACTTATGCTTCCTAGCTCAGTTATAGGCCATTAACAAGGCTAGGGTTACCAGGAACTTTTTTATTTATTTATTTAGTTAGAGCTCAGCATATGATAACTACATAATAACAGTATTATGTTACAATAATATTATAGACATTTTATTTCGTACATTTGGTATCACTTTTTAAAAAGACCCCCTTTATAATGGGTTGTAAGTAACGCCTAATAAATAATTTAATAATTTTATTCATATGAATTATTATCAATTTTGATGGTAAGCAACGTGAAACCCAAGACTCACCAGTGTATTTCTTATTAATGGCATGTAACTGATTTCTAAAGCATTGGTGTATTACCTATCAACCATGAATTAAGGCATTAGTTACAACATATGAATCATTTCTAAAGGATGCCTATAGAAAGTGGAACTAAACTTTTTCTATAATAAAGACAAAATGTTAGTTCCTATTGGAATATTATAGGGAAAAGACACAGTAGCCTACACAGGATACCTTACCACATGAATGTTATGCTAATTCGAACTCTGCATTGATTTGTGGATGCCGTGATGATGATGATGAGGAGGAGGAGGAGGAGGATGGTGAT
>CM022487.1:6884369-6905178 GCA_011952105.1 Coreoperca whiteheadi | reverse complement strand
TCCGACACTCAGAGGTAAATTCAGAACCCTGAAAGCCTGAAACCAGATAATCCTGTCATTGTGAGCGTGTAGGTTTTTGGTTTTTGTTTTTTTTTTTTAACGGCGGCCAGGCTGACTGAAGATCAGACCTAGTTTCCCCTCGCTTGGTATTTGGGAATTGCGTCTCTCGCTGCCCGTCTGCTCTTTGGCACCGCTGCTTGAGATCACCTTTCGCGTTGAAATCACGGTACGTGGCACTTAAAATGATTCACTGTCAATTCGTGGTGTCCTTTTGATTGCTGCGGTGTAAGAGATGCATGTGGTTGATTCCCACGGCGGAGCGACCCCGTGCGTATTTGCGAGACCCCGAAGGGTTCTGCGGGATTTTGTTTGGTCGAGAAAAGTATATCCCTTACAGCTTCGTGTAAAATTACCTGTGAATTGTAGATACAAGAAATATAACAGCGGGGCCAGTTCCATAATGGACGACACCCATCATATAGGCTGGTCCTAATTGGGAGCCCTTAGTCAAAGAGATTAAGGACCTGTCCGATGGCGCACTCTCATAACCTATGTGCTTTCATGTGGGGGGGATTTCAGCGCCATTCTAACTGTAATGCATTGATTGATTCTTTTACTGACCCATTTATCGATGCTCCCGTACTTGTAGTCCATGTTTTCTTCCGACCACAAGGTGCGGAGAAGGGGCTGTCACTTTTTGTGCAAACTGGACCGGCGCACTATTTTTACGCGTGCGAGCCGATAGCTAACCGGCGGTGTGCGTGTGCGCACGCCCGTCTGTCTGCGCGCAGCCGTTAGCGAACCGAAGGGCGGCTGGGGGCAGCGACTGACAGCCTGTCACATACCGAGCACCGACACCCCCGGGGGCAAAGATTCTACCTGTAAGCCGTCCGTATGCGCAGTTTCTCCGCGGTTCAGCGCATCTCTAATGAGCTTGATCGGCTCCGCGGCGCTTCAAAAACCCGGCTTAATTGTGTCCATTTATTACGCGACCCTATAAGTCGGTGATGAAAAGTATTCGGCTTTACAACCAGGGGTGTCGACGGTGCTTGTGCAAAATGCAAAATGTAATGTTTGTGTTTGCGTGGAGCCTTAAGCACCCATTGCCCTTCTGGGAAATACATTTGCTTAGATTTATGACCTGCCTTCTCAGGTTATATCGATTATTGTAGCCTGCTGTGTACTATATTTTGTAACCGCAATAAAAGTGGGCCTGCCATATCTATATATAATTTGTCGATGTTGTGGAGAGCACAGCCAGCTTTTGATACAGTCATCTTTGCAGCTGGGTCAATTCTCAAGTGGAAAAATCTGTGCTCTTGCAGCCCCTTGTTGAGCATATACATAAAAACTACTGTGATACATGAATGGCGCCCACGCAACCACACACACACACACACACACACACACAAACACACATGATGGGCCATAAGCGACTATAATGGCTCTGATCAGTGTGAGACATGTTTATGTATGTGGAAAGCTCATGTATTATACATCACTGTGGCACCGGGGTATATGGCTGCAATCCGTTCAATGTGTGTGAATGCCGTGACTCTGCGTTAGCTTGTGTGTCTGTTATGATGTCTGTATGTGTACTTGTGCGTAGATTTATCTCCGTGTATCTTTGATTACGTGAGCATTTTTATGCAATTTCCCCCGGACCAGCGCGCACGGTTCTTTTACGAGGGACTAGTGATTGGACACACTCGCTCCCCTCTTCTAATGTGGTTAAGAGAGAGACAGCACGGCAATCTGCGCGTCAGCATCCAGTTAGTAATTGTTTACACCAGATAGCTCTCGCGTTCATCCAGATGCGGGCCCGAGGAGCTAAAGGGAGACGTGAAGGAGGGAGAGGGAGAGGGGACTGTAGGAGACATCAAGGGAGGAGAGGAGGGGTAGCTGGGTGGAGAAAGGCGGAGTAGATGAAAGGTGGACAGAGGTAGGGGTGGGGCAGAGCATGAGGAGAGATTAGAAGAAGGACTGGAAAATGAGCGGTGTCAGTGACTTATGCTGGCGATAGAACCGCCTGAAGAAGAAAAGCCGGAGAGCGAGAGAGAGGTGCTGTAGTTGTGGCAAGTGAGGGACACGGCGAATCCCATCAGCAGACATTACTGTGTATGCTGGCCTGACAGTGGAGCAACGGGGTTCAGGATGAATGGTGGGATGCTGAGAGGGGAGCGAGGATTGTACAACACCAAGGACATATGCACACAAAAAAAAAAAGGGTGCGCGTGTTCAAGAAAGAAACTAGAGAGCCGAGGATGCACTGGGGAAAGGAATTTGAATTCAGGCCTTGAATGCAATATTTCTTTAACCATTTCCCCCCACCAGTCCTACATAACCTTGTTGCCTCTCCTGCCCTGTAAAGTTTTGCCAGGAAGACAGATCACTCACTAATTATGTTCCAGAAACTCCACTGGCGGTCTTTTCTTAATAAAGATTCAATCAAACTCCATCAGTGACGTGCCCCCGAAGATGTTCGAGGCGCTTCTAAACATGCTGATCACCCTTCTATGGGGAGAAATAATGGCTTCACATGCAAACCCCCCCCCCCAATGCCTTATGGGAAGCACACACAGGGAATATGGTAAACGATCAGTGAGCCTCTATTTCCTTTTGATTCCCTCCTAATGAGAATGGGAGACCCCCCAAGGTGTGCACCCATGGGGGCTTTGCTCTTCCGACAGAGTGTGTGGCAGTCGACGGACGGGTACCATTCATTAGCTGACAATTCAGTGAAATGAATCAGACAACATGGCCTCCCAGGGATATAAATGCTTAGTGTTCAAGACATGAACATTCCCTAGGGCCCCCGTGCACAGAAATAATGTAATGGCAGAATTCCCTTTCTGATTGTCTCAAATAGGAATGGAAACAAGGAGCTTCCAGGATCTAACGTCGCCTCAGATCCTGCTTGTACTCCCCTCTTTTTGCTTTCCAGGCACGAGTGGGGGGGGGATGGAATGAGCTGCTCAAAACCTTCCGCAGAGTACTTTTCCTCTCATGTGAGTGTTCTGAAGGGGGAAGGCCTGTGACTCTGCAGTGGCTTTGCTCGCAAACCGAATCTCAACTACATCATCTCCAATTAGTTACTCAAGGCAAGTGACTGACGAGGACTTTCTCATCCATACTTGATGCCTCTTCAAACTCCAGATAGATGTGATGGCGTACTATATACCTTCCCTCGGCATGATTGCTGCTGCTGACTTTTTAAGACGGGGATTTCGCCACGGGTTTCACAACACGCATCCCCCAGGAAAAGTGGGCAATTTAGCTCGAACATCCTTCACGCCCCCCCCCCGATGCAGCGTCGCCTCCCCGGCGTCCCCCAACTGAGGTTAGAGCGGGACACGCTGACCCCAGCCCGAGCAGTGCTATGCCGACGCATGGAGCCAGTCTCTCCCTGGTGGTGAAAGCATGAAGGGAGGGGAGGAGGGCGGTCATTTAGAGAAAATGGCTATGTCTAGTGGTGCACTGTTTTTCCTCTGTGGAGGCCTGTGGGATGGTGCTGCAGAGTCTGTCACGGTCTGATTATTCTCAGACCAACATCGCTGTTTACTCGCGTGCCCGTGGTAATGCAGGCAGGTGGAGATGCATGGGCCCTGTATGCTCGCGCGGACTCAAGAGAAGGCCGCGCGCACACACACACACACACACTTGTCTGCGACTAAGAAAAGTCATACATAATCATTGTCTTCTAACTGTTTAGAAATTGTACATGCACACACGCAGCCACGCGCTATTCTGATTTTCCTCAATTTTCTCCCTTCGCCAAGAATTGGAAGCACGGAGACGCGCTTCTCTTTCTGCTGCCGGCGGGGGGTCTGTATTACCGTCGAAGTGGACTGAATTTCAGAGTGGGATTTCAGATTGGTGGAGGCAACTCCCAGCTCGGTGGTGGATGGCCGTTTGGATGGGTGGGATGAAGGAGGACTCCAGTGGAAAAAAAAAAGCACTGCAGCTCGCTCCACTGGAGACATTACTATACAGAATGACGGTAGGCTGCTCCGGGCTGAATGTGTGTGTCGGTGTGTCTATTTACATTTATACCCTACTGTGTAGCAGTGAGAGAGGGAAAGGGCCAGAGATTCAGACATTGAAAGAACGAGAAAGTGTATGACTAGACTCGCTGCCGCTGGCTGAAGTATTGGAGTAGCGAGCTAAAATTCATCTTCTCTCTAGTTGTTTCTGATGAAAGGTTGAATGTGAGCGGGGAACCGAGTTCTGGATAATGACACTGAGCATTTCCATACATTTCTGTCAAATCCGGTTGGAAACATTTCAATGTTTGCATGCGTCAAATAAGACGGACACTGTGTGAATGCTTAGATTCCCAGGGTCCCTGAAGTTATCTGAAAACCAGTAGCAGTAACACATTACTTAGGAACGTGTATGTACAGGTTGAGGTGGTTTGGACATGTTCAGAGGAGAGACTGTGAATATATTGGTAGAAGGATGCTGAGGTTGGAGCTGCCAGGCAGGAGGTCTAGAGGAAGACCAAAGAGGAGATTTATGGATGTAGTGAGAGAGGACATGAAGTTAATTGGTGTGAGTGAAGAGGACGCAGAGGACAGGGTCAGATGGAGGCGCATGATTCGCTGTGGCGACCCCTGAAAGGGAGCAACCGAAAGGAAAAGGAAGTGCAGCTATGATGTGATTACTTTTTTCAGTAACGAGCAGAGCTTACAATTAGAAATTCAGTACCTTCATTAGTTACTAATCCCAGTTAAAATTCTAGTACTTTGACACTTTTGGGGGGGGGGGGTTGACTTTTTTGCTATCTCACATGGAGGATGGAGGGGTGCTTTCAATTTCCTCTGTGTGCGTTCACAGGACAGGCTGCTGTGGGACGTGTTAGCTTGTGCAGGGTCAAGTGTGTGGAGACAGTTAGCTTTTACTGTAAGAATACAATTGCTCCTCCCCGGTAATTCAAAAGTGTCTTTTGCGTTTCCACCCAAAGTACGCGGAACTTTTATTCCCAGGAACTAGTCCCTTCAGCCCGTTGTTGTGCGTTTCCACAGCGGTCTAACGACCAGCGAAGATTAGGCAAATTACACCCATCACACAGCTGCACAACGCTACTGTTTGAACTTATTAAACACGTCACCTGCAATTCAGCCTTTGGACCTTTGCTTATTCTAACCTATGCACTCTCAGTGATGATGCTAGGTACGCGCCTTTTGTTTCGTCTGATGCGTTAAAATCCGAAAGGACGCAGTCAACGCCCTGTAGACGCCTCCAAGAGACGCAACATGTTTTCTCCCTAGTAATGCTAAATCTCATTGTGAACAACTAATTCTGGTAGGCTGGTGGAGAGTTGAGACGACGTAAGTATAAAAGTATGTAAGTATGGAAATACGGTTTATCTTTATGGATTATATTGAGGCCAAATTCCCAAGAAGACTCTCGACATATGATGCCTTTTATCTTGTGTTTCTAGAGTTATGTGTTTTAACGGACACTTAAGGAATTGTTAATATGTCATATTTTTTAAAGGGAGTTTGTCGTAACACTTTCCCCGTAGAGCGCAGGGAGCTTCTTGGTAATTCAAACTACTGATACGGTATGTAGCCTATAGTTTTTAGTGTTTTGTCACCGCTACAGAAACACCAGGTAACTGCTAAATTATGATAAGGTTGTCTGATGTTGACTGTGGCTAATTACTGGTTTGATTACTAATAATGTGTGTTTGTATTGATTACTAACGGTGGCTGATCAGGCTAATTATCTGTTAATTGTACTCGGTTTCTAACGGCAGAATGCAGTAAATGGTTGCCTTTTCTGTGCGTGTTTTTGAACTCCTTTCCTAATTAAACATGATGTGCTTGATGGTGTTATGACTCCATCATACTTGAAAGCTCAGCATGCTTGTTGCCCTTTAGCTTCCCTTTTTTAACATTTATTCACCCAGAACAAAGTTTAATATTTCGCTGCGTAATATTGCCTCTTTCTGTCAGCTGCTGTGTGTGTCTGCAGTGGATCTACAGACTTGGGATTTTATTTGTTTAATTTTCGGATACATTTTCAACATACGGGAATAACCATAATAATAACCATATAGGCCTAACATCAAACACGGGTTTAACACTACAATTTGTCCACAAACACAAATTTTAGTGGGAACCCACTCAATTTTGACCATCTGTGGGTCCCTGGGACTTACCACGTTGAAAACCCATCCACATCACTGCCCTCTCACCTGAGCTCACAGGTGTACAATGGTAGAGCATTGTAAACATTAGAATATGGTAACACAAGCCCTAACCGTTACGAGTCTTTTTACATATATAGTAGTATATTCTTTGTTTTCAGATACATGAAGGGCCCCTATACACACATGTGGTCCCACAACTACTTATTTATCTGCAGAAATGTAAATGTGCAAAATACAGCGTTTGTGTGCTCCAGCAGGAGACGTGGGACGGACAGGGCTGCGGTTGGTCGCAGGAGTAAACTAGTCTCTGCAGGCTGCGCTTCACGTGACCCGGCTGTTTCATATGGGAAAAGACATTGAAGAAAAAAATGTATGTAGCTATGTCACTTGCCCAACCCATTTGTGTCGAGACAGTGTTTGTCTTTCCGGATAGCTTGTGATGCACTAATTTAGCCTCAAGCCTCCGTCGGACAGCATCAAATGCATAACGGTTAGACTTATTGACTTTCTCGCCGCTACATTAGGGCAGCAGACACGTCCTCATAACTCAAGTTGAGCGCAAACCTTTTTGAAAAGTTGAATTTCGGTTCATTTCTGCATGGAGATCTGCCCAGGACATGAGCTTGCTCGTGACATTCCTTTAAATCATGAGTCATGGTGGTGGGAGGACTAAGGTGTACAAGTGAAGAACAGATCAAAGAACAGGCATATCACAGCCCAGCTTGCATTAGTTACATGGACAAGGATAATGAAGGTGGAATCCGTAAGGGGTCTCAAATCTCACTGAGCTGCACTGAAATGCAGGAGGCTACAATTAGCACGCTAGCACATGGAATCCGACATCATGGTATTCAATATTAAATCTGATTTTCTCTATTCAGACCTCACGTTGATGTGATGAGTTTTTGGAGCAAATCTTTAAAACATGTGATGGAATAGTTTTCAATTTCACAGCTCATCATTGGCTTTCCATTTACTTGTCCCTATTTCACTATTCACGAGAACACATGAAATTGAAAGCACTAACTGTAGCTATTTAAATAATTTCACCACGGTTTAACACAATTTAGGAGGACTTTAATAAGCTTTGTGACAAAAGGTGCCAATGACTGTAACCGGCATTTTGGAATTAAATTTATCATACTCAGGAAATTAACAATGTTTCTGAACAATTGCTTTTGAATAAAAAAAAATAAAAAAAAAGTGCTTGCACAGGAGGTAGCTCATTTTTTGTGTGTGTGTGTTATTTATTACTTCTGTGTTTTGGCTTGTCTTTATCACGGCTGCCAGTAATTCTGGGAAAAGGCTGCGTGCGCCTGAGGTAGGATTGACTGTGTAGGTGTTTGCTTGGGCTGGTGGTAATGTGCTACATGTATCACATCAGCTGCAGACGTGTGTGTGTGTGTGTGTGTCTGTGTGTGGCCATGACAGAAAGAAACCTACAGTATAAGCTGCCACCCCTGACATAGGAGTCCTGTAGGAATTGAGTAAATCCTATTGTAAATTTGCCTACTCCATGAAGATAATTGGCTTATTCCTGTGTTAAATAGCCGGTCCTACAGGACACTGACTGGGCTTAGCATGCTCCGTGTAGACAGTGTGTCTGTTCCTCTGCTTCTTAGGGACTAAGAGGCACATTACATACTGAATTATTGTATGACAATGATGAACTGATAGTTGCAATGCCCAGCCCAGTGCTCCTGTGCAGGGACTGACATGCACATGAGTCTGCAAGGGCACAAGTTCGATACCCACAAGGTGCCCCTCCTATATGGCTCTTGCTTCTTGATGTATGAAAAGTAGACTAGCTGGTTTAGGAACAATCTCCACATCCAGGACTTCAGAGCTACATTTCGCACGCCTCGTAATGCTCTCAATTTCTGGTTTTCATGCTCAAGTCTACACAACAGTTTCAGGCTTCTGTTGAGCTTGGATGTGGAGAAAGTGTTGCTTAGCCTTACCTAAATCATTATCCACACATCAAACACCATCTGGGTTTTCACTCCGTTACTTTGAAGATTCCTTCCTCGTCGTTCCTGTGCCTAAAGGAAACGCCGCAGATAAATGTGTGCGCGCACACATGCAAACGAGCTTGCATGTGGCTCGTTTTATGCCCGTTTTAACCCCGTAGTTGCTCAGTAACCACACTAACGGCGGTTGCCTCTCTGATTCTTGGCCTCTGGGCAACTGCTTAGTGATGAACCCGGCCCCAGCTGATCCAGCAGCTCAGAAGAGGGGGGGAGGAAAAAAAGCACCAAAATGCTCAAACCAGAAAATGAGAGATTCAGAGATGGATGAATTGTCAGCGGATGTGCAGCTGTTCGTGTCGGGGTGTGTGTGTGTGAGTGTGAGTGAAGCTAGAGAGCTAGCATGCATAATTCTGGGACATGACCGAAAACTGTCTAGTTAGAGTGCATCAGGAAATGGATGAAAGGGAGAATTCCCTGCACATGGTGAGAGGAGAGAGCTGGAGCTCAGAGTGCTTCGTCTGTGTGCGCGCCCTGATGGCTGCTAAGTTGAACAGAGCCAACTGAGAGCCGGCGACTACAATGACTTTTTAAACCAGTGCTCAGTGAAAACACGCCGGACATTCTGTGAAGTGAAACGGTTGAAACGCATCTTTTTAAAGGTTGACTGATGATATTGAGCGGATGAAATGGCAGCACCTCTGGGAGGGGTTTTTTTGAAGCTAAAAATACAGAAGCAAAGGGAGATGTCTTTTCGTGCTTATCTCAGTGTCAGATTACATTGATAAATATCATGATTTGTAGTTTGGTGCGATGCACTGTACCCTGTTGTGTATTAGAGCAGGCTGCCTTTTCCGACAGTGTTACGACTCTCTTCGAGTGTATTCTGCTGCACATGAGCACGTGTCCAGGTGGGTGTGCATCCGTGCGTTTTCCAGCCTCTCCAGAATCACAGGGTTGCGAGCTCCAGAGCATGAGGTTCATCAGTAGTGTAATTAATGTAGTGCGGTTCAGTTGTCATGTGTGGTATTTCAGCGCTGCGATGTGCTTGAGAAGGCTTTTTGATGAATGGCCAATTAGAAGCAGACTCCTCAAGCCTGGTGGCTGACTGATCTCTTTTTAATGGCACTCCTGTTTCTTTGATAAAACGCAAAATGAATCATCGATACCCTGGCCCCGAGGAGCACCGAGCACAGAATTTAATTGTAATTGGGTGTGTAGCAGCACTTTGGGTCGAGGCCGCGCGTGTGTGTGTGTGTGTGCGTGTGCGTGTGTGTGTGTGTGTGTGTGTGTGTGTGTGTGTGTGTGTGTGTGTGTGTGTGTGTGTGTGTGTGTGTGTGTGTGTGTGTGTGTGTGTGTGTGTGTGTGTGTGTGTGTGTGTGCACTTTTGTGGTAATGGTGGTCAGTCCCAGTCATACTCTGATGCACATGGCCGCCTTTCTGAAGCATTATGTATAATTCCCTGGTTATGTGTGTTCATCTTTATTCCTCTATCTACATTATCTGCATTGATCTACTTAATGGCCATTTCAGCCACCGTGTACGAGTACGGCAGCCCAGCTGTGTGTGCTTACAACAACACCAATCGAGGCTCATTGTCGCTGATTTTTTTTTTTTTTGGTGTTTGATTGCTATTAAAGTACGCTTCAATTAGGCCTGGCAAGTTTCCCTTCTGAAAATCCATGCTTAAACTGCGCTGCTGTGTTTCTGATGCTTTAATCAAAAAGTCTCATTTTATATGCATAATTAATGCAACAGAAATGAAAAGACGAGAGGGAAAAACAGCCTTAAACGTTCAAAGAACTACAAAGTCTCTTTTCTTCTTTATTTGCCAGTTTCTCCGGAGATGGCCAAGATGTATTTGCCGATCCGTCGGAATGGGGTGTCATGGCAGGGGAGGGGGTTGTTTGAACAGAAGCTGTGAAAACACACCGTGTAACAATTTCAGCGAGCAGCTAGCATCTTGAACCAAAGAGCCCACCAGGAGCTTTTGGACCACCCAACGGGCAGCAAAGATCTTTGCTACGCCTTTTATTTTTGCCGTATTTTCCCCGGCTCTCAGCCAGCGGAGATTACTTTGCTTCCCTGAGCAAAAAGAACAGGTTCAGAGTCAGGTGATTAGTGTTGTCAAAATGTCACCACATCCCCCGCTGATGTTGGAGGGCCGGGGACAATAATCTTATAATTCACTGCATGAAACTGTAGGAATGTGTCTCTTGTACCTGCCTGCAAATGGCCCATACACTATGAGCCCTCTGATTCTTAGGTCCATGTGAGCGTTCCTCAGCCTCCTTAGCCAGCTCCGCCGCATAATGCGACGCGGCTTCTAGCTTAAATTGCGAACCAGACCTTTCCCACTCGGTCACAATGGAGGCTTGCTCGGCAGGTAGGCACTTGGGGAGATACAGAGGGAATCTTATTTTGTGGATTTAGACTTCATAAACATCATTATCATCTCCCCGACCTTGAGTTGCCGCGCTGTTCAGCGGCGACCCCAATTTTGTCAGGAACCTTGAATGGTGATGCGCACGGTCTCTCGGGCACATGGGCAATCGAGTCAACAAAAAGCGTTTTTCTTCAGTGAGTGGAGTGTGTGGCACGTCGGCATGTGCGCGTTATGTGTGTCTGAGAGAGGGTGTGCATCTACGCACTGTACGTGCGCTGACTCAGTAATCTTTCTAGCCTGCTGCCTGGAACCGTCAGCATCTTTCCTCCAAACAAAGTTTTCTGACTGTGCCTCTGCCAGATTTAAACTATGTAGAACATTAGTGTAACAGCCCACGCTCTTAGAATACAGATTTGTTCTTGAGTGCACGCCAAATGGCCTCTATATTTTATGAGCCTTCTCTCTACTAACATACCGTCTTGAGACTAATTATCATGGTCGCGCTCAAACACAAAGCTCGTTTATTATTGCATTGACATCACATTTGTTTTGGCTTGGCCTACATGGCAGGAACTTCACAGCGCTACACAATGCTGGAATCCTGTTTTGAGCTTGACAGAGCATGCTTTGGATGGAGAATCTGTTCCTTGTTGCGTTGTACACAGTGTTAGGCAGAAAGGTTGTTTGTTCTTCACAGTCTTGTCACTTGTCTCCCTTCAAGTGGACTGTAAATATGTTTTCCCTTTTTATACGTGCAGGGCTTGCTACACACCAAGTGAGCTGTTTTCATTGGGGAGGCATGCCCGATTCTTGGGAAGCAGTTTTCCTCTCGTGTTCCTGGCCTAGAAATGCCTTGATACCTTTTTTTTATTATCATAATACTTTTCCCCCAGCATATTGTATCTGTACACTGATGCCAGCTATTTTTATACATACCGCAAAACTATTAATAAAAGCCTGAGTAATGTTGGTCTGAAAAATGGAAATGGTACATGAAAGAGGAGTTGAACATTTAAAGGAGCTTCAAGTAATTGACGTATAATAGATTTGTTTAAGATTTAGGATTTTTTTTAAACTATGTTGAGTGGAAATTAAAATATAATGTTTTGTGTATTGCAAAAGGTATCGCAGACTGTCACATTGTTTAGGGATTCATAACCGATCCCATTTCTATATAACATTAGGCAATTTACCGATCGACTAAAACTACAGCCGTTCATTAAGCACGCTATCTTATTCCTCTCTAGTGTCATAAGCTCGTCAGCACCTGCCCCAGCATGCACTGGGCAGAAGGCAGGAAACATCCCGGGCCGGTTGCCAGACGCTTTCGCAGGGTGAGACCAGGCAGACGAGCGCCGATGGACACACCAACACACGAATCCACTAATAACAGAGGCAGAGTGTGAACTGTCATGCTTTCAGTGGACTCCCGAAAAATGCAATTTTGGTGTAATGTCTAGGAGTAAATGATTTTCACATGCCGGGCATAAAACGTGGCGTTGTAGGGACCACAAAAACTAAACAGCCTATGAATGAATGGAGGCAAAAAGGCCTCTTATAAAATCGCTGCTCGCCTACATCATAGCCCCTACTCAGCCACGGTAAACCCACAGAGGTGTTTTCAAACTGGCTGATTCGACCTGGTTGCTGTCAGGTTTTAGACAGAATGCACGCAGTCATCTCCCAGAGCCGGGCTCCTGGTTTTCTGAATCGTCGCCCGCGTCGCAGATCTGCGCCCATTGGCATCGGCTTCTGTCGGCTGGAGAAAGCAGGTCGACCAATCCTGTTTGGTAAGAAAGGGACATCCTCCTCCTGCATGTCAAGCTGCCAGGCTACATTTATTCTATACCAAATAGGAACAGAAAAAAAAATGGCGGCGGAAAAAAACAACAACTCTCAATTCAACATATTCCATCAGTGTGAAAAACGTTGACTGCTGCACAGCTGTCAGCTGAAAATAACACATACAATACACATGACAGCAGTAAAATAATGAGCCGCAGTTTATGTTTGTCTACACTAAATACAAACCAGATTCCACCGCTTCTGATCCTGTCGTCTCCCCTGCTTCTGCGTCTCCCGTTAGTTTTGTGTCACCCGTTAATTCTTACACCCCTCGAGACTTTTAGGACGTGTACGGAGTTCAGCGACCCCACCGATCGCCCAGGATGGCGCCGCCTAATCTAGCCAGCCGCAATAAGTTGAAAACACCTGTGTGGGTGTGCGGGGCTGTTGAGGCTAATGTTGCTGTGCTCTCATTACTCCGTGCCACCGTCAGCTAAATGAATAGTTAATACACACTGACAGATCTATTTCTGTCTGGAGAGGGGTTGAACTATGTATCACCACACACTGGATGCCAATAATACATTTAATCTTGCTGCAAAGGTCATAAAATGCAAATTGCCGTTAGGCGTGTTTAAAGGGTATGTGCAACCTTGATTTCTGCCCGTCTCGTCCCAGCCAGAAGATTTTTGAACTGCAGTGTAGGGGACAATAATGAGAAGATAACGGAGGTCCTGAGCCTTACCAGTTTGAACCTCTGGCTTGACTTGGATTACAATTACAGAGGAATAAACAGTGTACCTTTTTTTATTTTTATTGAAAAAGCCCTGCACGGTAGGGCAGGTGGTTTTCAGCAGAACTCAGCTTTCCTGTGGCTCCGCTCTGTTTAAAAACCATGAATGGCACCCCATCTAAAAGCCCGCAGCAAGGCATAAATTCCAGTATAACACAGCAGGAACATATTGTTCCTATAGCTGCTCGACAGCTCTCCTTATCCACGGGTAAATAAATCGTAGGTAGATCCAAACGTGGTAATTGCGTGTTATCGTGTGCCTGACGACGGAGGTAGTTTGCTCACCTGTTGCCGGCGGCTGTACTTCAGATGCTTTTCATTGTGGCAGCGTCCGCTCTGCCTCCTCTTTGTCATCCATGACCACAGGCTGTCAGTGATGACTGCTGACGTTCAGCTGGCTCCCAAATATTGGCTACTGAACTTTATTGCCATTTATGGCCGAACACTTTCCAAATGGAACCTTTTTGTTCCCGATCGGGGCAGTCGAAATGCCTCTGGACACCTAATAATAATTTTCTCTGGCAAAAATGACTGGCCTGCTGCACCCCCGATATTGGCTTCAATATACCACATGTATCAGCTGTGCTCTTCCACTTCTTGACTGTGTTTGGTGTGTTTTGAGTGTCTCACGCTGACGCGTGTCTTCAGTCGTCGATTCGTTCCTGTGTTGTCCCAACACCAGACACGCTAACATATTCCACTGTTCTACTTTTGTCACCCCAGCTTTGCATGCGTCCACGCAGATATGCTGGGACATACACAACATGGCAAATGTCAGCAAAGACAAAAGTATGCACACGATCAGATGCTCCTCCGATCTTTGGTTGCACACACGTACGGCGCACACAATCACAAGGCTGATGAGCATCCCCCGCCGTCGCCATACTTACTTGCAGGGGGAACAGCTGGAGATCAAGCAAATGTGTAGGGGGAGTGTGTGTGTTCCGGCCTGACACATCTGGGTAAAGCGACATGAGGGGGTCCTGACAGATATGGGCTGAGTGAGAGCCTGCTCCTGTTGTGTTCTGTCATGCTGAGGCTTCTTCCACATGCCTGCCTTCGACCGTCTGCTTGATATGGAAAGCTGCCGCTAGCTGTTAGGTAACCTGATGCTAGGGTGTGTTGATACCATGCTGTTATAGGTGAAAAGCGCCAGCGTCGGTGCAGCGTGGCCTCGGCCGTGTGTGTGTGTGTGTGTGTGTGTGTGTGTGTGTGTGTGTGTGTGATGACCATTGGGTCCCATGGAGGGTGAGACATTGAAAGGACACAACATGAGGGCGTGAGAAGAGCGGCGGCGGTGGGAGCGGCTTTATGTCTTTGCTTGCGAAAGGGACAGAAGGTTCACTTGATGAATGTCAGCCTCAGTGCATCAGTGGGTGACCATGGAGATGACATAGAAAGGCCTCGGTGACCACAAACGACTTCCATTTTTGTGTTAAATTTTCTCAGTTTCTTTTGCCACCATTTGCCACACGGTTAGCTCACACTTCGAGTATGTCTGTGTTTAAATGGGACTTCTTTTGACTGTGCGAGCTTGCTTTGGTGCATGTGTTGTGTGTAGGGGTGTGTGTGTGTGTGTGGGCTCCCAGTGGGGATTGTATTTCGGTCGGTCAAGCCTGACAGATAACATCCTCAGCGTGCTCGTCACATCTATTATTGAGGGAACGGGAAATTGATCGGCTCTATTGGTGAATCTCTGCCACTGTGCTCCCTCCGTTATTTGTCCTCCACCCGTTCCCTCTCGCTGTCCGACTCCCCGCTGCCCTTGTTTTCAGTCATCCGGTTACTTTTCGTCCTCTCTTTCATCTCTCAACCTTCCATTGCCTGTCGCAGTCTCTCAACAGCTTTCTCCCCCTCTTAAAATTGTCCCTGTTTTTTGGTCTTCTTACTCTTGAGCCTGGTGTTTTAAGTAAAACGTTAGGATGCAGATGACCACGCTGTCTCACATATCTCAATTGCCAGCGTAATTTGACTTCCAGTTTTCTGGCAAGCTCTTCTTCTGTTGAAGTTGTTGTTCCACAGTGTCTCAACACACCCGACTGCAGCTTGCACAAGTGCGTTAGGGCCCTGTTCGCCCTCCTTCCCAGCCTCCCTGCGCTCTCTCCTCATCAGCTAGAAATCACGACTCCGGCTCACCTTTGATCGCGCTCCCTGGGAACTCTTCATCGCAGAAAGTCAAGTGTCTTATCTTTGTTGTGTGACAATTCAACGCTGGCAAAGACCACGTGCTGCCAGCCAACACGGCTGCTTGCGCCCCGAATATGCGGTGCGGAGAAGAAGAAAGCCTAATTTGAGCTCAATTCATCGTGGCAAGATTGCCCTGCATTTATTGATAATTGCTTTTTTCCGTTTAAAGGGATGGCGTTTAAACCGTCAGTCGTGTAAACATGAGAGATGCAGCTGTTGCCGCAATTAACTTCTCACTTTCCCTAATGAAAGGATTAATCCGCCAGCAAATCTCTCGGCTTCCTTTCAAATGCCAAGCCTCCATTCAGAGCGCTGCCAGTGGAAGAAAGGCGGCCCGTGTCGAACAAAATGGGACTATCTATAACCAGAGCCAAAAGTCACATTCATCAGCTCAGCCTGGTGTCACATCATCAGGGTCCCTTTACTGCTGTGGAACAAGAGAGACCCTTAACCAACTGCTGTTTGATGATTTCCTGGGCGCAGCCTCTGCAAGCGTCTGTTTTCGCAGGCAGGCCTCTCCACAGTGCCACGTCCGCCCCCCGCCTACCCGCCTTTTCTTCCCCCTCGATCCAGAGCTCGAATCTCTGCACTCAGCCCTCCAAAAACACACCATCGCCTCTTGTCAGATGCCTTTGGAATGGACGACAGGGAGTGCTTTACTCTCCGCAGACAGTTGAAAGCCAGAAAGTGAATAGCTGTCTCCTGTTGGAATAAGATGTGTCTGGGCCAGACGGGGGTGAGTGACAGCCTGTTGAGAAAGGAGGCGAGCTTAGGCTAAATCTTTGAAGCCATTGATCCGATGTATCGATCAGTTTTTGTTTTCTTTGCAACACAGGGGCAGGTGTGGCGATGACCAGATAGATCAAATCCATAACGAATGCCAATCACTCTTCGTTTCCTGGTCTAGCCAGTGATTGGAAACAGGAAGCGCTTCTTGCCACCGTCAACGTTTACTCAAGCTTGTTATTTAGCTGATAGGTTTAGAAAGTGAGCTCACTCTTTTTGCACTGGCTTTTTTACAAAGAAACCGTGAGTCCCGATTTCCCCATCTGGGTCCATGTGGCGCTGATGATGCAGGATGACAGTCCCCAAAACCGTCCAATGAACGAGCACACCCTTTGATCCATATAAATCCATGGTGGGTTTGTAATAAGTCAGTGGGAACGTGAACCGGGCCAGAAGGCAACAATGTATAATTTCCTTCCTTGGCCTAGACCAAATGAACCGAACTACAGGTGTGAAAGTGCCCTTAGCTCGGGTATTTAGCCGCCAGCAGAGTGTGACTGACAGCCTTCACACCAGCCTAAATGAACCCAACCACTCGGGCAAATGTTATGTTTGCACTGACCAAACAGGTTAGCTGGGAAAGCACCCTTAAAGTTTAAAAGACGGATAGTGGATAGAATCAGTTTTCTCCTACGAATATTACATGAATGAACTAATTTATATGACTTCACCCAACTCCATAGCCCGTGGTTAATAGTCTATTGATTGAAGAGCTCGGACCTTGAATGCTCAGTTTTAAGTGGCTGATCTCTTATTTAAATACTCATCTCTATGGCGGTGGACCCATAACAATTGAAATTCATTATTCTGTCTTATTTGTTTAGCTATTTTGGGATCTGTAGCCTATTTATTCTCATTTCTATTCAATTTGCATACATCATTGAAACAGTGTGTGCGGTGTGTGTTGTTTACCGAGGTAAGTATTACAGGTTGCAACTCTCAGACTGACTATGTACAAAGGCAGCTACAGAGAGAAGGACTTTTATCTGGGAACAACACGGACTTTTTATTATGCATTCTTGTGCGTTTGCGTCTTGTGTGCGGTTTGTTCCGCATGAGCTAAATGAAGTGATATTTGAAGGGGGATTAAGTACGAGCCGGCGTGCAGATTCATAAACAGCTATCGCCTTGATCCTTGGCTCGCGGACCCCTTTATCTTTGTCATTACTAGTGTCTCCATATCGCTGTCTTTCTCTCCCAATCCCTCCGTTATAATCCCAATTTAGAGCTCCTCCTCTGACCACAGCAGTAGCCAACTCATTTTAAACCCCAAGATTACACAACTGCCCTTCTCCGTATCTCAACCTCTTCATCTCTCACTCTCTCTCTCGCTAATCCAAGTATCTTATCTCTCGGCTTTGACTGTCTCCCAACTGTCCACCGTATTCTGCCATCCCCCCCACACACACACACCACCCCCCTTCCCTTTCCTCCTTGACTTTGCCTTTGTGCTCTCTACACCACCCCGTCTCTCCCCCTCTTTGCACATTTAGGGCTTCAGACGGAGTTTATTGGTATGACAGGCGATCATCAGCAGAAGCTACAAAGCGTAATGGGTGCATGCACGCACCCACACATGCATGCTAGCATCCGTAGTTCAGCAGATAGAACGCACACACACACACACACACACACACACAGCCTCTTTCACAGCTGAATGAGCATCCACTCCCAGCATGCTCCCTTCTCTGTCTGTAAAGGAAGAGAGAAGGGGAAAAAGTGGCTGGCTCGGACCTCAGCAAATAGAAACTAATGACTGTCTGATTAATTCATTAGCCTGACACTTTATCATAGCTGTTTACTTTTTTATTATAGACCCACCCCATATACACACTCTGCTCTCAACACTCTGGCTTTCTCTCCCTCGCTTTCTTTTTCACTTTGCCTCCACAGCCTAAGAAATAATAGCAAAGATGATGATGTTTTTGAGGCGGCCAAAGCAAGATGATACTGTCCCGGAGTGCTCTTTGGCTGGCCCTCAGTGTCTCGTTTTTTTCTCATCTCCATCAAATCCTTTGTCTTACTGGCAATCTCCGGTCTCAACTGGCCAACTGTTATGGAGGCAAAGTCTCTTAAAAGTCTGATTTGGCGGAAGACAAGTTAAACCGGGACCTATTCCCTTGCAGCCCTCTGTGAATTCCGATTGATCCACTGGCTGATTAGTGATTAACCGGGCACTTAATTCTATCTTTAGTGAAACCTGGAAAACAAAGTGCTTTGCGGAGCACTCCAGTTAGCCAAGGAGTTTGAAGAGCGCGATGAAAGAGCAACCGGCTGTCAGACAGGCTTTCCATCTCGAGGTTAGCTAACTTGGCGCACGAAAATGAGTAGCGCAAATGGATTTGAAGAGCGAATGAGCGGAGCAGAGAGAGCTGTCCTAAATGAGAACAGTCACCTGTGGGGAGTGATAAGAGCTGGCAGATGGATAGAGCGATAAATAGACAGATGGGTGGTTAGATAGATGGAGGGCGCTGATTTGCCGAGATGAAGAGGTTGGGAGAGAAGATGGGCAGATGGGGTAAAGAGATATGGTAGAAGACAGACGAAACTTTCTCCCTGTGCAAACGCTTTAAGGCGCAGTCGTCTTTCGGGCTTGTTTCGCCAGTCGGTCCGCCTTCTCTCTTTCCCCCTCCATCGTTTGGCCTCTGTCCCCACCTTAACCCCCCCCCCCCCTCCCCTCGCACTGTCTTCGTCTGAGCCACCACTGCACTCACGGGATATTTTTAATAGAATTAGGCTGCTCTTGTTATCAGCGGAGCGGGTAGCCACCGAGTGAGGCGAGATTGAAACAGCGATTTCCAATTTGAGATTGTGTCACACACATCTCCCTGTGCCCAGATAGCATCGCCGAATCACCGCCACCATCTCGCTCACTCACTTTGTCCCTCTTTGCCTCTCTCTCTCCCCCTCTTTCAGACATCTCTCGCCGGATATTTTAGCCCCGCTCGGGCCTTCCGCACATGCGAGACTAACATCTAAATGCATACATGCTCCCTCTCTGTCGCTCTGGATTCACTGGCTTCTCCTGACAGTTTATCTCCTTGTCTCTTTCGCTCTCATCCGGGCCGCGTGCAGAACACATCTCTCTTTCTCCTCCCGGGCCCTGTCCTCGGACTCACTTAGTGCCTCCAAACGCAGCTCCGCGTTCGCTCTTTTCCTCTCCTCCTTTACACGTTGTGTTCGTGTCTTTCCCACTCCTCCCACACTTGTTCATTCCTCATACCTCCAACTCTCTGTGCGCCTTCGCTCGTCTCCCGTTATTTCGCATCTCTCCTCCCACACCGCCTCCTCTTCCTCCATCTCCCCTTCACCAATTCCCCCTCCCCCCTTCTCTTCTCATCTTGTCCAGTGTCACTCTCTCTATCCCCCATGAATATTTCTCCTCCCTTCATCCTTCATTCTCTGCTCCCTCTCCTCAGCCTCTCTCCTCTTCTGCCTCAAGGCGTTGGATCCCTTTGACTTGTCTTGTCAGGTCTTTGGATTTCTGTCTCACCTCTAGAGATATATAGTGTGTGTGTTCATGCAGTACAGTCCTCATTGCTTGTGGCCGTGTGTGAGTTTGTGTACGAGCCTGTGTTTGAGAGGCGAGATTGATGCTGCTGCTGCTGTGTGTGTGTGTGTGTGGGGGTGTTTGTCAGCTCCTTTACTGCTTCCCATGGCCAGAGAGTCTTTCTTTTCACCATCATACCACAACTCCACCTTTCGAAAAAGCTCGACAGAAGTGCTGCCTTAAACACGCGGCCCTCCCTTAATATCCTCTTCCATTAGCCAAGCCAGCTGAGCAACCTTGACTCCCCCACTCCATTTTCTCCAAGATTATTCTTCTGCATGCCGACGTTTCTTTCATCACAATAATTGCCAAATCCACGATGTGTGACAGTTTCTTATTACGCACCCTCTCATCGTCTTTGTGGGGATGAATGCAAAATTTGACCGGTTGCTTGCTAAGGTTTGACCCCTCCGCTGAAATGTGTGTCTCTCTCCTTGTGTCCCACCTATGGAATAAACTTGGACTTCTCTTGTTGTGCTGAAGGTTGCAGTCTATGCGAGGACAGGTCCTAGGTCTTCGTTGTAAATAGATTGTGTACATAAAAGAGTGGATAAATGAAGCATCATATGGGCAGTAAGCCTGCCCAAGCTTTTTGAATTACGCAAGTTTTGAACATGGCTTAATAGTTCAGAGACGCACAGTAGAAGGCTCCAAACTAACTAGTTAGGCACGAGCGCTTGCGTACACCCACATGCATGCACGGATGCACATGTACGTGCAGCCGCAGGAACAAAGAAAGTGCTCTCCTTTCTTTCATTTGCTCAGCTATACTTTAAAAACATTCAAATGCTGTCCACTTCTCATTGTCGGTGTATAATAAGAAGTGGAAAGCATTGCAATGTCAGCTGAGAAACGGCCGCATGCACCTGCGTGAGGTCGTATGCGTCCCGTGAGCTACACTAGCACCAGTCGTATGTTGTGCTTTTAGATTTCGCTTCTGAGCAGGTTCACATGTTGGGGGGAAAACAAGCACTGCTCTGAGATGAAAACAATTTCTCGCTTAATTGCATTCATATGTCCCCTGGCTAAAGTAACTTTTTTACCTTAAAGATTGCTTGAGGCGTTTAATCAAGTAGAGGGAGAGTCGAGAAAAGGGAATGGGCTTCTGGGCCGATAAACACCGACCACCCACCCCCCCCCCCCCCCCCCCCACCCACCCCCATCACCAACAAACACCGCATCTTTTTTTTATTTTTTA
>CM022487.1:6871548-6883904 GCA_011952105.1 Coreoperca whiteheadi | reverse complement strand
AAGAAAAGAAGTGCATTTGGCAAAATGATTCTTTCCTACATAAATGTTGCAGTTTGATGTACCATGAGTTAGCTTGAAGCTAATTCGGATCCGCAGTCCCTCGGCAGGCCACAGTGAAAACATACACCCGATGACGCACGACGCTAAACAAACAGGACACTTAATGTGATCATATACACACATACTGTATATACACACACACACACACACACACGCACGCTAATATACTGAAGTGAGCTGTTTAGTCATGAATGATGAGCTTCTGATGGGAGTGATTTGATTACACCGGTTGTTTGTCCTCGGATGTCTTACCCTCCACCTCTTTCTCTCTCTCTCTCTCTGCTCTCTCTCTCTCCCCTCCCACCGCGGCAATCCATTTCCCTCTGAAAGTGACACCTTAAAAGGTTGATAGCTCTTTGGCCAAGTCTCAGAGCCTCAGATCGATGGCTGGCGGAGAGCGGCGTCGAGGTACAGCGTGCGTCTCGCGTCTCCAGCCACGGGGGGGTTGAAGTCAACACACCAGGTGAAGATGCTTTTTCGATTTGCTGCCGCCGCATGATCCTCAGGTCCCTGTGGACGGTAAATGGAACGACCGGTGGCGCGTTTTAGCCTTGTCCACCGGTGTTCTGAAACCAGGCGGGGCCGTGCTGTTTTTATGGAGACTTGTTGGAGTGGAGTTCACACCACCGTACGGATAAAGGGACACGTGTGCGCGCACACACGGAACACAGCAAAAAGTCAATCTCAGGAAAATTCACAGTTCCAGTAATGTACTCTGTTTAATTACATAGGACAAAATCTCTGGATTTGTTTCTTTTTTTGCCAAGAAAGATCCCCTCCAACATTCGTTCCCCTGCAGTTTCTTATTGCGATAAAATTCTCCCCAGAAAACATTATTTTGCAATCAGAGAGCTCATTCTGGCTCCTATAATTACTCTACCTCTTCTGTTCAGCTCACTGCTCCTGAACAAAGTAGCAGTGAAAATGGAACCCATTTTTATTTTGACAATGGCTGCAGAGGTGTGCAGCTGATTGCGAGGCGCTAAGGCAAAGTCAGTCTTTGTGTCTCTAACCGACCCTGTGGTTACCAGTGATCTATGCACACCACCTGGCTCCAGTTCAGCTCCCGCTGAGACCCCAAGAGGAGGCTCTCCCGGCCGGCTCTGCTGCTTCCCTCCCCAAAGCAGCCTGGGCTTGGCCTCCGTATGCAGCCAGCCTGGCCTTGGGGGAGCCGAGAGCTGTGGAGCATGGATGGATAACTATCCAGGGTTAAAGCCCACCTTGAGGTGCAATGAGCAGCATGGGAGAGGGTAGCAAAGGACCCCTGGAGGTATGGAAAAGGGAGTGTAGCCAGAGCAGTCAGCCAAGCCTGTTTCCGCACCGGCTCTATACACCACAGGGCCTGTCACACGATCAAACCATGGAATCAGGGACAAGTAGTAGGGAGAGTTAAAAAAACCAAAAAAAAAAACCCCACACGTTTCCCCATTAGAGACACAATTTCCCCAACTCTGCAGCTTTATTCTCACATTCACAAGTCGAGTATCACTGTCAGTGTAAAATGGCAGAGTTGAGATCAGGCCGTGTTAAAGTGTGAACAGTATAAATATTCATCAGTTTAGTAGTGAGCAGCGGTGTGGAGGAGAGGCAGTGAAGGATCTCGGAGGGGGAACTGAGATTTTCTTTTTTAACACCTCACTGCTGTGAGACGGGGTATTATTGTGTCAGAACGTTTGCTCCTCTACACTTTGAAATGTCATCCCTGTAACTATAGGTTAAATCTATAACCACCTCTTTCCATGAGGACTCTTTCTCCTGGACTCTTAGAGACCAGACCGGTGGCTTTGTGAAGCCCCCTTTTTGTGCTCAGTTTATCACAGGGCCCACAGAGGGAAAATGCAGGCTTTTAGTCCACTTTCATACAGCCGGATGATGCGGCGCCTCCTGCCGGTGCGCCCACCCCCCACCCCCCACCCCCCTGCAGGCGTTGGATTGCGACCCAGCATGCCGGGCCTCTGGGCCTCTCCTCTCTTCTGAGAGAGATACGAGTGCGCTCACCTCGTATCTCTCCATCTCCCCGAGTCTTTATCGCGAAAAACACAGCACACCACGTTTTAATCATGCCCCCAAATAGAAGACACTTTTCCAATTAATGGAACTGCCGTCGTGAAGCACTGTGACTCTGTGAAGAGTATTGGCACAATAAGCCACCGCTGCCGCTTGATGTATGACCGCCTCACAGGTTTTGAATGTGAACATAATTTTTGAAATAGAGAAATCCGTAGTGAATGGAGGGCTATTGGTGAGGCAGCAAAGAGGGGAAAGTGAATAAGTAATGCTCCGGTGAAGCTGCTGAGTGGCCAACAGTGGATGTCTGTGGTTGTACTGGGCAGATCTCCGGCATGAATGTATGGAATTGTATGAATGTGAAGCAGGGTATTACTAAGAGAAGCCTGCACGCTCAGCAAAAAGCTGCCGCGGATGAATAATAAAGGGTCAGAAGCTGTTGTCATCACTCTAGATTGTGTCATTTAAAATCAGAATCTATTGATAGGTCATTCGGTCACACAGTGCACAGCGTCTGTTGTCCTTCCCAGGCAGCCACTGACTTATTTCCAGCAAAGGAATGACTTTAAAGGGGGCTTGGAGTTCCTATTCCTGGCACCGTAAATAGGGAAAGGAAGTTTAGCAATAAATGGAAGCACTGCAGAGTTTCACTTGCTTCTGTATTGGCGCTTTATTTCAGGGATATATTTCCCAGTGTGTATTTATAACTCCGGGCTCATTCCAGCTTAGACAGGGACCTATCACTTTTCCCAGAGACACAGCCCGCAAACACACAGCGGCGGTGGGGGAGACATAGCGTTGTGTGTGTGTGTGTGTGTGTGTGTGTGTGTGTGTGTGTGTGCGCGTGCGTGTGCGTGATTATATTTGGGTGAGGAGACATAGTATACGCTCTGAGTCATTTGTACTCGAGTGCAAATGTATGTGTGCACTGTCGTAAAGAGGGGCATTCAATCTAAGCCGCTCGTGCGTGCGCACACCCACAAGAGCATAGCGTGCAAACGGCAGACACCCTCATGCCGCAGCTCTTCATGCAACTTGTGCTTCATATATTAACTTGCCCTCCCACTCCATCAATCAGCTTGACACCAATCAGCGTGAATCCGCTCTGCGTAACATGTTTATGAAACGAAATAATTTTCCCATTGCCTCACTAGCCTCAGAAATACGCTGAGCATTTTTATACCTGGCTCTCCTTGAAGGCACACTCCTTCGAAACAGAATTAAGAGGGAAATGGCTTCTCTCCCGCGCTGACAGGGAAGGTTGAACAGGCATATTAACCAGAGGTAATTGAATGTAGAAGTAACAGTGCACAGTTTAGCGCTGGGATTAACCCATGCGCCTCTGCTCCCTCAACCAAGCTGCGGTAAAGAGGCTGGTGGTGCCGCTCCCCCTCGGTAAGGAAGGAAGTTGTTGTGCTGGTCTGGAAATATTTAGAGTTTGGGGCCTGCGAGACTGCCATAGTTCAACTCAGTTCGTTGCTATTTATCATGAGTGACGGGGCGGGGAGTGAAAAAACCTCGAACACCTTTCTGCGTGAGCAATGGAGCTGTCTTATTACCCACAGTTAGGAAACCAACTGGGTGCTTACTAGAGTTCTTTTCTGAAAAAGACAGAAACAAGTGCCGGCAATTCATACCCGCTTTCATTTCCAGCCTATTTGGCTCTTCTGGGGGGAGATTACATTATTCCGAAGGAATTAGACAGCACAGAAGAGATGTGAAAAGTGCAGATGTTGGATTTAATCTTGACTCGTCCGTGATGATACAGCTTGCTGACATTTGCTGCAGCAGTCTTGACTCGGAGCCCGTTTTGCAACCATTTTTTATTGTTACATTGAATCTGACAGGCAAAAGCAGATATAACCTTATCATGCTAAGGTCAGGATCTTTTCAGTATTCCGCGAGCATTTGAACTCTTTGAATCTCTTTTTATTCAGTTTTTTTTTTTGTCTCCATAACTTTGTGAACCTTAACGGCGGCGGTGTGGCTCCCGGAAGGTCATGCACGGGAGACATGTGCGAATTTGCGACCCGATGGCGATGTCAGAAACTGCCATGCAGTTAGCCGGTAATTGGTTTTGGAGCATAATAAAGAGAGGGGGGGTCAAGATCGCATGAGCGGAGTTTAACCAGTAGAAGGGGGAGAGTACACATAGCGAGCCGAGGTCAAAAGGAAAGGTATGAGAAATCCCATTTACCCGCTGCGAAGGCTACGCAAATAATCAAGACGACAAGAACCGAAAATAGAAGAGAGAAGAAGGTAGGAAGAGGGGACCGCGAGAGGCGGAGGGGCTGTGAATGAGAGCAGAAGTGAAAAGTACTCTAATTGCTCCAAAGGGATTTTGTCTTACAGATGAGTAGTTTCGGCAATACATAAAGCAAAATCAACAAGACGAGAAAATGGGAGGCGGGAAGAGTAGAAGGAACCAGAAACCGAGCTAGTTTCCACCAATTACGTTCATGTCAGTGTGCGTCCTGGATTCAAAATGCAACAACAGCCTGTAGGGGCCTTCACTCTCCCGGTGCACACGCAACATCTCTGCCCGCCTGCCACTCCAGCATTCTTTGCTTCACACACACACATCCACCCACACGCGCAGACGCTGTGTATGCACACATATCACGCTCACACGCATAATAATCTCATCACTCCTATCCAGCTTTGTCTCTCCTTGTCACCCACACACACACACACACACACACACACACACACACACACACACACCCACCCACCAACTAGCCAAACACATTCCCACCCAGCATCCACTAACGCACACACACACACACACACACACACACACACACACACACACACACACACACACTTAGGCACACACAAATCTCCTCTGTCACTTCCCTCCACTGTCTTCCAATTCCATTTCTCTCACTCTCTTCACCTCAGGCTCTCCATCCATCCATCCACCCCCTACTTGTCTCGTTCTGTCTGCACACACACACACACACACACACACACACCGCTGCCTGTGTGTGTGTGTGTGCGTGCGTGCGTGTGCGCATCTTAGTGCGTGCGCACCCTCCTCTCCTCTCAGATGATAGTAATAAGGCCGGTGATTGCCGGAGATGGAGATGAGGGATGGCACCTATTGATGAGCGTGCCTGTGACAGCCTGGCAGCAAGCTAGACGTAGGGCCTTCATTATTAGCGGTAACAATAACAGCAACACTTGGGCCTTAATTGAATGAAAAAGGCCGCCGGCAGCCTGCCTTTTCGAGCTGGAGTTGGGTGGGAGAGTTGGACAAGAAAGGATGGACAGGGGATGGGAGTGACGGCGGGGTAGAACGGGGGGGAAAAAAAAGATGAGGACAGAGAAGCTGGAAAAAAGAGAAGGGGGAAATAGAAGCTGGGAGATGGCTACAGTGAGGGAGGGAGTGTAAATGCACAGAGAGAGACGGAAAAGGGAGAAGGAAAAAAAACCCCAAAAAACAGGGAGACATGAGGTGAAGTGGAAAGTGTGAAAGGCAGAGGCCCAGAGAGTGCTCTGGAAGGAGCGTGACGAGGCGCGAGAGAGAAGCGTGGACGATTAGGACATTATTATTGAGTGGAGAGATGAATAAATAATTGACAACCTTCTGTTTGAGAGGGGAAGAAGGGAAAAACGAGGGCTATTAAGCGGGAGAGGGAAGCACAGAGAGGGAAATGCAGGCACAGATAGAAAACATAGGCAGGATTTGAAAGGGTTGGTTCACCCAAATCCCTAAACCCCTCCCACCTATTCTCACTTCACCATGTAGATAGTTTTCATTTTATTTGTGCAGGTTCTGGGAGTTCTGCTTCCAGCCCGATACAATGGAGGTGAATGGAATTTCATTCGTGGCGCTCACAGCACTGAAAAATCTAAAATGCATTACGAACCTTTGCTTTGTTGTTTTCGATTCTTTTTTCATGTTAGTCGGGGGTCTTGATGCTTAGATCGGGGTGAGTGCTCTACAAAGGTGGGTTGGGTATAAATATGTGCCAGTTTTGGGGGCGGTTCTTTGTAAGAAAAATTACAAAATTAGAGAGAATAGGGGAAACATTTTTCTTTCTGGGATTGCTCTTTATATTTTGGAACTCTTTCTCAATAATGGAAAAAAAAAAAGCATTTAAATAATTCAACAGCAACATCTCTGTGTGAAATCAGTGAACCAGTTGAGGCCCTGTCACACCAGAAAGTAGCACATCAAAATTCACCTCTGCTTTGCTCGCCAAATATGTGGTGCTAGAGGCTTGGTGACGTAGTGACCGCTGGCCGGGTAGTGAGCAGCGGTGTGGAGGAGAGGCAGTGAAGGATCTCAGAGGGGAAACTGAGATTTTCTTTTTTAACGCCTCACTGCTGTGAAACGGGGTATTACTGTGTCCGAATGTTTGCTCCTCTACACTTTGCCAGGCAAACTGCTGTAGCTGGCAAGCTAACGGCTACACACTAGCAAGATGGGAACATGCTAGCGCTAAATTTCTTGTTAGCTTGGTTGCTAACGGTACACTAAGCTCGCGCAGTTTATTCAGAAAACGTATTCATACCATAGACCCGCGTTCTCATAACTGTCCGCAAAACAAATGGTTTATACCGTTATGCAGAGGAGGGTTAAATAAAAGTGGGTGCTACAGCACAGCTAATAAGCTTCTTTCATTTTAGACTTTCCAGCTCTCCTTTTCCAAGGGCAGCACGGTCAAGGGAGCTGGCTCAACGGTGCAATATATCACGTGTCAAAGTTCACCAAAGTTGAACCCCTCGGGAAGAATTTACTCCGCCCCTGCGAGCGAATCCACATCCACTGACGTAAACTGAAACACTTTGCCATTTTAAATGCTGGTGTGACGGGGGCCTTGAGTCTGGGTAATCCACAGACCTCGCTGGCAACCTGTTCTGTAGAAAGCAAGCCAAATAAACACAGTATAGTCCAAATGCAAACAGTTCACGGTGAGGGTTGTTGGTTATCCCGACAAATAAGGACACCCTTCCTGGATCACAAGTTGCTGTTGACTTTTTCAGCGCTGTGAGCACCACACCCACACAGCTCCATTCACCTCCATTTTATTGCCGGTGCACCGCAGAAACCTCAAAACCTTGGCACCCAAAACCAACGTTTTTTGCGTGCCTACTAATAGAGGTCAGCGAGCAATTTCACTGATTGTGTGGCTAAATTTTTATGATGAAGGTATGAAGGTGATGGAAAAAAACAATAAAAAAAGACAACTTAATGTCATTTATTTAGTGCTTGTGCGGGTGTGGAGCTGCAGCGCAGTGTGTTCAGGGCTCTTGTCACCGCTGTGAGTTTGTGAGTCAACGTGAGATGGCAGTCAATCTGTGCCTTGCCCTTTTTGACAGACTTGATTTAGCAGCGTAATGGCTCCGCATCCAATGCTGCTAATCAAATTGTCACGGCGCGCCGCAAACATGCTAACAACGCGATGAGACGGGCCCAGGAATCACGATAATGACATCATCACTCATGTTAATAACGCGACGTGCTTTCCCGATGGCCTTTCTCCCTCTGCTGGCATTAAAAAAGACAGGGGGGAAAAAAAAAATCTGAACTGAGGAAAAATCAATTTTTTGCATCTGCACCTTGTTTCCGCTCCATTGTGGGAGAAGGAATTTATTAATCAGGGTCCAATCACACTCTGCCTGACATAAAAAAAAAATAAATAAAAAAAAAGAGAGAAGGGAAGGAGGAAATGGAAATGAGATTGTAAGGAGGAGAGTAAAAGAAGAAGAGGGCTCTGATGAAGCGAACTTGGGAAGGAGTAGAGACCAAACCAGAGGCAAGGGGGCTGAATATGGATAAGATAGCGATAATGTCTGGAGCTGAAGAATGGGAGGAAATCAGAAGGCTAGCAAAGAGACAGACAGGTGCAGAGGGGAAGCTCTCTGGTGGCGACTGCAGCAGCTGCCCTGCATTTTTTATAGCCGGCTTCACAGTGAGATGGCTGAGAGACACCGTGATGTGTCTCACCCATGTTCCTCTGAGAGCAGCCTTTCATTAGCCGGCCCCCCGACCCGAGGTGAAAGTGGGGGGCAGACGCAGTCAGGAGGAAATAAAAGTCGAAATTGTTTTGAGAAAGTTAATACTGAGGAAGTTGTTAGTGTATTTATGGTCCCTCTGAAAAATAAAAGCATTCGGTCTTTTGCTGCTGGGGGCTGTTATGATGGATCTTGGGTAATGGAGTTTTGATGGATGGAGTGGTGTCTGGCCAGTGCCGGGGTCTGAGCGGAGGGCGGGTACAACTGACTCCGCTGCATTGATATCATGACCACCAGAAATTACAGCATCCCCTGCTTCTGGCGCTCTACCCACCGCGTTTAAGTCTCTCGCTAAATTGTTTAGGTATGTAATATTGAATATCCCATAACCTTTTATAAGTGCTATAAAACGACTGCAAACCCTCAGAGACAAAAACCACAGAGGAGCCTCTGAAATCCACTTTCCCCATGATCTCAAACATCCAGAAATTCCCTTTTGGCCCCCCTCCTTTAAAGACTGCAATTAGGCAAGGTAAAATGATAATGTTTTTCGTCTTTAGCATCCCTTTGGTAAACATTGCCGTTAGGATCAATTAACCAGCGGCTAATGAGCAAAGAGGGGGTCTGCCTCAATATTGCACCATTGTTCATTGGCGATTTTTAATTAATGGCTTTTGAAGTAAAAATCGCAAAAGTTTTTAATTGTTTTTCTTTTGGGGGGGGGGGGGGGGGGGGGGGGGGGGGATCAGAGTGTTAATTATAAAGTAGGGGCTTTAAAGTGAGGAGGATTTAGACTTTTAATTAAAGAGGAATTCGGCGACCAACAGACTGAGTTCAATTGCCACGCAATCCCCCGTTATTCTTCCTCGCCCCTCTTCTTCCTAGCAGCCTGGCTCCCCTTCTGTTTTGCAGCCTTCCATCTTCTGCCACTCATCTTGCTCTCCCCTCACCCCTGTACGGTGTTGATGTCTCCCGCCTTGCAGGGTGTTGCTATCAGGAGCCGGATTAGGGACTTTGAGAGCGCCGCTCTCAAATGGTGAGGATGAGGCCCGGGTGGGGAGGAGAAGGAGGGCAAGGGGGACGGCTCTGTCACTCCGTCGGCTTTCCAAGATTGAATTAGTGAGCTTTAGACAAATCAGAGCCCTTTTGGACATGTTCACAATGTTGCTTTCTCCATTTCCCCCTCTTTTCTTCTCTCTCCGTCTCTTCCTCTCACAGCTTTTCCCCCCTCCTCCCTCTGTTTCTCCACCCCCCCCGCCCGCTCGCCCTTAATAGCGCATAAGATTGTTTTCATAGCAGTGATAAATTAGGCTGAAGTGATTAGCATGGTGTGAAACGTGATTACATACTGTAGCTTTGCTGATTTGTCGAACAGATGCCCTCTACCAGCTAGACTTTGGTAGGTTACTGTGTTAAACTCAGTCTCCCACACAGCTGGAGATCCCAGCAGACGTATACAGGTTAATTGCCTTGATTGTGGATATAGCTCCACCGTACCGCCGGGAATGCAACCTGCAGTCCTTAGGTTTGTTATTGCGGTAGCTGTTAGGAATCGCACACCAACACGCACGCACGCGCACGCACACGCACGCACAATCCAGCCGTTGCATAAATGAGGGAGGACTGAAAAATAGTACCAGCTGGGGAGCAGCAATGACGTGGGATGTTGTGGCGTTGAGTCATGCTGCCGTCAGTTTTGACTTCAAACACGGATGCCAAAGTTGTTAAAATTAGAATATAAGAACACAATATTTGCCAGTCATCAGGATTAATGGGCCCGTGGTGTGACTTCCATCAGCAGCAGTAGGACGTGAGAGAAAAGTGCCGTTATTTTTCGAGGAGTCCCATCAGCAGGGGTGGAATAACGTGAAAGAATAATAACTAGAGAAATGGCTGACCTCCTGTTGTCTCGCCGCTTCCGCCCGTGTTGCTGTGATTACGCCAATCACTGTCATTAGCATTCCCTGCGATTAATGTGATTTCTCATGCTTTGTTGCATGCATGCTAATGACTAGCACCCAGCTCCCTTCCCGTTTCAGCGGCACACAGTATCCACAGCTTAACCCAACTCCTCAAGCTGTACTGTATTAATACATGCCTCGCAGCCGCCAAATCCACTCCCGATTAAGGCGACAACCTGACCCAGCATTCATCTACGCCGTAATCAGCCCATACATCCATTTGAGCTCAGTGTGATTCTCGTCTCTCATCCGTCGTTCTCTCTCCTTAACTCCTCTCGTTTCCCCCTGTTTCTCGTTTTTTTCTCCCCCGAAAAGGGCAGAAAAGAGGAGGAGAAGGAGTTGGGATTACCAAACATCAATCTCTCCCCTCATCCCTATATCTTTTTAACTTTGTTGCTTCTCGTCACGTGCGCGCTCTTCTTATCGGTTCATCCCACTCCCGCTAATCTTAATTTTATTTTTATTTTTTTATCCGCTACCTTCCCTTGCTCTCTGCATTAAAGGCCTTTTGTTGCCTTTATCCGACCCTCTAACATTGCCACTGTGACCGTCTTCGCATGCCGACATTAGCATTTAGCTCAAAGCGCTGTTGTGCTTTGAGTACAGCCTCAGAGAGCAAGCTAGCACGGCAGGGTACTCAGTCTTGTTTTAAAACGCAGCAGCTCACGGTTCAGCAATGAATGTTACTTCGATGGCACTCTTAGTGTCAAGGTTAAAAAAAAAAAAAAAAAGCAATCTTTCTTTAGCCTTGCTTTCGTTCGTCTACTCGGACTGTTTTCTCGAGGGGCAGTACTGCCAGCCCGGACTTCTGCTTTTTTGTTTTCTTGAACTTGAAGGCTCACTCGACTCAGGAAAGCATTCGTCACGATTATGCTGCCCTGATAATGAGAGAGAGTGGAATTAATATTCATTTGTCGCCACCCCCCCGTCCACTGGGACTCTAAGATGTGAATGGGTGCACTCTGGTGTGGCACACAGGCTCGTGTACATGAGTCCGATCGAAGTGCGATTCAAAGTGAACCTGCATGGCACTACATGGAAACTTAGTGAGCTAGTCAACCGTGTAGCTCGACGAGTACGGCCTTTATTCTTGTTGAACGTAACACCATTAGTAGTAAGATCTGGGTGTCAAAATGAAGACGCAACGCTGTAGAGGCAATCCAGCATGAGGAGCATTTAGTGCACAGGGATGTTGTTTTCCCTCTGTGGCACTTGTGGCCAAGGCGGTTTCGCTAATTAAGTGGAGGAGTGTGTTTTTAGTCACAAATGACTTTTACTGGCACAACTTGGGGGGGGTAAGGCAACATATTTAGATTTTTAAAAGAGCACCAAATTACACTGGTGGTTGCTCATGCATTGCATTTGTTGCTGTGCTTCTCCTGAGCGCAGTCTGTGCTTTTAAGTAAAATGTTCCACTGGCGGTTTGAAGTTGAAAATAACATCAGGTGCGCATTGGACAAAATTGCGCCCCCCGCCCCCCCCACAGCTCTGACACAGAACCTTGTGCGTGGTGGAAGATTAGAAGACAAAATTGTACATAAAGTGCTTTTAATCATAACATGATTGGGATGTGCCACACCGAACCAAAGACGACGTGGTGAAAAGATATATTTTTGGATTTGTGAGGTGACGCGCCGAGGGGGACAGTTTCCACTCCTGGCCTTTAACTTTGCAGTTTATTTATTCCTCTCTGTGGCGCTGTAGCCTGTCAGCAGTGTACACTGTTGGCTCTGTTGATGGTTGTGAAGTGCTCTGTGAGCTCTACAGGCGGAGTCGGAGTGCAGTCGAGTGCCAACCGCAAAACTCTGAGCGGAAAAGGTTAAAAAGCTGCTTTTGAAAAGTGAACGTTTCATAAATGTGCGCTTTGCAATTGCACACATTTTGGATTTTTCTTTTGCGCTCGATTGATAATGACCTTAACTACAAGTGTTTTGGTGCTTTCTGACTCCTTCAAGTTTTGGGTCGGATAGCCGGGTGTTAACATCTGCTTTGCCTCAAGAGTCTGTGCCCATAATGAACGGCGAGTAGGTAAGGACACGGCTCCGGGTTACCAGGCCGGGTTGAATGCTAAAGTCCCAAGAGCCTTTTGAAGAGAGAGTGAGAAAAAACAATCTGAGCGCGAGAGGTGGAAATGGAAAGAGAAGGCGAGGGGGGGGCAGAGCAGAAATGACCTCTGCAGTTTTGTTGATGACATGAAGCAGAACGAGAGGGGAGAGATGAGGGAGAAGAGGGGAGACAAACTGAGCAAGAAGGAGGATTAAGAAAGCAGCTGGTGAGGATGAGCGAGGGGACGGGGTGGGGTTTGGGGGGGGGGGGGAGGAGGAGAACAACTGTCTCTTATCCACATCAAAAGATGAAAAAGGG
>CM022487.1:6853229-6871523 GCA_011952105.1 Coreoperca whiteheadi | reverse complement strand
GGGGGTAAGAGAGGGGGGGGGGGGGGGGGGGGGGGGGGGGGGGGGGGGGTGGGGGGGGGGGGGGGATGAGGAGAACGAAGGAGTTCAGGGAGCAGTGGAAGAAGGGGAGGTGCAAGAGATTGATGAGGGAGAGTGCGAAACTAATTCTCACTTCACTCTGGGCTGGAAGATTAAGGAAGATTAGAGTGATAGAGTGAGGGAGGCAGAGAGATGGGGTGATAACTTCTACCACATGCCACAGAAAGATCTTTGAATGCCTAATGCCCAGAGAGAGAAACAGAGGAAGAGGGAGAGAGAGATTATGAAACAGAGTGAGAGGTAAAAAAACAACAACGTGCAGAGTGAATGCGCAGAGAAGGAGGAAAGAGACAAAGAGCTGGAGTGACAAGAGGATGGATAGATAAGGACTGGAGCAAATCAGGCTCAGAGGGGTCCTAATAGCAGTGATCCGTGAGCATATAAATGTCCTTTATATTAGAGGCCATTTCTACCAGTGTGCAGTAATCTATATCATGGGAGCGCGGATACAAAATCCAGGTCATATATATACCTCTCCAGCACTCGCTCTCACTGAGACTTCCCATTGGGATTCGTTCTCTTGTACTGTTGCAATTCTGCGTGACGGGATCTTTTACATTCTGTTCTCTCACTTGCAAAAAGGGAAACCTATTTTCCATTCCCTGCCACTGACGTCTATTTATTCACTCTCTTGACTGTTGGTGCAAAATTTCGACAGAGACGCCTACAGGCTGCCGTACATTTTTTAGGGAGAAAGGGGTGACGGAATGAATGCAGAAAGTGCACACAGACATACGCGAGCGCCTTACGCAGACGTATACATGCTTGCGCACGCACCTTATGTTGTGTCTTTGGCGGATGCATGTGTCCGCACACTCCGGCACATGCCTGCTGCCACACAAGTTTGTGTAGGAAACAGGGAGGGGGAATAAAAAGAGAGGGAGAGTGCTGCAGTGGCAGACTCAATCCGTCATGCAGGATTACAGTGTAAGCTTCTCCACGGCCATAGATGTGGTTTTTATGGGAGAAACACAGGGCTTTTCTAAATGCAGCGGCCCCTGCTATACCCGCTCCATATTAGAGACAAAAGCAGAGGGCAGCGAAGGGTGGAGGGGAGTCTCCCCCTGCGGTCTTTGCTGTCTGATGGCTGCTGTCTCCATCCCCGAAGGCTGGGGAAAAAGGGGTTTCCGAGGGGACAGGTTGGAGGGCGACCTCGGCTCCCACCCCGGTCCCCTCATGCGCTGGAGGGGGCATCGTTTTACCGCACCTACGCCGAGAAAGAGGTGACCTTGAAAGGCGACAAGAGACTCGCAGTTCTGTTTCATTTTGACGCGGGGAATGGCGCGATCGTGATCGTGTGTGTTTGAAAGGATATTTCTGCTGGTTTGTGTGTCTTGTAGTGTGTGTCTGTGTGTGAATCAGCTCCCCACGCCTTAAACGGAATTTACAGTCCCAGTGCTGGAGTGGCGCCAGAACATCCCAAACATCGTGAATGCGCCCCGCAGGAAAAAAATCGCCCTGAAAATATAACACTGCCAAACTTTGATCTCCTACATCGCCCTGCAACACACCACGGAGACAGGCTTGGAAATCTTCCCTCAACACACACCCACAGCCTTGTACTTCTCTGAACTAGCATGGAACAGGGTACTAATAAAAACAATGCCGCCACAAATATAGTTGGAAAGTAAAAAAAAAAAAGGGAGGATAGTGAACTGCTTGCCCACGTAGCAGAGGCTGTCGTGTCAGCTGACGACTGCCCCGCTGAAAGGGAAACAACTGCTGCGCTGCGGATGCTTTACTGGATGTTGCACAACATCTTGCTGCACAAAGCACTCAGTTTTAATTTCCACATCCTTTATCCGATCCTCAACCAAGTTGGCCCCGTGCTATAACCTGCCAGAGATAGCGACTTAAACATGCTGCAATCTGCTCTGTCTCCCTGAGCTGCTGGAAAATAAACAAAACAACAAACTGACCCAAATAGAGAGAGACAAAAGCTAAATGAATTTGAGATTGGGGCGACGTCATTAGAATTACAAAAATATACTGTCAGATATGGTGCAGAAGCAGGAGAGGACCTACGGAGCATGAAAGTCATACAAAGAGGGGAGGAGGGGGCCATATGCTAATAAGGCTGGGACTTCAGCGAGGGGGATTAAAAGCTGTGACAGTACAGGCTTCCAGGCCCATGTGTTCACACAACCAGTTTTCAACCAGCGCAGCAGAGGCGTGAATGCAGCCGGCTACGATAAGGCAGCAGGACACAACAACATCCTTGGGATAGATAGTTCTGACAAAACACAGATAAAGAGTCAGTGTTGCGAGCAAGCGGAGTACTGCGTTCTATTTTTTGATGTGGAGCAGAGCAGCGGTTCTGGCAAGAGTGGGCCAGGGGCCTCCAGGGGTCCTAAAGTGGGAGCCAGGCGATATAAGCGAAATGTATAATTTAATGAAAGAAGTATGTGGATGAATGAGATAAATCAGTGTATCACAACCGTTTTGCATGGTGACTCCTTAGCTGCGTGTCTGTGAGTTGTGAGCAATTCAATCAGTCTTCCCCTTTTGGACGGTTGCATATGAGTGAGTCTCAGAGGCTTCTTAGATTCACCCTGTGGCCGGCCCCTTGTGTGGTTCCAACTCCCTGCTATACTGTACATTCTGAAATAGATGGTGGTGCAATGCTTTTCAGAAACCAGTTCGGGTTCAGAGGGCGAAGTGGCTCCAAACAGAAGCTTTCTGTTCCTGTAGGTTTTCAGCCATGCTAGCAGCAGGCCTCTAGAGATGCCAATGTCAGTCAGTCGTTTAGTCGGTCAGTTGTGCTGTTGGTCAGTAACTGGGTAAGTCGGGCCGCTACTTTGGTCCAACCTGAAACATGTGGTAATGAATGGATATCAAACTTTGACATTCCCCAGAGGTAAAAAAAAAAAAGTATATTATCCCGTCAAACATCTCCACATCCACTAGATCCAGTGGCAACAAATGTTGAACAGACATTCGTGGTTCCCAGGAGATTCATCCTAATGCCTTTGGTGGTCTCCTGGCTTTTACTACAATACCACCACATTTGGTTCAGAGTAAAGGCTGGGGTATGCTTGAAACGCACTAGTTAATACGAGGTGCTGTTCTGAATGGCTCACTTTGAAGATGGGGCAACAATGCTTGTCGTCATAGAAGACATGTGACGAGTCCTACGATGGGGGGTGACAATGACCTCTCTCCAACAGCCTCTCCTCACGGTGCTGTACGTGGTTGGTTGAACACACAAAAAGTAACAGAAGTTGTTGTTTAAAGAATGAGAAAAGAGCTTAAGAGAGAAGTTCGAATCAGGTCTTCTTTTCGCCCTCTGCACACATGGCCAATCGCTGCGTGAAGAGGACATCCTTGTCAGATTGTTGGCTTCTGAAAGTTACAAAAATTGTTGGACGCACGCAGCCCACCCCAATTTAGATGTTGGAAAAGGTGTGTGTGTGTGTGTGTGTGGGGGGGGGGGGTTCAGGCACAGTTGGATGATCTGACAAGAACTTTGTTTAAAGCACACTGATGCCTTTAGTACAGCCTCACAGAGCTGCTAGTAGCGTGGCTGTAGACTTTTTTGCAGTGCCTGCTAGGCAACTATGTGTTGAACACGTTTCGTCGCTGGAAAGATCTCTGAATATTTGTCAAGTTTGCAGTCAATTAAAACATATACCAAATATACACAGGCATACCAAAAATCCATGTGACCACATGTAGGTAGTACCACTAAATCTAAACCAAACACTTTCTCCGATTCAAAATCAACCCTCAGGTTCTACCACAAACTGACCAGCCACCCCTTCATCATCATAATATTATATATATAATATTATATCTTATATTAAATATAACACCTGTTTTTTGCAACCAGCCCCACCACAGCAAAACCCTGAACACCTGTGGAGAACACATTCAGAGAAAGTTTTCGGTGCAGGGCTGTGGCTTATTGATTCTATCAGACGGCCATTAAAAGTAAGTCCGCTCGATCTTGCCTCTTTTCTCTCGCCGCCTGGCTGGATGGGAGCTGAACGTGAAAAAGATCCCTAAATGGGAATTGAAGAGAGGTTGGGGCAGATTAATGTGGAATATTGACTGTCATCATTCACTCTCCTTGGCCAATAGCCTTGGTGTTATTCTACAACCACCACAGCCATCTCCTCCCTGGCGATGCATCACATTTTATCACCGGCAACCTTGGGTGTGTTCTGTTTATTCATCTCTGAAACGAACCCCAGCCACCTCCCCGTGTCCTCTCCCCCGGCCTCCTGTCCGGCCTCAGTGCCTCTCGAAAGGGACACCCTTGAAAGGTAAACAGCAGAGGGGGTGGAAATGGGTGGCACGAATTGAACTTGAGACAAAACCTCTTCAAGTGCTGTGCAGTAAAGCGCCTCTCTCTCCAACAAAGTGCTAACTTTACTAACCTGATCTATAATGCTTTGCGGTTCACAGAGACGATAGGTGAGCATGTTCTGAGCTCATGCCAAAAGGCTCTTTTAGTCGGTAATTTTCTTACAAACGTTCCCTGACAGCTTGCGTGAAATATTCTGTCTTCTCATTCTTATGCACACATCTTGATACGCACTTATACATACGATTCAACCCCCCCCCCCCCCAAACACACACACACACACACACACAGCTTTGGGGAGACAAAGTCCATCTGCAATTCCCGAGGACTTCTGCTGAAATGTCAGCCAGTGTGTTGAAAGGATCAGATAGCTTTTTGATGTTGCACAGGCAGTCAGGCGGAAGAGGAAGAGAGACAGGCTTGATAGGCATCAGGTGTAATTTTGGTAACTGCTGTGGCAGCTGATGACTCACCATTCACAAAACGCAAGCGGAGCACCCATACCTAGAAAGACATTCGCTCAAACCAGATGAGCTGCCTGACCTTTGCGCACGAAGATCATTTAAGCTCCTTCCACTTCTCAGCGGAGGAGCAGCACAGGGGCCTGAAGGTGGAGAGATGTCGGATGTTGTTATAGTTCAGTAACAATAAGAATTTTTGGCGGCCATATGATGTATTCAGAACAGAGGCAGGTTCATCCACCATGAAAAGAACATTATCTCTTATTTTTATGTTTAAGGATACAAGATTTCACCTCAGCACTGGTGTTCGTAAGTCACAAAAATGACTGCGCTTGTAATTTAGAGTCGGACTACATTTGAGATTAAATCAACTTTACTGTTTAATGTAAAATACTGTATCCATAATAGATATCTTGATTTCTGGGAGAGACATTTCTTTTGGATTGTAATACCAGGTTTTTTTTCAAAGCTAAAGCCCAGCATCTTCCCCTTGTTACCTTCAACAGCATTTGTTATTTAGGGTGCTTTCACACCTCTAGTTCGGTTCATTTGGTCCGAACCAAGGGCAAACAGTTATACAATGTAGCATTCTTCTGCTTTTTTTTGGTTTCTTTTCACACCATATTTATTGCTTTGGTCCGAACCAGTTGGAAACGAACTAAAATGCAGTCACATGACAACATCCACATCACTCATTGGCCATGGCGTATTTCCTAAACTGCTTTTCGATTGGTCAGAATTTCCGTGCAGGAAAATTCCAACAGAATAGGAAAAACCAGAAAACAACACGGAGACGAGACAACTATGGAGAGACGACTGCGGACTGGTTTTGTCCCCGGTTCTGATGCAAACGGCGAGCGTGCATCGCTCGTCACTTCAAGCAGAGGCGTGCATTAATTCTTCTTAACTCTGACACGCTCATCTTCCCGAAAATATGACCACGGCAGCTGGTTTAGTCCAAAAATGATCAGTATTTTTTGCAGTTGGGTCGGTTCGAGATCAGTTCGCGTTCTCACCGCAAACGAACCGCTCCAGAGTTCGTTTGAAAGCGTACCGAGACCACCTGACCACCCTGTCTTCTAGAGCAACAGCAAATGCGTTCAGCATTATATAACGTATTTATGGTTGTGCACTTAGCCTCGCAGCAATTGGTTAAGGTTGGGGAAAGAGGATGGTCTTGGTGTGATACAGAAAACCTCAGCAGAGACGTGACTCGTGAGGCACAACGCGAATATTAAGCACGTTAAGTGCTTTTGTTGCAAACCCCGGACTCTGGTGTCAAAGTCCTGCGCTTTTTACAAATGCCGTCCACTCTGACCGCCTTCCCGCGACTCCGGCGCAGTAGATAAATGTAGTGCTTCATTTGCTCATGTGAAAAAAAAAAACAAGATCGAGGCAGCGATTAGCTATATTTGTCAGCACAACATAATTGGGAAAATAATTTAGTAATATACAATCAGGAAACAGGGTTGGGAAAAGAGAAACTGGCATCCGAACCTATATTCTGATACGCAGAGTTGAGGACTCAGTCTTGGTATTAGCAGAGAAAATTCATCCCTCAGAGGAATAGCAATAAAACAACGTCCACTGTGAGAAAACGGCAAAACAGAGCAGTGTCTTTTAGAATTTGGTTTCAGTGCAGAGCCGCAGCCAGGTCAGCTGAGACTCCCCTCACTTTTATGGAGTTCACTGCCCTCCTGCTCTACCTGCAGAGTGTAGAGCTCTTACTGCCCTCCGTCTCTCCATCCACCATCTCATCAAGCCTTTCTAACCCCTGTGTTACTTTGCCTTTCCCACCAAAAAATTTGCAGCATCATTTTAAAGCATCAAGGCAAATGGACGTCCATTTCCGTTTCGGTACAGGGACATGCAAGTGTCCGCGTTCTCGCTGCAACTCTAAGGTTGTCTTTCATTGAGTGTGTTGAACTCATTTAAATAAAATACTACTACTACTACTACTTACTGACTCAAATATCTGTGGTTACAATATTTATCTAGTCGTTTTCTGTCTGAAGGTTTCAATAGTCTTATGGTCTGTTCACGGCTTTACTGTTTGCCATGCGACAGTTTTTAGTAAAGTGACATTTTGGAGTAACATTAACTAGTTGGGTGTATTTTATTTATCATTGCTTACAGCAAATCCTTGGTATGGTGTCTTGCCTTTTTTACCAAAAATGCACACACCTTGCTAAATTATGCTCAGGCATAATTGATATATATATTTTTAAAAGGCCTGAACGATGAGCAGTAAATCCCAGGCGTTCAGTGGGTCAGCGCTGTCACCGTTGGTATATCCGCACACTCTTAGCCAGCACTTTACCTTACGACCAGACAAATCAGACTGAGAACTTCTTGAACCCTCGCCAAGGCAGTAAAATATGGGCCACAAATGTTGTCCCCGTCTTGACCTACTGGCACGTCTCCTGGCATTGTGATTCTCTGGACTGTCTCCTGTCAAGATTTATTTGGTCTTTATGGCACCTCTCACATTTTATATACTGTAGCACAGATAAAGCAGCAGCAGAGGGGCTTGCATTTGCACCGCATAATAGAGCTGGAACCCCTTGCACCAGCAAGTTCTTGGTACGTTCAAACTCATGCCGAAGTGGTTATACTAAACTGAAACGTGTACGTCCCTATTTTACAACTGGCTGCACCACACAAACGGACGTAGAGTTGTCGCCAAATATTTCTTTATTTCTTTATTTGTGAAGTGAAAAGAGTTATTGTGGAATATGGTCGACACATCTGACTTGGCACCTAATAGAATGATTTGAAATTGCATTTCACGAAATAATAAGTAGCATAATCACGAAATGTTGTGCCAATAACATTTAGCTAAATCATCTAAACATCAGCTGGGTATCTCAAACTTAACCACAAGAATACCACTAACTCTGCGTCTTACCTGGCTAAGACACTTTTAATCACGTTTTAATGGTGCAACCAGACTTAGTAAATCACTCGTTTTGAAACTAGCTAGTAGTTACTAAGAATTTTGATGGTTTTACAAATATCTGGTTAAGCCCAATCCTGTATCTTATTGTAAAAATGACGTGATTAACGCTGCTGACCTCTCACATCGCTCATGTTTTGCTGTTTTCAGTCCACATGCTGTATTTTGAAATGCAGTGGTCTTGCAGGATGTTCTACAAGCTTCTACTCTTGCCATTTAATGTAACCCCATTGATCTAGATGAAAGCCAAGCAAATCCAAAGCCCCCTGTCGCTGCTCTGTTACACTGAGGTTTTTTTTTTTTTTTTTCCAGTCTTAATCTCACCAACAGGCAAACAGCCACCCATAAGCGGAGTGACATTCACAGCTCCTACACCACGCAAAACTGTAAATTCACTCCACTGTTTCTTTTACTGAGAAGCCGGCGCTGTCACATTGTTTACCTGCTGTTGTCCCCCCCCCTCTCGTCCTCCACAAACCTCCAGCCTCTGGGGAGTGATCTTATGTCCATAGGCTGACGCTATGTACTCTCCCAAGGGAGGTGAGCGCCTGCTGTCAGTCTATCAGTATGGCTGAGAGAGAGACGAGGCTGGGGACACAGGTGAAGGAGGGATTCGTACATTAACAGACGAAAGCTCCTGCTGTTTTTCACCTCCTCACACACTGACAGGTCTGCTTTTATCTGCCAAGGTTCAAGGCCAGGACGGAGCTGCTTTACGGCGCTTTGCACTTAAAGCTACCTGGTCGGCCTTCCAAGGAGGACCCCCCCCCCCCCCCCCCGCTGCCCACACCTACACCTCCTGTCTTCCTCACACACATACATACTTACACACCCACAAGCATTCCACCAAACCTCCCTGCTTTTCCTCCTCCTCCGTCTCTTTTCTGGTGCTCACCTTTGTTGCTCCATGCATAATTCTTTTGGGGTGACTGCTTTTTCTCTTCCCTCCTGGTGCGAGGGAGCGCTCCCTTTCTTCTCTTTGACTTCGCTACGTCCGGAGAGGCAGTCCCCAGAGCTTTCTTTCTTTTTCGTACAGATATATAAGTGGTAAGAAGAGGCGCTCTTCTGTGTGTGTCCGTGGATGTGTGGCGTATTCAGGTTTTTGGTGTGTGCGTCTTCATGAATTTCATGCACACGCACAGTTTGAGAGGGTGGATGAATGTGGCTTTGCGAGTCCAGGCATTTGTTAATGCTTTTTTTTTTTTTTTTTTCTATAAATGCGTAAGTAAATAAATATATGCTTTATCTGGAGACTGTTTTGTCAACAGGGCTTGAAGCCACGCGGCATGTGCGTGTGTGCTCATTGTTGTGGAGAAGGGAGCACGTGGGCGCCCTGCTGCCGTGGCGATGCATTTCTCCGCATTTGCCTGTTCGACAGGAGGGTTACCGAGAGAAGAAATAAGATAGACAGCAAGCGAGGGGCTGAATCGTAATTAAAATTTTCAGTCGTTGGTGACAGCTCACAATCGATGGCGAGGATCTGCCTCCAATACTGACGAGCCAAAAGATCACTCGAATTTTAGGTGGAATGGGACCAGTTAAGGGGAATTAATTAAGATATTTATGGCCCCAATTAATCAGGTCACTGAGAAACTTGCTGTAGGTGTACAGAACTTACAAAGAAATACACTACAGTTGGAGTCAGATGATTTTAGACTCTTTGAGAATATACTTCAACTATACATTTTCTAAAACTCTAATTAGGAAGTGAGAGTGCCCTGGAGCTACCAACTGTATCATCCTATTATCTCCATTTACGCTACTAGAAAACATGGTACTGTACATAGTGAAATTACATGTGAAATTCCCACCTTGATCCTTGCTGGTTCCACAAGGATGAAAACAACAATTTTGCCGTATTACATTATATAAAACTCTAATGAGGCAATATGAGCTCCCTTGTGCTTCAAACCAGAGCACCCAATTATCTCAACTTACTGCTGCACAGGCCGATGCACCCAGGGTAATGGCATAGCAATAGCTCTCCTTAAAGGTGCCCAGAACAACGTGAAAAGCTGTGACGTGGACCAGCACATTACAGAAGTGCCTTAACTCTGTTCTGAGTGAAATTTTGGCCCATGAACAATGGTGTGAAAGATACACTCCTACTTTGGTGCTTCAAAGAAAACCTCCCATTGACAAAATGTCCCACACGGAAAATGATAGAATTTTGTGTTCACCTAGGGACGGTGCCATGTTAATATTCTGCGCTGCATCCTGCCACCTGCCCCAGGCTTGTTAACAAGGTGCCCGCAGCAATGATTGCCTGGCCATCAAACTCCCAGCTGATAAATTCCCCTGGGAGAGAGAGGAGCTCTGTCATTGAATTCACCCCGATCGCCTCCCCATGCTGTACATTCGAGATAACACGCAGCCAAACCCAGCCTCACATCCTCTATAATGGCCTCTCTGACATTTATATTTGACTTATTTTGTAAAATCTGTCCAGCATTTCGCCACTAGTCTCATGTAACTACCGGATATAGCGTGTTAACCACATTTTAGGATTTGATGACCAGATTTTACACGCACAATTATGGTGTCGTAGCCTGCCGTCAAGTTGGTAACCAGCGAGACACCTGTCACTTCCAACGTGGCAAGGCCGAGGAAGGAGATTGGCTGATTGATTGAAGCCTCAGAGTGCACAGAGGGTGAGGGATGCAGTGACAGGCCTGTGACTGACACAGATGAGTAAGAGGAACAGAGGATAGGAGCAAGCGGCGGATGCCTAGAACAATAGCGAGTTAAAGAGAAGGGATAGAGGGAGATTTAGATGGATAGATAGGCCGAGGAAGAGACAGGTGGTGAGTGGGAGAGGTGGGAAAAGAGAATGCAGAGGGGGAGGGAGGGGTGGATAATCTTTTTTTCCTTCACTGTTCATCAAAAGGCTTTGCTTAGAGAAAGAGAGACTGAGCGAGAGGAAGCGGAGGACGTTGAGGAGAAGATGAGAGAAAGGAGAAAAGGGTGAAAAGTATTCCAGGAGGAACATTCCAACTTCAGTCATGCCCCAGTGAATGTGCTGACAGGGTCTGCCTGCGCCACGGCGGACCAAGTGTCACACACCCACACCACGCTGCACAGGACAAGATGAAACCAGCACTACTTAACCCGTGGCACGCAAGTTTCACAAAATATATAAACATTAAATACAGAGTTTTGTCCACAGGAAAATGTAAGTGACATGTAAAAGGACACCACCGACTTTACACATGAAGTTCAGCTTACTCACCGTGAAGAATACTACCTGGGCAAACAATTTGTATTGTGTGTTCTGTTCCTCTGACGGGAGCTTGATAAACTTTGGAAAGTCTTGAGAAAATAACGCCGATAATATCATCTGGGAGGGATAATTTGAGCTTGAGGTTTGAAAACTTTTAACAGCCAGCCCGGGTTACGAACTTGGGACATGGAGTGTAGGATCGAGTAGGATCGAGTATTTTTGGAGCATGACCCACGCTAGGGACTAAAAGTCAGGATATATCAGTCTGCTCTGCTGCTTCGATCCTGACCATTGTTTATGTTTTGTTTTTTTTCAACGTTGTGCAAGGGGCAATGCTAAATCGCTGGAGTTTTCCGAATTACGAATGCACGTCTGTCTTTTTTTTCTGCACACGTAGTTCTGATCAAAAGGTTTTTATGTTAATGCAATCTGGCAAATAGTCACGTTACTGACTTGTCAGATGCGTAGGCTGATGTTACTGAAATACTACCATGTGCCCGCTCCTATTTTAAAACAAGCCCACGGATTGATATCTGACATTTTGATTTGGCTTTGGATTTCCATTTGAGGCTTGAGTGCATGAGAGCCGAGGAACCATTTACATTGCTCAAGGCGCTGTGTACAACAAAGTGCATCTGCATCTACGGCTTGCATCTGTATTGACATTGTAACTGACTGATCAAAGCATAATGTTAATCCGGCTAATTAATCACACATCAAAGTGCTATGAACTAGTTTCATATCGTAGTTGGTCCCTTTTTTCACTGCAGTCAGAAATCCTTGACAGTCGTTCCCATTAGTAAATGCTCAGAGCGTTTTCTAACAGCGATAGCCTATCTTTTTCCATGTAGAATAGTATGATGATAACTTTGTCCCTTTCTATCTAATAGATGTGAGAAAAAAAACACTTGGGTCATTATGAACGCATAAATGGATGTGTGTTCTGGGCCTAAAAAGCCCTCTGTGCTTGTGAAAATGTGATTGCTGCTCTGTTAAAAGGTCTGGCCTGCCTGCCTGTCTGTGAGTTCCACTACCTGTCTGTGCCGCTCCACTTTTAATTAACGCAGTGCAATGATTAAAGTTTTAACTTAATTATCTTTATCTTTTCTCTCAGGGTGGTCAACCCTCCGTGGGAAACCGAATGAGACGCTTCGCGAGCGGAGTGGGGAAAAAACCAACAGAGGGAGCCTTGGTGAGATAGAGGAAGATATTAGGCGCCGTGGGGAAAAGAAAAAAAAGGAAGAAGGAGTGACTGACACCTGCCCTCCAGCTCCGTGTGAAGGGCACGGAATGGGAGAGTGAGAGGAGGGGCATGAAAAGAGGGAAAACAGAAGAGAGAATGAAGACAACCGGAAATCAAGGCCTGCCTCAAAGCAAACCTCGCTCAAATTAGGACATCTCGCCACAAGACAAGATGATTACAAGAAATCTGCTCCTATTGGTTTCCCTGTGCCTGTGGGAGGGGCTCGCGGGACGCGCCTCGGCCAGTAAAATCGTACGGAGGAGAGGAGTGGGCGGAGCGCACATAGTGAAGCTAGGGGACAGCAGAGCTGCGGACCAACGGGATGCAAGCGTGGATGCGAACACGATGCCCGTGGTGACTCTTAGAAACCTGATTAGTCACGAGCAGGCGGGTGACACTGGGTCTTTTTCTTATTCCAAAGTATTGCAGAATCATGCTGCTCCATCAGTAGCTAACAAGGAGAGGCAAGCTTTCAAACCCAAGCGTGAGGTTGACTCGGTCAATAAAAACGAAGAGACTCCGCTCATAGTAGCCATTAACGAGGCGTTAAGCCAGGATGTGAAGAAAGCTGTGAAGAACAATACCAAGAATGCCGAGACTTCTGCCAAACCAGGAAGGTCAGAGAAAACATTCCCAATCCATCATAAACCAGATCTTCACACCAACAGAACAAGGTTTAAATCAGGATCTAGATCCAGGAGCAGACCTGACTTGAATGTCCGTACTACAGGTGTGCCAAGAAAAGGATTCAGCATAGATTCAAACCGAAAGTTGAACCTGACTGGCAGTTATGGGGTTCTTAAGCTGCTGTCGAAAGATAACCTAGTCAGGATCGTCAATTCCCAAATGCAGAGTGTTCCCAGCCTGAGCTTTCCGAGCAAGGGCAGCCGGAGCAGGAAGAGAGATTTGATTGACGTTAATCACAGGCAGTTAGAGGCTCAGAAAGTGCCGAGACAAGATATGGCTGTCACTCAGTTTCACACTGGATTTGATAATCAGACTGCATTTCCTTATGTAAGCCCGGTCACCACTGCAGATCTTAATCGAGACCAGGGCGCCAACACTCATATTAATCCACTAAGTGAAGTCAACCCAGCTTTAAGTAAAGGGCAGGGAAACTTGGGAATGCAGGGTTCAGAGAATAGCGATGGCAGGAGCAAACACCTCGTCCGTTTACTGTCAACACCTCACAGCGAGGTCAGTCTCAGCCCCGAGAAGGAAGTAATAATCAGCCAAACAGAACCGCCATTTACATCAACAAAACATTTCCCACTGTATGTTTCCTCTGAAACAAATGAGTCTCCAGCGCCTGTGCTGTCAATGCAACCCCTGGGAGTGAGACTGGGGAACAGAGCCGAAGATTCCCATAGAGACCCATTAACAGAGTCAGTTCACACTGCTCAAACAGAACTCAGCACAGCTCAGTACCCCGCAGATGAAGAGAGCAAACTTGTCAACAGCAGTCATGTCCTGAGGCTCCACCCAGCTCCCGAATGGAGCCACGATACAAACGACGCCGGGGTGCAAGCTGTCAATCCAGACAACGGGAAGGGCCTTGTGTTCGAAGAAGCGGAGTCAGAGGCGGCGGAGGAGGAGGTGCGTGACCGCATGGAAAGGAAGGGGTCGCGCTCTCGCAGCAGGAGGAGCTGGATCTGGAACCAGTTCTTTGTGATTGAAGAATATGCCGGGCCAGAACCTGTGCTCATCGGACGGGTAAGGAAAAAGGAAAACTTCATTCATCATTTACAAGGGCTGGGCACTATTTTATAAATGTTTTATGAATATTTAAGACACCGTTTCAAGTCTCTTACATGGCTTATTTAACCTCAGGTCCAATTCTCAGGTACACATCTTATACAAGAAGTGGTTAGCATAATTTAACCCCTGCAGTCACGCTCCCAGTTTTTCTGTGCAATGTTATAAACCTGCGTTTGGAATTGATTTACGTTGCTCCAGAGCGATGTGGTGCCTTCCAGATAGCTGTAGAATCTTCAATGAATCAATGGTGTACTGAGGCGCAACAAAAGCCCCAGATCCTGTCTGCCCAAAGGGGGTAGTCATGATCACTACCAATCCTCACCCGCCAATGGGAATTGACATATCCAGGAGAATTAATAGCTTTACTTTTTCCTCCCACTATTGATCCTCACCGCAAGGCCGAAAGCAAGAGTAGTCCGAGTTCCCTCATTTCCCTGTAGGTCAGACCTGTCAGCTGTCCTCCCTCATGGTCAGAGGTCTGCAAGGTCCCGCTAATGCTATTTCATTCAGACTGATTTACACTCGGCGTGACAGGATTCATCACTGCGTTCTCCCTCAGCACAACTCGCACAGGCCTGTAGCCCTATTGCTCGGCTCTGTAATTTATTAGAATCATTGACTGGGCATGTTTCACCCTCATTTCTCGACACACCCTCCCTCCTCCTTTGAAAGAGCGAGCAGATGAGCGTGGAGGAGGTCACGTGGACTGGACAGAAGGTGTCTCGGAGCCCCGCACTGTAATGGCTGCGCTCTCAGTCCTCGGCATGCGCCAACTGTCTCAGTACCCAGCTGCGGGAGATGAGCTAATTTATAAGCCTGTGTGGCCAGTTTGCTGAGCAAATGAATAGTAATGATCCCTGAGTGACTGCTGCAGGCTGTTGGAAGCCACGGAGTTAGAAGTTGGTGTGTGTATGTGTGAGTGCTTGAGCTGGTGGTTAAAAGCTTCAGCTCAGTGGGAGGTGTCTCACACTCGATAGACAAATGGCTTTGTGCTTTTAGATTTGAATATCCAGGTGCACACAGATGGGCAGGACCCTTTAGCTTTCATGTGCAGCCTCCCTGAGTGCGCCAATGATTAGCCAACATTTAATTTGGCTGTTTTTGCCTTTGCACTATGACTGATGATGGGCTGAACCGAGTGCTATGAAGCACCGTTAGTGGCCATGGAGAAGATGCAAGAGCTGACGGTCCAGCTTACAGATGGCACCACGTGTAAAGCCATTAGTGCCAAGCTGCTGTGTCAAGCAGGTATTTATGCCAGCACATTGTATGGCACTCAAGGAGGGAACAACGCCAGGCCACACACACATGCCCATATGATAGTGCTGACACTTGGAGTACGCCCAGAACGTTATTGTGTGTGTGTGTGTGTGCTGGGCTAGAGATGCGTACGATTAGTACCCTACTGTATTAGACAGTGACGGCACACATGAATAATGCTCTTATAGATCTTAATACGCTTATGAATTTTTAATCCCCTGCTCTGCTCCAGTGTAGGCAGGCACTATAGGTAGAGAGATCAATGTGGACACGCTGCCTTGTTTTTCCCCCGATCAGGGACCTGATTGCGCTTTAGTGGAGAGAGCTGTGATGGACTGTGTGATGAAATTGACTGCACAGGCCAGAACAGCCCCACCTGCCAGATCCCACACCAAATTCAGGCTCCAATCAGCTGCAAACACGGCTGACTGTGACTCACGACGCGTCTCAGTCGGCTATAGCGCGTTCGCGCGCACACACTCAGACACACCAACCGTGTTCATCTGAAGGTGTGATCCCGTATTCAATTGGGGGCTCGCTTTAAAAACACTCCAACACTGATTCATGCTGTTTTTTTGTGTGATCTCGGACGGTTTGGTCTGGATAAATCTCTGCTAAAGCTGGAAACAAGAGCCAAGACTCTAATCTGCGATGTCAATGGCAGACAAAGGCTCTGCAGCTAAACTGATAATGAATTAGGGCCCAACTTTGTGGACACAGTGACAGCCCTCGGTGTAATTTTGCATGGTTATTCATAGGCACTTTCTCTGATTTCAAATAGCTCGAAAGCACTTTAAAAACAGCCCATTTGGTATTAAATCTAAAAGAAGCAGTCAGTGAGTCACCAGCTGTCCATACACTGTCGTCTGTAGAGGCCCTTGGTATATCTTAATACCGTCGAAGAGCCGAGTTTTTGTTTATTGTGGTAGCTTGTTTTTTTGGAGAGTTGTTCAGGTTCACAAGAGTTGCCAAAAAGGGCAAGAAACATTCTGAGTAGTGAATTGTCTGACTCAGTTTTCTGCTCTCTATCAACTCTGCTCTCTTACACACACACACACACACACACACACACACACACACACGCATGCACATATTCACACACACACGCACGCGCACACACGCAGACGATGCTATGTTACTATATTTTCTCACGCTGGAGTGTCTCTGCCCCATGATAATTGTGAATTTAATTGATGCTGTCACATGGTCTGTAATGGGGTTTCAAGTGATTGCAGAGGCAGTGTGAAAGAAACACAGATTTTTCTTGAGGAGAAAAGGCGCCTCAGCAGAGCTGGGATTAAGAAAAAACCACCACTTTCTGATTAGCTTTCCTTCCATCCTCACTCTCCTCTTGAAATGCAAACTCCCTAACACCTCGTGTGGGGAGAAAACGTGACATATATATAGTAGTTTCTTCCTCTCTGTGAGGAAATTCCAACGTCTCCATCTCGCCCTGTTTCACCTTTATAACCACTTAAGTGTGTGAGCTACCCTGGCAAGTCGGCGTACGCGCATATGTAATTCACCAGTGCAACAGGAAACGGACCTAGGCTATCATCATCATTAGCATATCATTAACATCCGCATGAACATACATAATTCATAGTTAGTGAAATATGCCTGTATTACACAATTAACAGTATTGTCTTTGCCACGCACGCACACTCGCACACTGAACATAAACACGCCGACATCATTGGGAATCAGTAATGAAACCCTTCCAGATTCTGACACACCAAGCAATACCAACCAATTCCCAGAGCAGCGCATGCTTAGCTTTCTTATTATGTTGAAGCATTCGTTAGCATTCCCCGCTAAAAGTTGCTCTGCAAAATGCAGTTAAAAAATTCCACCAGCCCGAAGGCATCCAAAGATATATAAATAACACATTTATTGACCGTTCTGTTATTGATAACTCGGGCGCCACTGTGCGGCGCCTCTGGGTGCAATGTGCGCACACGATGATATAGTGAGAGTGCTGGTGGGAAGTCGGCGGTGTGATGCAAGGACGAGAAGGAGGCTGTCACAGGAAGTTATGTGCCGTTTGTTTAAGACTGCGTACGCGTGCATGCGCGTCATGTTTTTCTCTGATGTTCAATCGAGCAAAACCATTTCGTCATTAGCCACAAGCCAGTGGTGGAAAAGTAACCAAGCACATTTACTCGAGCGCAATTTTGAGGCAAAGTGCTTTTACTTAATGATTTCTGTTTTGTTAGCTTTATACTTCTACTCCTGCATTTCAGAGGAGAATATTGTATCTTTTTTTTCACAGTTCGTTCTCCGCTATAGTTACTAGTTTTGCAGATTTTACATACAAAGTTTGATCAACAAGTAGCATTCTTAAACTTTTCTTCTGCTTTAGTTGTTAAATGTATTTGCACTGTGTTTGTCCATGTGGAAGAGAAAACATGGTTGCATTGGGACAAGTGTAGCTACAGCAATGTATAAAGGTCACAAGCAGCACGAGTTGCTCCTCTTCTTCTGTTGTATTTTCTGACAGAGGAGCTGCTCAAGGGCTCAGAGCTAGCGCCTGCCCCCGGTTATCGAGAAGTGCTTCATTTCGAACGGAACTCGAGACACCTTCTGTACCTTTAAGTACACATTGTAGACAATACTTTTGTACTCTCACTTCAGAGAAATGCTAAACTTTTACTTGTTTGCTTGAGTATGTTCACACTGGTCACGCTCCCTTAAGTCAAGGACGTGAATACTTCTTCCACTGCCTAAGCACTTAATATATCCTCCCCTGACCTGACTGGAGGCTGACATAAACCCACACTTTGGAAAATGCACACGGATTCCAAATAATTTTGACAACAGTTTTTGTGAAAAAATGGGTAAAATCCACGTTGTGTTAGTAACCCAAACACATCACCAAACACAGAAAGCTTGTAAGTCCCGCTTCAAAGTCACAAATAACACTGCTCAGATAAAAGGGTCCTTTATGAAACTGGAGGAAGGAGAGAGCAGAGAGGCATGGAGTCACACAAACATGAAATACAAAAATAAGAA
>CM022487.1:6836069-6852916 GCA_011952105.1 Coreoperca whiteheadi | reverse complement strand
CTGAGGAGAGCGAGATTACCATGCAAGACGAAGAAGGGATGATGCGGAAGAAAGGGGGTAGGACCGTGGAGAGAACAGAGAGAGGTTAAAAAGGAAAGGGGATGTACGCCACTGTAAGGGCAGCGTTAATGGCATGCGGATTTACAGAGCGGAAGGGAAAGCCAAAAAAAAAAAAAAAAAAACTAAATAAAAAAAAACGTGAGAGTGGTGGAAAGTGAGGAAAGGTTAATGGCTTACAACTGGTGGAGGGGGAAGAACGTGTGAGGCGGTTTAAGGAAAACGAGAGGAGGGCAAGGAGTGCGAGATCGCACACCGTCTCGGAAAGCTGACCTCCAAGCCCGTCGAGGCCTGAAGCGAGCCTGAGAAAGGCAGGAAGAGAGAGGGTTATGAAAAGAGGCAGCCCGGGGAATCCAGGGCATCAGCGCGGGGACGGGCAGGCTTTACACAGAGGAAGATACAAGAGAGTAGGGGGGAGAGAGAGTCAGAGAATGGAGGAAGCAGTTAAATGCCATTTTATTGCAAGCCCCCGTGGAGGCCACATTCAAATGTGTCTCTGTGCTGAGTGGGTGCAGGATCACATAGAGAAAATAATAGACGGGATGACTGAGGGAACAAGGCAAGGAGGGGGAAAGAAGCGGAAGAAAAGAGGAGAAACTGTGGAGTCTATTAAAGATGGAATTCAAAAGGAAACACAGCCTGCCTTTCTCTCCTTTACTTCCAATCTCCCCCCTCTCTCTTTATAGGCCGTGTTTCATCTCGGGATAATGTCGAACAAATCAGCAAAGCGAGCATCTGAATTTAAAGCGCCGTTCTCCCGGATGTGAGACTGCCAGTATTTTATCTCTGAGAGTATATAGACCGCTTAGAATACAGCTACACCATTTTCAACTTCATATAAAAACGCATGTGTAGATAAGCCGGCAAATGTGGGTTAGTATGCGCCGTAACAACCTAAGGTAATTTTATGGCGTAAAATAAAAGCCCAAATTGGAGTTGGAGCTGGTTCATCTCCCGGGGGTTAACCCTTCAAGGTAAGCCTTGCGACGCGACGCACATGTGGCGGAGATGTGAAGGGACGAGGCCGTGCAGGAAGTTGAGTCCCTGTTTCCGCATAGCCCGGCGTGAGCTCTGCGACCGTGACCGTGAGCTAATATTTATGCGCCGGCCCCGGACTGTGCGCTCCACTTCTCCCCGTGGCCCCCGAAGGAGCCCGTGAGTCAGGGAGCGGAGGGCACGGGCGAGAGGGGAGGGGACGGGAGGGCAGGGGCGAGGGCTGAAGAAGAAGAGAAGTCACGATAGGAACGTGCTGTAGCTCGAGCTAAAGTTATCTGGGCACGGGCCGGTTGTCTGTCGTTTTGAGCCGATCTTAGCTTCAGCGTCGCCCCCAAAGGATCACCACATTATCAATATCCAAGGTTTAAGTCAAAATATTAGCGTTAGGTTCAAACGGTGCGGAGTACGCCCCCGTTGACGTTAACGCTGTGGCGGATGAGGTCGTGGGTCAAGCTTCGGGAGCGTCGTGCCTTAGCTTTCCCGGGCTGGAGCTCAACACTGGGGGCAGCGAAGGTAGCCATCTAAATATGGTAACGAATCTCACCGTCAGAGCATGAAGTTTGACTCATAACGTGGCTGCGCTCCTAAAGTCACGCAACGTGCCACGCACACACGTTATGTCGTGATACTCGCTTTATTTGTATCTTTTAATCTAATCAAATGAGCTAGAGTCATTGCTAACATGCGTACACTGGCAATGCTCATGGGTAGAAGGGTTAATGTTCCCAATGTTCCACCATCTTAGTCGAGGCTGTTAGTAACAACATTAGCATTAAGAAAGCCATTTCCCAGCCGGCGAGATTGGGTTAGAAACCTGGAAATAGGTTTTTTTTTTTTTTTTTTTGTTTTTTTTTACTGGAATTTTTCAGCCCTTTATTTCGTGTGAAACTAAAAGAGCAACCTCAGTTTAGCTACGTCGATCTATTATTATTTGAAAACCTGAATCATTTGTATTTTCTGGGGAGTGTGTGGGCAAAACAGTCGCCCATTGACGCGTCCAACCAACTCGCTTCGAGCTCCGCTTTTGGTCTCCCCTCTTGCTCCTGCTAATTGCCTCACTGTGTTCGCCAGCTAGTCCCGTCTGTCGGCTGCTTGGCGCTGGACCCGTAGCGCACAGTGGGTTTAAGAGAGAGCTTTTGTTGAAACCAGCCGCCCGCTGAGGCTGAAGGATGGAAGAAATGAGAGTGAACCAAACAGTGAAACTGCAGGCTTTAAAAACCAAAAATAATGAGCAGGAAGACGTTGAAATCCACCGTAAAACCAAGTCATTTCATTCATTATTAATATAAAAATATGACGCACAGTATTAAAAGAGCACACACTATATACTGCACACTCCATACATCTTATTATATAATGTATATTAAAAGTCTGAATGTTATATATTTTCTAAACAATATATTACAAAATATATTTAGAGTACAATGCCTATTTTATCCTTTACACTGTTTGTGTACTACTGTCGACACATCTATGTCTCTCATTTGTGCCGAAAAAAAAAAATCAATCGTACCCCCTTTTCACAAAAACCCAATACTAATAACAAAGTAATGAAAAAGATAATAAACAGTGCATGAAATTCCCTTTCACTGCTTCATTGTTGCACTTTTTTTTTTTTTTTTTTACTTTACTGCTTTGGTTCCCGATGGTAAAAGCCATCCCTCTTGGCAGTGGCGCACGGTGGCATATATGTGGGCAATTTGCCCTTTAAATGTACAGCAGTGAGTTAAGCCTCCAGTGGCCTTTTCCGAGCTCGTCTCCCTTGGCTAAAAATATGATGTGAAGTATACGCCACCAGAGTGGAGCACTGAAGCATTAAAACACAAACAATCACCCGACAAGCCGCCACACACACACACACACACGCTCTCTCTCCCTCACATCAGCTGATTATGATAATAAAAATTGGGATTTGCATACTCGGAGGCTAAAAGCACAGTTTTGTTCTGAATAATGTATTGCGGAGGAAGGGAACAGTGGCGAGATGCATTGAACAGCTTATAGTGCTAAAGGAAAAGTCTAATAATGATGAATAATGAATGTCCTGTTAGGAAGTGCAGTGCGCGAGCGGGGAGGAAGTGTGTGCGTGAGCGTGACAGAGAGCGAGTTAGCAGTCTCTGTGTTTGCGCGTGTGTGTGTGGAAGTGGAGGCCACACAGTGTGCCCTCCAGAGACAGACTGAATTAGATCAAAGCGAACGGGGCGACATGTCCACACCACAACTGAATTAAAGAGGCAAATCGACCCGCACCAAACTTCAATGCTGAATCAATGGTGGATCAATGCTAAACAATCAACGGCTGCTCCTCGTGACGTATTTAAAGCCTGTCTGTCTCGCTGGAAGACGAGCAGACAGGGAGTGAGAGGAGACTGTTTTCAAAATTGTCTCACATTTTACTATGAGCGCATAACAAAAGGGAACACCCCCCCCCCCCCCATTTGCTGCGAGAATGACGAGGTTTAAATTCCGTCTGAACGTTCAATCAAAACCACAGTACAAAGGTCTGTCGTCTGAAGTCACAAGTGCTCCTCGGGGGCTGGGTGGTTTCTGCTTCTGCGCGGGGGGGGGGGGGGCTGTTTGTGTTTGAGTGCCTCTGCATAACTGGAAGGTGTTTTTGTTGTGTGTGTCTGCATTGATGAGAGAGGAGAGAGCCGGGCAGTCGAATGAGAGCATGCAAAGCGTGACATGTGTGTCACACGTGTGAGAAACACTATTTGCTGACTTTTGGGGGTTGTGGGTATGTCTTATGTGGCTATCAGAGTTGGGTAGAGCCAGCGTTCGCAGTAGCGTGGTGGTACTGTCGCTGTTTTCTGAATCAAATATGCTGCTGTCTTGGCCAGGACACTCTCGCAAAAGAGTTATATCCTGGTTAAATAAAGGTTGCTTTTCAGTAGCTTAGCTCTTTTATTGATCAAGTAGTGCTGTAAGTGCTACACAAGCCAACGCTACATTTACCCAAGCATTTCGAGTAAACTGGAGTGAAACTGGTATGGACGAGTACGTGACGCCGCCGTCATACACGGACGCGTGCTTGTAGCAGACCGAAGCACTTCGGTGTGGCGGTGACATCGCGTACCAATCCTTGGGCTGATGCCTACCACGTCTCTGCTGCAGGGGAAATACAGCCACGCGAGCTGGAGTTCACGACCAAGCCACAGCCAGCAGCTTGTCAACAGCTAATCACCTTCACCTTCTGTGTGGCGGAAAATGAGTAACATAAGTGTGGCTGGTTTTAGAGCAGCGAGAGCGGAGAGCCCAGCTTGTTGACAGTTATATTGATTACTGAGATAGCGTTGACTTGGAATTGAAGTGGGTTCATTGTAAAAGAAATAGCTTCAGTGTAGTCAAGCTTCATTTAATGTTCAGTAACTGGTAGCTTAGCTCCCTACACTTTAATGCAGGCTGCCCAACACTGGTGGTTATAATGGCTTGTGGTAGCCTAGGAGGGAGTGTTTTCACCTCAATTATTGACCTTAATTGGAATTGTGGTTAAATGGTATTGAAGTTGACGGATAATTATAACCTGGGTGATATTCTCATAATTTTGGCATCATTTCTATCTGTATTGATAACATTATACTTACCAAAGTAATCGCTTCAAGTTTGAGAGGGCAAGAAACAAGCAGTCAGAATATCAGACAGGATGTAAACAAGCCAACGGTATATAAATGATCTAATCCACCTTATTCTGAGGTCAAATCGCAAGTGACTTATTAGTGACTGTATGCAAATTGTTAGGTCCCATTTGAGCCCCCCTTGAGTATCCAACCATGCCTGGTTATGCAACTCAGAAATCTATTAAATATGACGGACAGTGAGAGATTTGATCAGATTCATATCAGATCATTCGATATCATTCATTTTTATGTTTCTTATTTGGGTGGGGTGAAAATATTACAGTGCTGAGGCCCCTCAGCATCCACAGATCTGATCCCCCTGTGCCTGGTTTGCGTTTTCAGTGACAGCTGTAAGAACTGTCGATTTAGTAGCTCTTGGTTTTTTTTGTGTGTTCCATTGTGGCAAAGGCTATTTTGGCAACACTTTATTTTATGGGCTCGTAATTTCGGGAAATGTTACCAAATAATTTCCAACACACTTCCTGAAAATAACCATATAATTTGGCAGCCATTATAGGAAACATGAAAAGTGTTGAATTGGTCCACTTCAAATGAATTATTTAAATGAATTGTTATATATCGTTATCCAATAATAAATAAGTAATGAATGCATATTTACATAGGTTTAAATTAAGCTTTTTTGTTTTTCAAGGATTCCTATTTTCTCGCAAACTAGTACTAAATAACATAGGTCTTTCCAGGAAATATCTTATTCTACTCAAAATTATGAATTAATTTAAAAATAAAGTGCCTCTTATTACACTTAGAGGAACTTATTACACATGTGTGATTTGGCGGCTACGTAAAAACGTATTTTGTTCCATTTACGTATTAAGGGTCAAACATTTTTTTTAAAGTGAAACATATGGTTCAGCCTCTTTCCCAACACCAGTCATTTTCACACAGCCCCCTCACCTGTTAAATATGAATTGTACTGATGAGGTCAGTCACACCCTCGAACTGGAGAGGCATCGCATGCGCCTCCCATACCTGTGTCCACACACTTATTTGGGTTTGTGTGCGTGTGTGTGTGTTTTAACGCGCTCTCCTGAGGCCCAGATGGGGGATCCGTTGCTCTCCAGATGGGAGAGAGAGCGAAGACATCTGATGACGGCAGCGCTGATCACAGCCAGCCCGGAGAGTTGTTGACTTTAATTATTAGTCGCTGTGTAGATGTTGGCCTCGGCTTTGTGCTGTGCTCTGTCAACCGACTCACACTTCCTGGCCTGCTCGCAACTGTTTTTTCTCTCCAGGTCAGGCACGGCCGACACTCACAGGCACACACAGGCAGACACACGCACACACACACACACGCACACACTCTTAGTCACGCCTTGGCTCCTTGTCCACTCTGTGCAACGACTGTGCCAAGTGGAGGTTCAGCCAGGGCAGAAGGAGACTCAGAGTCATTACACCTCTTTCTTTAAAGTTACTGTGGTCAACACACACACACTCACCTGGAAAGACTGTTGTTAAAATTTTCACGTATAGTATAAGACACATGCACACAAACGCGCACACACAAACACTTACACATACCCTCAAGCAAAACTAATGATATCTCAGTGGTAGGGAGGCTGGCCACAAGGCACGGTTTCATTTCAAAGAGGCTCTCTGAACTCATATGGGCCCTGTCCCAAATTAATTTTGCTTCCGTTTTCCCTGATCGGCCTGTTTCTTCAGACACCTCTTTGAATTGGTGGGCCTGCTCCAAATCGATTGGCTGACCCTCTCCCCTCTGCCCTGCTTGACACTCCCTGGCTGATACCAAAGAGCTGGCTCAGTCCCAGCCCCGGGCGATACCTCCACCCAGCCTTGTTGTGGAATTTGACTGGCCGTCGGGGCCAGCGGTTGTCCTATAGGCCTCTGGCTCTTTTGAAGTCGCCACAGAGAAGATGAATAGCGTTTCCTCCTCCGCGGGCTTGAGGAGGAGATTGGGGGATATTCTCACACCTGCCTGTGTGCCCTTGCAAGCTCTCCCTGATGTGTCCGGGGAATTAAACCCTGCTGCCAGTCGCAGGGCTCAGCGGTGCCTTGCGCTGTCGCCGTACGCCTATTGGCTTTCACGTGTGCTGCCAGCCGATTTTTGCACGGTTTGTAATGTTTGCTGCTACTGTAACCTTGCCTCCCTTTCAGCCTCACACAAGCACAGCAGCCGCACGCACAAACACAAGCTGAATTTGTGGGGGGAAATATCCAGATTCATTAGGCTAATGCACAGCTGTGGAAAAAAACACATTTTCCTGGTGTTTTTATGATTTATTGTGCGGCAGAAATGTGAAATTGTGTATACGGGGTATTAGTTATTTAAGTGATTTAGAGGTTGGCAGAGTACTTTACCTACTCGCTTCCTGATTTATGGTTATTGCAAAAATGTGAAATTGAGTATATGAGTATAAGCATATTACCTTATGATAATATAAGTAATTGAAGAGATTTAGGAGTCTGGGGAGGCTGGGTGTTGCATACACAACTGATGCCAGGGAAAATGGAAATGGCAGCTTATCAGGCAGAAATCACTCTCCAGGCAGAGGTGACACATCAGTAAATTTGGCTTTTGTGGCCAGTGGCTTCATATTGTTTGGCTCCCGATATATTTGATGGTATATCAGGGCGATATGAAATGCAGGAGTTATGAGATGTCATATTATTCAAGTTAAGCAGAGGTGAAATATGGTGATAGCCAGTTGTGTTGTAATATTGTTTGGATATTTTTGCACCCTGACAGGTGGCTGAAAGATATTCCAAAGCTGTGCCACCTCTGTAGCCATAAAATCTCCATAGCCGTTATATCTGGTTAAGTGCACTTTCCTTATTATACTTTCCTATTAATCTTGGAGCAACAGATAAGGGTGAGAGGTCAACCTTAAATGGATTTGGTTTCCTTAGGCTGGGCTCTCTTGCTCCAGATGACTCTGAGCAGTGCTTTCAATCAGGGCTGCCACCACTCACTGTGGTAATGATGGCCGGGGCTTCATTAAGAAGCTCGTTAAGTCCCCTCGTTAAGCTGCAGGGCCGTTAAGACTTTGATTGTTAATGGCTCTTCGTTAAGGAGAGTTTCGGGAGCCCGGCTCCCATGTTGGTCCTGACCAGCTGGGTGATTTGGCCAATTGGCCCCAGTCGACCTCCACAGAAGATGGAGGATGAGAGCAAGCCTAAGCCTAAAAAGTGAAGCTCAGAAAAAAAAGAAGTATTTTTTTTCAGTCAAAACACTTTCCAATTAGTTTGTTATAGTATCAAAGCCTGTAAAACCTACACGAGTGCACTGGTGATGGACCAAAGAAAATGGTTGGACCTCAGAAAAACAGTTTATACTGCTGAGCTGTACTGTAATACAAAAACAAACATATTACAATGACAAAAACGGATCAAAATAGCTCGCAGCAGGCCAACCTGTTTTGTGATGGTATAACATGATCTAATACGAATGAAGCTTCCCTGCCGGTTGCCAAGGGAGTGTAGGTGTCGGCCTATTGGTCCGCTGTGTGCATCTAGATTTTTCGCTGGGTGGTGATGGGTAAGGTGCGTGTTTGTTTTGCTGGTTTGCGTGCTTTGTAACTGGTACAAGCGCACACTGTTTTGCATGCCACGCACCGATTGCACACCATTTCCTTTTGTTATTTTGAAATAAAGTGAAATCGCGCCAGTTTGCCTGAACATTTGAAAAATCCGCTTCTGCCAGGTTTTCACGTTGTACCAGGGCTGCCTGTAAGAGGTGTATGGTGAGGTGACTGGTTTGCGTTACTATAACTATAGATCTCACACACCTATTTGATTTGGCCTGTGGAATCTGATTGACATCCATGTGGATGCCATGTATCAATGCAGTCTGTCTTTGAGTTATTATTTGAATTGACATGTCCAGGTCGCAATAGTGCCATAAACATTAAGCCGTGTCATAGTTCTGCTAGGTGTTGTGTGGGCTCAAAACAAAAGCGAGTACATATGAAACAGGCACACAATTGAGCTAGCAAGGCAGTTTTGTGTTTAGATGTGTGGTATTTATTCAGGTCTCTAGAAAGCGTTAGCTCACGTTGGCTGGCTGACTCAACAGTGACTAGAAACGGTCTCTGTTGCTAGGTCGTTACCAAGGATCGGCCTACTTGCTGGAGTAGTAAAACGAGGTCTCATTACACGGGCTTCTACTGACATGACTGATTGTTTTCCGGGTATTAGTCAGTTATTTGATCGAGCCCTGTCTCTGTGTCCACCACACACTCACGCGAGATCTGGCATCATCTGTTCTCTAACCGTCGGCCGCGTTTCACGCCTTCCAAACAGGGGAAAAGGAAACGTAAAAGGGATTTATACATGAAACCATGATTTAAAAGTTAATACCGTAAATAGATCAAGATAAAACTCGTGTTTCTTCCCATTATACTTTTAGATGTATTATTATTTAGCTGGGGAGAGTTGACCACACACACTTACGAGACAGGAAGGGAATACCATTTCATGGCATTGGCGCCGCCTCTTTGTTAGCATCGAGTATCTTCGTGTTGGGCCACTGTCATGGGTTACTGTAGCATTTGAATAGAACAGAGCCCTCGTTGCTGTTATTAGTAACACCTGTGCCTTTTCTACTTGACAAGCCAAATGTCTGCTGGGAAAAAAATATTACCGAAGAGTTTTTGAACTGGTGGTGGAAAACAACTTAGACGCTGCTGTTGCAAGTGTATATCGAGGAAAGTTATGTGATGACACATCAAAATTATTCGCTAATGAGTCTCCACACTGGACAACATATCCAGATGTCAATAGAAAATGTCCAAAGCACCTCTGCATCATAATTTAGTCCTCCACCCCAATGTCTGTGGGATCAGTATGTTTCACCAAAATAGCGAAATACCGCAGCTTCCTTAGCAAAGCTCACGCGCTACGGGCCCGACCAATGGGGGCGCAGAGCCCTAATGAGTGCACGCGCGCACACCTGTTCACGTCAGCTCGGCAGAGTTTGCGTGAGCGTTGACATAAAAGTAGCGTATTTATTTAGCTCTATTTTGGTTAAAATACAGATGCTTTAAACGTAACCTGTGCAGCATAAGGACGCACAGCAGAGACGTGGTTTTGCAGCAGGGGTTGAGACGTTTTTTGTCTGCGAGACCCGTCAGTATTCGAGACCGCTAACAGCGCCCCGATTCCAAGATGACCACAGGCACAAACGACAACGTCGTCCCAGCTAATTTGAAAGCGTAACGTTACAGGGGTGAGTGTTTGATATTTAAAGGAGCAGCTTTCAGGTGAAGTACGTGGTCATTTTAGTTCTGGTCACAATAGGTCCTTGGGCTAACTTCAGAAACGGAGCTAGCATGAACATGCTAAAGCCCCCCCCCGAGCTACGTTGCAGGGTGCGTGGATATAACGTTAGAGAACAGACTTCAGAACAGTAATAGGTCTGTCTCTGGTTTCCAAAGTGCATACTGCTCTCACACAACACCCTCTATACTGATTTAGCAATTTTGCATCGTCATTTAAATAAACGGATCTTTTTGAAATTGAAGTGTTGTTTAACTTTTGAGTTCATGCCAAATTGTTCACACAGTTTTGCTTTCAACTTTCAGAGCGCTTGAACTTATGATTGCTTTCTTTGCCATAAACAACCTTGTCAACACCCGTACTTATCGTTTACCCCCTGGAAGGCTGGCATATCCATGCCATTTCCAATCCCCCCCCCTCCACCGCCTTGAGAAATGGCGATCCTCAAAGTAAATGAACATTTCAATTCACAGTATCCATTCTCATTTCATTTCGCAAATGTGCTTAGCTGTTGCCACGCAACACTGCTTTCCTGAGCTAAACACCCAGGCGGCTCTCCGCTCTTCTCTCTGTCTAAAGTCACAATGTCACACTTTCTTGCGGGTGGGGGCCAATTTAGCACTCCTTTTTTTTTTGTACAGCAGTTGTTATTCAATCCACGTAGGTGCGGGGTAATGAGATTGAATCTTGATGTGCTGGGCACATCCCGCCGGCGTGTATCTCTCTCGTCGGGGACGGAGGACAGCGTGGAGCCTTCCCCCCGATATTACCTCTCTGTGCATGAGAGGACGCTGGCCGCTCCGCCGCTCTGCCATCCCGCCGGGCGCTGATCCAATAAAGCTCAACACAGGGCTGCGATCGATACAGCATGTCCCACTGCCACGCACCCCTCTGCTCTCCCTCATACCTCACCCATTAGTTAGGGAATAATTGATTGGCCTAGTGTTTATTATTCCTTTTGATTTGGGGCTTTCATTAAATAGCCAGGGCACTGAATGTGCACAGACTTACAAGCTCTCGCCTTCCACAGCTGCTGGGACGTGAAAAGGGGCTTTAAGAGTGAGCAGGAGAGTATGTGTTCTGGATCCCGTTGAGATTAAGGAGATCCTGGTTCATAACTGCTCATACTGCAGGAATAGAGAGATGAGACACAGTACAATGGGAGGGGTGTGTGTGTGTGTGAGAGAGAGGGAGGTATTGTGTGTATTTCTTTTGTCTGCCTCTTATTAAATTCATTATATCCTGGAGGCATGCAGAGGATAATCTGCTTGTTTTGTCTTTTACTGCCTGTCTCGAAAAAACAAACTTAATTTTTAACTGGTGTTTACTCTTGTCTCCCCCCCCCCCCCCTTGTCTGTCCTGTACCTCTTCACATCCTTCCACTTTCTGGTTCCCCCTTTTTCCTTTCTGGTTCCTTTCTTCCATTTTGTCTCTTTACTCCCCCTCCCACCCTCCCTCACCTAGCTCCACACCGACATGGACAGGAATGATGGACGCACTAAGTATGTACTGCGAGGCGAGGGGGCGGGCTCGGTCTTTGTGATAGACGAGAAGACTGGTAACATCCACGTCACCAAGCCACTGGACCGTGAGGAGAAGGACGAGTACCGTCTCGTTGCCACGGCCACCGACAGGCAGACGGACCGTGCCCTGGAGCCCTCGTCACAGTTCATAATTCGGGTGCAGGACATCAACGACAACCCGCCTATCTTTGACGAAGGCCCCTACAGCGCCATCGTGCCTGAGATGGCAAATATAGGTACGGGAAAGTAGGGTGGGCAGTGGGAGGGTGGGTGTAGAATTTATTGAGGGTGCAAGGAAGAGGAGAGTATGGAGCCCCAAAGTGTACAATATTTAATAAATGACTATGAGTTTTAAAATAAAATAAAACAATTAAATGACCGAATACATTTACTTAAAAAAAAAATTATATTAATGTAAAACTTGGGAAAGCCCATTGGGAAATTAATAGCTATTTATTATTAGATATTAGTTGTTTTTATACTTATTTATTTTAATAATTTTTTTATTTCAAAAGGTCTTCTATGTTTATTCTCAGACTACAGGAGTGTTAGGCCGATTTATCCCAGATTCCCCCCCTCCCGACAATCGGAAGTGAAATCTCGTCTGGGACCGTGGTCGGTACCGATGTTGGGCCAAGATTATCTGGTAATGCGAGAGGTTTACAGATCCAGTCTTAAACCTCCTGAACTGCACGCAGGCTCATCGGGGCCGCCCCGATAATATCGAACATGTTAGGATTTAAAATCTGGATGATTGCATCAGTTCTTTTCGAGCGGGACCACAATAGCCAATGAGAGAGACGGAAGCGTTACAAGGCAAGTGTGTTTGTATAGCACATTTCAACAACAAGGCAATTCAAAGTGCTTTACATAAAACATAAAAGCAAAATAAAAAGACATTTAAAAAAGTTAAATATAAAATAAAAACATGATAAAATAGGAGAATAAAAGCACGGAGCAGCTGACGGTGTTGCCAACCAATGGTAAACATTCTAGCCCTTAACGTTAGCTACCATACTACTGTTGACAGATATTACAGCTGACAGTTAAAATCTCACCTCCAGTTCTCCGTTTTGACTGCGTCTCATTTTCTCATCCAGACTCGTGCCATCTGCCTTTGTTTTTTCTCCCTGCACAGCAATACTACGTTGCACCACGTCAGTCCCTGTTTCCACGATCAGAGAGAAGATCATCTGTGAAGTTTGTCCTCATGTGCGTGATCCGACCCGATTTTAAATCTCCTGTAGTCTGAGCCCAGCATTAGCAGGCTAACCAACCACTACCACAATTTAGACAGGTAGTTCTTGTTGGCTAGAGCAACAAAATGTTCCATCGATTTTGAATCAACCAACAACAGGCCGCTGTAAATAGAGTGCACAGTTACAGTAGTTAACCTCTCCTTTTATTTAGCTTAACAAGGCTACGCGTGCCACCTAACAAGCCAGCTAACTAGCTTGGTTGGATTGTGAGCTACGATTTATTACGCCGCAATAAAGGGAAGAGCCAGTGCTAGCTGGTAAATTCAATGTAACCTCTGCAGCGTTGCGATTCTAAAGAAGTTCTCAGAGAAAAACACACAGCTCTGTGAAAAGCAAAGACGAAGAAGTTACCCGAGATCACTCCCTCGTTCACTCGTTCACTCCCGACAGTAGTTAATTTTATAATGAACAGTAAATTGAGATATCAGACACATACAGTATGCTTCATAATAATTTCACGTCATCACTGCCAGGTGACATGTATAAATATAATTGTCGGGTCGGTAGTGTTCAGGCCATGGACCCCACTTTTTTTGTTCCATTGTGCGAATGAGGGCACTGTGTAATGCATTAATATCGCACTGAATTCACTGACAGTCAGATGAAATGGCAGACAATAAATATAGTGCACTGTATAATAAATAGGGAGTGAGTTTGGACACAGCCAAATGGCTCTAGCTAGCTTGCTGGCAACTGGTTAGCCTGCTGCCAGGTTGAGGGTGTGATTGGCTGAAAGGTGAGGGGATAAACACTGGTGACACTGTACTGATAAGTGAAATTATTAAATAAAAACACAATTTAAAAAAAGAAGGGCATGTTGAAGTAATAGTGAACTCTGTTAAATCTCGGTTCATTTGAAAATAAGGCTGATGAAATACAACTTCAAAATAAATGGAGTTTAAATATGTCTACGTATTTAATAATGTATTGGTTTTGAAAAATATCGTACTTTATGTATTCATATGGTTGTTTTTTTCATTACAGTAAGTCTTATTTACTCATTTAATATCGAACACTTTGTTGGGCCAAAGTCGAGAACACACTTTTCAGTTTCAGTTTTCAAATTCCTGTGTCCTTGTACCACCACAAAATTAATTCTTGTACATAAACTAGTTTTATCTACAAGCAAAGCTGCTCAAAGCTGTCCCCGTAATATGATCACCTGAACTTTCTGCTGTGATCTGACTCGCTCAGTAGTCCGCAGAAACCCAATTTGTTGCATCTTTCCCACAGTCATAACATGAATAAATTGCTATCGCACTGCCATCTGCCATCCAGACAGCAGTGAATTGTTACATTTTTCATGATAGAAAGATGATTATGTTTAATCCTTAGACCAGAAAACATCATGGAGGTACTTTTATTATAGTTTGACCAGCTAGCCTTTGTGCAAAGCTGAACATGAAGTAACATAATTACAGTCCTGGATTTGGGAAGGTTTCCTGGTTGCTCATTTGGCTGACGGACCAAATTTGGCCTGGCATCTTTGTTACATGTCGCCCACATTTCTTTATCTCGTCTTTCATGTCCTTTCTCCACTGTGATTGAGTAATGAGAGCAGAAATGATAAAGAACTAATCTTAATAGCTGGGATAAGACCTTACCTTGAATGAGCGGGTTATTGAAGTCACATTCTGTATACAAACTAAGGCTGTAGCATTTTATTGGTTTGCTGTTTAATCAGAATAGAGCACCAGCCAGTCACTGCTGTCAAGCTCCAAAATGATGGATGTCCCACTTGACCACAGCGAGACGGTGTGTTTTATTATTTTTATCTCAGAGGGATGAATTGTCTGACGGTATTTATTCAATAGCTTTGAACTGGTAGTCTGTATAGCCTGCACAAAAACGTCTTACACTGAGAAGAATGTGAAATATTGAAAAATATAAATTATTTTCAGCTAAAGTAAACCAATAATTACTTACTAAGAAAACTAGTTTAGTTGAATAACTCCATAGTCAACCAGGCAATCTTTGTTTCCAATATTAAAAAGTTTTATTTAGGTGTTTTGGAGCCCCATGTGAAGTTGGGTGTGAATACAGCTCTTCCTCACTGAGTGACAGCCAATTATTGGAAATTGTCCTGAGCGTTTTTTTTTTTAGTAGACAATGTGACAATATATACATTTATGGTGCTGGCTTTATATTTTGGTCAATATCACCGATGAGAGTAAATATGTTTTATACATAATTGTAAAATAGTTGTTTCCAATGAAATCAATGTAGCCATTATGTCTACAGTACGAGGTTTTGTTAGCTGCAGAAATACAGCCATTATAGAACACCGCACTGCCATTCACATTGTATTACCATTTTGTGCACAGCCTTTTTGGCCTTCATCAAAGTGAATTCCTAAATGGTATCGCATGGTGGGAAAACCTCCTGCAATTTAGTAGGTTCAATACAATACATTGGTAGTTTTCAGGATTCAAGGTTGAGTGAGGGAGAGTTTATTTACAACTAAAGATGAAGTCTGCATACTGCATCTAATATCAAAACAACTTTGCAGAGCTTAATCCAGCTGATAAAAAGACTTCCTGAATTCCATTCTCCAAAGTCGTTGGCTTTTATTCGTGTTGCGTATCACCACACTGTGGTCACAGCAAATGCAACAAATCTCCATGATCTCCGCATTTGCATGAATTTTGTATCACAGTGCTTTTATGTGTCACAAACTTAACATAGCCTGCTCTTGTCTCCAGTCCAACATAAAATGAGATTAAACGTTCTGACTTATTCAATTGTTTCTTAATAAATGTACGAAAAAAATACCAATTTACCTGATCAGCTTCTAATTTAAAACTTGAAAAGTCCCTGAAACCTATTTTTACCTATCCGCTTCTTACAATGACTGATGGGATCCTAAACAAGCACAATGTTTTCTGCCCAAGGTTTGGCAGAACAGTTTTGGTTATTTCACAGTCAAATCTGCTCAAACTACACCCACAGAGTCCTGAGATTAGCTGAGTTTTTGTCTGTTAAACTCTTAACTGACAAACAAAACACCTAAAGACATTTGTGCTGATTTAGTCATGAATATTTAAAATTATACAAAAATTTTTCAGGGGCTTTAATGCAGCAAGCAAACATAAATGGAGGGATATGGCCACTCATGTAAACATTCAATAATGAAGATAATAATTAGAAAGTATGCCTTCTATTCCAACATTGCTAAACTCCAGGTAAAGATTGTTTACAATATAGCATCAAATACATTTTCATCTACAACACTATATGGCCAAGATCAAATTATACACACAAGGTAAGATTTCATCTATAAAATTCAATGGGCCAACTGGTTTGCATTCAGTAAAATTCAATTGAGAATTAAACTCTATTCTGTTGTCTTGACAGTTTAATTTTATTGAGCCCGAACTGATGTCGTATTCAACTCAAGGCAACATTTAACGCCTGGAGCGATTGCCAAATTATAGCACTTAAAATACTGAAATATAATTAAGGAAAAACAGAAATTAACCTGTTTTAATCAATGAACAACTCTGTGATGCAAGTCCATATGTTAATAAGAGGCCTATTTGATCTTGGCTGTGTTTCTCTTTAGGCTTGTAGACTTTTGTAAAGTCCAAGGCACTCTGAGAGCCCCTCTGAAAACAGAAATAGAAATCTGGGAAACGGGCTGGCACGTGCGAGAGGGAGGGAAGTGAAATATTCCCCTCTGCATAGTTTCAACTGAGCTTTGTGTCCATGTAGCATAAGTCAGAATACAAGGCTCTGGGGATTCCTGGGTGCCCTTTTCAGATTGTAACACCTAGATATAGTTTCTAAAGGGCCTTAAGTGCAGTTCCAAGCTAAAAGCGACCCAAAGTGAAGGACATTTGTACTGCTATAGTTTCTTTATCTATAGGCCACATGTTGTATCTACCTGTAACAGCCTCCAGTCTCATAACAAAAGTTTTGTATAGGAGTTTGATGTAAATATACGGTGTTAAACTGACTCTTACGAAACATAAAGTGTAAATGTATTTTTAAAAGCACATGCAAATGATTCATCTTACAGCACACAGTATATGCCTTTTTTTTTTTTTTTTTTTATTAATTTTTTACCAGTGCTCTATTTCAATTTTTTTTCGTTTTTTTTTTTGTTTTTTGCTTGTCTTTTCATGCTTTCCATTTTTTTT
>CM022487.1:6770310-6836044 GCA_011952105.1 Coreoperca whiteheadi | reverse complement strand
ACATTTAAAAAAAATTTTTTTTGTAGTAAGTTTTATATGTTTTTTTTTTTTTTTTTTTGGAGAAGTTTTATACGAGTGCTCAAATGCACTTGGTCTCCGCTTTTTTTTTGGGTGCAGGCGGGTCAGGCAGTGCTGTTCAGTTTTATTACTCTTTTTGGCATGAAATTGCATCTCTGTTTTCACCTGCTCAGAGTCAGACAGAGAGAATTTCATGGCTGGCGTTGGCAGGTGTGCACACACAGACACTCTAAAACCCCCAAATCAAATGCAAATGGGAAAACAATTTAAATGCAATGCAGGCAGAATCTGTAATGGATTAGATTAATGTATGATTTTTAATAATACTGCCACCACAGCTGCTTGTAGGATGTATGGGGCCTTTCCCTTTTGTTGATTAAATACCTGTAGCCATCATACAGCAGCAGGAATGATACAGTACATACCTTCCATCTGCAGTCTCTTAATTTAAGAGATGTGCAGCTTGTAATTATGCACAGGCCCAACAGTTTGGCTTATTATAATGATAATACGGTTATTATTATTATGGGGAGCTCCCGGGTTACGTAATTGTGTAAGTGGCTTAAACACACTATTGTTTTTAGCTCAGTATTTGCAGTTGTGGCTTGATTGTGTGCATGTAAATGTATAGTACACAGAAATAACTAACTGAATACAATATATTTAATCACTTGAGCATAGAAAAATATAAGCAAAAACAGATAGAAACAGCTTGTATTGTACTACATAAACGGAAGACATAATCTGCCCATTGGGGATGCTGTCTGTTCTTATTCGAGTCGTGTATACTGTGTTGCTGCTTTGGGACTACCAGCCTGGACTTTCCTCTCGGCTCATTAGGAGAATGACTGCTGCTTTTACACGGGACAAGGAGCTGACGTGATTGGCCATACCTGAGACCCACCCTGACTCAACCTGCGAACAATCTATTCCGCCTACTAATTAAGTATTCATACAGTTTCAACCTCTGTTCCACATTGCACTGCAAAAGAAAATTGCAAGACTAAGCCGGTCACACCCGCCTGCACTCGCACCCAATGTTTGTGCTCCCCACCCAGTGTCCGGAGGAGAGAGCCCTCGGTTTGTGAAGCAATACACTGTGAAATGCTTTTATTGTAGCAGAAATGGTGGATTCTTCAAAATGAATAAATTCAGCCACCATGACATTCAAGGTAGAAAAAGACAAGTGGGTTTCTGGGCCAAACACCTTAAAATCCACCAATAGTTGACCCTGGGTACCTCAGTTGGTAGAGCAACAAAATCTATGGCAAATCTGAGAGTACAGTTTTGAAATTCCTGTTTGTTTCCTGTTGGCATTGATGTATGGCCATGTCTGTGTGTCAGATAGTGTTTACCTCCTAAAACACAATAGTTTATCGACTAAATTCACGAGAAACAGAGTGCAGTCATTCTTTGAAAGCTGAGCTGTGTTTGTATGCAATTGCACGCAAATCTAACACATGACCCTTTTTCCAATTTAATAAGAAATTAGAGAGGATTATGAAATAATCTGCCACTTTGGAAAAAAATCGTTTTCACTTCATTTTCAGTGTGCACGTCACAGCCACAGTGACCTGATATTTCTTTGACCGTAGAAAGATCATGTACAATGTGACAGGAGTTCTTGAAATAGGAATGAAATAAGAGCTAAGGGCAGAGATAAGTTTTTTTTTTTTTCCACTTATATTGCAGTGAGATGTTGGAGTGACAATAACTGTCTGAGATTGTAATTCAGAGCATGACTGCAGAGTGCCTGTAGGAAACAGTTTGTATGTACAAAAAGTACTCTAATCTCCATTTAAACTCCGCTCTGCCCCTTGAAAATGGGTTCTACTTTGAGTAGCACTCTTGCCTTTTAAAAGCAAGGAGAATAGCTTTCAGGAAAACTTTGGAATTGGCCAGAAAACAGGGTATTATTTTAAATAATTCACCCCTAAACTGGTTAGTTTAAAAAAGTTCAGCAAATTTGGCCTGAGGTCCTCGCCATCTACCTCTTAAAGGTAATTTCCAAACATCAAGGTCCCTGCCGACGCGCACTGAATTGTTTAATTCAGATTAGAATAATGACCCTGCCAGCAGCCTGCCGGGGCAGGGCCCAAGGAGAGTGGGTGATGGAGACGAGCACTATTTAGTAATCCTATCAGCTGCCGTATGAGTGTCTGCTCTTCATAGCAGCTCAATCTTCAGATTGAGTTGTTCAGTCAATCATGGATTCAATATTTACTTGACAATTCAATATTTACCAAGGCGCTTTGCAATACGCGTGGCTGAGGAGATATTGCTGCTGTGAGGATCCCATCAAACACTCGTTACATGAGACATTTAAGGGGGGGTTGGTGTCTCATCTACGGGAATGAGAGAGACTAACGCAAGGTGCGCTGGAACTGAGCCAGTTCCCCTCCTGAAATTTGTGTCTGCAAAGTGTTTTGTGTTGGTTTCACTCGACTGGGTATAAACATCATGCCAGATGTGTATCTGCATTCTGAGAGAATGACTCGCATTTAAAGTTTAACCTTGAATATGAATATTAAAATTATATATATATATTAACCAAACAAACTAAAGAGCAATTGCTATTCCTTTTTACCAGAGGACACATGTCATATGGTAAGACCATGCGTTCCAGATGGATGCGTGGCAGTGGGAATATTTGATCCTTGTGGAGTGTGACTGGCTGTATAGCACGGATGGCAGGCTGCATACCAATAGATTTGCCTCCTCCTTGCACTTGTTGCATCAACCTCAGAGTCAAACTGTTTGATCCCTGAGTCTGATTAGTTTCTACTGCTGTCAAAAGAAACATTTCTGTCTACTTATCTACTTATGCCCCCCTGCACTTATCTATATCTATAGTAAAAAAAAAGCCTAAAACATAAATTGATTCAATTGCAGACACTTTGTAGTCTGTGTCAGTCTGTGAGCGAAGCTGGTATGGCAAAGGAGTGCTTTGAAATAAAAACAGAAAGTACAGATAGTGCTGTAATAGTTTTTTTTTTTTCGAGCTGGAAGGAAAATGTGTGAAATGGCAACAGAAAGAAATCAAAACTGAGCATGGATTAAAAATAATGGCCAAACATCTGAAAACAAGGTGTACAATGAAGCTTTATTACTAACGTTATAGGTGCGCCCGTGTTGGTTTTGTCTGCAAATGAAGTGGTTTAGATGATTGATGTCTAATCTGGCTGGTTTAGAATAGAATAAACTTTATTGTCCAGCCAAGGCAGGAAAATTGTCTTTGGTCTCTCCCAGTAAAATGTAAACACACACATGTTCACAAGATAAAAACTTCACAGTAACAGAACAAAGGTCTCTCAGTTATAAAACCAGTAAGTGCATCCATGCCCACGGTGTACAGCCGGCGCTCTCATTTACAACCTCATGAATGTCTGACTGCTTGTGTTTCTTACCTATCTCAGACGTTACTCTGGTAAATATAGTACGTCATCAACAACAGCAACAGAAACTATCGGAAACAGAGGTGGAAGAAGTACTCAGATCTGTTACTTAAATAAAAGTACAACAAATACAACAATGTAAAAACACTCTGTTATAAGTACAAGCCCTACATTAGAAACTTACTCAGGTATAAGTGCAAAGGTTTTACAGCGAAATGCACTTTCAAATTAAAAGGACTCATTCTGAAGAAAACGATTGATAATACTGATGGATAAATGCGTAAGCAGCATTGTGCTGGTGTAGTTGGTATATGGTACCTCTATAATAAGGTAGTTTAGTCCAGTGGTTCTCAATCTAGGGGTCAAGGCTTCTCCAAAGTGTCACAAGATCGAAGAGCTCAAGAGGTGATTAATGAAAAGGAAAGAAGAAAAAACAAAGTTCTGCCACACAAATTTATATTAATTTCTTTGGACTTTTCCCTAATCTTTACTTTTTGTGAAATACTGGGAAATCTTACCTCTTTAAAACCTATTCAAAGCTATTTCAATGAAACGCTCTGTTGAGAAGTTGAGAAGGGAAATTTCTTTGGTGGAACTGCTAATTACTCAGACAAAGGGCCCCAGCTAAACACTGCTTTTCTGTAACAAGCCCAAAAGGTTGGCAGCCACTGGTTTAATGTTTTCCAATGTGTTGTATTTTATAGGCTTATCATATGGTGTTTTATGTAAAATCTTAATCTGAAATGTAACTTTAACTGTGAAATTGAAAAGTACAACATTTCCCTCTAAAATGTAGTGGAAGAAGTAGCAGAAAATGGAAATTTCAACTGAAGTACAAATACCTTCTAAGTGTACTAAGTACAGTACTTAATGAGTGTACTTAGTTACTTACCTACAAAAATAGGACCCGAATTATCCTTTAATTTGGTCACTTTTCCAGTGTGAACATGCAACAGACTCAAAACCTCCTTAGAATTAGTATGTAATATGGAATCACTCACTCACTCACACTCCACCTGTCTTTCCCATAGTGATACTGTCATGGGCTTGATCAGAAATAAAGTACCAGCTGCTCCCACTAATCCCCTTCTACCTCCTATCTTGTCTGGCTCGAGTCCCACTGGGAATAGTCGTTCTTCTTGCACTTATGTATAAATATAGACATATGTGAATACTCTACATATGAGATGTGTTTACTGTATTTCATATATTTCTGGGGGGTTTTTTACCAACAATTTCAACAATTTCCCTGGCAAATTGCCACTCCATGAGCGGTAGACAGAAGATTTAAGGGAGGGAGAGGGAGGCCATTGAAGAGACAGACGGTCTGACTGAGAGAGGGAGCTAAAGGGAATTGGAGACGGAGATGAAGAGAAATGAAGTGAGACAGAAGGAATCGAGGGGGGAGGCAGGGTAGAGGAGGGAGAGGATGCGGGGGGGGTGATAAAGAATTTGTCACACTGAAAGAGACTGAAAAAGAAGGAGAGTGGAGGTTGACTTGATATAAAGCTTTCGTATGCTCTTGCTCTAATGTGCTGCTGTATCCTGTCCACGTGTCTTGTCTTGTTTTTACTCTGTCCTTCTCTTTTTCTTTCTTCTTTTTGTTCATTTTCCTTTCCTTCCTCTTCCTTTTCTCCTCCCTCCCTTTCTCCTTTGCTTCCCCTCTCTCATTTCTTTTCCTTTTCCTACCTCACTGCCCTCTCCTCTATTTCCCGGCTTTCCTCCCCCCTTCCTCGTCTCCCCTCCCCGCAGGCACGTCTATAATCCAGGTGACAGCGACAGATGCTGATGACCCGACTTATGGGAACAGCGCCAGGCTAGTGTACACACTGGTGCAGGGCCAACAGTACTTCTCTGTCGATCCCCAGACAGGTGAGTGTGTTTACATATCTGTGTGTGTGTGTGCTCTTGTCGTAACACACATTGGCGGAGAAATGTAGAAGATGAGCAGATGTTGGAAAGCTAATACACAAACGCTGCACCAAGGCAAATATACTCAAGATGCAAACCACACCTAGTGTATGAGCAAACAAGTGAATGAACACACACACGCAGTGATGAACATGTGAGAGTGGACGGACGTGATAACACACGCGCCCGTACGTGCAGGTGTGCGCGAGCACGCAAGCGCAGGTGGAGCTGAACATCCGAGGATGTGTGGCGCTGCATGCACAAACCGAGAAACTCCTCGCCCTCTTTTTATCCCCCCCTCCGCTCTCTTTCACTCCGTTACCCACACACATTCGCGCACGCACACACACACACACACACTCAAACTAACCCTTTTCCCCCTTGTGCATCCCTCGTTCTCTTGTCACACTTAGTCATCCATCTTTCTCACTTTCCTTTTCCCTCTTGTGCCCCCTCAAACACCCTCCTCTCAAACGCAGTCCGCGCACACACACACACACACACAACACACATCCCCCTTTCCCAGTGTTCCCCCTCCTCAGCTCACTCCAGTATGAGTTGGCAGAAATTTATTCATGATGGCAGGGCCTGTGTGCGCCGAACAAAACACAGCAGCAGCCTAATGTTATTATTTCTGGATGAAGCAAAAACAAAAAGACGTGTGTTCAAAGAGAGACGTCAGCGATGATTTGTGAACTATTACACAGGACAGATTACAGGGGGCTCAAAGGACCTGTCTGCTGTGTGTGCTCTCGATATGCCTCTGTGTCACGCATGTCACCCAAGGGCAAAAGGTTTTTAGTTGAGTGGAGGGTGCTTTATTTATTTATTTATTTAATTTCCTTATTTTTACTTTTCTACCGTCGTACCTCGGAGGGAAATCATTGCTTGGTTGACTCAGAAATGAAGTTCTAACTGTCTGATGCTTCAGACGCTGTTTTGATTGACAGCGAACATATAAACACTTAGCATTTAGCTCACAATGAGGCCGCAGAAGTTGTTAGTTGTTTCTTTAGGTTTTTTTTTTTTTTTTTGTCTGTGGGAATATGTGCCTGCATGTGAGTGTTACTCTTGCCCACGTGGGTCACAGGTGGACGATACTTGTTTAGTCATCGATTGCTTTGACACGTGAGGACCTCTGCAACAAGCGAAGAGAGCTCCGGCACTTTCTGAAATGCTAATTGGGGAATTTAAGCTGAATTCCACCCAGTGTGTAATAGCCATGACACTGTGCTATCAGACAAGCTTTAGTATTCTGAACGTGTCCGCTCTCTTCTCCCCTCTTCTCTCCGCTCTCTATCTCCCTTTTGCAATCACCCCGTTCCTCGTTGGCTCTATCACCAAAGGTCTTATTCAAAAATGTACACTCGGAGGCGAGCATACTTGTTCATATATTCATTTTGTTTGTTTATGAATTCTGCTCAGAAACCTGCATGTTCGTTAGCATTCAAAACAGCCCGCGTTGAATGTGATTCACCTTGAGCTGTCAAGTCATCCAGGCCGGTGTTTTGGCTGATGTTGGGCGAGAGCAGCCAGCACTTGAAGTGCAATATCCAATCATATGTAGCAGAATGAGGTCATTTACACAGAGGAGGTGATCGATGTTGACTGTGCGTAAGTGATGCGTCTTGGTGTGCTGTTAGAGAGTGTGAGATACAGAACGAGATTTTACGCTCTGTCAGCATGTCTGGCTGTCGGCGCTGGGTGATTTGTCTTTTCCATATGAGCTTCTTCACATATCTGTGTTTGTATATATGTGTATGTGTGTGTTTCTGTGTGCCTTTTAACGGGACATTAAGTAATATATTGTCACTGTCAAATGGAAACTGAGTGTCTCCAAAAAGTCAGGAAAGCTGTCAGCTTGTCAGGAAAAGCAGTCACGTCTTCAGACTGATGACAACGTGGTTTGACAGTGTCCGTTTTGAAAGAGCTTCAAAAGCCCAAGAGGTCGAAGAACTTCATCTGTCAGTTGAAGTGAAAGAAAACATTTTTAATTTCTAACATTTTTAATTTCTAAAACTGAAGCTACTCTACACAGCATCAACTTGATGACTTCATTACCTTTGATAATGACAGAGGAACACAAAAATACTGTCCTATTATCACATTGAGGATGAGTAAACAGGAGTACCTAATGGAAATGGGCACCACTTTTTAATAAGGCATACTTTATAAAGGGTAACTAATGGATTCACTGATGACAACTGAATGATTTATTATTGCTTCATAAATCAGTAATTATAGCCCGACTGATACTGGATTTCTAAGGCAGATACAATATTGATATTTGAAAGTTTTAAAAACATATACTGGTATATACATATATGATATATCTCCAATAAGCCAATATCGGCTAATTTACCGGTCTATCTCTATCACTAATCAGCCATTAAGAACAACTTTTGGGTTGTCTGGTTTTAAAAAAACAAAAATCCATTTGGCTACAGCATAACTTTCCCTGTCTTTGTATCTCTTTAATTCATCGGGCTGACCCCTCCAATGGACTGTTTTACCACTTACCTTCCCGAAAAGAGCTGCAGGGCATCTGGACCAACCTCCATGAAATAATAACTTATTAACATTAATAACTGCAGGCTAAATGGCTTATTGGATAGCAAGAAAGCCATGAGCGTTTTATTAATGACTTATTAACATGTATAACTACAGTCTTGATGAAGTGTTTAATAAAGGGCCATTGCTTTCTCAGTTCATGAAGAGCAAACAGATCTGCTGTTTATAAATGTTAATAAATCATTGACAAAAGTTCATGGTGTCCATTAAGATTATCTGTCACTTCACTTCATAGGGTATCTTATTAGAGTCAACTACTGAAAGACAGTTAATCCATTTGCCTCTGACTTTGACAGATAAAAAGGTCAAGAGGTTTGTCACTTTATAATCAGCCATCAGGTCTGCAGGTAAGTCATTATTAAAGGCTTTTCACATTACAATAATCTATCAAGTCTAGAATTGTAAAGGTGTTAACAAATGTACTGTAGCCTACATTGTGTTGCTCATGAGTTAAAGAGCTGGATTGAGCGACAAAGCAAGGCATGCTGAGCCAAAAGTAATTATTACAAATGGCATGTGAGCCACAAAGCATTATTAAATGATTTATTTACTGTTAAAAAGGGCATTAGTTACAGCTTTGTAAACCTATTATAAAGTGTGCCTTATTAGAAAGTGGTATCTACAAAGGCTTGGTGAAGAGATGATCTATCATGATACAAAAGATCTATCGTTAGATGGTACTCTGTAGTCAAAATGACTAGACTAAAGCTGGATGAGATCTCAATTTGCAGGGAGCTTTTGTTCCAAATGAGAGCTCAGGCCAGAAAGCATATTTTGGAAGCCAGAAGGTTCAGTGCCTGGTAATCAATGATTCATAAATATTGCTCAAAAAACTCTTTTAGGCCCACACAGATATATTATGGTCAATTGGTGGCATTTCGCCACAGTAAAAACCTTATTTTCCTTGCTTTAAATGCTTCATTCCCTCCCTGATGCTACTATTTGTGTGTGTGTGTGTCTTCCCTAGGTATTCTGCGCACGGCCGTACCTGACATGGACAGGGAGACCCAGGACCAGTACCTGGTGGTGCTTCAGGCCAAAGACATGGGGGGGCACCTGGGTGGATTATCTGGGACCACCACCGTCACGGTCAGGCTCACTGACGTCAATGACAACCCTCCCCGCTTCACCCAGAGTGAGTTACTCAGCAGCTCACGCAGCCACCCACAGGGAATGAATGCCTACCAGGAATAGACAGGCAGCAAAACATAATAGAAAAATGACGTTGACGAGTGTATGTTGGACACGCTGTGCTTTCTGTGTGCACACATATGTGCAGTAATTGTATATACTACCTCCCACCTCACTGCCAACCACACATACACACACTCACCATGCAGGAGTCTAACACTGTTTGCAAATACTTCATTACGGTTTGTTTTACACAGCTTGGAGTACCAGATCTGTGGGGCTTCACCTCATTAGAACAATGCAATACAAAGTGAGCGGTCAGTCACTGTATAGTAACAGAAATTACTTTTAATTACTTAACTTTCTAGTACTCACTATATGGAAAACACTATGGGCGAGCAAACACTGGGCTGCATAACAGCATAAACACAGTGTTTGTTTTGCACCAGAAGGCAGAAGAGTTCTCAGACCTTTTTGACCTGCAGGTCCTGTCAGGATTTTCGCAGCAGTCAGGCAGAGGAGACTCCTGCAGGGCTGCAAAGTGCCTCATCAAACATTCAGTCATGGATTTTACTCGCCTCTGCAGTGATAGATCAGCTACTCGTTCCATCTCCAGCCATACTTTCAGATTATTGCAAATAGTCCGGCAGCACCTCTTTTTAGGCCAGCCTAACTGGCTAAATAACTCTTTGATAACATTTAACTTAATTTCACTGTTTGTGATCATGAAGTAATTTTAGTTCAAAGGGTAGATGGGACAAGGTCTGTCCTGTGTAGCTGTGTGACTTACTGTACATTGTTGATAAATGAAATGAAATTAGGCCGTACTCCTGTGGCTTACTCTACTGTTGCATTAGTGTAAACAACATTTGAACCAAATTAGTCATTTACATAATGGCTGCTGGTTGCCATGAAGATTTTGTTATCACGTTGGATTATTAGACTTTATTGTCCTAGTTAGACATTCTACTGTAAATGATTCTTTTAGTTATCCAGAAGGAGGCTGATGAGCTGGATGGAGAAGTGCCTACACAGCACTGCTCTGGCTTCTCTGTCTTACTACGTCTCTGTTGTTGGATGGAGTACACTGATGTGTCTTAGAGGTCGGTTTAAATCAGCTACACTTTTGTTATACCTCCAAAATTAGTAGGCGTGTCCTTTCTCACCTTCAGTGGGTAGGAACCAAACGGCTTTGATGGCCAGTGTTCCTGTCAGCCTTTCCTTAATATCATCCTTTCTGCCATTTCTCATCTAAGCAAGCTCGGTCTCTTCCAAGGTAATTGCTGACCTTACTCCAATTAAAGTGAAGAGAGTTGAAGCTGGAATACATAGCTTTTGTGCCTTTACACTTAATTTGGATTTTTAGAGGGGCTGATGATGGGAAAGATAACTTACTTTGGCATCAAAGTATTACTGAAATTGAAATGACAATATATCCCTTCTTTCAGGGAACAGTAATACTTGTTGTAAGGGCTGAGCAATTTGAATCGAATGAGATAAGGTAATGCACTTGCTTGTTGTTGACGTCCTCTCAGGGTTCAAACCAGCCAGTCAGAAAAGTCACCTTCCAAGTAGACTTGGCTAGTTTGCCATTGAATAATTGACCAATTTAGCCCACTCATTAGTAGTATACTTAAAATTACTTGAAATATTGAAATATAATCATGCTATTTAAAAGTGGCGTTTTATTTATTGGATAACAGCTACATATTCAGCCAGTTAAACAGCTAGTTTATCGTAATTAACATAGTTTTTCGATAGAATAATACTAACTAAACTAATTCATGTCAGACAAATTTCTGCTGACCATAATACTGACAACTCTGCACTTTAGTTACTAAAGCTAACACTGACGTTAGCTTCACAGACTGACAGAACACATTGTTTCTATGACTCCCAGAGGTCCAGTTTCAGACCTTTTGAAGATCGTGAGCTTAAAATGACGATGTGAGTTGCTTTAAAGCTTAACGTGAGTTTCACACAACTCTGTCCGCCAGCTGTCTGTTATATTACATTGATTTACACCTGACAACATTCGAGCTAGTTGCTAGTTACCTGTCCAAAACTGACATGTGGCAATCACCTAGATTAGGGATTTTCAAAGTTTGACGCTGCACTCAAATTGTCACCATTAAAAATGTGCCAAATTAGCTATTATCAGTTTCTGTTTGTATTAATCATTGACTTTGATAAATGATAAATGGACTGTACTTTTATAGTGTTCAGATTTGACAGATGACTCTAGGAAGGAGTATGATGCAAATTGCTGCACTTGGGCACTATGTGTTTTAAAGTACCTTTACAGTTCGTGCACACCTGTCTCTTTCACCTCACACAGTTTCTTTGCCCCCCTGCGGAGGTGCACCTCACAGTTTGGAAACCTCTGACCTCCAACATTTTTCTGAAGCAAGAACTCCACTCTGTTAGTGCTTTTGAACAGCAAAAAGACATAGCTCTATTTCTTTAAACATAAGATGAGTGATGTCTTTAACAAAACCAGCTTTAAAAACCGGTGGCACAAACCCCAACATACGTATTATGCAACATACTGTATGAACCAGACAACCAAGAGTTTCTTCTAGTTGTTTGGCCAACTGGGAATTAATGATGATCAGCTGGATATATTTGTCTGCAACAGTCATTGTCATTCTAGCTGGCCAAATCAACTGTGAGTGACTAAAACTTTCATCTCCTACAGCTTGTTTAGACACTTATCTTACTTATGTAAGTTACAGTTTAAATCTTGTGAAATTGCCAGAATACAAGCTGAAGAAGTGCGTCTCGCCCCAACTGTCCGCGTGGCAATATTCAAATCATATTGTAGTGCGATCCTAGTCTTTCTTTTTTATTATTATCTACATAAAGCATCCATCACCCAGTCTTCAAGGACTGATTGTGCATTGAGTACATTGTGTCTTTTGAAATGTGAAAATCACACTGTGACCTGTTCAACCCTAATTGTAGTATAGAATAAATAAACTGTATTACAAATCTCTTATCATCTGACAGTTTCAGGAGCAGATAAACAAAACAAAGCAGAGTGCAGGTGGATGCAAGAAAAGAGCTGTCAGGAGCTGGATTGCCATCCAATGAGGTTTTCTAGTCCAATAGAGCGCGCCAAAATTTAGCTAATGATGTCCTGCGGTGGGAGGTTTGTTGGTTGAGTTGAACCCCCATCAAAGCTGGTGCTTAAGAGCGGGCTTGCACTGAGGGCTGGAGGGCTTCTTGGAGGAAAACTGGACTCATTCTGATCCGAGTCTGGGTGATGAGGAGCCTGGTGGTGTCAACGGCTGCTCCAAAACCCGACAGTCTACCAAACCCTCCTGGCTGTTGCCTCTACTGGGCCTGCTGCTGACACCCTGCATGTATGTGCTTTATTAAGATCATTGATGTTAGCCTACACCCGGAGTTTCTGTGAGTGTCTATGTCTGTGTGTATCCCTGATCCTCTGCTAGCCTTTCTTGCTGTGTGTTCCCTCACGCTCCCTTGTGCTTGCACGAACACCATCAAAGCCAGCCACCCTGCCGCTCTACTCAATTACACACCCAGGCTTTTAAAAAGACACCCTCAAATCCGGCCCCCGCGTCTCCCAAGGTGAACACTGCTTATTCCTTATGGCATTTACCAGAGTGAGAGGATTACATTGGAGCATAAGAACCAGGTATCGGCTCTACATTATAGCCTTAACAAGAAGAAAAAACTGGTTCTGCTTTGTGGGCTTGTCTTTTCACAGTGCCCTAGAATTTCTCCCTATCCAAAACATGATTCCAGGAACTAAGTGGGTTTGTTGTGTGTACGGTTTTGAACGCTGTCAGGGGATTTCTTATGCCCGGAGGAGGCACTATAGCAGAGGGAAAGTAGGCTACCATACAGATTGTAGTTGTTTTTTGGTTAAGTGATAAGTGGAAAATGTGGGATATTTTAGGACGCTTCATTGGCAAACAAAACGCGCCAACCACACTTTCCTTTGGGTCTCATTATCAAATGGCATACACGGTGCTCCAAATGTATTTGGACAGCAACATGTTTTTAGATGTTTTCACTCTGCATTCTGTGGTGCAAGAAAAGCTTTAATTTTAGTTTCATCCATATCAAACGAACATTTTAAAGGTAGCGGCACTTTTTGAACATTTTAAGGTGACAAATACTATTCAGTCACACATTTTTAGTATCTTGCTGAAAATTATTCCAAGATTATTTGAAGTCTTTATCCCAGAAATATCAGTGGCATCTTGATATTTTCCTGCTGTGTTCACATTAGTACTCACTGGTGTACATATTTCTCAGTGGGACAGTTTTTCATGAGATCATGTCAGATTGTGAACAGATACATGTTTGTTTCCCACCGCTCCCCTAAAACTGCTGGTTAACAAGGCAGACGGATGTGAAATTTGTGCTGAAGGGGAGTTTCTATTACACTCTCATTCCACATCAACCCCTTGCCTGATTAAGCTCTTAATTATGGTAGTGCAGTGTGGAATACATGGTTGGCTAATTGTCTGAGAGTAAACACGGGTGTTGGGTATCAAATCACATCTCAAAAATCAACTTGCTTTTACAAAGCTTCAGGATCGGCATAGTAGATGACTTTCTGCTCCTCTGGTAAGCCATAGGGAAATTAAGATGGTGGGCATCATATAGCTTTGTAGTAGCCATTTATTTCGACATGTTTTTCCATGTTTACTGTAGCTGAATAATTTATGGCTGTGTGTACTCCACACCTGAATTCTCTTCGGGATAAATTGAAATAGAAGCTGGGGTATTGGCTGGAAGTGTACCTAAAAATAAGATGACCACTTAATTTAACAAAAAGAACAACTTTTTGTATTCTAACACCTCTGGAAAACAGGTTATTAAGGAGGATAACATGACTCTTAAGGAGCATAACTTGTCTGGAATACTAAGATGCACGAAGAATATTGACATTATTTAAATAAATAAATAAATAATTTGATTTTCCATTGTACCACATGTTATATCATCCATTAAATATCATATAAATGAAGGAAGCAAACCTGGCATCCACCATTGCTCAATTTTCTCTTATTTTCAACTCATGTCTTACATATGGTACCAGAATTTAATACAAATATTTCCTTGTAGTTTCAGCAATTTCTACACTGACACTTGAGGAAATCCTATGTAGACAGCTCAAACAAAGAAGAGACAAAGGTGGAAACACGTGTTTTTCACATCTAAACACAAAATAAATAAACATGACCCAGTTCTTCCGGTTGCATGAGAAGATTCTCAATATTGCAATATATCAGAAAACAATGTGGCATATTCTAAACACAAATATCAATGTTATTCTTATCATTATGCTTCCAGTTGAGGATTTGCTTATAATAAACACATATTGATGAACTACACAACGTAAAATAACTGAGTTAAAGGGACAGTTCACCCCAAAATAAAGAATTCATATTATTCTTCATACATGTGGTAAGAAGAATCCATCTAGATTGTTTTGGAGATATCAGCTGTAGAGATGTCTGCATTTTTTTGTTTTTAAATATAACGTGACTGTATGGAACGCGGCTTGCGGTGCTCAAAGCGCCCAAAAAAATACATTTGAAAAATTCAAATTCAACAGCAGTGTCTATTTCCAGAAATCATGACACGGTTTCTCAAGATAAACCACCGACCTTGCTGTGAGCACTTTCATGTGTAGCTATTGGTAGAAAGAAAATAGTTATTAAATGAAAGTGCTCACATGAAATCTTGTTTATCTTATCTTGAGTAATTGGAGAACATGAAAGCAATCAACATGAATAAATAGCACTACAGGTAAGAGGAAAACTATGGATTTCTGATTTTGGGGTGTCCCTTTTTAAGATTAGTTGAGTATAGGTATTTCGTTATTTTTTTTTGAGTGTTGTGCCAAATTATTCACTATAGCAAACATAGAAAAAATATATACAGTGTAAAAGATGCATCTTCCAGTAACGCATATACAAAAGAAAAAGATCTGTGAAAACATTATATGTTCTTTCAAATGACATTAAAATGACATTAATGCGCAAAGTTTCTAATCAATTGTTCACCGAATAGCAGAAGAAAGATAACAAATGCGGCAAGTCTAAAGTTTATCCCGATCAAGGGCTAATTTCTCATCTCATTTCCCAGCCTTTCTTCACGTAACTGGCTTATTTGAACGGTTCGTTTGTGAATCGTCAACTCGGGCTTTGTACATTGTGGAAGATGTCTGTAGGTTTCCTGTAATTATTTACAAGGTTTACTAACTTTTCCAGGGGCCTTCTTCTTTAGGACGTCTTATTCGTGTTGGTTTAGAGTTAAGTATAAAAGTTAATTCTTGACCTTGGACAAAGTACTTTGAGAAAACAATCCCATTCCAAGATCCATTGAGTTGGCTTTTCTGGAGCTTTCAACCACATCACACAGTCTTCATCAGTGGATGGAGTTTGCTAGGTTGTCGTGAAGAACTCCAAAAAGCATTATGGCTGAAATCATAACCCCGACTTAGCTCACAACAAGATACATCCCCATGGCAACAGAACAAACTTCATCTGCTAATAAAGACTGATATGGTTGAAACCTTCAGAAAAAGCACATAAATGACCCTACTCCTGCACTACTGTATTTCCAAGGCCGAGACTGAAGTTTAATGGATAAAATATAGTTGTTGTTGGTTACCTCTTTACAAACCCTTTGAATCTTACCACATCCTCAGATACAGTACAAAAGTTCATTACATTTTTGCTGTTGAAATACATTCAGCAAAGTCCTTGGGTTGTTAACAAATCTGAAGTACTTTTAACACATTGCTGCACTTTATTCTTATCACGGCCATTCAGTAGATCAAGCAGTTTAGAAGTGTAAGATTTTGATAAGAGATTCTTTGTATCCCTCTTGATCCACCTGCTGTATTTATTTTATACAATACAATGCCATTTCAAGTATAAATCGAAACTATTGGTAAATACCTAAAAAATATGATTAGCGATGCTGTAGACGAGAGGAAGAATCCTGTTATTTTCCCAGTCAGTGCTCTAAAAGCATAAAGAGAATAATTAAAAACCACACTGCCGTCCAAATATTTCACTTTATGTACAAGACGATCTTGGCTTTAATCTAAATCCTCTAAATTAAAAACTTTTCAGAGATGATTCACTACCCCATTCTTCTATCTGAAATACCAGAAAGTGAAATGTCACTTCTCGAATGCTCCTTCTCGGTGAAATGTCAACATTTGATGTGTGATCTGGCCCAGTCCCTGAGATCTGTACACCAACTGTACCTCCTTTCTGGTGCTCAGATGAATCTGTATGGCTGTCAAAGGGCAACACATTAATACATGGCCTTGTGACGGTTGGAGCAGCACTTTTATAGTTTAACTACACACACAGAAACTCCCAGACGCATCCAGAGACTCATAACTTGTGTTCCTGAAAATCTTTGGTTCATCTGCTCTGCCTGCAAAGAACTGTTTGAACAGCTACAACTCTGCTTGGTGACAAGTCCGCAGACGGAGGCGCAGGTGCTGGTTCCCGCTTTTTATGTGGTTTCCAAACAACCTTGGCTTGCCAACGGTGCCACATAAAAACGTTGAGGGAGCCATCACTCTCCCAGCGGTTTGATGGATGGAAAGATAGATGGGCTGACAGATGCCTACATAGGTAGCGGCGATAAGATCAGTGTCATTTTATACGCCAGGGAGATGAAACAGAGCCAGGGGGAGAGATAGAGGGAGCAGCTCGGAGAGGGCTTCATCATAAATATTACTAATTCATTTCCCTGGAGAGCGAGGCTGTAACAGAGAGAGCGTGTGAATGGGAGGAGATGGAAAGAGAGAAAGAGGAGGTGTGTGCAAGTAAGTGTGTGTGTCTATTTTGTGCTTAAGTGTGTATTTTTTTTCCCTGAAAGAGAAAGATGGAGTCGCTAAGAAAGGTGCGATAAAGTTGTCACAAGAGCTAGACAAAGGGAAGAAGCAAAGAGGGAGTGGGTGAAAAGAGACTCAAGGAACATAGAGGAAACCACAGAGAGACGCAGGAGACAAACGTACAAGAAAGGGAGCGGGGGAGTGAATGAAATGGAGGAAGTCAGGAGGGATAATCAGGGTATTATGTCCTTTAGTGAGAATGAGATGCAAAAAAAGGCGAAGAAGCGTATAGACAACAAAGAGGGATGAGTGGGTGAGCTAAAGGGGTACTCACTGATTGGCATAATGACTTAACCTTGAGTGTTTTCTTTATCTGTGGCACAAGCTTCTGGTGGAATCTACCTTTGTGTTTCTTTGACTCTTGATACACACACACACACACACACACACACACACACACACACACATTCGTGCACACTTGCATGATCAGTCAGAGGTGAGGAGACAGGGAGTCAGAGAGGTGACAGACTTCCTGTCAGACCCAGAGACACACATATATTCCCCCTCCAACACACACACACACACACACAGATCCATGTACTTCTATCTTTGTGAGGAATGCCATTGACGTAATGCACTCTCTAGCCCCTTACCCTAACCTTAACCATCACAATTAAATGCCTAACCCTAACCCGTAAAACCAAGTCTTAACCTTCAAGGAGCCCTTTGAATTATGAGGACCGGCCAAAATGTCCTCACTCTGTAGGTAAAAAATGTGTTTCAGTCCTCACTCTGTAGCAAGTACAAATACTCAAACGCACACGCACACATTCCTGACGCCCACTCTCTCAGTGTGTGCTCTTCACACACCCGGCACCCTTGTGTCCCTTATCATACTCTCTCCCATCTGTTCCTATTCCGACACCCTCAGCACACAATCATTTTTAGTCAGCGTGGCAGAGAGTGTCTGTGCTGAGAAATCCCACTTACCAAACCATCCACTTTCACAATCTCACCACAAACTACTGTAGCTATTGTTAATGAACATTTGTGTTCCACTGCCAAGAAATCATTTTCATTCCTGGGGTTAATATTGGCCATGGAAGTTTCTTCAAATACTCTTCTTAAATTATGAATAGTGGGTTATACAATATTAATGCTTAAAATAATGTTAATAGAACACGAGAGTACTGTAGTACTGTAAGTGGCCTTCTTTGTGGTTTTCGTAGTTCTTTCTATATGACAATGGCACACTTAGACAACACCGAAAATCTTCAAGTGGAATAAAATCACCTATAGGCCGAGCAGCCACCAGTCCTGGCATCAGCCTGCATCGCGTGCTGTTATATCCTATTTAGCAGTCGCATCACATTCAATAACATCTAATGCATATCGAAAATAGCTTGTGTCCTCTTCAATTGGGCATTGATAATGAATTTAGTTAAAAGGCATGACTAATATGCATTTTCGGACTAGTAACGGGCTCATCACAGTTAAGGGACTCGCGCGTAGGCCAATCCGGTCCAACGCGGTCGCCCACGTCCTGTCGCCCTGTCCAATGATCAGCACCCACGCGCTGACGTCTTCCATTGTTTGGACTGGCACGATAAAGACGTGAAGCCAGCACTCTTTAGAATGCATGAAAGCGAGTCCTGGGGGCAAGTTCACCAAAGCGTGAAGGAGGGAGACAACAGGATGGAAGGATGGGGGGGGGGGGGGGGGGACAGTGATAATGGCAAACTGACGACAGTGATAATCAGGCAAACTGAAAATCACTTCATCTCACTCAGAGCTGAAGGGATGCTGGGAAATGGAATGAAGCAGGCTTTCGGTGTTGTGTTTAGAGGCCGTGATGCAGACATGTGTCTCTTTCTGTTTATGTATGTAGGCCTATTTCAGTAAATGTATAATGAACAGTAAAAGAACAAGTTAAGGGCTGGGTGGACCGTATGCAATGTGTTATTGACAACTTTGGCCCATTCTGTAGGTTTAAAGACATCCTTGGAGAATTCACATGCACACAAACATGTACAGTCTCATACAGTACATAGGCAAACTCTGTACATGCCGCCAGCTCAGGGGGTGGGAGATAGCGCTGGGGCATGAAAAGCCTTTCCTTAAATGGCTCCCTCATATCACACCGCACAATTAGGCCTGCCATTGCAGTGCCTTCGCCCCGGAGTCAATGGTGGCACAGTACAGAGCTCTGCTTGGATAGATTCCTCTAGGATTTTATCCTGCGTGGGTACGAATGCTGCTCTGCAGCCCACTAACTGTATTGTGTGTGTGTGTGTGTGTGTTGTGTGTACAGCGAGTGCACGAGTGTTGAAGTAGCAGGGCCAGTCAGCCTCGTGGGTAGTGGCTTTTTGTTCTCTTCCCTCTCTCACTCTCTCTTGTTCTTCTGCACACATACATGCACAAACAAATGAGGCTTTACACTGACATTAGAGCCACATCAAATTGCCGGCTCCTGTGAGGAGTCCGCGGGCAGCGCTTCCCCTGATGAGCTTTTGTTCCACAATCCCGTGCAGCCAAAAGAGCCTGTGAGGAGAGATTCATCGTGCGGTAATCGCGCTATACAACACAAGCTTTCCAATGGACCTACATACAGGCAATCCAGCCTTACGGAAACCCAAGAGGGTCTTAAATTCTCCACACTCGGTTCTCACAACTTTCCCTGCCACCACAGAACACAGGGAAATTTAAAACTTCATTAAACCCTCCCCCAAACGAGGCCATTTGTGTCCCTGTTTCTTTTTCCTTTCCCGGTGTATAAGTTTGGGCTTCTGTTTAAATTAGGTGAATCCATCACACTTTCTCCGGCAATGCCCGGGGTCCTTTGCTCGTATAGAACACAGGAAAGCCAGGGAGACAGGGTGCAAAGAGACTGCCTTGACAATTTTTTTTATTTATTTATTTTTTGCGTTACTTTTCATCTGACCTGGCAGTGTGCCCCCTCACGCTGAATAATAGGAGCTAAAGTCATTCTCGTTTTGCCGAGCCATCAGTGAGCCATGGAGATCCGGGGAAGAGGAAGTGATTTCCATGTTAATGGGCACCTTCCCGGCAGCGTCTAAACCTCCCTCTCCTTTCCTTCCTTCCAGCACTCCCTTTCTCGCTTCCTGTCTGTTTTGTGCTTGCCTACCTTTACGTGCTGTCATCCCCGAGCACTCAATCCTTCTGCTGTTGTCTTGCAATGCTACCTTTCACCTCTCAGCCTCTGTTTACTTCTCCTTTCTTCCTTTCCTCTCCCGCACTCTCTTTCTCACTGTCTAGCTTGATGAATGGAGTCGCTGGACTGTGTGCGGTACATCCTCAGCGGGGTGTGGTGAGCCATCGCCAGCTGTCTCACATCGGGGTGTGTGTTTTTCTTCTTTCAGTTAGCCTGCCTTTCGTGTTGATACACACAAGTGTAAATCCTGTTTCAAACCTGAGTCTGTCAAAATGGATCCTTGGAAAGAAGTTGGACAGAGAAGAACACTCTTTGAAAGTCTCTTAAAATCCCATATCCCCTGCCACTGAGGAACTACACTGATGTCCACTTGGCTGAACATGTACAATCCCCACCTCACCCTCTGAAGCAGCCACCTGAACATGCTCCCTGAGGTCTTTGCCATCCCCTCCTGCCCTCGCCGCACTCTTGACCCCCGTCTCAATGGGCTCCTCCAAACACAGCTGGAACTGGGCCAGCATGTCATCTTCCCCGAGATACGCTTAGTAGCTCCATCCACTATACGGCCTCTGTCAGAAAAACGGCGGTGGGTAAACTACTCTGCTGCAGGGGTGCAAAATGAATCGTCTCAGCCCTGCACGCTCATCCCTTATAGATAAAGGCTGGCAAGGCCAAACTGAGTGCTGCTCCGAAAGTTTATGGCATTCTTATAAATCATAAATATACCTCAACATATTGGGTAAACAGATGATCATTCTGTGAGCCGACGGGTATAAAGTAAAGTTTAGGCGATGCAGAGAGATGGACGGGATGCCAAGATGGACCCTGCAGGGCCTCGCGGGAATCTGTGGCTTCCAGCTGGTTTAAATAGGTTACAAATAAGCAGGAGTGGCTTGTTGTTTGATGTTAACGAACAAAACGTTCATGTTTTGGAATGAGAACTGCAAGAGGAAAGAAGGGTGATGGCGACAAAAACAAGGGTAGAGACTGTAGGAAGACAGAAGGCCTGTCCTGAACATAACCTCATATAGTTGCTCGGAGGAGTAAACAAACTGTTATCACAGCTCCGAACTATTCATTGTTGTACCGACTTGAAGGGGGAGAGGAAACATCCACACTGTGGCTTCAAATGAAAATGTCTGTCTATATTTTTTCTGTAAGTAGTGTTTTTCTCTCCACTAACATTGTCGAAGCTGTGCACCTGCACTGTCATTGTTTTTCCAGAACTGTACGAAGGCTCCCATGTGGTTCAGCACATTGTAACCGCTGCACTTGCAATTATGGGTTCAATCCTCACCAGGCTCATTTTGCTACAGTGCATGAATGCAGAGACCACTGCTTTGCATAAAACACCCTAAACAGCAGAGAGGGTGAGGCTAGTTTCCAAAAGTAATCTGTTACACCTAAACTGCTTCAAATAAATGTATCTATATGAATGCAAATGACATGGTTATCCAGCTCGCAATCTGTAAATCTATATTCATAGTGGCATCAACATCTGCCACCATTATCGGCTGTTATTTTAAGATGTTTAAAATGATGATAATTGCAATGAAAACACCAGTTTGACTGAACTCTCCTGGGTAGTGCCACAACCAATTATCTTCTGGTTCTATTTAAATTATCTGAAGCCCTATCACTGTAACTCCAATGCACTGCAGTTACTATATTAGTAAGATCCGATTAATGTAATCTCAATCATTCTTCTACAGTCATCTGGGACCGCATATACCAAGTGTCTCAGAGTAGGAAATAAGTCTTAACTGGCCAAAACTTCTCAGAGCAGCGCATTTTTGGTCCTACCTTTTTAGGATTAGGAGTAAAAGCATTTCATCAGCTTTCTCAATTTAAGAAATGACTTCTGTCTCTGCTGATCTTAAGGAGAGCTGCATAAGTTTCCTTACCCGTTAGTGGCTGGCAGGAGATGGCCTTTAGACAGAGACACTCAGGCACATTCAGTGGGAGGAGGAATATTAATTGATGACAGTGAGGTTATTAAGAGATACCTTTGTCGGATATGCCGCTACATTTTGTGACTGATCTTGTCTGGGATGCAAAATCAGGCACACACTCTATCACACAAAAACCAGGGACCTCACAACCTCATAGTGATAGGAAAAATGTACAAAAAAACCAACAAGCTTTGATCATTCATACAGCTTCTCACATCAGATTCATTCCTTTCTCCAGCGCTCAGTGAGAGCTGATGTTATGGAGAAACACGCTGCATTATATTTAAGAGATACTGTGTGATCACGCTGTTTCGCTATAATTCTCAACGCTGTGTGACATTACAGAAAAATAAATCACTTGTAAGTGCCACCTGTAAGGGCACATAACAGGAGGTATAGTGTAGCAATATAATTGCTTAGTGCATAAATATTGCACAGTGCAGGCAAGATGTGGCTCTAATGTAGACGTTATAAAACAATGAAGACCCAAATAAGTCTTTCGCCCCAACGTGAGCTGGGATTGGCTCCAGCCCCCCAGGGACCCCGCAAAGGATTAGCAGGTAAAGATCATGGAGACGGAGTTATAACCTCGATAACTTAGCTAGATTACTTACCTACACATAAAAATGTTGCTATTTCCCCGCATTTAGAACGCAACTGTCAGGAAAACTACAACACGTTAGTAGAACTTGTGCTGAGTGTCATAAAACAGCGACGTCACATTCTCCTCCAGGAGTAGTCCTGAAAGTCCTTGCTGAAAGTCAGTGTTGGAAGCTTTAGAAATAACTCTCTCTCTACTCTGAGGTAGGAGGGTTTTAAGTCCGAAGTTAACTTTCAGGGCCGGAATGATTCTGAGACACTTGATAAATAAGGGCCCTGATTGCATTTCCCAAGCCCACTGTCATTGCATAATGTATTCAATCAGTGTAAATCACTTTGCACAAACAAGCCCGTCGAATAAATGTAATTTAGGTCCTATTGAATTCTTTTTGTTTCTTCTCCTTCAGGTTCTTCTCCTTTAGAAATGTACAGTGTTGTCAAAAATGTATGCTTTCTGTCTCAAGAGGAAGCATTGCTCATCTCAGAAAATCCATGTCCAGTCTGCAGCCTGCCTTCAGGCCGGGACTACGCCTTGTGTTGATTAAACCCCACCTCTGGATTTGCCTGCTCTGCACCAGCACATTCTCAGGGAAGATCGAGTGGTTTGATGCCTAAAATTGGTTTGACTAATTTCATCTGGCTCTAATGCTCGGTTGTAGTTGCAAAGAGTAATAATGATTACGGTGATAACCTAAACAATTAGGTAATAGGCAATAATTTCCAATAATTGTTATTCTCTAATTAAGTTTTACATCTTCAGAGCTGAAAGAAGAGATGGAGGAAATGAAAGGAGAAACTAATTAAAATGGAGGGGGCTAATACCAGCATGCTTTTTATCCCTTTATTTTCTCTATCCCTCTGTTTCTCTTGCTCTGTATTAATATTTCATCTAAAGTTCAGTGCTTTCTGCTTCAATAGACAGTAAAATCACTGCTGGAAACATTGCTCTCAGTCACATCTCTCGCTCCCTCTGTCTTTTTCTCCTTCTCACTCACAATCCTCCATTCACTCTCAGCCCCGCGTCGTATTGTTTCCCCTCCCCTCAAGCTCCCCCCGTACATTTCTCCGTTTCTCTCTTCTCTCACACTATCTCGCAGGTGAAGGCGAATGTCAGCGGCGAGTCTAACTGGTTTTAGCCAGCCCCAGACTGTACCCTCCCTTCTCTTAGTCACATCAGCCAGCCAGCCAGCTAGCCAGCCAGCCTCCCACTTTGTCATTTTATCAATTTATCTGTGCACTCCAGAGTCAGTCAATGTAAAGCCTTTCAGCCAGTTGAAGGCCGGAGCTGGTCAATGCATTCTCTTTGTAACCTTGCTGCTGGATTTAATTTTAGTTGAATGTACAGTGTGTGACTTCTAAGTATATATGAAGCTGTCGCAAGAAAGCTCCATTATATAAGTTACTGGTACATTTCTGCTTTACTTTGTCGTGCCCTGAAAGGATCCGTCATTGATTCAGGATCGACGCAGGGTGGCGGACTCAACATTGTTTAGCAGTTTGCACTTAGGCACCTGGGTGCGCCCACGCCAGCATGCAAGTGCAGGCATTCACATACTAATGGACTAATGGACGCACACGCGCGCACGCACTCACTCAGGCGTACCCCGCCGTTTCCTCCTCCCCCTCCTACTATGGCATTAGAACAGAGCTCAGTAATGGCTAATGGCCTATCGCTCCGCACAAGGCAAGTTAAACAGCAAAATGCAGTATTTTCTACCACTTGCCCCGGAGCCTGTATAGGAAAAGATCAACACTGCTTCACTATTAACCCCATTAGCACCGAGATCACTTTTGCCCTCACTGCACTGCAGGCAGTCTATTTTAACCCTGTAGTGGTTTTGGGAGAGTAAAAAATTCCGCCTGGACTCTAGTCGTGCCGTGGGGAACATTGTTCAGTTTATTTCCTCCCTGCCTCAGCTATCACTCCCTCTCTCTGTCTCCAACGTTCGTGATGATGCCTAAATCACAGTCTTCCCCGCCTTGATTCTTCCCTTCCATCTCTCTGGCCGTTTCCTTTAAGCCCTCTTGAGTATGAGTGCCTGTGTGATGGACTCCCCCTAAACGGATGCAGATTTTATTCAGGCTATTTTCAAAACCGGTGCGTGCGCTTTAGCCAGCTAGACATTTTTTTAATGACTCCCCTAACTCGATGCCTTCCACCGCCACCACCTCCGCCATCACAAGAAACACTCCGCCTCTGCTACAGATAAGATGTGGCGGAGTCACATACTCCCACTCAACCCCCCTCCTCTTTGAGTGCTTTGCAGCACAGGCCCAGGTCCACACTTCTTTAAAAAGTGGTTCCCCGCTGGTTTTTCACCCTCTGCATTCCTTTCTCTCTCTCTCCCCCCCCCCCACCCCCCGTCCCTCTCATGTTGCATCTTTCATTTCACATTTATCTGTCCTTTTACAGTCACCCCCTCTTCTTTCAGATCATCCCCAGTCACCCTCCCCTCTCCATCCAGCAGTTTGTCAGCTCTTTTTCTGCACTTTAAAACGTGTATTAAACTGCAGCCTCCCTAATTAACACTCACCACCTGTCATTTCACTTCATTTCCAACTAATCCCCTTGCCAGCATGGCACTATTCATCCAATCACCTCCAAAAAAAAGGCAGTCCCCGACCAATTGTTACGTCCTTTAATGAGCTCCAGTTTGACAACAGCCGTGGGTAACGAGAACAGGCTGATATGGACAAGGTGAGAAAGTGACGCGAAGAGAGTGTCCTCTTGTCTGTGAAGTAGTGCCCAAATACAGCATGGGAGGGCTTTCGATCCTCTCTCCGTGGCACAGTTATGGCCATCTCAGTGGGGAGCACCCATATTAGTGAGACATGAAGCACTGCACCGGCGCACCCATGCTGTTTCTTCACAGGCCGCTCTAATGGCTTTACCTGTGTGAACAAAGGCAGAGGACAGATCCCAGCCACTCTCTATTTTCATCTGTTGTGTGATTTTTAGCAGGGGCCTGTGCTGCTTTTTGAGGTTTCTTTAGGTGCAGAATGAGCTGGGACTCTCTCCCTAACACTCACCTTTTTGCTTTTCCCTCCATCCCCCCCGCCCCCACCTTTTTCCTTTCCCCCCAGTCCATCACAGGTGGAAATGATGTATGACTTGTGTTGCCAGCTGCTCTCCCGTGTGAGCTGAAAGCTGATAATGACTAGGTCTAGCCTACTTTGCCAGCATCACACCCCCTTTGTCACTCTCCTCGTGAGCGCTCCCTGGGTGTGACAAGTGTGTCAGAGGGAGCGCGAGGCTGGAGAACTAAACTATGGCACTGTGTGTGTGTGAGAGAGAGAAAGTGTCCATGACAGGGACTGTTGTGTCGGCGTAGGTGCGCGTTGCCCTGCTTTCACAGTACAATAGAAAATATTAATAGAAACCGCAGTCTCTGACTTGTAAATAACTTTCCTAATTTGCTGTCAAATTAGCAACATCCCTGTTTATGTTGGAGTTGTCTTCGTCCCAGCCTTCTGGTGCTGTGTCAGTCCCAGATGGTAGGCATGGTAGTCACACCACATAAACTGGCATTTAGTGTTGATTCACTGGCACATGCTGTCCCTTTCAGTGGGCAGACCCCTGCAGGGCCACATGGGCGTTGGCATGCTCTGTCAGAAGCAGAATATATTTACTTAAAAGATTATGTGACACGCCATGCTTTCTTATGTTGTACCATGTAATATGTACTAGTTGTATGTGACAACGTGTTTGGGCCCAGCAATGTTTTCTTCTAGCAGGCAGTACCACAAACAAACAAAAGCCAAGTCAAGTATTACACCTGTATGTGATCTTTGAACGTCTCCGATTTTGGAAACTGACTGCAGGGATTTGCTGCCACAAGAGCACTAGCAAGATCAGGAACTGGTGGTTTTTGATAGGGCCTGGCTCACAGTTCTCATTCATTGCAACGGTCTTGTAGGTGGATGAGGTCAGGACTCTGAGCAGGCCAGTCAGGTTCTTCCACACCAAACCCAGAAAACCATTTCTTTATGGGCCTGGCTTTGTGCCCTGTTGAAACAGGAAAGGGCCAAACACAAACTGTTGCCACAGAGTTGGACGCACACCATTGTTTAAAATATCATTGTATGATGTAGCATTAAGATTCCCTTTTATTAAAAAAGGAATACAGTATGTCCACATACTCTCGTATGTCATTTCAATTTTATTAGAGATCCATACTAATTGAGTTTTAGGAAGTGCTACGTTCATATAGCACAAGCAAGTTGTGCAGGACTGTGACACTGCATGAAGACGAGGGTGTGGTTAGGCTTCGGCAACAAAAGCACTTTGGTTCAGGTAGTTTCAGCTTAATGTTGACCATGTGAACATATCCTGCCTTGTGCTTCAAGTTACTCTTTCTCTACCTTTACCATATTAAATCAAGACCTTCTTTCTAAACGTAAGTGCTCGCAGTGCCTAAACAAAGCCATAAATGCACGTGTCATGCATTGGCTGCTATGAGCGGATATTATATTGCAAGAGCGAATATCGTAGGAGGACAAATGAAATACGTTGGTAATGAATAGTTTCCATATATGTTCAGCATAAACATTTCACAACAGTAATCAACAATGTTTTCTTTTTATGTTGGTAAAACTTACATTTCCCTCAAAACATATTTGCTGTTGCAAATTAGTAGTTTTGAGACAGAGTTGCATCAGAAGTTGTCGCTTACGGGCTTGAAATGATTTTCACTTCAGTGGGTTGATCAAGCTGGAGAATACCATTTGGTGTTTGTGATCACTCTCAGGAACTGAAGCCAACTTATCCCATTATTAAAATATAAGAATGTAGGAAAATTGACAGTTTTGGGGACTGGAAGAGAGAGACAGAATAATGAAGCATAAGAACGTCTTCACAAAGAGCAATCATTTCATGATAACATGAATTCTGGGACGTAAAGAGTGATGACTAATGAGTAATACATTCTTTATGAATAACAGCACTGTAGGAGTTCATTTTATGTCTAACTATGGAGGCGGTGCTCATGGACTATTGTACTTGTAAGTAACCTTAAATCACTTGTTCCTGTTCTTTTCCTTTTCAGGAAGTAGATATTAGTCTATAAGTTATGGCAAGTGCATTGAAACCAGCCATTACATCCTGTACATTACACTTAAAGCAGTGGGAAACACGCCTTGAGAGCGCCTAGTGTAGCAGCTTGAGTAAATTGTTGAAGAGGAGGAGGAGGAGGAAGCAGTTGTTAACCTGGAGGTAAATGAAGTAAAGTAAAAAAAGGAAGCAGCCTGGAGAGCAGCATATGGTAATAGGGCCACTTCATGGCCCTTTTGAGCCATAAGGCCAGTGGTGAGCTTAATGCTACCGTCACACTGACTGCTTGTAATGTGTGCAGAGAAAATGCAGTGGCGCTAGCTAGCAGCTAACCACTTAAGCATATTTAACTATGGAAAAACAAATCCCATTTAAATGTCAGTGGTGAATTTGTGTCATTTGTGCTGTTATGTAATCTCCATTAAGAATCAGTTGTTAAAAATCTCACAGCCATTACAGCAGCAGCAGCCACCGAAGGAAAACACTAATAAACTAATAATACGTTTGATTTGTATAGTATTTTTCAGAAGACAATTCCCCTCAGACAATAAAACCGAAATTAATAGAAGCCAATCAGGTAAACAAAGTGATCATAGCTGGGAAACAACTTTATTATAAAAGGCAGCTTATTGAAAATTGTAAAACTCTTTGATTCACTGTGGTTTCATCGTGATCAAGAAGGAATTTGTTCTAATCCCATCAAATCCATCTTGGCTCTTGTATTGCATATATACTGACTCTATCACCACGGCAGTAACATGTTGATTCTTAATTTGATAACTGTTTGTCAGCTGTGGACATGACAGGGTTTCTGATGTTTTTTCCTTCAACCATTCCTACTCATCTTTGCACCGCAGTGTTCAATTTTTGATATTTAATGAAATTATACATTTCCTTCCTTCGGATCCTCTTCAGTATGAAACACCACTTAATATCTTATCTTACAGATAGCATGTCCTTATTACGAGGGTGACACTTTGTTTCAGTGGAAATTTGCAGAGGTGTTCATGTTCTGTACAGACAATAGTCAATAACAAATGAATCAAGGATAGTAGGAACAAGAAGCAGTTGTTCTCCAGGTATTTGTCATAGTGTGCACCATTTTAGTGATCAACACATTCTAATACTCAAAGGCTTTAGTTAACTCTCCCATTTGCCCCAAATGATGAGAAGAAAACCTGTGTAAAACTACCAAGGCCATGAAGATTGTCCTCACCAGAAACATAGCAGCGTTGGTCTTTTATTCAAACACTCAAAGAGACCAATGTTAGTTTGCCTGATTTGTGACCACTTTCAGCCATGCAAATAGCTTGAAGTCACTGCATAGCTGCAAAACCTCTTCCAACCTGTCTACGCAGGTGGCGTAGTGAGAGCACTATGTTAGCAGCGCAGCAGCCTTCGTCAGGGTCTGTAGTGGATGTGTTCAGGCACAGCACTGAGAGTAGGTCGCCGGTGTTTAGACAGCACTCAGAGGCCACACTTGCTGGAGTTGCACGCTTAAAAGAGAAGAAAACTGACTTGAAGCTTTGGGTCACGCTAAAATGTGAGTAAAACTCGACCATTTATGTGGACTGCTGAACTGATTAAAACGGAAGTGTATCTGTTCCGTCAGATGCACGAGAGATGGAAGGCCTTCAGGGAATAGGTTGGGTGTACAAAGCATCAGACTTTGACACTGGAGTCCCCTGTTTGCACCCCGTTTCCTACCAACAGTCACTGTTGGTTTTGTTTAACTATAGCAATGATCGTTCTCGGACCTAGACCAAGTAGCCTTAGTCAGAGTCATAGCTACCACGGAGAACAATGAAGTCATGTCCGCCGTATTTTCTTCTGGGAATTTTAGCAACTTGGTAGAAGTTTACGTTCTCCAAGTAAAACTTACACATGGTGTGCATTTGTTTTGCTGATTGCAGTGTTTTTTAGGCTCAATATAAAAGAATAAAGAAAGGATTTGGTATTTCTCCACTAGAGGTTTAGTGCGGAGAAATCTATGAGTCCGCCTTTAGACATTCATGCTTGGATTTACAATTTACAGAAAATATAATAAACTAAATAAATATAATATAGAAAATACAAGTAATTAAGAATAGATTTTTTTTTGCGTCTGGGGGTGTGGCGTGTGATTGGGGGACACTTCAAACCTCAGTGTTTCTGAAATATTCTAAACAACATTCGCTACGGCTCTGGGTTTAATTGCTTAAAAAAAAAAAAAACTTCACCAAAATGTTACCATACAGGTGACAGATCAGTAAAAGCAGAACATTGAATCCTCTTTGTGCTGGTCATGTGTGTTTTTTGAAGGCACTGACAAAGAACCTGGTTTGTCGTTTAGGTTGGAGAACCCCCGTTTGTTTTCAGAATGAAACAATCAGACTCCCCTGAATGATAACTTTGGTTGCCGGTGCCACTTTCATGTGTGAACCGTAATCCTGATCCACAAAGTGAAATAACCCCACGTGTCGGTCTCGCCGTGCTGTCGTCACATCTACAGAATTCACCTGACTGTGTGTTGCCCCAGATACTGTCTCGTTGTTGAAGTGCTGGCTATCGTTTGTTCTGTCAACCCAATGTGTTTGCGTGATGTTGTTCTCCCTCACATTTACAGCTCTATCTGATTCCCTTAGCTTTAGCTGAGCAGATAACAGCTCTGTTTGAATGAGCCTGTCTGTTCTGGGTGTGCGAGCCAAATAGTGATATCTTACCCCTCGCTCAATTTCTATCTTTTCTAACATACTTATTCTTGTCAGTGTGGCCTGTGTGTGTGTGTGTGTGTGTGTGTGTGTGTGTGTGTGTGTTAGGTTGAAATAAAGTGGTGGGTGGATATTTGAATTTGTGTGCATGCGTGTCTGTGCTTTTTTGGCAGTGATGCGAGTTCACAGATGTACGTTGTGTCTGGTACTCTGTATTTTCATCACATAGGTACATCAGGTGAATCACAAGAGAAATGTAATGTACTGTGTTCCTATAATATAAAGTGCAAAGCCAGCAGAAGGACTCTAATTAAGTGCTGCTTTAATGGGCCCAAAACATGACGGCAGCACACATGAAAGCGCCTGTTCTTGTGCTTAATACTTGTTAGCAGGAGGAAGGAATGGACGATTCCGACTAAAAAGTGGATGTTTGTGCCGAGTAGTTAGCTCATGTCATCATGTTCGAATGTTTTGATGGAGACAGAGCAGGTTTTTTTGTTAAACCTGTGATCTTTGCTTTTTCTTTATCTCCTCTGTTCCTTCTGTTTTTTAATCCTAGTGTCTTTTAATGTAGCAGTTTTTTACAGTAGGTTTTCTGGCCATATTTTACCCGGCTTTTAAATAACAATCTCAATGCTGAGCGCTCAAATGCAGACTCTGCCTTTCTCTTCTTTTATCTCTCTCCTTTATCCTCTCAGACCTGTTTAATTATACGCCGCCTTATCTGAATGAAGTATTGTAAATATTGGCTCAGCACAGGTGGGGAACAGCAATTTGAAAACAGTTCAAAAGACTAAATTAAATGTTTAACTGACAAATGAAGTGTATCAGCGCATGAAATGACAAAGACCGCTTCCCTGATATGTGCTGCATGTGTCTGCCCCAGGTATGTGGTCTTTCTCCGTTTCCGAGCTGGCCATCCCGGGGGCTGAGATAGGGCGTATCTCCGCAACTGACGCCGACCTCGGCGAGAACGCCAAGCTGGAATATACCATCCTGGAGGGGGAGACCGGGGACACGTTCAACATCACCGGAGTGAACCAAGAGGCGGTCATCACACTCAACAAGGTGAGGGAAAGATGACCGAGACAGAGGGGTGGAAAGATGGAGGGGCCCGGATTGAAAAAGAGCAGTGGGGGAGGAGAGAAGGGTCATTTAAATGTCACGAGAGAAGAGACAGCTGGATGAGGGAGGGGTAAGGGAGCACGTATAGAAAGGCATCGGTTTGTAGAGGTAAAGGGAAGAAGGGCAGGAGAGGAGAGGAATGGAGGAGAAGAACAGATGATGAGGGGGAGGAAAGGCGATGACACAGGTAACGTGGGCAGGTTTTTGAGAGAGGAGTTTTGTTTTGTCTGAGTCAAAGCATAGCTAACAACATGTTGCCTAAGCCCATTAACCTGGAATTACCTGGAAATACACAAAGACACTGTATAAGCCTATAAGATTTGATATGATTCATCCCTCAGCAGCCTTTTCAGTGTGGATTTAAAAACAGGTGATTTACATTCCTCTCACCTTTTCTCCTTATTTGACTCTCATCGGATGAGAGTGTTTTGATGGGTTTCTGACAAACGAATTTCCTACTTGATTCACTGTGAACCAGCCTCCCTTTTATAAATGTTTCCGTCTGTTTACGGGCAAACATAATGAAACATCCGTTCAAAACGCAATCAATGCATGACGCATCCAAATGCAAATGTGTGTGTAATTTTCAGCACCGCTGTGGACATGTTTTGACTGCTGTCTTTCAGCAAAGGTTTTTCCGTGCGGAGCATTTGCATGTACAGAAGGACCAATGAGGCTAAATTTCCATCCTGAGTTCAGCTGGCTAATAGTTCCCTTTAGTGTAATGCTAGATTATTTCAATTTCAAACGGCCAGTCCCTAAGTTGCCTGTCATCTCCAATAATCACATTCTTATGAAGATGTGTGTGTGCGTGGTGGGAGGCGATGAGGGCTGACACCCACTCATTACCAGTATGGCTTGTTAAAGTACATACGTGTCAGGAGAGGGACGCATTCCTCTGCGCCCACTTTTAATGTAGCCTTAATTGGGAGGAGGTGGGAGGCATGTCTGAGATATGACGCTTCCATTTCAAATGAGCCTTACAGAAGGGCCTCAGACACTTCAATAAAAATACACGTTAGTCACCATTACTGCTGTCAGCCACGTCAAGCCATTCGATGTCAGTCTTGAGAGAGTGTGTGCTCATGTGCTTGTTGTGTATCCTGTGTAATATGCACCACACAGGGTGTGATATCCATGCAGATGCAAGAGCAGAGTGTGTGTGCTTGTATATCCAGAACACCCTCTGTGCCATGGAGCTCTTAAAACACACACAAATGAGCTGTTGCACCAGGTGACATGTTCCTTTATTACCATGAACACACACGCACTGTAGTTTATTTTGACTCTATCCCACATACTCCGTCCTGCTGCAGTAAATACCATGGATGTATTTTTTGCTAGTGCACCAAATCTGCTGAAAATAGCCTTTAGTAAATACACTTTTTAATCCTGTTTGAGTAATGTTTGCTAAAAACTACAGTGGCCAGCTTTTTTAGGAAATTTTTTTTTTTTTTTGGAGCCAATTTTAAAGATTTACATCTTCACTAATGGGCATCAGGCTAGGCAGGCCCACCCTGAGTCAGGTTCTGCTCGAGGTTTTTCCTTACCACTGTCGCCATGTGCTTGCTCATGGTGGGATTTGTTGGGTCTCCGTAAATAATATAAAGAGTATGGTCTGGACCTGCTCAATAGGACAAGTCCAAACAGATAACTTGTGTTATGATTTGGCGCTATATAAATGTGTGTGTGTGTGTGTGTGTGTGTATGAAAAAATATTGTTTATGTACACACACACACACACACACACACACACATATGAGAGAAAAGCAGCAAATCCTTTACATTTGAGATGCTGGAACCATCATATCTTTTTACTTGATAATTAACTTAAAGGATTAGGCGATAATGAAGGATTCCCTCCCTGCTTTTAATAATAATTTGTGTCTGGTATGGTATAAATAAACTTTAATTACCTCCATTTAAAATGATTTCATTACATCTACCTCTTTAAAAAAAGAAGTGGAATCTATAAATTTGCATATTGGACCACGATTGGACGGTGGCAGACAAGGGCAGACACAACTTAAGAAAACATGTAATTAGACAAAACACAAGCAAATTTAAAAAACATCTTCATTAATTTGACAACACATGCGCAGCATTTCGGAAACCTGCTGCAAACACAGGTAACACAACCAAATAAAGGAGCAGGAAATGTTTCCAGAGGACACTACAAAGGTTTGTGACTCAGGAAGTCGGGACCGTATCATTCGTTCACTGCTTTTTTGTGATTTCGCTTTGTACTCCTCCACTTAGCGCACTCTGATCTGCAGCGTGCCCTTATCTGATGGGAGCACGCAGATTCCAAGAAAACGTTCGGAAAGCAGTTTTAAAACTGAAAATAATGGTACATTTGAAGGAATTGAAAAATAAAGTTGGAAAACTCCTGTTAATCAGAGATAATAACCAGGTTCGTCAGTGATGGCAGGCTGACTGTAGAATGTGTGCATTTCTGGTTTAATAATGCCTATCTGATTATCATGCAGGCGACGCTATACTGGTGATAGGATAGTAAATCTGTCAAACACTAAATCTCCTCACAAATCATTAAAATTACTGATAGAAATCCACATTTTCACTCTGCAAGGTCTTGTGAGGTGCATGCAGCTGCCACTCGTGCACGAGACCCGAATTCGACAACTTCACGAGTCTCAAACCGTGGCAACAACAAGCCGTGTTCGCCACTTTTTAGTGTCCTCTGGAAACACTTCCAGTGTCATTTCCTGTATTTGCAGGGTGTTTTCTAAATAATGCGCACGTGTTGTCAAATTAATGAAGATGTTTTCTTAATATGCTTGTGTTTTGTCTGCTTGTCTTCGTAAGGTGCAGTGCGTTTGGCTTTGTCAGCCACTGTACCCTTGGCTTCCAAACTACTTGTGATGTCACAAAATCCTCTTTTGGGTGTTAAACTGAGCTTTACGGTGAGCACAGAGAAAGCAGATGAATGTGAAAACAGCCTTCTAGAGTCAATCTCTGCACCTGCATAATTCAAACTTCCAACTGAAGTAACCACAAGCAAAACACATTATTGAGTAGAGTGGACTTTTAAACTCAATCAGTCAACTTATCAATGTTTTCCTTCTATTGGATAGATGGAGTCAGTCCTCCTGTCTCATAGACGTGCTAGAACACTATCTCACCATTGTGCAGTAAAAATTTGGCAGGTTTTAATTTTTCAGATAACTTGTGGAAGTTGAAGAAAAGCCTCCAAAATTCAATGAAAACTCCTCAGAAATGTTCCTGAAGTTTCTGAAACTTTGTTTTCAGAGAATAGGGACAACCTGCACAAAATAACAGCGATTTGGCAAAAACTGTCAAGAAAACTGTATTCTACGGCCCGTATTCGCGAAAGCCCCTGTGAGTTTTGCGTTTTTACTGGTGAACACCTGAGCGCACTAGTAATCTGTGTGTGTGTTTGTGTTTTCTTGAAGTCAGGTAGCCAGGCATAGACTTGTACTGTATGTGCACGCAGAGAGTGTGTGTGAATTTATCAGTGACAGTTCTCAGCCTTGGGTTTGTAGGATTCATTAAAAACAATCTGCACCTGGAGGTGGTGTGTAGAGCAGGATTATCAAGCCCAGTATGAGCTTCTTTGAAGAGAAGCAGAGTGGCAGGGAGAGGACTGGATACGGTAAGAGATGCAGGAAGAAAGAAATCGAAGGCCCAAAGAGTAGAGATGAAGAAGGAAAGAGAAGCACTGAGGAAGGAGTGTTAAAATGAGGTCCTGAGAGGCAATGACAGCAGAGAGTGCAGTATAACAAGGGAGTAAGAGTATGAAGGAACCAGAGAGGGAGAGAGACGCAGAGACAGCCAGAGCTGCAAAATCAGTGACAGCCAGAGAGCGAAATTAGCACAGCTAGAGACTGAGAGGCACAGGGAGGAAGAAATACCCATCCAGAAAGACAAAAATGAAAAAAAATATATAATAAAAGAGCTAAAATGGAGAAAAATAACTTGGAGATAGGCATGGAGGCAGCATGGCAACAACAAGACGGAATGAAGAAATGTGAGCAGGGAGAGGGGGGAAAAAAGAGCAACCTGCTGTGTGTAAAAGGAGAATCGATGAATTCAACATGTGCAGGGCGACTGGCAAAACAGGTGGGAAAATTACATGTAAACAAATAGAGTGAACACCTCCCACCCACAATATTCCTCCCACTGGATTCAGCCACAGCGATCTCAAAGACAAACAAAACGTATAATTAGTGTTTCAACATGGCCTCCTTCGTGCTGTTTTGTGTTGTTTTTAATCCCTGTACTAAGGCACCGAGAGAGGCACAGACATAGATTAGACCAGGATTGCTGCTATGGGTGAATATATTAAACCTGACGACACACAGGTTGTATGTGGATTCATTTTGAGTGCTTGCAAGCTAAGTGGAACATACAGTATACCGAATATTTGCAGCATTTCAGACGTCCGCTGTAGCCCTAGCAATATTGGTAGTAAAAGTGGGTGTGCCACAGTAAACTCTTCACATTAATAAGTAAATACTGACTTGAATAGGTTAAAAGGGATTTAGCCTTTCAGGGAATCCACGCACAACTAATGAAAAACATGTAAGATAGGCGACAACTAATGGAATTAAAACAAACAAAGCGTAAAATTAGTGCTAAGCTCCCCCTCACTTTCCACTTTGTTAAACAAAAAAAAAATCAAATGGAAAAAAAAAGAAACCAGCCATACTTTTTTTTTTTAAAATGCATGCTTGCATATGGTTAGGGTGCCTTAATAATGACTCGCATTCCCTGGTTTGAGAAGGCTTTCAAACTGTGAAGAATTTCATCGGGAACAGGATGATCTGTGTGCCCCCGGAGAAGGAAGGATTTCCGAGCGGAACAATTTGCGTTGCCACAGAGTCGGCCTTGACCTTGCTGCTCATCTCGCTGCTATGGGCTGAATCTCTTTAACCGTTGATCTAAGATGCACACTCCCTCGCTCTCTCTCTCACACACACACACACACACACACACACACAGGCACAGATACACCGAATGGAGACGCGCACCTACACAAGCACCAATAAACGATAGAGCGACATATACAGAGGCACACATCAATATAACACACTTTGACCTTGCAGCTCCCTGTGTTATAAAATGTGAGGAATGAGGAAAAAGCGGTGCGATTGCTCATTTAAGGACAGAGAGGGATGCTGCGCAGTGGCGCTCATTTTCACCTCAGAATGATGTGTCAGATGGGAGGTGGGTGGGAGACTGAGCAGAGGGGGGTTTAACAGCAGATTAGGAAGAAATAGAGTCAATAGAGGGAGCTGGAGGAAGGCTGGGGAGATAGTTAAAATGAGACTGAGAGAGAAAATGTGATTACAAAATGGAGGAGGAGGAGAGGAAGGCAGGCAGATGAAGACCGTGGAAGACGTGCCTATGAGCAGAGGGAGGAAGAGAACATGGTAGAGCCGTGGAAAGGCGAGGGGAAGGCAGGGACATGCGAGAAGCTGGGTCATTAACAGCCTGCAAGTCAGGGTGCCCACTGAAGCTGCCTGCTGCTTATCACTGCTTATTTACTGTCAGTCCCACAGAGACCCCCAGCAATAAAAAGATTTCTCTCCTTCTCCCTTTCTCTACCAACCACCCCCCATTCCCACCCTCACCCCTCCCTGTCAACATCAGCAACTGTCTCTCTGCATTTTGTTACTCTCTCTCTGTCTGATCTCCCCACACATGTCCAAATATTTAGAGCAGGGAGACACACAAGCAAAAATGCAAACACACACACACACCCCTTCTCTCGCTCGCCCCCTTGCCTCGTCCTCGCTCTGGTTTGTGTCTGGAGGCCATGTCAGACAGTGTTTGTTGTTTGTCTGTGGCTCTGACTCAACCCAGGTCTGCCTCATTCAAATTCACACACACACACACACACACATCCAGGCAGATACATGTACACAAAATCAACCACATACTATTCCACACATGGGCTATTTACCCATTCATTTTTAATTAATTTTATCTCTAGTTTCTCTTCAGTTTTATTTTAAGGCCTTTTATTCTATTTTCCTCTATTCTCTTTTTTTCCCCTGAGCGGTCAGCTCTGCTCCACTCCAGTTATTTACTTATTACATATTGCTGTTAATGAATGTACATATTGCTGCTAATAGATTTTTGATACAGCATGTGAACAAGGCCATAGTGTAAGTAGCAGGTAATTGAAGAATTAGCATAACACTCTCCAGTACGGTAGCTCCTTGACATTGCTCTGCAGCAGTGCCCCCTAATGGCCAGAGGGTAACATTTATGGAGGCCCTAACTGATAGCTGATGGTTGAAGATTCCTTGAAATCAATAAACTAATCCAAACCTAATCAGCCGCTACAATGAAGAGCAATTAGAAGAAAAGGAGAAGACATAGAAAGTGTTGTCATCACGTTGAGCTGACGGACGCAGATACTTAACATGCAAATCAGACATGATGATTTAATAAAGGCTCAGTGTGTTTTGATTGTGAGAGCATTTATAACCACTGATGCAGCAAAGAAACTTTAAAAACAAACTAGGATAATGCCCTGCTTTCTCAACACCTCATTACACATGTATGCTGTATTCAATAGCATGCGTATAACAAGGTCAGATCACTAGATGCAACACAAGGCATGTCAAAATATCATTAATACGAATCCAGCGGTATCCCGATGCAGGTGGTTCCCTTTTGAGGTGTGTTTTCGGGGTGCTGTGAGCTGTGTAAGCCTACTATTTGTGCGCCTTTCATTCCTCTTACCTGGGGGACAAGCTAGCTCGCGCATGTGTCAGTTTGCCGTTATTATTTCCATATCCTCTCACTTAAAACGGCTGGGTAATCCTCGGTCACACGCCAGCAGCGCGCCCAGGATTATCTGTGTTTGTTTTCTCACGCAGAGGAGAGATTGTGTTAATCTCCTCGGAGGGAAAAAGAGTGAGAGAGATGGAGAGAGACCAATGTCTTGCTCATAAGGTGCGGGGAAAAAAAGGAAGACATGGGACATCTGAGAGTGAAATAAGACAGAAGACAAGAGACAAGTGACAGAGGGAAGGGAAGGCGGCAGAGGAAGAACAAAGTCAAAAGGGAGATTTAGAAGAGCCTTTGTTCTCTCAACTCTGCAGTTGTGCTTGTTGGCAGAAATGTCCAAAGCTGCGTTTGTCATCAGACAAATGTGATGTATGATCTTGATTTAGAATGCACAAAATCAAGAAAGAACTCAAGCTGTCAAGGACAGCAGGGTGCTGAACACACACAACGCCCCACAGACCATATATACACACTCTGTGGCGAGGCACACACATACTCGTAGGTGAGCACAAGTATGCATATGTTCTCTTGCTTTCACAATGAATTGAGATGAATTTTCTTATCTTACATCAATTACAGAACAGCCAGGGAGAAGCGCCCCCTCTGTGATTTGAAACCTCGCCCTGCAGTAATGTACATTTACTGTAATGCATGCACGCACACATTCTCAATCGAGCATGTATGCCTATGGGTCGGCCGCTTTGGGTAGAGATGTATTATGTATCGCCAGTCTAGCATGCAGGTTAGCTAATTAATTTCTGCTAACTGTGAAGCGAATTTGAAAGGGAAATTGTATAGAGAAATTTGAATTTCAAAAACGGACTGTGGGAGCACTGCATCACAGGACAGGAGAAGGTTACACTTGTGTAGCATGTGGGTGGGTGTGTGTGTAAGAGGAGGGCAACATTAACTAGATATAAGGGGTTGTGTAAGCATGTACTAGGGCTGCAACTACATATTTTCAGTGTGAATTAATTTGTTGATATTGATTATGAATAGTTAATGTCTATAAAAGGTCAGAAAATGGCAAGAAATCCCCATCACAATTTTCCAGGGCCCAAGATCAAGTCTTTGAATTGCCTGTCCAAAACAGATATTCAATATTCAATGATATAAAACTGAGAAAATCCGCAAATCCTCACATTTGAGAAGAGTGTGTTTAAAGAGTAACTTAATCCCAAATGAACTTTTTTGAGTTAGCAAATTACATGTACAGTCACTTTATTCTATTATCTATTAATCATGGTCATATTTTATAGTGTTTATTTAGTGTCAACAGAAGTTCTTTTCCCTTTTCAAGAGAAAATTCCGTAAATCTGCCCTCTAGACCCTCTAAAAATTGGTGAAAAATCTATGATGTGTCCTGGGACCCTTCGTCCCCGTATAATGAGGCCACGTCACATTCACCTCCCATTCCCGCCCCTCACACACCCAACCCCCTGACACATAAACGGAGCAAACAGCTCTCAGCAGTGTGGACAGTAGGGCCTATGAAAGATTGAGGGCATGGACCTGACAATAGCCGTAATAGAAATAGTTCAGTTAGCAGAAATACTGCTTCTTGTAAGATAGTGCAAGACTGTTGACCAGTGTCACAGTGTTTGTGGCTAATTTACACCTTCCCTCCACTCGCCACTGCCTCTGCTATCTCTGCTGAAGCCTCGCTACAATAGCAGCTCAAAGGGCTCTGAACCGCCGTGTTGGTCTTCAGTGAAGGTGGAGACTTAGGAAGAGGGAATTCACGGTCACTGCCTTCAGTTTTGGCCAGTAAGACACTTTAGATTGTGCTAAAACACGAGCCCGTTACCTTCCATTATAGACGTTAAAATGGGAATTACATATGTAACCACTGTTCTATAAATTCTTGTAATATCTAACACAGCGGGAGAGAGAGATGAACGCTGGAGCAATGATATGACAGAACTGTGGGGGGGGGGTTGTCAGCAGTCACGGGGTACTGTGGGATGGTGCTGTGTGTCAGGGTTCAAGCGCACGTTTTGAATTAGTGAGGGCGGCGTGTTCGAGCTAAAACTGGGTGTTAAGTTGCTCTTCAAAACGAGCCACCAAAGCGCTCGGTGTGCGTGAGAACATCCGTTCACACACGTGCACAAGACAGAAAAACACAAAAACCTAGCAAAACAGTGGGGTCGCCGTGTGATAAGTGCTTCCTGTTAAGGGCGAATGAGGGAGAAAGATGAGTGTGTGTGTGTGTTGCGGTTTGTCAGAGCCTGTCGCGCACACAGGAGGGGACAAAAAGACGGGTGAGTTGGAGGGGTGGGTGATGGAGTGTGTGAGGTTTGAGGTAGCGACGGAGGGGGAAAGGAGTGATGGAGTGCTGGAAGGTGGGGGGGCGGGGCGGGAGGGGGGGCGATGATGAGTGTGTGCGCACAGTGTAAGTGACACCTCTCCTCCTCAGACAGATTGTCTCTCTCTCCCTGTAATGGGGACTCCGTTAGAGAACCTTTTCCTTCCGTCTACCCACCTAAACCCTCGTCTACACACACTCTCTCTCCATCGCCACAGACAGTTCTTCTTGTTTATTTATTTTTCCTGCAGAGACATTCCCCAAATTGCCTACATTTCGATGTCTTTCAATTCGCCCTTTTCTCTGCATAATTTTTAATCAATCTTCACCTCTTTCTAAAACTGCTGATTTTCTGTAAAGCAGTTTATTCTGGTTTACAGCTCAGAGAAAGGGAAGAAAAAAGACGGAGAAATAGAAAAAGAGAGATCAGAAAGGAAGGAGAGAGGGAGAGGATATCAATATTCCAACTGCCTCTGGTATCCTCAGAATGATTTTTTTTTCCTTTCCTGTTTGAATCTGACAGTGAATATTGTGCATAGTCAGGGAGCCTCTTTATCCTCTGTCCAACATGGTTCTCTGTGCCAATCACACTGAGATGATTCATATGCACACTTACTTTTCGGTCACACACATACTGAGAGAGGATCTGAGGACACACAGGCTCAAAAGAACCACTTGTACTTGCACACAAGCCCACACACACACACACGCTAATACCGCAAACAGGTATTTTGAACCAGACCCAAACATGTTGCTTTCCTGAAATTTAATCAACAGCAGGTGAATGCCAGGGTGTGTGTGTGTGTGAGACAGTGGATGTATATGATTACCTGTGTGTGCCTCTGCCCTTGCTAACAATCGTCTCGGCAAACCCGATCAGATCTCATCGCTTCAGAGCCGGCCCGCTGGTGGGAGTGTGGCACGCAGCCACACGGACACCTCAGACAAATAGGCTTCATAACTTCTCTGCAAAAAACAATGATTGGGGCCTGAGCCCCTATCCCAAATGAAATCTCTTCTACCTGTGTAGATGCAAGGATACAAAGGAACGCTTCTCATAACCAGGTCTCCATGGTGATAGCACAGTCACCATGGTGATGGAGATGATGTTCTAAACAAGGGAAGCGTTTTTATGAAAACCTGGGTGGTTTTGTTTTCACTTTCATCGTAGGAAAAAAATCTATTGTTTATTGCAATTATTTGTCGACATCACAGCTATGTAGCGCAGCAGACTATCTGCACTGCCTCTGAAAGTGAACTCCAAAACCATAATGTATGTTCACAAAGACAAGTTTGTCCAAGTTTCACTCCCACAACGTTTCCCAAGGTCTGAAGCTACTCCTACCAACATGTTTGTAACATTATAACAAAACGCACTACCTGCCAGGTACCCACCAACACAGTTCCAAGCGTGTTGCCAACACTGCAGCACTAAGCAATGCTGGAGCTAGATAAAATGTTCAATGCAAATACAACATGCCTACATCCATCTGTGCTGCATGTAGATAGCAGCACTAATCTTACACAACTCCTACAAACACAGCAACAACTTCCTGGCAGTGAACCCTACAGCTAAATATCCTCTAGTCTTAGCATGTCCAGAATAGCCCAATATGAACTCTAAGCAATGTCTAAGTAACATCAAAACAGATAGTTACTTCAGTCTCGGAGCGCTAAGGAATCCTTTCAACTCTTTGAGCATCATGAATCTCATTGGCAATGCTGTAACATCAACACCTCATGAATGTCTTTTCCTACTTCACACAAAACCCGCCATCTAAACGTCCACCCACAGCAACCTTCAAACGTATCACTTCAAAAATCCCAACGTCGGAACATGTAAAGTAACCGTGGTATTATTTACTCCAAATCCTTCTCAGCTGATTTTGGATGTGACCACTCTCCAGACTCTGCAAGCTGTTATCTGTTGGAATAATTCATTATTTGCCATCTCTCTGCTTTTGATATGTAATTTATTGAGAATTTGGTGTGAGAATTGGACCAAATGAAAGTATAAAACAGTTAATTGGATTGTTGATGTTTGTAAAAGTGACATTTGCATAGTTTCTTGCTATTAAAATTGTCATAGTATAAGTGTATATCTAAACGTTGGGTAATTTTACGCTTCTACATTAAATATTTTTAACCCTGCTAACTCACCCCTTCTCCGTTGTCCTCCCCAGGCCGTAGACTATGAGAGCCGGAGCTCCTACTCTTTCTCTGTGGAGGTCCTCAACCCAATAGTGGATCCTCGCTTCTTGCGTCGAGGCCCCTTCAAGGACCGGGCCTCTGTCAGAGTAGCCGTGCTGGATGCAGACGAGCCTCCGAGGTTCTCCCGAGCCCGATACCACATGGACGTATCTGAAAACTGCCCTCCAGCCTGCACCGTGGGCCGAGTCAGCGCTGTAGACCCAGATACTGGTCTTACAAATAATATCAGGTACAGTAGTAGGCCTCTGTCATCATATAGCACGTAGAATTTCAGTGATACTGTAATATTTCCTGTAAATGTAGCTATTAAAGATGAAAAATGTGGATGAACTCCGCTAAAGCTGGTCTGCCTGTCACTGTGTCCCTTTATAGTGGGTTATGTTTAGGGGGCAGAGCGCCAGGCATGGGTCCAGGTACCATGGTGGAGGGTCCCTGGGGGAGAGTGGGTTATGTTTTATTGAGGGTTGTAGATAGTCTAGTATTAAACAAATACTTTGACATTTTGGAAAATATGAAAATTTGCTTTCTTGCTGAGAGTTAGCTAGCCAGCTAGCCTGGCTCTTTGTGTTCAGTTTAAACAAGGAGATTCAACTTTAAAATGTGTGAGCATTAGAGGTGCTACCTTTGGACAGAGCCAGGCTAGCTGGTTCCCCCTGTTTCCAGTCTTTGTGCTAAGCTAAGCTAACTGTCTCCCGGCTGTACTTTCATATTAAGCATAAAGACATGAGTGATATCAATCTTCACATCTAATTCTCATTAGGAAAGTGATTAAGTGCATTTCTCAAAATGTCACTGTTTTTATCTACAACAGAGGAGTTTCACAGCTAAATGAAAAATCATCAAGCACTTAATGGTGCTGAGTTACATTTCTCATCTTATTTAATGTTCTAGAAGACAGGATTAGTTTTTTTATATTGATTGTTGAATCTCAGGCATGAACATTTTAAAATCGTTTCTTGAATTGAAATTCAAACACAGCTCCCCAACTAAAAGAAACAAGTCACAACAGTAAGAGCTAACCAAATAAATATCGGTGCTCTCTTGAACCGACAGTAACCACATAGGTTTGTAGGTTCAATCCTTTCACTTCTGTTTGCAGTAGGTTTTGTCAAAAAAGAGTTTGAGGAGGGAGGCGAGTGATTTGTCTGTATCATCCACAGAAAACCGTGTCCCAATTAGCACCAGCAAAAGTGTTAAGAGTGAGTGTGTGGGGAGGAATGATAGTTGGTATATTCATAGAGATATTTAGATAATCGGAGGCACTTCAAAAGCGCTCCTATCAGCTGCGATAATCTCCCTATATTAATTCTTTGGCCATTTGAATGCAGACTTCCTTATCGCTCCCTCACACACTTGCCCTGTCTGCTTCTTTCACTCCGCACCCCACTGCCATCTCTGCTTGCTTCTTCCCTTCCCTTTTTACTTCTCTCTGCCCCTTCCTCACTTCACTTACATTCACCTTCCTTCTCTCAACACAACGGTCTTTCTCCGCCCACCCTACTTTCTCTCTTCCAGGTTCTCCATTGATCCTCAGTCAGACCCAGAGGCTCTGTTTCGTATCACCCCAGACACCGGCCTCATCACGACGGCCATGGAACTGGACCGGGAACGCGAGCATTGGCACAACATTACTGTCATCGCGACCCAGAGAGGTCAGAGGTCACTCTTTGTACACCACTTAACACGGAGACATCTTTAGAGATGGTCCATTGGATTCTTTCATTTATTTAGAGCTAAAACTCTTCAATGAAACCAACGTTTTACCACCACTGACACCTGCACCCATTGACGAGCAATAGGATGTAAGAGGTTTAAGGAAGTGTATGTTGTACGGTATCTGAAAAGCACAGTATCCAGTGTGTGCTGCACTTCACTAAGCGGCTTACCACTCGAATCATCAAGTCATGAGGGGAATGCTGTTTGGCGCCACAAATAATTTGTTACGGCGTGCTGGAGAATCAATTGATCTATATTGTGTGAGTTATCTGATGCTGCAATGGATCTGTTCTCATAAGGATTCAACTGGAAGCAAAGAATTAAAAAAACAAAAGACAGCCATTGCTTCACTGTGCATCCTGTGGCTGAAAAGGAAAGCGGTAAACACCTTCCAAGCAAGGATGCCCAATTACAACAAACATCGAGGCATTGCACAGGTTATATTTCAATCAGGAAAGACACCATAAGTGAATGAAAAGACGGATGACCGCACAATCACAAGGTCCATTTAGAAGCTGTTCTGGAGCTTTCAGTCATGATGAAGGTGAGGTTGTTTTGTCAACTGCTATTTCCAAGGTCAAGAACGCACTTTGAAACAAAGAGTGCATACATCAAGAAGCGTCGCGGTTGACCCTGTCCAGTACATCAATCCATAGTGGTAAAACCCTATAAGCCATTTGGAGATCCCCTTGAGAGCCATAGTTGTGGCCTTGACACTGACAGTAGGGTGGGGGGGGGGTGGTGGTAGAGGGAATAGACTGCAGAGACACAATGAGAAACTAAACCGGTAGAATGGTTTAAGGATAAGTCTGGAAATGTTGTATATTTTAGTTATTTTCCACAAATGCCATGAAAAGACCAAAACTATGTGTAAGTGCATCTTTGAATTCTTTCTGACTTCTCTAACCTGTCTGTGGCACTCAATCCCAAGCCCATTGTTTCCTATGGTCATGAAAAATATATAGTTTTTTAAAAGGGCTAAACAATCTCATTAAACAGTTGGACAATGTATTTTTAGCAAACTTTTCTCAAACGGGAGTAACTAGTGGGAGTAACTACTGCATTTGTTTGGGACTCTTTTCAACAGCGGATTAATACACATGTTGTGCTCTACTGAGAATTTATGGCAGCAGGACGGTGCATGTGGGACTGACTCAAAATAAACTACATGTTCACGATATGGAAAGAACATATCATCCAATGAAAAACTGTAGCCTCACGTATGAGTTAAAACATTTTTTGGTACACTTCTTTGGTACAACAATGAAGCTCTATGGCACAGAGGAATAAGAAATATCAGGCTTTGGATACACAGGCAATACTTAGTCTGTGCATCATCTCATTGTTGATTTTGGTCTTTTCATTGCATTTTGTTGTCAACAAGAAAAAATATCACCAGATCAGGGCGCCCCAGTAGCCCACCTGGCATGTACCATGGCTGAGTCGCTACCACAGTGGCCTGGGTTTGAATCCAGCCTTTTGCTGCATGTCACCCCCCTCTCTCTTCCCCTTCCCCTTCAGCTGCACTATCAAAAATAAATGCCTAACAATCCCCATAATAATAATAACAATAATAGTAATGGCAGATCAGAAGTCATACGAATCCTCTTAATGTTGATATGCGTTTTTTAAGGCACTGACAAATGATGTCTTCCTGCCGATAGCGGTATCGGATCAGTAAATGCTCAGACATATACATGCACAGGTCATGTATGGGAAGGCAAGGACGAACAACCCATTTTCTTATTTAGTGTTTGGTTAAAAATTAACACCAGCCTCCTGCTAAATCCTGGCTAAGTAGTGGTAATAGTGGTTTGTGGCAGGTGACAAGCCGTTATTTGGATCCTCTTCTCAGCCCTAAATAAAACCTCAATCAAACTGAATGGTGGGAAAGTATTGTTGGAGAATGCTGTCCAGTGGCTGCTGTGTGCAAGGGTGGGAAGTTGTTTTCCTGCCAAGTCTTGCTCTGGACAAACTTAATCTTTACTTAAAATCTACTCAGGGCTCCTCGTGGCAGCAGTGTTGGTAGGACTGTGGCAGCAGCACAGTGAGTGTCTGTCCTGAATAATGAGCTCTATCTAATAAACAGACTGTTGGAAGCTGTGTTGACACAAAGCACAGTAGGAGTCCTGCCATGGCCACGGGCAGGCCAGCTCACCCAGTGGCAATTCAGCAAGAGCTCATTTTCAGCTTCTCGGCCGTGGGAACCAGCCGTTGTCATCCATGACACGGTGTTACTCCTCTATGTTTTTCGAAACATGGTGTGGGAGTGTGTCTTAGTTTGCAGAAAGTGCAGCCCACTGTGTTGCAGGGTTGCCTGCTTAGATAAATGAGTGAAGATGTCTGCTGGTGAGCCCGGATTGTGTCTGAGGCCGACTGCCGAGCAGCCTGAAATGTAATGGTGAATGTTCAGCTCAGACTATGATTCCGTGCGTTTCAAGCGTGGCTGTGAGAACTTCATGTTCGCGTGTGTGTGTGTGTATATCCGAGTGAATGGGGTGTGGGAGACCCTCTGCCAATCCATTTAAACTGCGCCCTTGTGTAACTGCATGCAGATTGACTGCTTTCTACATCCCTCCTCTGCTACCTCTCTTGCTTTCTTAGAAACACACACACACACTTTACACTGTGAGATCCTTTGGCTAAGAATGGAAGCGTTTGACGTGAAAAACTGGGACTATGGAAGCATCAGTCGTACACTAGCTGGGACCCTGTGAGCTCTAACCCAAGCCCAATGAAACCAAATGTATTACTGTATATTTAGCCAATTGTGTGCTCGCTAATGTGATCTGAGTGCTGTTGAAGTTTTTGGACAAAGACTGAAATGCTTGATCTCGCTTTTGAGGACAATCGAATGGATATAATGGATTCCAAGCGTGCACCTCTATGCGTCTACACACTGGTGTTTGTTGCATTGAGGAATTGTATTCATATATTTTTTTCCAAACAGAGCTGTGTTGTAAGCTGCCTGTTTCTGATCGGCTCTTTCAGACAATCCCAGCCAGGTTTCCAGAGTTCTGGTTGCAATCGAGACATTGGACCTGAATGACAATGCACCCGAGCTGGACAGGCAATACACAACGGCCATGTGCGACTCATCCACCATCGGGCAGGTCAGTATGTGTTTAAATGACGTCAATGCGCTTGTCTGTATGAAGAGTTCTGTTCCAAAAGTGCAAATCAAAGTTGCCGTTATTATGTCAGACAAAATACACAAACATGTTACTTTATGCCAATATGTAAACACATTATTATTTTGTCCGAACTACATGAGAGGTTCATGCTGTCAGTTGTCAAGAGTTGGATTCATTTATTTCAAACAGTGATGTCTCCTATAAAGAAACATACAGTTCTTAGAAGCTGTTTCCATTTAAATACGGAAGCATATTATACAACTACAATGTGCCTGTTCACCATGGAGGCAGGTGAATCCTCCATGGCCTGTTATCAGAGCGCAGCAGCTATTCACATTGTAATTAAACTCGAGTTTCTTCTCAGACTGTCTCGCTCCCTCCTGCCATCCGTCTTGCTTTATTTGTGTTCTTGTCTATTTTTCTGCATCATGGTGCTCTTACTTGATCATATCTCAATTATAGAAATCATCTCTGTGCTCCTCAATCTCTCCCTGGAAACCATCCTTTGGTCCCTTTTTTTTTTTTTTTTTCTCTCCACTCCATCTTCAGTATTCCATGCTGGCTCCATTGCCATAATTTGGTGTCTTGGCCCATCTGTTGTTTTTGCTGGTGTTTTCATTGCTCTGCTTGTGTCTTTGTTGTTTGGCCACTAAATCTGTGATTCTATGGCAACGGCGTTGATTTGTTTTTGCCTGTGATGTTTGTGTATACTGCTATGTGAGTGAGCGGGAGACAGTTCAAGAAAGAAAGATTATGATATCTTCGAAAGTGTTGGGGTTGTGTATGCACATCTCTGTTTGACAAGTCATTAGCCAAAAGGCGTTTTGAATATTCACACACAGCAACTGATAACATAATGCGACTGTACAAATCTTGTCAAGGCCTAGAGACACTGACTAACTCAAAGAGAGCATGCAGCACCCTTCATCCCGGCATTCAGTCTGGTAACTAGCACTCGAAAGCATTTCTGAAAGGACGCCGTGCATAATGACAACCGGAGTTTTTCATTAAAATGAAATTACCCATCAGCTTAGGCTGCGGGAGATTTTTTTGTGTGTGATTAATTTTGTTACGACTGCCACTGTAGACTTGTGCAGATGCTATTACCAAATTGAAAGCCACACCGCACTGTATTTGTGAAAGGCGGTTCATGTCAGACACAGTTATTTATTGGGTGCGAGTATCAGGCTCAGTTCGCTTGTGTCTCTATACTAATTGTTTGGCTTGTTTGGATTCCTGCTGACGTCGGCTAATGGTTTGTTGCTAAAAGCGCCCTCTGTGTAAGTCCTTCTCCCATTTACCTTCTTTTTCTCTTCCCGCTGCTCTCTGTGTTTCGCCTCCACACACAGACTCGCGCCCTCTCCTCACCAAATCTCCTCTGCTCTCTCTATCTCTGTGTTTCAGGTGGTGCAGGTGTTGCGGGCGATTGATAGAGATGAGGGAGGGAATGACAGCACTGTGTATTTCAGCATCCCTCCGGAGTCCAGCGCTGCCCTCAACTTCAGCGTCCGGGACAGTGGTGGTAGGCACTCAATCTTTCCCGTTCTCTGTATTTCTCTCAATTCACTTTTTTGTTCCCCAGGCAGACACACACTGTTTTTTTTCCCCCCATCCCTTAATCCCACATTTTCTTTCCGCCTTTCTCTTTCCATCTGCGTCTCTTTCCCCATTCTCTCCTTCTTTTACCCTCGTCTCACCCCTCTGCCTCTTCCTCTCCCTTCCTTTTTTTTTCCCGGCCCCTCTCTTTATCTACCATCCATCTCCCAACTCTGCTGGCCCCATTGCTTAGCTTTGTTATCCTGCTCTTTTATTCGTCCCTCTTGTTTGCCTTCCCATATCCACTACATCCATCTTCTCCTCCCCACACCCACATATACTCACTGTTTCCAGTGAAAAGCTTTTGAAGAAATCAAAGCTGCTTCATTTAATTCACGTCAACTAAATTGAATTTAGCTACTTAGTATTTGTTTCTAGTAAAGTAGTCCATATCGCAATCTTTGGCCCCTTTCCCTGCACAAACAGACACACACAGTACAGCACAAACATGTAAACGTACACATTGACAACATGTTGGGCTAGTTAGTTCGAGGAAGTAATGTACTACTGATTATTTGTAACTCTTAACATCAAATCCCAGTAGTTGGGGTTATTTTTGCTTAATAAAAAAAAGAAATCCAAAAACATCAACATTGTTGACATATTATCCAAAGGTTGACGAACGTGTTGGTAACCTTTTGACACATCCAGCGGACACACAGAGCAACATTAGGATTTATCTGAAGTCATGTTTCCGTCCACTTGACAAACGTCCAGCATTCACTCTCCTTTTAGCTTTGTTTTGCTCTCCACCAACTCCCTGTGGCAGCTAATATGCTACATCATGTTCACCAGCTAGTTGCTAACTTTTGTCTATGTGTGCCGTATGGTGCTGAGCACGTAGCGTACGCTGAGTTTATCACAGCTTTCTCACTGAAAACAGCGGTTAGAAACGAGGGTGATGCGAGTGGTGACAGTGAACTGAACAATAAAGTTGTAGGCCATAAAACCAAAACAGTGAGCCAAAATTTGCTCATGCACTCGGTAGAGCTGCAGAGTCGGGTGATAATTCTCTGTGGGTTTGGCAGCACGAGCTTTCACATTACACTTAGTTATTTGATCCATTGTTAAAGTATTAATTAGTGGAAGTTTAAGCAAATTGAATGAAAAGTTCATAGTCAAGGTATCCCGATATGTGTATTCTGTCGTCATTTATTTAGTAAGCGGTAACTGTCTACTGGAGATGTTATTTTCTTCAATCTGATATGTAACGTCAGACAGTACTGCCAATTTTCAACAGTAGGGTTTGTAGCTATGGTAGCTGATGAGTTAAGTGTTCACATTTTCACCACTGGCCTGCTAATTGTTTCTAAACCTGGCAAAACCATGAGGAGCGAACCTGCTCTGGTTGGCCTGTGGATCAGGAGGATAAACTCACTGACATGTGGAATCAAAGGCCTCTTTGATGTGTCATCCAGCAGCAGAACAGAGAAAAAGACCATGTTCTGTTCTGATATGGACAGCTTGTCTGACAAAGGCATGCTACATTGTTTGATTTGTTAAAAATTGTGATTTGGATCAGAGAAGATTCTTTTGATAACTGTGATCACTTCACAGCTCTTTTGCCCAAAAGTAAGAGGATTCGGACCAGTGGAGGCCATTAGCTCTTCTGTTGCTGCTGCTCTCTGTCCATGTGAGCCTCTCGGTATTGATGAAAATTGCAGCATCCCAACAACAAAGTGAAGGATGTGTGGGCTCATGACATGTCCCATGCGTGAAAACATACAAACATGGTTTAAAACTCGATGCTTTCATTGTAAAGGCTCTCCTCTGCACATTTATATTGGCACTGTCAATCAGGACAGGTGTGAGACTCTTGGTATTGGACAGTACTCCTATGCAGATGGCTATAATGGCAGTAGTTTCAAAAGTGAAACTATATCAGACTTTCTGATTAAGTTTTGTAGCCAACTGGGAGCCACTGATCATGACGTGTGGCTGCAGTAGAGAGGAGGATCCGCTCTGGTCTAATTGAAACACTCCACAGTAAATTCATCCTGTTGGCTCCAATTAGTTTCATTGTTGTTCTGCTGTGAGACATTGTTGCTTCAGTGGTAGTAAAAGTTCACAAGTGAATGGAGGTGTGAAATGAAATAGTGCAAATAATAGAGGAAGCTGGACTCACCAAAGTTAGATATATTTCCTGCCTCATTTCTTTGTGGTACAAATCACTCCCTAATTGATTAGAATCACAAATGTACGTGAGCACAGTGGTGTTTGAGGAACATTTCACGATTGTAACCTCCTGCTGCCATTCAGCACAGAAAACAATAGACACATTTCACCACGCAGTTAACCATGGATGAATTATCTCCCCCTCTAGGCCCCACCGGCAGCCTGGTGCTGCTGTCCCAGCTGCAGCCGCTGTCCCGCTCCCAGTCCTCCACCCTGACGCTCTACGTGCCGCTGGTCCTGAGGGACGGGACGTCAGGCCTCACCAGCACCGGGACGGTCACCGTCTCCGTCTGTCCCTGCCTGAGAGGAGGGGCACAGGCCGGAGAGAAAGACAAGGACAAACAGACCGAGGGCGAGTGGGACTGGGAAAGAGAGGCGGTGTGTCTCCCTCAGCAGTCCACGCTGCCTTCCCCTGGGCTCAGCACCGCTGCCCTGCTGGCTATCCTGGCTTGTGTCGCTACGCTGCTAGGTAAATGCTTTGATACGTAGAGTTTATGAACAACATAGGGATGACGTCAAGAAGACAACAACAACATTGAATATGAAAGATATGAATTATTTTTGTTCCTTGAAAGACCCTCACTTATATAACCTACATCATGTTTTTACTACAGCGCTTAGTGTTATTTATATAGTGAAGTTATATCATTAAGATTTACTGCCCATAAAGGAGTTTAATGCTAATCTACAAATAAAAAGATGAGTAAATAGTGTTTAGGGCTGTTTACCCTCCACCACATCCCTGGATGCTTAATCTGCATATGAAAATAATGAAAGCAGCAGCGTAAATATTTCTCTTAGTCACAGCTGCTCAATAACGTGGTTTACATTTCCTCGCAATTTTGGTCCGGTTGTCTCCTCTGGCAAGGTCAATGCTAATCACTGCAAAAAATAACAAGTCTGAGTGATTATCTGGGCCCTCCGGTTTTTGATAGCGGCATAATAAAATGTCACTGCCACCTTTGCAGAAACTCTCAAATGCTCAATTGGATAATGTCTAGGTGCTGAGAAGACTTTGGCTCGTGGCCAGCATCATTGTCATTTCTATTCAGTCTGTTGGATCACTACTCATGCCTTGTTGATAGGGGCATTATCATTCTGGAAGAGACCAGTTCCATCAAGAAAGAAACGCAACACGGCGTGAAGGTGATCATGCAGAGTGGCTTTTGGTGGAGTTTAGAATTTAGTTCTCCAAGTGACAAGGACATAAGCAATACTCACAACTTTATAGCATTCGCCTCGAGTTTGTAGCTTTAAAATAGAGCGAGAGTTTTGTTCCAGTACAATTGTGTGTTTCTTGTCTAGAAGAGGTGCTAATCCTGAACAGTATAACTGGGCCTGCCACAAAATGCCAAATGTTCTTACAGAAGCTCCGACAATAGCTCCATCAGGATCCCATCTGGTTATTAACAAGGGGATTGGCATACATAAGGTGGATATCAGGCCATTTGGTAACCCACTCGTCATGCTTGTCTTGTGGATAAAGGCTCCTATGAAGAGAGAAATACATGTTAGTCATGGCAAGAAGGTGATCCCTCAAATTGTTACGAAAGATTAGAGTTTTCCCCCTCCTTTCAGGTATCATTAGATTAGTTCCATGGAAATCAAATGATGCAATATTAAGGCTGTAACTAGGCCGTACGTGTAACACAATAGGTCTGTCAAGGTTTGGATTTCTCTTTTTTTTCTTCTTCTAACAGTTGGAGCATGGAGCTTTTAATAAGAGAGACACTCACTATCTCAAGAGGCTTTTTTGTAGCCTTTACAAACCCAAACACACAAGAGCAAAAGTGTAAGGAATGGAAACAGTATGTACCTACAGTCATAACCTAGCAATACTTCCAAAGGCAATGAGCATGGCATTAGCTAACTATTATTTGGTGACGTTAGGGGTTATTTTAGAGGAACTGGAACATCCACCGAGTGGGAACCAAGATAGTATGTCAAAGTTTAGAGTATTTATAGAGGCTCTGTCTGGCTTCATTTAAAACCTTTTTAAGGCTTCTCGTTTTAAAATGAATCAGTTGGAAACATTAAATAGTCAGCTGTAGGGGGAGTTTCCAACCAACTCATGATTGTTTGAAAAATTGCTGCGAGTTTAAAATCTTGGGGTGTGGTGAAACTTAGGGATCCGTCAGGTCTTTTTCTTTTGTATCTGTTTGGACTGTTCTCAGGCTCCCTTTTGGATCAGGTGTCCATTTAGTCACGTTAGGGTAGCTTTTCCACGAGTTGTTTCGGATTGGGTCCAAAATCTTGGATATTCCTTATATTAACTACATGATAACGGTTTTGAGTTTAACAATATTTCTTGCCAAACCGTGCATGACTTTAGCAGACCAAACCCATCTTTCCGAGTAGCCTTGTCGGAGAACTGTCGAGGAGCCACCATAGCCAGGTTCTCGGCCCTGGGTCAAATGTAGCTCTCTGCTTTGGGAATATGGACTAAGAGTCATGGGAGAATAAAGCGTCCATTTGCCTGGCCGACGCTCAAAGTCAATTACACAGTGGAGGCATGCAGCCTGCTGATATGATATACCAGCCCTCTAACCCAAGGCTTCTTCTGTATTTGTTGTGCCTCTGTGTGTCTCACCTCTTTGTCTGCCTGAATTTGTTTCCCTTGCTCTCCTCTTCCTCCTTCCCTTTATTTCCCCTGTGACTTCTGCCCCCGTCCTCCTTGTTCATCATTCTTTTTCCAATTTCTCTCCTTTTCCTCAATATCCTTCTATTCCCGCTGCCTCCCCTCTGTAGCTGTGAGCGCCCTGTCCTTGTCGTTGCGGCGTCAGAAGCGCGACTCCCTGTCACCTCTGGAGGAGGACGACGTACGTGAGAACATCATAACGTATGACGACGAGGGCGGGGGCGAGGCCGACACTGCTGCCTTTGACATTGCCGCACTCCAGAGCGCCCCGCACAGCTCTCGCTCACATGGCTATCGCACCCTGGACAGCAGGAATGTGTAAGTAGGCAGAGGGAGTGTTTGGGAGTTTGTTTACATGTGGCAATACATATACAACGCTCGTTTTAATTGCATCACACCTCATGGCTGGCCTCGTATTACACGCTAAAAGGAAGTCAGGAAAGAAACAAATTCACCTCTTCAGGGTAAAAGCTTTATCTCCATCCAGCACTTAATTGATCAACATGAGTAACTGATCAAGCCGCAACTCCCAGGTCATAATCAGTCACCGATCAAAATGCTGAGACAGAAGGCTATCAAGCTTTGCAGTCCTCAGAGACCACTTTGTTGTGCTCATTTTGTTAAAGCTCGTTTATGTTCTGCTACATCAGAGAGTTGTTTTCACCCACTTTGATGTTTCTGTGAAACATTGTTATTGCCTTTGGACTAATAATTAGCTCCGATGAATTCATGCAAGCCATATGGGGAGGCCATAAACAAGTACAAAGGCTGCTTTTAGTTTATCGAAAATTGCTTCTCGCAATTTATGGAGGTGGACACAACAACATGAAAAACCTTCAAAATCTAATGCAATCTATTGCAATATCCCTGCAATAAATACTACCTTTGTGAAGTTTTTTAATGTTTCATTCTTGTTGACACTGTGTCACAGAGGAGTTGAACTTTTATGGTAACTTTGAAGCTGTAGTTTGTGGTTCTGTTGTATTGCATTGGTAAGAGCTTACAGAGACCACATTTGCACATGAATTTCTTTTTTGTTTTTGTTGGAAGCAGTAGCAGATCTATAATGTGTTCTATGGCTCTTGGGGGAGCTTTCTCAAGTCTGGGAAACTAAACCCTGATGATGTCGTCAGGGTTATCTTGGATTGGGCTCTGAGGCTCCACATTTTTAGCAGAACACCTGCATTACAACAGAGTGTGATTTGGGCTAAAAGTCAGGATATCTTGGCCTCGGCTGCATCCATTTTGACTGTTTAATTGGAGTACTCCTTTAATGTCATTTTGCCCACCTGAGTATTTTTTCCCAAGGTGAGCAAATAAACAGAAATGCCCTGCATTGTGCATATAATGCTATATGGTACAAAATCACAAACCCTGGTCTCAAATGTACTCTCACAATGACCTGAGATTGTGTGTCCTTGTGGGCCAGCAAGTTAAGATTCTAATTCACACCAGAGACCTTTATTTCCTGTCACTCTGTGTTGTGTCAAATAAAGTCAAAAAATGACTCAAAAATGACCCCATTTATCTGACTAAGTCAAATGGAGATTTTGACTTGTGTCTTACAGACGTTACGCCCATCGTGGCCAAGACAAAGCTCGCACCTATAGCTGGGCTCAAAATCCGGGTGTGGATCACAACTACTCAGGACCAGGAGGACCTCTCTATGGCCGCCTCTGTTACAGCAGCCACACCTTACCTGTTCTCCGCCGCACGCCAGGGGGAACATTTGAACCAGGCCTGGCAGAGTTGGGATACCGCTTTCCTGGAGGCCAGCCCGACCACTCTCTGGTCATCCAGAACCAGGGGGCCATGGTAGGGCCCATGGAGTCTGGGGCGGTGTACATAGCTCCCACGGACCAAAGCACAGGAAGCCGAACGGGCAGTCGCACGGGAAGCCGTGACGGGACTGCACCCCAAAGTGGGGTGAGCACGTCGGACGGAGGAACGCCGAGGACCAGTGACAGCCAGGAGCGAGGAGGGGGGACAGGAACGGCAAGCAACTGTACAGAGGGAAGCAGTGAGGACAAAGGGAACCACTGTCAAGATGTGGACTGGGTAAGGATTACACTGACTCCACTTTCACACCAAATGTGCAGTTTATGATCATTGTTGATCTGATTTGATCCCAAATAATGCTGACCCCCATGACAAACGTCCAGTGCCATTCTGGCATTGATAGCAGGCAGAAGTTATGGCGGATCCAAGTTTGCTCTCGAGAAAAATAGAGAACTTAATTTTGTGCGCTCTAAATTTATGGACTTAAGTAATTCTGCTCTTCAGTCTGGTCTGCTCGGTCTTCAGAGATGACGGGGGGATGCCAGGTTAGATTTTAGACTTGAGGTAATAACGTCTTCAATCTGCGTTGTACAAAAGATGCATACTTTAACGTTTGGTGTGAAACTGGCAACTAAATGGATTCTCTACTGCAACACAGTATGGATGGATGGAGGGAGGGATGGATGGATGGATGGATGGATGGCTAAATATTTCAGGAAGGAGAAAAAGTGATAGATGTTGCATTGAATAACGAATTAAAATTAAATAAATGACTTGATTAATCATATATGGCTGCATTGGGGGACGCATTAAAGATGAATAAATTACTTAATTATTCAATTAAATAAGCAAACAAGTAAGTAAGAAAGAAATTAAGCAGATATAAAATAATTAACTTTGCGTTCAACCTCATATATATTTTTACTCTCTGCTGTACGGTAGCGGAAATGTCCAAGACAATGCTGGGAGAAGATGATGACATTTATATCCTGCTGTTCATTATCTTTTCTATGTTTTGTTTTATTTATTAGGCCATTGCAAGGCTCTCTGGCCCTTCCTTTATTTAATTTTCAAATATTTTATCTCTCAATCACTTCCCTCACCATCTCCCTCTCACAGTGCAGTGTTAGCTCATTTTAGTGTTCAATTAATATCTAAGGCTTCTTCCAACTCTGCTTTTCTTCCACTCTGTTCTGCTCAATGTCTGTCTCTCCTTGTCTCAATCATATTTTTATCATCGCCATCTCCTGCTTTTTCCCCCATTTGGGCACTATGTCATCACACTCCTCCGTCTCGCTGCTTGTATTAAATTACCCTTCATCCCATTTTGTGTTACTGTAACCAAACCTAACCGTGCCACACCCTAACCCCAGCCCCGAACTGAAACCACTCGTGCTCGCCTACGTCCCCTCCAGGCGCAGTCGGAGACATTACCCAGAGAACACAACCTCGTCATGACCCGATCCGGCTCCATGATGGGCCAGGGTCACGGTGCAGGAGGCTGGGTGTGCGACTCGGCTACCCTCCCCATGGCGGGACGCAGGGCCTCCCGCGCCGGCTTGTCCCCAAAACGCACAGGCTCTGGCCAGGCTGAATCTGACTCTAGCGGAGGAGGAGGGGGAAGTGGAGGTGGAAATGGGGGCACCTCCACAGATGGACAACAGCAGCCTGCCAGTGGACGCAACTACGCCACTGTCCTGCAGGGGGAGGTATCTGGACAGAGGGACTACCCCGGGAGCTTGGGGAGAGGAGGACTAGAGATGGGGAGCAACTTTGTGGTGGCGAGGCCAGACAGGGAGGGCGGAGGGATATCATCGGTCTACCCAGAAGCAGCTGGCTTTATTGGGGACTGGCGTGATCGGGTGGGTCTGGGGGGGTATGTTTTGGGCAGAAGGGATATGACCCCCCAGCTTTTTCCCTTCCCAGGGCAGCCTCGAGGAGCATACGGTGGGGTGATGGGCTTTGGGGCCGGCTGGGTTCCAGGAATGGAGGCTGTGAGAGGAGCACCAGGGCCTGGGGGTCCCTCCTTGGCACTGAGGGTGGGCGAGTTCCTACGTCTGCGTCTTGCCCAGGTCACTTTTGACCCGTCGCAGCCACCGTACGACTCTGTGCAGGTGTACGGCCTGGAGGGCACAGGGTCCCGGGCTGGCTCCCTCAGCTCACTCGAGAGCGAAGGCGAGAAGGATGCAGAGAAGGAGGAGTGGGGGGCGGGGCTGGAAGAGTGGGGTCCCCAGTTCCAGAAATTAGCTCAACTCTTCAAAGAAAGGGAGAAAGAGAGGGAAGAGAAGGAAAAAGTGGAAGAGGGCTCCAAAAAGGAGAAGGAAAATAAAGAAGAGCCAGAGAAGAAAGAGAAAAAAGAGGGAGGAGAGCAGGCTGGAGAAGAGGGGAAAGACTGAGGAAGGATAAAATGAAACAAATAGGGGCAAAGGGGGTAAGAGAGGAAGGGAGGGAATAGGAGGATGATGAAAAGGCAACCAGAGCTAGAATAATGTGAAGAGAAGTTAAAGGAGGGAAAGATGAAGAGGCAAAGTAATAAAAAGAGACAGAGAAAAATGAGCCTTGGGAGGATGGAGAATACGAGGGCAGGGGAGGGAGTGATTGATGTAATTTAAAGCAATAAGTGTTGAAACGCTGATATGGTTGAGCACAGATACTGAGACAATGCAGAGGCTGCTTCTGCTCGGGGCAGCAACAATTTGTTAAACGCTTTGGACAAAGAAAAACAACCCAAACATCCAAGACTCGATTTAATTCAACTCTCACGTATGGAATGAGAAACAGCAGACAACAGGAAGGATGACGTTTCTCATTGCGGGTGTGTTGGTCTGCGCTTTGTGTCTGCATGTGCGAGGGAAGTCTGTGAGGGAACGTGGATGTTGGAGGAAAAAGTGCATATACGCACTTGTATGTGTGAGTATAGTATATGTGTGCGTATTTAACAAAGACGGAGCAAGAGTGCGAGGGATAAGTAATGACACCCAGAGACAATTTACAGACGCGACTGATGACTGATGATACATCCACTGAAACAGTTTTCAGGACAAGAGTAAACATTTAACGAAGAAGTTTAGAAACTAGGATAACACACAGGGGATAAAATATATATTTGAGTATAAAGTGAACGGGACAGGGGATGGATGTATAGAGAGAACGATGATCGCGAAACTGAGACGATTGTACAGAAAACTGTTACTTTTTATTCCATCTGCGGTGGCAGAAAAGTGAATTATTCAGCTCACTACTTCATTCCAAATGAAAATGATGAATCATTTAAATCCTGCAAAAGATTCTCCCTCCTCTCAGCCCACAAGGAAAACAGACATTGTGAAAAATTTAAATGATTTAGGGATGTGATCCCCTACTCCCCCACCCCTCTCATCCCTCCAGCTTTTTGTAGTTGAGTGTTGATATGTTTACAAAGATCCACACACAGACACAAAAGAACTGATGAACACCATAAGGCTTTGATTGTACTACAGTAAATTATAAAAGCAAACCCATCCACAAGTATTCCATGTACTATATGGAGTAATTATGACTCCGTTATTGATCTCTTAAGTGTTTTTATGGAAGAAGTCTCCTATTTTTTATGCATACCCCCCCCCCGTAGTCTCACTTGACACGTCTTGAGGACAAAGTATGCATGATTTTTGAAAACAACAAAAACCTAAAAAGGCAATCAATTCCACTTTGAACACTCATGCTGCCCAAATGAAAATTTCCATAGATCTGTAATGAAATTATAGGGGAACAACACCACAGAGACTGCCGCGACAGGCTTTTTGTTCTTGTTAAAGGTCAGGATGCAAATGAGCTGGAGTTTTCAGCTGGAATGCACTTTTACATACTGTGTGATGTTCAATAATAGATAATGAATAATGTCAAAGATTACAGTTGTTTTATAAGATGTCAATTAAACAAAAAGATACAATGTTTGACTGTATGTAAAAGCATTTTAAATGTAAATACTACTAAATATTATAGCTAAAAGAGAGTATATAAAATGAAAAATGAGTAAAAAAACAAAAAAAATCTAGAACAGGACTTACATGTCCAAATGGAGCACTGTTGGGACTATCTTTATGTACTGTAGATTTGAAATGGATTAACTGAGCTGGACGTAACAGCCTCCTGGACTGAAAACAACACCATGTATTCAACATCAATGTAGTAAGTTAACAGGTTTGGGTTTGTTTTGTGGTAGCTCTCGTCTGAGATGGACAAGCCAAGGATTCAATTATATATGTGGCCTCTGGCAGAAGGTTGTTGTGCAAAATATTAGTTGCAGGAAGCCTCAGAACTAGCCTGTCCCAGCGAGGAAGCAATTTGATGAAAATCCAGTGGAGTGAGGAGAAATTCCCCTAATAGGCATACAACAACAAAAAAACTGTATATTCCCTAAAATCTCCATTATTGTTCTGTAAAAGTAGAATAATAACAATAAATTTGAATTTGTAATAAGTTTCAAGGACAGCTCTGTCATTAGTGTTGCACTGCCTGAGAGATATGAAACAAAGTTTTATCGACAGTTATTCATATCTAGAAATATAGTAAAGTGTACATTTAAGAGTACGCTTTTTAATGAGTATGGGAAAGGGACTGTCCAAAAAATTTCATCGTTCATGCATTTCAGACAATGCAATTCAATGACCGTAATAATACTGCATTTTGCTTTACCTTGACCACTGCATATATAGTATCTAAAGTCAAGCAAATTCTCTAATTTAGTGGAATAATCACCCAATAACAGTCAAACTTGGTGAATTTTCCTGACAAACTGAGTTATTTGAGTCCGGAGGGGAATTTTGCCACATACCCTAACCAAAATGTAGACGTCGTTGGTGTGCCACCACAGAAATGTCATCATTTATCACTGGTTCACTGTAAAGCCACCCACGTAAGTCAAGCTGCCAGCTTTGCTAATGTCCACCAGCTTGGTCCACCATAATCTTTCTGTCAAGGTCCGCTACGGTCAACACCTACGTAACCAGTCAGGAAGTCAGGACTTCACACTGACCGAAATGAAACCCATATACACCCCTGTACCCTTTACCTGAGCCACAGACTTGTCCATACAGTGCCACTGGGCAGACTGGATGATATCAGGACCAATGTACAAATACTGCACAATAACTGGAGAAGAGTGGAGGGTGCAGAACCTTGGGGGAGTCTTGAGTTCAAATTAATTGTGGCTGTCAACAATACCTCAACACCCTAAAGCTACCTAAACCTCAGTGTAATCCAAAGTGACAAGGTATATGGGCTATTAGACATTTTGCAGTAATATACTGTGTGCCAAGTTTAAAGCATAATTCTGGTTTATTACAATCATGATATTACAACAGCAAAAGAGTTAGATGTAAATGCATCCAATATGGACTAAAATCCAATTGGTCTGCATTAGTTGTTAAAAAGCTGTAATTGCATCGACCTCTCTAAAACGCAAAGGCGATCTTTACTCCTCAGTCAGTCTGTGGGAGTTACCTCTACAGGGTCTGTCCTGTGACACTGATATTAAACGGATATTAGCCATTGTTCTCCCCGTCACATTAAGGTGAACTGAATGAATGTACTGTGTGGGTGAGCCAACATTGCTGGTTAAAGGGGGGCAGTGTGAATGGGCCCCCATGAAGACGATTTAAACGTTTGTCTCGCTCGTGGTCTACAGATACAATTCATCCATGAGTTTGTGTTAGTTGATGGCCAATTGTTAACTAGCTTACTATGCTGTTAATGTTGTTCTTCATTTTTGGTATTTACCAAACAGCTTGAGGTGTATTACCACCACCCTCTGGGTTGGAGTAGGACGGACCTGTAGCCGGGGAGAACAATGTGGATTTAATCTGGATACAAGACGCTTGAAAAGACATGTGTAAACCTGGCCTTAGGTTGTGTTCCGTTTTGGTTTACCTCCACATAAACTGGTTTGGATAATCTCGCTGAACTACGGACTCTTTTCACAGGTTGTCTGACCTCTTGTCTTTCTTGCCCTATCGGACTTTGTTGCCGCAACACTGACATGTTCCCTGTTCCCAGCAGTTAGTCAGGCGTGTACAGTGTTATCATAACTGATAGAAATGATGGTCAAAACTACAAAAACAGCTTGTTATGAACCAGAATTATCCTTTAAACCTCATTTTATTGGAGTGAAATGCCAAATAATTTAGAATGGACAGAGTGAAGTGAAACTCTTGAATGATAATTTCACCGGTACCCCTAAAATGACTGCCAAAGACCTTGGAACCATTTTGTTATGAGAATAAGTATTGTTGTGAAGAGCACTAATGTGTTCATTTGCCAATGCATCATCTTGGCAATGTTTTCCTTAGCATTTATGTGGAATGTGCCAACTTTCTGAGTCTCTCTCAACACACACAAAAAACATCCTCATTTTCATAACAGTACTGCCAATTCTGGGGCAGCCATTGCAAAAGCAATTAGCATGGTATACCAATAAGTGACCTTTCTTGCCACTCTAATTACATGATTTATTCCACAGTCTTGATTGGCTCCAGGTGTTTCATCTCTGCTGATTGGTCTAATTCAAAGTTCTCCCCTGGCTGATTGGTCAAAATCAAAGTGATGATGCTCCTGATTTGTCTTATTTCAGAGTTGTGGAGTGCTGTGGCGGCTAAACCACTTGAAGGAGCTGATTATCCCACCTCCTGAGCCCGGCAAATTGGTTCAATCAAAAGCGTGATTAGTTGAATCAGTTGTTTTAAATAGAATAAAAAGCCTGCAGCACTCCACAGCTCTTTTCAGTCTTTAAGACAACTTAGATGCACCGACCCACAGTGGCAGACGAAAGTGGTCTGTCAGGCCATTTGTCAAGTCCTCTGTCAAAGAACAACCCTATATTCTGAGGATAGCGAAGTCACACTTAAAGGATAAGGGCAGGTATCTTAGCATCTGGATATGTTGATATATAGCTTACGGGTGCAGGTTGAAGATCATGACATCTGGCCTCAAGAGTCCTCTTTACCACGAACAGGTAGACCCCATCGGTTCTGTGCCCCCCAGTGACTTCATTGCTCCTGCACGATGTTGATACAATTCCACAATTGCGTGCTGAACAAAGTGTATTTATTTCTGTTGTACTTTTTCTTTTTGTAAATTTGAATAAAAAAGGAACTATTTCAAAGAGATGAGTCAGACCTGCTCTGTGCTCCTATCCACAGTCTCCCGAATTTCTGGATAATCAGACTTCTGCTTGCGTGTGCCTTCTGTTTGCGCGCGTGTGTGTGTGTGTGTGTGTGTGTGTGTGTGTGTGTGTGTGTGTGCGCGCGAGAGAAAGAGACAGAGAGCGGTTGAGAGACGGGCTGTGCAGTGCATACAAATGTGTGCACACCTTGTGAGCATGTGTCTTGTTGTGAGTGGGTGGGTGTGCCTTGTTAAATTGGCCCCTTGAAATTTCCAAGCCTCAGACTGTGTGTGTGTGTGTGTGTGTTTGTGTCTGACTGCAGAATGGAGGATCACCTTGTCTGGTCTGAACCAGCCCGATGGGGGGATGTGAGGTCAGTAATAGAGGACAGACGGAGAGTTCTGCCGAGCAATCACGCTTTCAGACGGAGGGGGAGAGTTCTCTGTTTGTATGCCGGCAAAAAAAAAGAGAACATTTTGAACTCCAGAGCAGCAGCAAATAGAGCAGACCTGACAGCTGCGACCAAATAATACAAGGCCCCTTTACCTTTGCAGCTCTCCTGTATTCTGCCGCCTTCGTCACGGCTGAATGATGGACCGGGGAGATGTGCGCCATAGCTGTGTGACTGAATAGCTGGTTAAAAAGATTTATTACAATAATCAAATATGAAGGAGGGGATTATTTCTACATGATGGTTTAGAGAATGATCGCGTTAGCTGGGTCTCCGCTTGATTACAATGATAATACCCGCCTCAAGTCAGGAGCGGGAGAGAAACAGAGGGAGAGGGAAGGGATAGAGAGAACCATATTAGCAGTTAATATGCAAGTCTGTTGCATTACATAAAACCGTATTTGTGATTGGGTTAGAGCTGATTCTGCAGAGTGCTGAAGAAAAAAAAGCCCTCGCCATCTCTTGTGTGCCTGTGCATTCCCACAATTATGAGATTCATGGGGCTGACTTGCCCCCTACGGAGGCAACATCCTGTATCTAAAGAGGATGTGAAGTCAGTCAGAGGCAAAACAGCTTTGACTTGCTTCAACACCCCGCCACCCCCCCCAAACTGATAAAACACATCAACTTATAACCAACACAACATTCTTATCGAATTAAATATACGTTTATCAGTCTGCCTCAAGCATCAACACTGCAATGCAGCATTCTAGGTGAGATGCTGTCATGGCACTGTCAATAATTACAGCATGCATAATTGATCATAGTATAATGGCAGCGCCAGAGATAAAATGGGCTCTGTTAAAGCTGTACACCTGGGAATGACTAACTATACACTGTAGTGGAGAGCTACGTACACACAGAATGTGCTGCAGGATTGCATCACAGGACACACAATTTGGTGTGTGTGTGTGTGCGCGTGAATTCAAGTGCATGGAGATTCCTCATTCTGTTTGAACCTTACTGACACACAGAATCCCTCTGGCTTTCAGCGCAGTGTGAGTGCTTGTGTGTTTCTGTGTGTGTGTCGGCGCTTGTGCCTGTGCATCTTTGCATTTCAAGTACGTATAGGCTTTAAAGGCAGCTTCCAAACCCATGGAAAGCGTGAGGGAACGGGGTGCATTTCAACAGAGGTGGAACTCAAGGCAAGTGTAGCTGTGCGGACGTGAAAACACTTCCATGCCCTGTAGTTAAACGTCTGACATCCTCCCGAAGTAACTTTTAGCTCGCCCTGTCCCTACGGTTTTTTTTTTTTATAGTGGCCCGGTCCTCTTCCTCGTCTCCTCTTGTCTTTCCCCTCTCTTTCTTCTCGCGCTCTCTCGCCCATGCGTTGCGCTCAGGACGCTCGCTGGCTCATTTGAAGTGGAAAATTAAATCTTCATTAACAATCTTAATTAGACTTCGATCTCCCCGTAGCAAGCCGACAGGGAATCCATAGTGTAACGGCGGGGGGGGGGGGACCTGGAGCAGGAGTTGGTTTCGGCAAGGTGGGGGAGGATTAGAGGGGGTGATTAGTGAATGGGAACTTCAGGGTAAATTACACAAGAGGTATTTACACTTTCAGAGGCAGGGGGACTGGGTGGAGGAGGTGGATAATTAGAGTGGCCTGCTGGTTGATGGCGGGGACACTGGGACGATGGTCCAACACGTGCTGGTGAGCGTGCCAACTCTCGTTTCTGCGTTGTTGACGAACTGGGGCTCGGTGGGGGGAGGGGGGTTGAAGGGGGCACTGATTAGTCAGGAATCCTCACTGGAATTGCTTCTTGTCTTGCTTTCTGGTGACATGGTGTTCCTTGAGGCGACATAATCCCTTATCATGCTTCCATAAGCATAGAGCATTTGCCTAATACCAGACAGTAATCATTCAAAGACACTGCTAAGCATGCAGCCCAATGCTCCCTCTCTTATCCACATTTACATACCACAGCACACCGTTTAGCGGCTGTGTGCCGGGATTGGGCGGTAAATAAAACAATTATGGCCAAATAGTGTTTTTCAAAATGAAAGCAGGAAAACCACGTTTATTCGCAGCGCTTCTGTTCAATTCCTTCAGTCACCGATGCCCTTCTTCGCTGGGGCTCTATTGTAGTTGGCTAACTTATCAGAAGACAGCTCTCCTATCGGAAACCATCAAAATCCCTCTGCAGTCCTCTTAGTGGGAGCGCTGAGCTGAGGAGGAGAGATTTTTGCCGGAGGGAAAGCAGGCAAGTAGAACTGGCCCAGGACCTAATCCCGTGACAGGAAGCCTGGCCTAAGTGCGTCCCCCCCCCCCCCCCCCCCCCCCCCCCCCCCCTTTTATCCTTTTCCTTCTCCCCCTCCTCTTGCGTGACAGGTAAACCAAAAAGGC
>CM022487.1:6744832-6770274 GCA_011952105.1 Coreoperca whiteheadi | reverse complement strand
TTTTTTTGTGTGTGTTTGTGTGTGTGGTGGTTGGGGGAGGGGGGGGGGGGGGGGGGGGGGGGGGTGGGGCGTTATTGCCTTTAGTGAAATGTTCATGGGGATTTATTCTCATCAACTGTGCCTCTTATTGTCCTACATAGATCATGGAGAATTGTTAACAGCTGAGGGCTGCAGAAAAGGCAGAGCCAGTGTCCGGTCAACTGCCCACTCATCAAACACCAACAGTCATCGGAGTGTTTCTATGCAGCACTAGACCCTTTGCCAAATAAACCATATCTGCCCATCTGAGTGCACACAGTGCTCGCTTAGCTTGAAATATATTGTCTTTAGTACAAAACTAATAAACAGTAAAGAAAAATATCCCCACACGCTGACTTGATTTATTCAGTGCAGTATGACATGTTAACACTGAACTGTTGGTAGAAATCGAAGCAGTGGTTTTGATGTAAGGGCTACTACATATTTTGCTTTTTTGTCCGTTGTATCCGACTTCTGTCTTCACATTTTACTTCTATATTATTCATTTTCTGCCTATAATTCCTTTTTCCTTTTATCTTGACTCAGTTATCCTCAGAGGCTTAAATAATGTATAGGCCGGGAAATAGGGCTGCCCAGAGTTGTGACCTCTGGTAGTTGTAATGTGCTGCCCATCACTTCGCTTGTGTTGCTACTAATTATAAAATACAGGACCTGTACTTATTTTTGTTTTTGCTGAATTAATGGCTTTCCTTTGCTTCTGGTGGGCCTCAGTAGTGCATGCATCTCTGAATATCATTACTCACTACGCTACGCTACCATCAATTACATGGCCATACGCACGTACTGTACCAGTCAAAGGTTTGGACACACTTTCCCATTTACTTGAATGAGAAAGTGTGTCCAAACTTTTGACTGGTACTGTATATTTAAAAATATTTACAACATACAACATTTGGGATCCAAATACCACATAAGTGTGTGTGTGTGTGTGTGTGTGTGTGTGTGTGTGTGTGTGTGTGTGTGTGTGTGTGTGTGTGTGTGTGTGTGTGTGTGTGTGTGTGTGGGTGTATTAATTAATGATGAACAAGAAGACATATATGAGACATGGCAAGGCAATACAGAGAAACAATGACCACAAGCAAACAAAAGGCGGGTATAGAAATACGGATACATTGAAGTAATCAAGCTATTAGCAGGAGGTACCTGAGTAGATTTCAAATTTCAATTTTCTTAATGTGCTACGCACGTGAGTGGGTGTTGTCAGATCCCTTCGAACTCCCGTACGGGAGGTACTGGACCAGCTCTCTGTTTAAAGGGTCCGATCCTTAGACTCTGAATATCACCCTGAAGTATTCACTAAGGACTGTTTGTTTTTATAGGAGACACGCCTAGCTTCTAACTGCCTACTTTCCGAGTGTCCGCCCTGCATCCTCTTGATATAGCAACCGACCGAATGGCCCTTTTGTGTCGGTTACTGATGCCAGCCGCGCTCGTTAACGGCAGCTGTCCTCTAAATGACCTGGGCTCTTGTTATGGTGCTAGGGTGGGTTTTACTGGCTCGGATGTGAGCCCCAAGGGACTGTTAATTTAGTTGGCTAGAGTAACCTGTAAGAACCTGTTAAGATATCAAACACACGATAACCTAACTTTTTACCACCGTCAATGAACTCAAAATCATTGTCACACAACTCGTACTGTAACTATAGTTTGATTATATTTTGCAATAAGCTTTAGCAAGGGCACTAGTAAACAACTCAATTCAAGTCCCCAGAATGCTCTTGGTGCAACAGTGTGAACAAGGGAACTTCAGTCCAAAATTGTGATTCTCTGTCCCTGGGGCAATGCTTAATCCTTTTTGTGATCGGTTCCCCTGACAGTGACAAAGTCCTCGAAAGTCCCTTTTTGTTGATGGTTAACGGTTCACGTTCCCCTTCTTCTTGATGTGATCTGAGGAAGGGGCACAGGGGAATGACCACGATCCTCTCTCTGTTTTATATCTGTCTCGATATGACACACTAAAACTCTCTCACCTCTCACCCATATTACACACCAACTGCCGTTTCCCCTGAACATACTTCCTGGCGAGTGACTCACGGCAGCTGTTGGCAGACGCACTGCTTCGACCGGCACCTTATTTGGCAATTTGCCGAAACCACCAGACTGGCTGACGTTCACCCCGACCGACCTCTCCTCACTAGGCTGCCCGTGCTTCAATCTTTAGACATTTAATAATCTCAGTTCTGGTGAATAGATTCCTTTTGTTATCAAAACATTTCTTTAAGATTAATGTTGGTTATATTCACTTTAGGTCAAAGTGCCGCTTACAATTTGTGTTCTACAGTTCACATCAGGATTTTAGATGTATTTAGATTTACTCTTGGTTACTCCCAGTTCAAGCAAAGCAGGGGAACAATGATTTCAACACATTTGGAAGTGCGTGTGTGAGGTTATAGGGGGAAGAGAGGGGGGAAAATAAAATACAAATGCAAATAAAATTCAGAAAGCAAGAAACAGGGTGGTTTCTTTGGGAACTTCTTGATCTCCACTAGAATTTACATTTACAATAATTGGCAGCACAGTGTGAGTTGGTACAGAGTGCTGCTGGACAAAGGGATTGAAGAGGTTTAACAGGCCTACACTAAATTGAGGATTATCAGTTGAGGATACATCACTACACCACTATAGATTAAAACAAAATTCAAAGTATGAATGATTAAAAATACACAAGTAACCAAAAGTACTCAATCACAATAGATTTTATAGACATTATAAAAAAGGTTTAATGTCAAAAATATACCTTTAATCCATACAAAGATACAGTTTTAGGGTCACGTGTACAGTTAGGGCAACTTAACACGCCATGAAAATGTTGTTTTAGCTGACCTCCAGTTGTTAAGCATCTCACCTTGCTGCAGTGGTGTAGAAGTGCACAGTGACATGACTGGTAGGTGTGGTTACAGGGGCAACAGAGCACCCTTCCAACCACACCCAGCCCCACCCGTGAGAGAGGGCCGTTAAGCCGCCACGTTTCAGCTCGGTGTGACCTGAAGTTAGCCTTAAATGAGGCGTACCTGTGTGTTTGCATGCAGGGCTGTAGGCTCTTCCAGACCTGCCAGGCATCACACTCTCTCTCAAATTCATCACAATTGCGGACAACGACGGACCAACTCTGATCTGCTGTGCTCCAGTAAATGGGGGGCATCTTATTAGATCACCCACCGTTCCACTGAAACTGAAACCACAGCATGTGCAGCCACGCTTGCATAAACCTGCCAGCGACACGCGCGCACACGCTGTACTGTACATTGGTTTGTGTCTGCTGCCACCTGCTGGAATAATAACTCTCTGAAAACAGTGAATTTCTCTCCCTGCTTATATTCAATCCGCGGCTGTCTGGAGCCCATCCCAGCATGCACAGAGGGAACACCCTGTGCAGATCATCTGTTCATTACAGAGCTAACCCACTTGTGCAGACTATCCCTCACACTCACACCTTTGGTCAATTAAAATTCTCCGGTCTACCTGACCTGCATGACCTTGGAGTGTGGGGGGGAAATCTAATCCCACCGAGCTCTCGCAGAGAAAAGGCTGGGCTGAGCAATCAAACCTTCTCGTTGCGAGATTAACACACCAGGGGTTGCTCCAGAGCACCTTGCTTAACTGATGTGAAGAATTTCAATTTGGTTGAATAGCTTGTTAAAATGATTTATTCCATTAATCACATCAAATGCAAGGGGTGGCATTATATCTGCATGATGCTTTAACATGCGAATGATCATGTTAGTTGGATCTTTTCTTCCTCATGTTGATATTATATATCTGTGATTATGAAAGCTGAATTTGCAGTATGATGGCGGGCAAAAAACGTCTTCTCCATTACAGTGTCTGCATAAAAAGACATTTTTAAACTTCCGGCACAGCACAGTAACATCCAAGTTTGTAAAACTTTTGAATAGTTACTTCAGAGATCCTGAAATTGGTGTCGATGTCATGAAAATGGAGAAGTTGTAATCGTGCTTTGGCAACGTAACAGTCACTTACATTCAGGGTACGGCACCCTATTTTGTGCACGATGCCTGTATGAAAGTCTCTGATGAGCACCCCTGTATGGCCAACACGACAACCATGAATTAGGTAATGCCATGTTTATTCAAAAACCCAAAGTATATATGACTATAGCATCATTTGGAGGTCTTTACTTTGTGACTGTGAGAATTCAGTTCTTTGAGATCATTACTCCCATAAAGCGAGCTCTCTGAGACACAGCTGATGATAGCACGACTGCCCTGTGTCTGAAATGCTATCTATGGAGCTAATCATATTTCCAAAAACCCTAATAGAGAGTTTATGATTATAGAGCAGCGTCACTGACTGCCTGAACAGAATGTAGCCACTCTCTGCACTGGTCTATATCCTATAGCCCCCAATGCTGTATGTGTACAAAAATCATAATAGTAATTGCAAAATCAACTTTTCCTTTATTTCCCCCCTCTTTTCTTCGGACTTTGTTTAAACCTATTATGTAGAAAACATATTGCAGTGATAAACCTTCCCTTTGCCACAAACTGGTCTGGCACGTTTGATGAAGGTGGCAAAATACAGAAATGACCCTAAAGCCTTTTTATTACACCAAATGTGGTACATGGGGTAATATGGGGTATGCATGAACATACAGTATACACCGTGTTAGACTTCCCATGAACGAGCTGTTATAAAACTCCAATTAGAGAAATCGAGTTTGACTGATTTGGGAGTGTTGGCAAGATAAACCGATGTTCAGTTTAGCCTTTAATAGCACCACAGTGGGGAAATCGTATCGTGGTAAGCAGAGAGTGTGTCATCATAACCTTACAGTTACGAAGGTCTTGTCACAGACATGAAAACTGCACACACGTACCAGGAGTGGGGTTCGAACCCACGTGGGCACTTGCCCATTGGATCTTAAGTCCAACGCCTTAACCACTCGGCCATCCTGATGACATGAACAGATGATACCAAACATGGAGTAGAGCATGTATGAAAATCCATTATATCTCACCATGGGTCAGAAACAGAAATAATACTTTTCTGTAGTTGACTTCTGAAACATGTCACCAGGTCATAAAATTAGAGACAGTGATTAAGTACCAAGCTAATAAAACTCAGTTATGTATGTTTAATGAACTGCTGAAGAGGGGTGCCCAGGACCTCAAATGGAACATTACAGTTAAACTGTACCCGTCATTTTTCACTATGATTTAAGAGCTAGTGGAACAAAAATCCAAATTTTGTGCTTTTCTTGTCTGACTTTTTTTACTTCTGGTTAATAAACATGATTGATGTGATTAAAGTCTGAAGAGCCTCAGGAAACTTTGCTGTCAGTGCCATCTAGTTTTAATCTTTGTATTAGAAAAACGGTCAATCAATGAGTGAGAGTGACAGCTGTTTTCAATCCTGACATCTGTTTACATTTGGATCACGGACCTTTAAAGCGTTCAACACTTGTTCGTGTTCTTTGCGCCGTGACGATCATGTGTCTTAAGAAGCAAACTGGTGTTTCGCGAGGCCTCGGGCTGCTGTAACACTGAACTCTTATGGGTTGCGTGCAGAACTAAATCAGATTTTTCAAGCATAGTCACTCAGAAAATGATGACATTATGACAACAGCACCACTACTGCTACTACTACAGCTCATAGTTTGCGGGTATACAGTATGTGCTCTGCTTTAAGACATGGGTTGGATACAGTTTTCAGTTAAACGTACATTTGGCCCTCATGCGCTGACTTTTTCACCACGGGCTGTTTTTTACTCAGGCGTCTATCCTCAGAAAGCCTCCCAGTCAGCGATCTCTCTCTTTCATCCCATGTCCGTCAATGTGCTCTACGCCAAACCTCTAGCTGCCTCCCTCTTTTTGCCCCCTGGCTTTAGCCATCATCTCAAACCATCACATTCGAGATTTGGTTCCAAATAACATAAAGTGGGGCATGCTGAGAGACAACCGCGTGCGGTGTCCTCAGGCGTTTTGCAGCACGATACAGGAAATCTTCTTGCACTACTGCCATGCTTCCGTTCATATCTTTGCTGCTGGAAGATACCATGAAAAGCTGAAATGATGTATGGACTGAATCTTTTGCTGACACCTGCAGCAGATCGAGTGCGTTACTGACAGTGTATTTGCCCCAAAATATAATTCTTTCCCTTTGAAAAGGTGGATCTGCAAGATTTCCCATGTACGCAAAACAGAGTTTGGGTTGGCATCTTTTATCTTTTTCTATTCGCTGTTTGTATTCCAGTCGCTTTTCTCCAACTCCAAGACCCAACATTTTCCATATCAGGCTCAATTCCCCATTGAGCAGCAGCTACAAAAGGTCAAGAGACACTCCCATGAGAGACGTCCGCACAAAAAGAGCTGAAGAAGACAATACCCCATTTGGTCTCAAGATGACAATTTAATATATTTTACAGACTTATAGACTCAGTAGGTTTTATCACCCAGCTGTCTCAAATCCTTTCCCTCTGATCACTGTCATCAGTCCCCTGCTGATGCAGCGCAGGAAAATATAGACCGCAGCTGCTTTTCTGATAGCTGCTGTGAAGGATGGGCAAACAGAGCTGTCAATAAAATTAAGGGCAGAGTTGGAGGAAATCCTGAATGGGTTTCTGAGAGAGTTTAAATAAAGAAATGGCACAGATGAATATAAGTGGAGCAACTGGTCCATAATTAGGGCCACAGTAAATCTTTTGAAAGTGGATACTTGAAACTGTTTCCTCTAAAAGTGGGGGAAAGGGAACACTTAGGGATCCTTGGGAGAATTCCAGATGGTCTCCAGAAAATGTTGCAGTCATTTTGTTTTTATTCCCTAATTATCACATTTATTTATCAGGTTTCATTCTTCCAATCACTATCTGACTATTCACTGACTGCACATTATACTGCTGTTCAAACCAAGTAATATGGGTTGGTAGAACTAAAAGCTAAACTTGGGACATACCATAACCTTCACACAAAGCACCTAAATCCAGAGCCAGCCTGCATACTGCAGCACTGTGTTAACTACGTTCCCGCCTGTAGGACACTTGTGGGCCACACAAGATGATCTCTGACCTTTCATCTAGAAACCCCATCAGGTTAAAAAAATCACCAACACTTTGGTCCATGATAAAGTTTTTGGGGGAAAAAAAAGGTACCTTTTCTAATAAATTTGCCCCAACTTCCCCAACACTAATGTTTTTGGTGAGCTTCTGATTGTTTATTTATTAAAACATTTCAAGTTTATTTTCGGGCTTTTCTCGCCTTTATTTCTGATAGTGACAGCCAAAGAGAGACAGGAAATGTGGGAGACAGACAGGGGGGATGACATGCAGCAAGCTTGCCACGGGCCGGAGCCGAACCCGGGTCCCTGCGGTGAGTACTATAGCCTCGTACGTGGGCGCACGGTTTTACCGAGTGAGCCAACCGCACCCGGTTGGCCCTGAAATTTGCTCTGAATTTCCATGGTCCTCAGCAGATGAGTCCTAAAGTTTCTGGTGCCATCTGACTTTTCCTCTAGCACCCCCATCACGTCGTAATTTTCTTTTATACGCATAAAAAAAATCTAAATGTAACATGCAGTTGCCATTAAAATTTAGTATAAAGTATTCATCCACTGGGGAGCATGAATTCTTTCCATATTGCCAATTAATTTGCTGGAGCACAGTAGTGCTCCCATGAGGATAAACCATTTTAATTGTAATGTCCTTATAGCCTTTCCTATCCATTATTATAGATAACGCTCCAGAAAGAGAAAGCTCTTTAGTACGGTGTTCATTCCATCCAACAGTATGGCATTGTAGCATGCAATGAATGTTTCAGCAGTAGGGTTTTAGACTCTAATGGTGCTTTTCCACTACACAGTACCAGCTCGCCTCAACTCGAGGCGACTTTGTTTGGTGTTCCACTGTGTAAAAGTTGTGCCAGTACCTGCTTCCAGGTACTTTTTTTCGGATCACCTCCGGCGAGGTTCCGAGCGAGCTGAGGCGAAACTAAAATGTGACGTGAAAACACGGCAGACTGCTGATTGGTCGGAGAGAATCGTCACTATTCACTGCGTCATCATTGCATGGCGCCAGACGGAGTATCCTGAATAACCCCGCCATTTTTAAATAGTTTGCCCAGAGATGGCGTGATACACCCATTACTATAATGGCGACTCGGAAGAGTACGCCGCGGTCAAACGAGACAACGTTTGTCTTCTTGCTGTGAGAAACAGCACACACCTTATTTCCTCCATTTTCCTGTGTGTGTGGGTAGCAGGTGTGTGTGCGCGTAGAAGATTACGTCACGGTAGTTTCCTGTGGCGTCGCTGTGACGACCAGCTGCTATTGTGGAGGTACTGTCTGCAATGGAAAACGGAGCGAAAAGCGTCCCGAGACGAGGCGAGTCGAGTCGAGGCGAGTCGAGTTGAGCTGAGCTGGTACTGGTAATGTGAAAGCGCCATAATTTCCCCCTTTGTCAAAGTATAGGTTTAGCACGTAGCTGATGTCTTCTAGGACACTGACATGAACTGCCTGACTTAGCATTCATCTTTCCTATCTTACTATTAATTAATGCACTACCTTGTCTAATGATGACTATATTAATGTGGGGGATTACACACAGACACACACACTCTCTCTCTCTCTCCATCTCTCACACACACACAAAACAGTACGAGATAATTAGTTTATTTTTACATATTGATATTAGTTCCAAGGATACAGCTGATTATCCCGGATCATTTCGTCAAACCTTTCTCTCTTTTGAAAACATGCGGAAGGAAGGTGCAGAATTAATAATCACAGTGGGAGGGGAGTCCTTGAAAAAGGGGGATCTTTGATCTTCATTGAAAAGTTGGTCGATTTTGTCTTCTGTTGTCACTGTGAAGACACATCAAGGAATAATGTTTTCACATCCTCCCTCCGTCTCTCCTCAATTTCTGTCAGCGTCAAAGACACATTTGTCATTCGTGCAGAGCCTAAGAGAACAGTTCCGCTTCTGTTTGTTTTGTCGACTGCTGGTTATTGAAGAGTAATTTGATTTGGAGTCTGTGATCGATTAGTGACTTTGTGTTCGACATGTGCTTCTACTGCGAAATATCAAGAGGGGCAACTGTTCTGAAACGAGCGCTGTCGCAGTATGTGGTATTGCTGTTTGTACCAGTTACCGTGGCAGTGATATATCATCTACCAAACCACCAATGCTTCTAACATTTTTACTTTGATGCACAAATAAGTGGCAAATGCTGTGCTGCATATAAATCTGTAAGAAATCATTAATCCTGTCTTAAGTCCAAAACACCCCGGAGATACATGCTGAGAACATTCCACTTTCACTGCGTATGAACTTGTTCCAAGACCTTTTTCCACCGTGAGTGAAGTGTTTCGGAATGAGACGGACGATTATTTTCATTAGGATTGTGGGATGAGCTCGAACTTCTCTCACTTTCGTGGCAGATGTTTGAACTCGTGAGAAGATTTTATTTTATTTTTTTGGCCTGAAGAGGAGATAACGTGACATTAAACGCTGTGAAGCCGTGGCATGGCACTCTCCGGCCCTTTTCCCTTTCAGCTTGACCAGTGTGGCCACCATGCTGAAGAAACCCACCGTGTCCTCAGCGCTTTCTGAGAGACAGACTAGCCTGAAGGGCGGATCGTGGCAGGGGTCTGCAGCACAAATATCCTCAGAAAAAAAACAACAGCAGCATCTTTGATGATTTTCGCTGGAACAAAACTCCTGCAGCTTATTCCCACCCGGAGATTTCTATCATAACCACTATGAGATCAAATAAAGGCCATAATGGTTTTGAACTTTGGAAATCATGTCCTGAAATGATCCAACAGCCTTTCGGTTGTACATCAGCTTTTGTGAGCCTGTTAAGTCATCAGTATAACTACACAGACTAACGCTGTGCACGCTGACATTTTTTCAGTGCTGCTGCTGGTTGAGGAGCTGCATTTGAACTATATTTAGTTAATTTCTAGAGAGGCTGTCTGACTCGGGACCAAAACGTCCTGCCGCAACAGTTCAATAGGCCTACAGACAAATAACCGGGAGCGGTGCGCCATGTGCGGGCACTGCACCCGCAATGCTCCCCTTGGCGTCGGGCCCGGTTCAGTCTCAGTGCTCTCATCAACCTCTTTTCTAGCAGCAGCAGGCAGCTGTTTCAGCAAAAAAAAAAAGAAAGCTCTGACAAATCTACGGTATGCTACCTGCCCGACACCAAACGGAAGACAGTCAAAGGTTAGCGAGTAGTAGGTGAACATAGTGGAGCCTTTAGCAGCTATAGAGCCAGATATTCCCCTCAGGAGTTGGTGGAGACCCAAACAGAGCTAAAAGGAGAGTGAATATTGGACTTATACTTACCAAGTGGCCAGAGACGTGGATCCAATGAGACAATGTTGTCGCTCAGTGTCGAATGGATGTGGAAGTATAGGCAAAATCAACGCAGCCTGCCCTCTAATTATACGACACGCCATCCCATAGTGTTGTGACAGGAGCTTTGATTGGCTCCTGCGCAGGGAGAGGTCTTTACATTGAATACAGGGCATAACAGAAATGTTAAAGCACAAGACAAATTCACTGTGAGCCTGATTATGAGAACAAAGCAAATTAGCTACTAGAATAACAAAAGTAGAATTTAAAAATCCGATATCAGGTATTTTATACATTTATATAGGTCGTTTTCATATCAGTGAGTGATATTTTCAAGGCAGAAATGAAAGAAAAATAGAAATATGAATTGGCACACCTAATTACAATAGTATCATTTTACATAATGCTATATTTGTGTAATGACTTTCTACTAATATCTTTAATTGCATAATTCAAATGTAATTGAATGAACCACTTTAGAAATTATTTTTAAAGGCAATCATCAGCTTACTGATTATAATTAACCACTGAAATAGTGCCTAATTATTTAGGTGGTGTGCTTAGTGTTGTATATGGATTCTGGTGAGTTTTAACAGCATGGTTTAATAAAAAAAAAAAAAGTCAGAGGCTACAGAACACAGTCTGAAAGAGAAACAGTAAGGCTGAAATAAGTGATGTATTTAAATAAACCCAAAAGTCATTTTGAAGTATACTGCACTTGAGTATTTCAGTTTTAAATCATTCGCAATGCTATAACATTTTCGTGCTGCGGACGTAAACATTTCTGTGAGAGCCTCGGTCTACACTTTGAGTGTTCTGGGGTCAAGATGCTGCCCTGATGAGTGGAACAGAATAACTTGAGTTGGTTTGGCATTTGCACACCGAATTACGTTTTCATTGCTGGGCTAGTTCATTTTCAAATTCAGACTGCGTATCCAGATCCACGGAGAATCAAGCTGCATTAACTGCGCTTCGTTCAGTTTCAACAGGCCGACGTTGTGTTTCGCCTGACGCAACGTTTGCCACCAGGCACGAGTCCAAATGCAAAAACTATACACTCTTCTCAGTCCCTACCAGATTATATTGTGTCGAGTGTTACTCTATTTATAAAAAAAACAAACTGATCTAGTCGTGCTTCCCACCCAGTGCATGCTGGGATGGGCTCCAGCCTCCCTGTCGCAGAGAAGGAACAGATGGGCAAAGAAAATTAATGAGTGAATGAAAGAAGACCTGCAGGTATGCTCGACTAGGCCGCTCAGCGATTCTTAACATCTGAAGGAATACTGGTTTTCAATACTTCAGTACTATAAATTGTAGTCTTCATGGTTTTCATGACTGAAAACAAATTCAAGATGTAGTTTAAAATACTACTTTGTTTTGCTAAGGTGCGCGAAATGTTGATTACTTCTACTTACATCTTTCACCAGATACCAACGTTTTGTTGTTTTACTGCCAGACGTGTGTCAACGTTCATGTTTCGCTGTTGCCCGCTGGAGACGTAATGCATGTCGGCTTGCAGTAAAGGACAAGGACGAAGGCACATGCATCCATAGCGTACATTTGTACAGGATTCATCCGTGTTAAGCAACTGCGATGGTCTGTCACGATCCCACGTTCAGGTGCACCGAATGCACAGGTTACCTCCCTCGATTGATGTCATCGCAGGTGCAATTAAAATGTTATGACCGCAACCTGTTATATTGCAATCTGCTGCTAGTCCCAAATATCTCAACGCTCACACGCAGGACTGTTATACAAAAAAAACAACAAAAAAAGAGAGACTTTTTAATGCTACCGGTGTTTTAATAACCCACTGTAAGGTGGATGTGGTAATCTTTCTACAACCCCTGATCACACACCCGTGAGTTGTGTCCTTAAATGCGTAAACATTTGCCCACTCTTCCACTTGAGCTATTTCAAAAACCATGCTGTTCATTTACACGGAGTGTGCTTAACTATGTCCTTCTCAGACTCTGACCCTCAACTAAGGCAAGCTCCACAAAAAAACCTGATGCTTGAATACAAGCCATGATAACCACTCTGTCTCTTGCTTTATTCACTTTTTACCACCATATTTTCCAAGAACCTCAGTTTCCTCTTTTATGCCAAGGACCAGCAAGGATTAATTACTGTTGCTATAACTGAAAGCTTGCTGCTAGAATGCCACAGAATTCTTCCGGGTCTTGACTCAATTGAAAAGACTCCGTCTCCGGCTCGCCGCTGTTGTAAAAAAAGAAAAGAAATAGAAGATAAATACCAGACAAGAACACAGTCAACTGAGTGCAGATCTCCACTAAGGCCTAATGGCCCTCGCAGTTAGCATCTACTTTCACAGTCAACACTGTCCCGACATATTAGTGTGTCCACAGTGCGGCCCGATGGTGGGGATTTCTGGTGGGAGTGTGAATGTACACAACAGATTTCATGCCAATTCGGCCATTAGCTTTCAAAATATCTTGACCACAGACAAAGAAAACAAACACAGATGGATGGTAATGATCAGATAACCTCAGCAATGTTGTTGCTGAGGCACATATCACTATAAGGGTATGTGACGTGCTTCTTCTGTAAGGCAACTCCTTGTGGGAGTTTAGACCAGGGGTTCCCAATACTTTTTAGACCATCGTGCCCCCTTCATACTGATTTCTTTTCTTTTTTTTCATGGCGCTCCACATACTGCTCATGATGTGCGACCCTTCAGGTGTAAATGACACCGACATGGAAGTGAACAGGAAAGGCTGCACACTGAGGCTGTGTTGCCATGCAGACTCGCAGATAAATATTGGACAAGTGATGAATAAACATGTTGTATGTTAAACGTGTTGCTTTCGTTTCGTTCGAAAGTCAAATTAGCTTACGTTTCAGGCTCCCAAGGACAAAAAAACACACAGAGAAACACGCATGACATCATGCACTGATTCGGTTTTGCACTCAGCTCTCTTAGTCGTGTCAATTGCCGCCATTTATAGCTTTCCCCTGAAGATGAGACCTTATGGTATATTTAACTGGGAAATTATGATCTCGATTTTTGCTGCTTGTTTCTTTTGGTTTAACATTATATTATTAACAATGCAGTTCATTTTTTATGTGGTGAAAGTTTATTAAACAAAAAAGTACTGTGCGAAATGTCCCGCCTTTACGGCGCCCCAGGGTGCCACATGAAAACACCCACATTAACCACTGGTTTAGACAAGCACAATTTGTTCGACAAAAAAAAAAAATCTAAACTCAAGGTCCACTTGTTGAGACTTTTCTGTTGCATCTGCAGATGAAGACCTTGACACGTGGCTGAAATCTCTGAAAAAAGACAGTATTTGGCCCTTAACCTAAGATTTTGTTGTGTCCAACTACTGCTTCCCGAGATCCAGAATGAGAACGAAATATCGCGTAAAAATGCTTCAATGTCAGAGGTGATATACTGTCCAATCTCATATGACCACAACCCCGTATACATCTCCAACAACTACCATAACCAGCTCGTTCCTTCTGCATACTCAGGCTCAGCACTGATCGTTGCTGCTGCCACACCACCTCTCCAGCCTCCTCCTGCATTAGCATTTAGATTTGTGTGATTTCCGGATGTTTCTCTCTATGGGGTCGTGTTCCTTCAAATGCCTTGTATCTAAGGCTGTGCCGGAGGGTCTGCGCGCTCAGAGGCAGTCTGTGTCAAACCTCCTTAAATTTGTTTCTGGAGCATTTCAGGGGGCAGTGCCACACTGCCAAACTTAAAAAAGATTTCTTTTGCTTTAAATGGAATAAACCTTGATGTGAGTGTCTTGAGTGAAAATTATTCAAGTGAAGGTCTCATCTACACCCTCCACCCCCCCTCCCATTCTGGCATCATGTCAAATCCTGCCTGTTATGAGACATCTAAGACCTCAAAGATGTCTGGAAAAGGACAGTAAAGCCCTTTAGGCATCATGTCCAATCAATACTCTTAACAGCTTTTTGGTGTGTGACATTAACAGATCAGTGGAGCCATGAAATAGAAAGCCAGAGAGTTCAGCTCATGCTGTTATCCACTCTCCAGTCTTATAAGTGATCTTCCATGTTACTTCCAGTCACTCACTGACTCAGTATATATATATATATATATATATTTTTTTTTTTTTTTTCTTCTTCTTGAGACGCCCATGCAATAAAAAGAGGAATCAGACAAAATAAAGCCTTGTAAGAGCAGGAACCCTGACAAAGCAGAGTGTGTAGCCTCTGGTGGAGTGCAGCACATGCAGGCAATCAAGCTGTCTCCATGCAAACCAGCTGTTTCACACTCCCTCTTAATCTGAATGCAGGCTCATTTAGCAACCGGCTGCTGCGGATTTGGGTTTTCTCTAGCAGAGCCATTGCCGTGAAGGTCAACTGAAAGCAGTGCTCCTGGGAAGCCCCAAAAATAGATGGGAGTCAAACCCTAGAGTACATTTGTAAAAATGCCAGGGTGATGGTGGTGGAAAGGGACAAAGTACATTTATTCTGTACATTAGAACAATTTGGACCTACTTGTACTCTACTTGAGCATTTCAGCTTTTCAACCGTGTGACAAGCACTTCTGGCAGAGTATACTGGCGCCTTTAGCAGTTCCACCAATGAGACGTTCCTCCTTAGATGGTTTCATTTAAATGTTCAAAAACTGTTTGAGGCCGAAGGAGATAAAATTGTCCACAGAAAAACAAAATGTGTAGCAGAACTTTATTTATCTCCTTCCCTGCCCCATTAATCATCTTCAACCCCTCAGATTTATCTTGTGACTCTTCGAAGGAGGCCTGAACAGTGTTGCCAGACTGGGAGGTTTTCAACCGCGTTGGGCTACTTCTTACTTGACCAGGTGAGTAAAAATGGCTTTGTGTATGGTGTATTTGAATATTTCTGCATCCTGGGGTCCCTCAGCAGTATTGGACCTGCATGAATTGGGTATCACTGGAAAGCTGAGACTCTCCAATGAGCCCAAAAATTGTATTCATGTGTGACGACGTTAGTTTCCATAGCAGCCATTTCATTGTAGTGAGACCATTTTATGAAACTTGACCTCACTGTATATAAGGGCCTATTGTGACCTCTAGCATAATCACAGCCTCATGAAACTTTACAACCACAAATTAGAGACCTAGGGCATTCAGAGGGTGAATGGCTTTCCTAAATAAATTGACAATAAGGGGGGTGTCTCTGCAGTTTTGAGAACAGAAGTACTCGCCGTCCAATCGCTTTTTCATTTTTTTCCATGGTTTGGAACCACTAGACTAAACTACATAAAGGTGCGTAGCTATGTAGTTAAAACTAGCTCCACCTCAACCAGCTACAACCGTAAAATACAACACACTGATGCATCAGTAGCAATCTAAAAATGTCATTCTGTATATGATAACGTGTCAGTCAGCGGAACCGTTTTTTTTCCTGCAGAGCACATACTTTTGGTACTTTACCTTTAGTAGGATTTAGACTACAGGAGTTTTACTTTGAATGGAGTATTTTGACATTGTTTCCATTGGAGCTTTTACTTAAATAAGGCATCTGAGTACGTCTTCCACCACTGTGGTAATGGTTATAGTAGTCTCTTTCAGAGTCCAACAGAAACAGAGTCACTGCCATCCGGACTGATCAGTTTGCTGGACAGAATATGTCCGTACAGAACAACCGTCTTCTGTTTCCATGAAATCTAAATGTCTGTCCACGGATGGGATAGATGTTTACTGCGTTCAACCAGATGAGGGCAGTGTATCACAGCTCTGCCGCACAGCCTGAAAGCTGTGTGTTACTCTTAACATATTCTATACACTGAGGAGAAGCCGGCCTGTGGTGAGTATTGGGGACGGATCGAAAGCTTTGAAGCATCATCTTGAGTTATTACTAACATCAGGAAGAACAGTGAGACGGCGGGTGCGAACACTTTTATATCTGCTGGCTGTTACAGACGTGGATGTGGTTGCCAGTGTTGTCTGTACACCGTTACCCCTCCTCTCCGTCTCTGTCTGTCGGAGCGTTTGTGTGATATGCGGATCGTCTCACTTCCTCTATGCACAGATGTTGTGTTGTCTGCCAAATGGCTACCAAATGTCTGCAGAAGTAGGAGCACAAACAGATTTTCAGCAAATGAGTGGTTCCGCTTCAAACCCATTGCTGCCTGTGTAGCAGTGCCTTTGTAAGAACCTGTTATTCCAGCATTGTTTTATGTAAGCAGATTCATGCTCATACAGTACCTAGACCGACAAGTAATTGAGGGCGTGTTGAGCATCTCGACTCTTGTCTATGAGATGCTGCATTGCTGAATAAATAATGGAACGTCCTTTCAAGTGCATCTTTGAACAGTGCTGAAGTTTTTAACCCGATGAAACCTGGAGACTGCTACAGTCCCGCCGACTATAAACCTCTTATTCTAGCTGTCTTGGGCCTCCGCCTTTCTCCTTCAACGCCCCCCGCCCCTTCTGGCATGATGCCCCCCACTGGGTCTTCTTTCATCAGAGTGAAGTATCAGTGAGACGCAGACACAAAGGTCTCACACACACACATGCGCAAACATACACAGACGCATTGCATGCATATAATGTAGCAGACGCTGCACTTTTGTGCGGCTTTGAGGGCCAATTTTGGAAAAAAAGACACCAGAGACAGCTGCACCCTCCACAACCCACTCATTTGTGCCTTCATGAGCACATTTGTCATATTAGGAAGTCATGTGTGGGACTAAAAGGGTTAAAAATTCTGGTCTAAATTTGGCTGCATCCATGAAAAACCGTGTTGTGTTGCATAAGCGATGACATTGACAAGTAACAGCCATTCAGATGAGTGGGTGAATCATATATCATTGTTACTTACAGCTCGAGCTTCAACCTGGCCTCCCAATTCTCCATCCCTAATCCTATCACAGCCGAGAGTGGAGTTCTTGCAACTCCGAGGAGAAAGGCACTGCAGAAAACTGTTTAATACATGCCTCTACTCCCTCATTGTCTTCACATCATTATGGAAATATTGCCTTGAAAACACATTTATCAAAAGCATCAAATCAACTTTCTGCTCTGCGTTAATAAAAGCATTGCTTCTTCGGTTTAAACATTCTTCATATAAATAATGACTTATTTTCTGTCAAAAATAGAAAGAAGCAGGGACAAGGGATTTCAAGAATCCAGGTGAATGCTTTGACACATGTATTCCTTTCGAACTATCTAATCCTGAGCACATTTTTGATAATGTTCTCATTCAGACAGTACATGCTTGCCATTCTGTTCTGCTGGCAGGAGGATTCGGCGCCATCAGGACCAGATTGTCATCAGTAGTTCAGAAGGAATCAGGTAGCCGGACCTCCATTTGGTATACAGACTTATAGCTCCATTACAGAAGGAGGTGAAAGAGCGTTAAGCTCTCTCTGCCTGGAACCTTCTGCAATTGGATCTAAAATTTCCAAATGTGAAGAAAATCTGCTCTTCTGGCTGCTGATGTTTTGGGGTATTTCAGAAACTCAATGTGTTAACCCGACTGAGTTCCATTCAATGTTTGATTGGTCTTATGTATTTTTATGGCTGTAGAGAGAGCCTGGGTTGTTTAAAGGTGTAATTTACGATCTTTTGTGTGATTGTCTCGGACATTTGAGCAATATGTTGTGATCGCATTTGTTTATTTCTTTTGTTGCACATATTGTGTTATCTGTCTTACGCCTTTTTGCCTGAACTTCGTTGTTAATGCTGCCTATTCGGGCCAGGGCACTCTTGAAAAAGCGAATTTTTAGTCTCCATTAGGATTTCCAGGTTAAGTAAAGGTTAAACAAAATAAAAAAATATGGAGGCCAAAAGTGTTCATTATTACCTAAATAAGCATTACAAAATAAATACTCATAGAAAACATAAAGTAAAATATAATACGAAACCAATAAAACATGAAATCATTTAATCAAATGTAAATATATAGTATAATTAAGAAATCTTATTTCATCATTCTTATTTTCATATTAACCGCATTATATATTATATTGGAATTTTTCAAAGGTCTGTTTTTATTTCATAATGTCACTTTTCATGACAGTGGAGTTGTCATCAGTGACCGCCCCTCTCCCCTTTCAGCCAATCACATCTGCCCTCAGCCTCCCAGCGGGATAACCAACTGCCAGTGAAGAGAGTGACTCTGACTGTGTCCGAAATAATTCTCCCATTCTCCTTCTTTTCAACGGCTCTTTGGTACGAACGAAGGGAACCGAGTCGTGTTTTTATCAAACTTCACTGCCTGCCCTCCCCTTTACACGAACAGTGCACCAGTATCATTACCACTCTAGTCAGAAACGGTCTGCGCCTCACAGCGCGATACTGGGACCACTTGATTACTATCCCGGTGTAGCTGGTGTCGCATCAGCTGGGCCGAGTTTAAAATATAATATTAAAGGTCCAATCTGTAACATTTCAACCCATTCTCATGGGAATCAAATACCAACATTTATCAACACCCCTCGGCGTCTTGCACATAGTACCCTTTAGCGTCTGTAAGGAGACGCCTTCAGAAACTACTTTTTTAGGTAGCTGGAAGTGACGTGAGACACGTGACATGTACTGACTTGTAACGTAACGTGACTTTAAAGTTTAAGTAACTCAACGTTAACTTCGGGTTTCATATGGGACACGAACCCCGCTCTTCATAGTGAAAGTCCTGCGTTTATTTGGCCCAATAATCCATCCACCACAGGTGAACCTTCACTCTTTATGTCACTAGTTATTCTACGTCAACTGACTTCCTTAAGGCTTTCTGGCAGCCCTGTGTGTCTCATGCAAATGCTAAAGGGTACTTTGTTCGCTGTCTACAATGCCGAGGTGCGTGACAAAGTCAGTATTTGGCGCCCTGGGAACGAGAACAGGCTGAACATTTACGAGGATCTGTTGAAATGGAATATAATAGAAAAGTCGTAAAGTATGTTTTCATTAGTGTATAATCACCTGAAAATAAGAATCATTGTGTTTTCATTACCTTAGAATAAGCCGTTCATAACTACAGAGGGAGCAGGTCCCCCCCCCTTCTACGGAGTGTCGCACCGCCATGTTTCTACAGTAGCCCAGAATGGACAAACCAAACACTGGCTCTAGATAGGGCTGTTTGCATTGTTTTGCGAGTTTCTCGGCCACCATAGTTTCTCCCACACGCTTGGAAGGCGAGCGGTATTCTGTTGGTTGCAACCAGCAACTTCACCGCTAAGATGCCACCAAATCCTACACACTGGTCCTTTAAGCGTTGCCTGAATTGCATCCAAGGCAAGGCAACTTTATACATACCACATTTCATACCGACGGTAAATTCAAAGTAGTAAATTCGATCACAAAGCAGAGGGATGTGGCTTCGCCTTGTGTAATGTTTACAAAGCAGATCATTGACACCAGGTCTGGCAGTGAGTAATTTAGTGCTGCTAAACCTAGTCCACAGATGCAAAATGAAATTATATTGATGTCTTAGTTTGAATCTGATCCAAATCTCACCCTATCATTAGGGATTATTTTGCAGGTAAACCTAGTAACCCTTGCACCTGAAAAGAAAAGAGATCTATGAGCTGTTCTTTTGAACGGCTCTCAGAAAGGAACGGAGCCATAAGAGCTACCTAGCTTCACAGAGCTGTAATTCCCATCACTAGCTCCTAGTTCAGAATTACTTTAGCATTGCTGTTCCTATAAGCAAGGGCTAGCTAGCTGGCTACAGTTTGCTAACAGCTGCTGAGCCTGCTAAGAGATTGGCTGAAAGGTGACACTCCACTGTGCGAAGAAGTGGGGCTGGAAAAATGCTATTAGAAAATGAAAAAAAAAAAAAACTTTTGAAAAAGACACTTTGAAATAAAAAAAAAATAATAATGAAATAAAATGAATTACTTTTCATACTAATGAATTGACTTTTAGTAATTCATTAAATTATTTCATGACCAATTGGTTCATGTATATATGTTGCTTCTTCTTTATTTTATTGAAATATTTATTGAATCATGTCTAATTTATTTATTATTTAATACTGAACATTTTGCGGCTTCACAAAAAACAGCAATTACAAACAAGAGAATGAACCAAATTACAAGCCAAAATGTGGCTAGATTTACTCACCACTTAGTGTTGTCAGTGATAGCTGGATCTTGTAAATCAGGGACTACAAGACAACTTTAGGTGAAGCCTAATGGTTGTTGCAGCGGAACTCCCTCTTGTGATTGATTATTTATTGACTGATTATAGTAATTCTCAGACTCTGTGTGTGTGTTTCTATAGATTTCCTAAGTGGATCGTTGCGAGTTCCATTGCTGCCAGTGGTAAACAATATGTGTTGCTCGTTGTTTATCAGTCTCAGATCCCCTTTAGCTTTGCTACTCTCCAGTCAACCTGGGGTCAGGAACTATACTTCAAACCCTGACCCTTACCCTGTAAGTAGGCTACCACATATCCTGTTTTGCATCCATGCTGAGCCAAGTGAATTGAATTAGTAAAGCTGGACCCCTCATCCCTTTGCTTCCAATTCAGTGATCCTTACCTGATGGGACCCCTGGCTGTTGGGGGCCCTCCGAATGAAATGCCCTGTCATGAGAACACTCATGCTACTTCCTATGACCTAAATTTAACAATAACTATTGAATTTTAAAGGAAAATAAAGGCACAAATGCCTCTAACCCTTCCACCCCCCACCCCCAGTGCAACTCTCTCTCTCTCTCTCCCTCCCTCCCTCTCATGTGCTTGAGTGCTGAAGTCGGAGGCGCTCGTCGGTTTTGTTTTTTTTTTTGCCAGTGCGCACCACGGCATCGCTTCACGTCGCATCGCGCGGACTGTTGCTGCGTCCGGAGCACCTGCAGGCGCGCGGGGAGGAGGCGGGAAAAAAAAACCAGCGAAGAAGAAGAAGAAGTGAGCTGAGGGGCGACGTTAGAGAGCCGAGGAAGGACTAGGGGCCGGACCGGCGGGAGGAGCGCACCATGGCCTCAAAGGAGACCACAGCGGCGGGCTTCGTCAGCGTCAGCAGAGAAATCAGCAGAGAAATCACAGGTGAGCTTCGAACGCGAGTTGTTTCGGGGGTTGGAGCCTGTGATTCAACCTCTCGGGGAAGGAGGAGCTGCCCTAGGACGCGTGGGCTTAGTTTGGCTCCGCTCCGCTGCTCTTTAAGTCTCCCCGCTTCCCAGTTCCAGCGCGTTTGATTTGGAAAGACTTATCACCTCGGGCAAGCACGGGAAATGTCTCCCGAGGCAGAGCCAGAGTCAGAGTCAGTGGCTGTTGACGCTTGTGAACATTGTAATGCCATCGATCTCGGAGCGGGCAGCGTTCACTTTTCGGATTGATTTGGCATAAAGGTCTGCCGTGAGGCGTGCTGTAGTGCTGCCAGGAGTTCTTTTCAAGTGTCGGCGTGCGCGTCGTGGCTTTTGACAGTGCGTTCGTTAGGAGTTTTCGCCTTTCTTTTCCCTCGCTCTGTGTGTGTGTGTGTGTGTGCGCGTGCGTGGGTGTTATTGTGCGACTGGGAGCGCTTTGCGTGCAGCAGGCAGCACGGGTTCAGCTGCACGCATGCTGAGCCTCTCCCTGCTGGGTGGGGGGGGGTATTGGACACTACAACACACACGAACACACCAACGTGCCTGGATGAGAAGGTGTTAAAGAAGGTGTGTGTGTGTGTGTGTGTGTGTCTCTCACTGCTAATTATCCTGACGCGGCGATTTAAATCCCGCTGTTTACCCGCTCAGCCTCAAGTCAAGCCGCGTCTGTCTGGCCTGGTGATAAGAGTCAGGCGGCATTAGGCCATTAACACACCTGCCAGTGGGGGGGGATGGAGATTGGGGTTCAAGAGGGGGAGGTGAGAGAGTAGATCCATCAAAGTGTCAAAAAGTGGCTCTTCACCCCTTTGGGAGCAGATGCCAAGGTCACACCAGCAGGCCTTATGAGGGCGGAGGGGGGGTCACAGACTGTGTTAAAAGGTTTAAGCGATTGGGTCTTACCCAGCTTAATGTCAGTAACTCTGTCTACAGCTGATCCTTCCTTCAATCTGCAGGTGTGACCCCCCCCCCCCCCCTCCATATATCCCTGCCTCATCCTCCCCACATCTGCTGCTGCTGCTGCTGCTCACTCAAGTGTGAGTGCCAACTTCATGGTTCCTGCTGAATGTGGAAAGTGAGACTATTGAGGGTGCAGTAGTGAGCGAGCCTAGGAGACTGTGTGACACAGCGTGACGCGCTGTTTCTCCATCTGGGCTCATATTTAGCACGGGTGCCCCCCCCACCCCCCTGCTTGAAATGTGAATATGGCACAGCTTGCTGGCATATGCGCGTGTTTGCAGTCTGAGGATATAGGTTGACATTGGGCTTGTCAATAGCAGGTTGTATTATGTCTGCTGCTGTGGAGGAGATGTAAGTGGAAGGAGGCCTCTGGTGCGGTTCAGAGAGCTTCAGCAGGGTCGCGTGGTGTGGTGGACTAGAGGCTCCTACAGATTGCAGCTCTGGATCTTGTGGTCAGTTCCGTTGGGATGAGCCGGGCTGATTCTTTCTTTCTCGGAGGCTAAAAATAGCCCAGTTATGAGTCCTCTTCAGCTAGAGGTTGTGTGTGTGTGTGTGTGTGTGTGTGTGTGTGTCTGCCTGTCCTCGTGTTTGTGTCTTTGTAGCTGTCTGCTTGTCTCTGTGACTGTGCGGCTGTCTTTAAAGGAATACTCCACAAGTCTATCCCTAAGCTAAGAAAATCAAAGACAAGACAGGATGACAGCATCAACAACACGGTGCTTTCACTGGGATGTGGGCACAGTTTCTGATACACAGCTATCATTGAAGTACTGGAGAACTAATTTGGATGGGAGATTTCAAACCGAAGCTCTCAGATAACTGTCACAGATTCTTTACCATTTGACCAAAAAGTGTCCCCTGCCTGTTGTCCCACATCCAACTCTTAATGCTCTGATGTCCAGCTTACTTTACCATCGAAAGTCACTGTGTACAGGTGAGTGACACATTCAAAGATCCTCCCAAACAGCCTCAGTTCTCCTTGGCATAGCTTGTTTGAAAAGAGCACTCGACTGATTTTGCATCAAGCTCACTTCTTTCTTTCTAACACCACATCCCCAGATTTTCTTTTTCATTTTATACTTGTAGTTTTCAGCCCCAACCACCGCTGACTCAAGTGATATCACACTTGAGGCAATTTATCAGACTTCACACAGCTCCCTCTGGAGCCGCAGAAGGCTTTATATACAACCTTCTTCACATAGCCTATGCAGTAGTACTCTACAAGACCTGTAAACAGACTGTGATGTGTAAGCTTCCCCCTACTTAAAGGACCAGTGTGTACGATTTAGTGGCATCTAGCAGTGAAATTGCAGTTTGGAACCATTTGAAAACCGCTCGCATCGCCCCTTCCAAGCGAGAAACTACGGTGGCCCTAAAAAGCGCGAACGGCCCTATCTAGAGCCAATATTTGGTTTGTCCGTTCTGGGCTACTGTAGAAACATGGGGGTTCAACACTAGATGCCACTAAATCCTGCACAATGGACCTTTTAAGTGTCTGGAACCTTTCTCAATTAGGTGTTTGGTTTATAAAACTGTTAGGAGATGTTGAAACATTATCCAGGTCCCGACATTATGTCTTCAAGTTGCTTGTTCTGTTCAACTCAATAAAATCCAAAGAAATATTTAGTTTGCCAACAAAACCAGCAAATATTAGAGGCTGGTGGGGGTGAAGTGGCTTGCAGTGATTTTACGCTCTCGTCACTTAAACAGCATTGTCACAGCAGAAGCCCCATTGTTTTCTGTACTGCCCCGTTCAGTTGTTGTAGTGCGCTAATGTCACTTCATATAATAGTAACTTCTAGCTACCTGTTACAGAAGCGACATGTAGTTGTGTTACATAGAGGAATGACCCAGTGGGATCCATGTGGTAAAGCATAAAGGGAGGAAATAAGAGGCCTGGTATTACAGCAGTACTCTGTATCACTTAATATCCTGAGTTAAGGTATCAGAATTGGTGTCGGGAGAGAAAAGATGTCCATCCTTAATGTTTCTCCACTCATTTATTCAGGTTTTTGCTTTCATCTGTCACCCTGCTGTACATTTGAATTTATCGATTTCCCCCGTAAAAGCTTTTTACAGTGTTTCTGAGTGCATCTCGGGGCAGCGCTTTTCATTCGCTTATGTGTTTCGCATTATGTTATTAGCTCTCCTGTTTTTGCCCCTTTTTTTTTTTTTTTAATTTCTATATGCCCTTCTCTCCAGAGAGCATCAGGAAGGTGCTGGACAAGCAGGCCGTTAAGTTCGTGCGAGCCATCAAGCAGGACACCAGGAGCGGCAAAACGGAGGACAGGATTCTGGTGAGTGACGCCAAACACCCCCCCCCCCGCGCGGTCACACCAGAAAGAGATGTCCTTTGTTAAAGTGAAAGTGCCTGTACGTGTGAGGTGTTGAATGTGCTACGGAGTGGCGCTGACTCCGTACAGACAAAATGGAAATCAGTGGAAGTTAATTGCGACAAATTGAAAGCGCCATATGAAGTCACAGAATAGGCATCCTGAGACACACAACAGACGCGTTGAAAATCAGGCTTAAGACAGATGCTGCCTTAAGCAGAGCAAAGTGGACACCCTGCCATGGCCTACTGAGTCCATCCTCAGAGTTTATTAGATGTGGCAGGGTGGCCTTAATGCCACAGGCAAGAGGTTTTTTTTGTGTGTGTGTGTAAGCCTGACATGGTGTACATGCAGGGGCATCATTTTATTGTTTTTCTTCTTGTTTGCTGAGGAAGCGCGTGCGTGTGTGTGCCAGCGGGTGGGTGGGCAGCCTGCGACGCGTTCAAGGAGCTCGTGCAGAGCCAAGGCCACCTCTGTGTATTCAGAAATTGTCAACTAGTCAGCCACATTAGTGAGCGATCAGTTACTCACGCGCAGTCGCTGAACGCGAGCATGAGCTCATTGCCTCCCCTCAGGACATCGAAAAAGACAAGCTGATGAGCCAATCAAAACTATTAATCTGTGCTTCTCTCAGTTTTCTGTCTTCAATTTATTTTTCCGACCCCCCCCCCAGCCCTCCACTTCGATCTATCTCCATCGTTACCCCCCCCCCCCGTCTTTTTTACCTCCCCCCCTTTTTTTTCCCTCTCCCCCCCCCCCTTTCTTTCCCTCTCCCTTTTTTCCCCTCCCCCCCAACCC
>CM022487.1:6693329-6744807 GCA_011952105.1 Coreoperca whiteheadi | reverse complement strand
TTGTACACTTCTAGAGGTGTATAAGTGTCAGATTTTTGTCATCTCCTCTCTTTGTTTCCTCTCTCCCTCCCTCCTTATCTGTCCATCTCGATTATTCTCCTCCCCGTCATCACTCCCCTCCTCCCCCCCCACCTCCAGCACGCCAGTCGCCCCTCACTTTCTCTCTGTCTCTCCCCTTCATGCCCTCCCCTCCATCTTTACTCAAACCTGTAAAAGGTTATTGAGCTCCTATTTCCATCAGAAGCAATTCAATTAGGTCTCTGCCTTACGTGAGTTTTTTTTTTACTATCCAAATGGGCCTTGGCTGCTGCCACTGCTCCAAATTCTTTCAAGGGAAGGGAGGCAAAAACAGAGAGGGGGGGCTTTAAGCATTTATTCTCTCTCGTTGTCTCCCCCTCTAAAAGGCAATCGTTTCACTCTAATGGATAAATTTGTTTGGATGTATGAGGGGTGAGCAGCTGAGCGAGTTTGTAAATAGACTGTTTGTTTCAGTCTCTCTGGGTATTGTGCACGAAATATTCACTCATGCTTGAAAATGTCATTCATGGTAGTTAGAGAGAGTAGAATAGTTTAGCCGGGCTGTGATGGTGTGGATTTTTTCTCACCGCAGTGAAAAAGCAACGTATCCCTGCGGTTTACTGCCAATGCCCCCAGACTTAAATACATCCATAATGATGTTATACGAGTAGCGTAGCTCCTTTTTTAAGGAATAGGACCATGCATAGTGTGTGTGTGTGTGTGTGTGTGTGTGTGTGTGGCGAGTGTGTGGTTGAGCAAGTGAGAGCGAGCGAGCGAGCGAGCGGCTGAAGCACAGGGGAGGGGTTTGCTTTCGTCCAGGGCTGAAGTCGATTTCTTACTTCGTGGGCTAACCCCCTCCACTGTTCCAGCCGTTTGGGGAAACAAGATTTAGCTTGGTCTTGAGAAGCTCCAGCATTTATTAACACACTCTAACCTACACTGCCAGATTGACGTCTTCGCTGCTAACCTTTTCGTCTGCTCCGCTCGCATTCGCCATCACTTTTCTGCCTCTCGCCCGCCCTCTTTCGCTCGACCACACACTTGCTAGCACACACACCACGCACCGTCCTACTCCTTAAAGGAGCTATGCCACGCTTACAACAATGACAAATCCAAAGCTGAATGTCTTCTGTGATTATTTATCCATTTTTCTGTGGTTAAGTTATTGTTGTTGGTAGCAGTCTACTGTCAATCCCATGATCCCTTTCGGTCGAGTGTCTCGACCAGTCAGATGCTGTGTTTGTCACTGGCCGTGTGTGGGACTGCTGAGTTCAAACGCATTGCGCAATAGATTAACATGCGATTGAATAGATCGGAACCCCCCCGCAGAAGGTATGCGTCATGCGTTTATCGTCACAGCCCTATATTTTAGGATTGCTTTCTAAGATGGAGATAGAAATTTACTCATGAAAATCATTTTTCTAAGCCTGAAGGCTTAGACGAGGCCTTCTCTTACCTTTATCCTCTCTTTCATGTGCCCCCCCCCCTTCTTAGCTGAAGTAGATTTAGCAGGTCAAAGCTTTCATCTCCATTTCTCTGGTGTGTTTAGTTTGTGGAAGGAGTTTTTATTATGGTATCCATCGAGTTTATATTGACTGACTAAAAGTCTTTGTTCTACATCTTGCTCTTTCTCTTTACCCCCTTTTCCCTGTGGAGACTGCTGGTATCCAGCTGTCTGTGTGTGTTGACTGTACCAGCCATCATGCTGCGACTCTCTCTCACTCACACACACACACACACACACACACACAGGGTTAACTCCCCTCACCCATCTCAGACAGGCACAGAGAGGGCTCAGCATGACATCCAAACTGCACCCAGGGCAATGTGTTGGGGTGCATCAACATTCACGTTTCCAGGCACACACACACCCGCCCACAACCTGGTGCATCTATACTTGTGAGGACTTTCATTGACATAATGCATACCCCAGTCCCTTACCCTAAGCTTAACCATCACAACTAAGTGCCTAACCTAAACCTAATTCTAACCCTAACCCTAAAACCAAGTCTAAACCCTCAAACAGCCCTTCGAAGGTCTCCTTAAAAAGTGAGGACCAGCCAAAATGTCCTCACTTTCCAAAAATTTCCTCGATACCAAAGGTCTAAAACGCAAATTGGTCCTCACTAAGATGGATGTACAAGTGCGAACACACACACACACACACACTCTCATGCGAACAGTTTGACATGTGCAGGAGGCATCTACGCAGACACAAATGTTCAGTGCATCAAAACTTGCCCGCATATACACTCTTACGGCCATTATTAGATCGCCCTATTTGAAGATTAGAGGCAACTCCGAAAACAAAGCATCTTCAAAGGCAGAGAGGGGGCGAGAGACAGGGAGGGAGGGAGGTCTGGGGGGGAGGAGTGGGTGGGAGCGATGGAAGAGGAGGGGAGGGCATCCCACAAGAGGAAAGGGAACAGAGGAAGGAGAGAGGGGGAAGGAAATCTCTGATGTATTGTGATGCCCCAGTTGCCGATTTGGCTCTTCCGCCACTTATTTACCCTGATCAGTCGCTCCATGTTATCCTCTGTTGACTCTGCGGTTCCCTCACTCCTGCCTAATAATGGACCTATTACTGGCTAAGATTGGCCCTGTTTGACAGTCCTGAGCACACTCGGGTGCCTCAGACGCTTATTTGCACTTAGGTTCTGCGGTTACGCGCAGGTCCCGCTCACGAGACTCGAGTAGGACTGAGGTTTGAGGCCGAGTTAGTGGTGCAGCATTTAAAGATTTGGTTGTCGTTGCATGCTCAGTGAGTGTGTCTGTTTTTGGGAATGTTGAGAGATGGGCTGTTATTTAGAAAGTTATGGTCAGCAGTCTGAAGTTGCTTTATTCTGCACAAAAAAAAAAACATTTAAAAAATAATTTATGCAGGCTTTCTGCATTTTTCGCAGTTTATTTGGGCACTAACAAAAATCTTTTTTTAATTTTTTTTTTTAATTATGAGACTTTTAATTATTAGAAATGTCCCATTTACAGTAAAAGTACACTTTTAGTAATCTGCACGGTTTTTGTTTTTTATGCCATTCTTGTGAACACAATATCTCGACCTTGGGGGAATTTCTTCGGAGTTGGCACAAACATCCACTTGGACTCAAGGATGAACTGATATAGAATTTGGTGGTGAAAGGTCAGCATCACTGTGACATCGTAATGTTAAACACGTTTTGGGCCACTATTCAACACCGTAACTCGGGAACAGAAGGGGAGATCGTGACCATAGCTCACAGTTGGTCGCACACGTTTGACTCAAAGGTCATTGTGACCTCCAAAGAAGGTTTTTCAGCCATGATCTAAGAATGAACAGCACAGTACGGGGCTTTCCTCCATCTCGTCCGCTCTGCCTTTCGCTTCCTGCTTCACTCTGAATTGTGAGCGTCATCGGAATCACGAGACACTTGCGAGTTTCGCCTACAGCTCCATCGAGAGGCTTCGCATCTAAAAATGCCTGGAGAAAACAAAAGCACCACATTTTGTGTAGCTATAGTCTACAATACATCTATGATAATCCTTCATTAATCAGATCAACAGTGTATATTCACTGGAATCATATCGTCAATATAATGATAACCTCCATTTAGCCAAAAAATACACTTTATACCTTTTTATTAAAAGGTATAAAAAAAGTTTTAATTCCATTCCTTCCAAGTTTTCACTACATATATTATGAGTCTGGACAGACATGGATGTAAACTGCAACTTGACTCTCTCCATTGAAGTGAAAGCAAAGAAATGTTTTAGTTGTACATCTCTTTTTATGGACAAGAGCAATTTACGGACACAAGCAATAAAACAATTTGGTCACTTGCCGAGTGATTTCTTTTTTTCTTTTTTTCTTTTTTTTCTGTTGCTAATTTCCTAAAAGGAAGCCACCTGAAAAGATCTGGTTCTGAAAACTGAAGTGCACCCTGGGAATTTTTTTTCGGGCCAAACAACATACTTACAACAGCAACTCCTTTTTCAACAAGACCTCACAGCTAAAAATGTGCTCTACCTAATAGTTTAGAGGACTATTCAAGGTTTAATATTATACTATGTACTTTTTTTATTTTCTTAATATTTTCCTTTTACCATAATTCCACTTCTGCTACTTCCCTCATGTGGTGTTTGTTTTTGTTTAGTTTATTTAAAGTATATTTTTTCGAGCTTTTCCCGCCTTTATTGGACAGTGACTGCCGAAAAGACAGGAGATAGAGGGGGGGCTGACATGCAGCAAATTACCACGGGCCGGAGCCGAACCCGGGTCTTGTGCGGTGAGGACTATAGCCTCGTACGTGGGGCGCGCCCTTTTACCTGTGTTGCTGGAGCAGAGGTGAAGAAGGTGCAGGACTTTAAGTACTTAGGGTCTATGGTTCAGGGCAATGGAGACTGTGGAAAAGAGGTGAAGAGGCGAGAGCAAGCAGGTTGGAACGGGTGGAGAAAAGTGTCAGGTGTGTTGTGTGATAAAAGCAAGAATGAAAGGAAAGGTGTTCAAGACGGTGGTGAGACCAGCGATGTTGTACAGCTTAGAGACAGTGGATCTGAAGAAAAGACAAGAGGCAGAGCTGGAGGTGGCAGAGCTTAAGATGTTGAGGTTCTCTTTGGGAGTGACGAGGATGGACAGGATCAGGAATGAGTACATCAGAGGGACAGCTCATGTTAGATGTCTCGGAGATAAAGCCAGAGAGGCCAGATTGAGGTGGTTTGGACACGTTCAGAGGAGAGACTGTGAATATATTGGTAGAAGGATGCTGAGGTTGGAGCTGCCAGGCAGGAGGTCTAGAGTGGTCTTCCTCTAGACCTCCTGCCAGGAGATTTATGGATGTAGTGAGAGAGGACATGAAGTTAATTGGTGTGAGTGAAGAGGATGCAGAGGACAGGGTTAGATGGAGGCGCATGATTCGCTGTGGCGACCCCTGAAAGGGAACAGCCGAAAGGAAAAGAAGCAGCTTTTTTTGATGAGTTCTTCCTTATCTGAACCGAGGGTCTCAACGAAAGATTGTAAAGCCCCCTGAGATAAACAAGATCAATAAATAAGATCAATTTGACTTGACAATTTGTAGCAGTTGGCGGTTAATATCATTTCCAAATGTGGATGCATGGCTAACTAAGCATTTTTGGACTAAATAAATAGAAGTACTGTAAATAAAAGCAGTGCAAAGCTCATTGGGTTCAAGATCGGCCTCATGTTTGTAGTTAATCAGCATCATCAACTTCTTCTTCGAGATTTCTTCCTTCCTTGTGTCCTAAATTCAACTTCATGAATCTCATTTTCCTCAACTGAGTCGTCTTCGATTGTTAGTGTAATTTGGTTGCTGTAGTTTTATTTTTTTCTTTCTTTCTGCCTTTTAGTGTTTTTAAGATTTCTATGTTTCTCTTGCTCCTTGGGGTTTTTTTTAAACCTCATCTGCATGAATTAGCGTTTTCAATCTTATCGCTGTGCATCTTCTTAATTATTGAATTTTATGGCTCTTTGCAATTGTTAAGTTGCTTCTGCTCCTCCGTGCTCTGTTCAGTGTATATCACATCGCTGGATTGTGCTTAACTGATTTGTCCAGACCCTGAGGTAATTCAGTGGTGGTAAATCCAAGCCTACATAGTTAAAATCCTCATAGACCACTGGCATTAAAGGGGCCTTTTTTTATACATCAAATTCAGTTACTCATTATGAGGAGTACCACTCAGCGTGTAAAACATCTGTATAGGGCCTACTGAGGCTGTGGAAGGAGCTCGCTCTTTCCTCAAATATTACTATACGTGCTAAAATATAGGAGGTCTTAGAAATGATCAAACCTAACAAAATGATCAAAATCAAGTACACTAAAACACCATAAACAAAAGCAGGTTGGTTGTTAGAGGTGTTCTCAGAAGTTCCGGTTTTCATGCATGTTTTCTGATTTCTTTCGGGTGTTAACCAAAATTCATGAATTTTGCCTGACCTGAGGACCTAAGCGTCGTGAATAACGTGCATACGAGTGATCGACAGAGGATTTTTTTGGGTTCTTTCCACAGTTTATCATCAGTTAATAGCTATCCTTTTTAAAAAGGCACAGGGATGTTTGCAAAAGCAGACAGAACATAATAGAAATGGACCCTGGCACAGTTTGGGTTCTTAAAAGCCACTAGCACGGCTCGCCCCTCTGCACGCTGCGTCCGAACTACTACCAACAGGCAGAGCTGAAGCTGACCCCTGAGGAATGATCTTGCTGGAGGGAAATTCCTCTTTGTCAGTCATGTAAAATCCATGCTCTCTCTCTTTCTGAGCGCTATAACTAGCTAATGTTAGCATAGCAAGTCATTGCCACAGTCGCTAATGTTTGACAAAGGCAATGACGCCAATAGAAATTGTTGACGGTATTGTTACCATCAAGCAACCGTGTTTCAACACGGAATATAGTAAAACCCGTGTACCTGCACATCTCTGCTCACAATATCAGTCTTTATCAATTTGCGATCATTGCATTTAACAAGTGTCGAAAATTGACTTTCTCCGTGAACCCACTTTCCGGGATCTAGCCTCATGTCATGTACTTACTGATTTGCTACATTTCCCAGAATACCTTTTTTGAAATCTCCCAGATAATGTGACTTACCATCTGAAATATAGCACATTGCCAAGCAACAACACTGCTCCAAAATAGCCCCGAAGATTTCCAGAGCGTCTTATTTATGACTTCTTAAACACTACTAAACCAGACAGAAGAGATTTGGCCAGGGAGAATGTTTTTTTTTTTTTATTCTCAAGATCCCGGTTCCAGATTCAAACCCAAGGTTTTTGTGCTCCTACATGGTTTGCGTTTCAGACAACTGAGCCAGCAGTACGGCGAACAGATGATCACTGAGAGTTAGGTTGCTCCAAAGTTTAACCCACTTTTGAACTCTGAACGACAAAAACCGCGCGTGGTGGTATACAAAGTCAAAAAGCAAGAGACGCTCAGTGAATTACAGAATCAACTTGCACATTTTAAATGGTGAAACTGGGCCCTGCTTTCAGCTGAGATGACCCTTTGTTGCAGAGAGACTCCAACTGTGTGTTGAACTGTGAAAGAAAGCCGAGAACAAAGCAGTAAAACCGACGGAGCCCGCGCTAGCAGCAGAATCTTCTGTTCTTTCAGTCTCTCAACAACACTTCTAGGCTTTGGTGTAATGGCGAACATTACCACTGCATCATCCATGATTTTCTTTTCACGGCTTGGCGCTGCGAGCGAGTCAGCATGGAGTCATTTTCTCTGCAAGTGTCTGGGATTTACCATCTGACGGTGCGTGGCGAGCGCTCTGTGCTGTAATTAGGACTGTGCTTTCTTTTGATTATCATAACACATGTGGGTAGCCTATGGCGGTGAGGCTATGAAGTGTGACTGCTGACCTTCTCTCTTCCCCCATGAGAAGGAGAGGAAGTGTGAATGAGTGTGTGTGTGTGTGTGTGTGTGTTGTCAGGGCTGAGAGGCACCTCCAAGTATCTCTGCCTCCGTTTTATCTCTCCATCCTATTCATTTTCCTTCTTTCCTTTTGCTCCCTCACTCTCATTGTCCTGATACTCCTGTATCCACCCCCTTCTCTCTCCCTCTCTCCTCATCCAGTTGGCCTCTCCCACACTCACTGCTTGTCTCTATCTCACATTTGCTCACATTTAAAAAAAACAACATTTTTTTTAATTTCCCCCTCAGCCCATTCACCCAATCCTGGCAACTCTTCAGCCCCTGTTTCTGTTCTTCTACACTCTATCCCATCTCTTACTCCCTTCCCTTCCCATTATCAGTCTCTTTTTTTTGTTGGTCTTTTTAAGAGGTCCTTTTGGGTTTCAGAACTTTCTCTCTGCCATCTCTTTGATTTAGATGCACTGGACTCAGTTTTTATGAGAGAATCTGGAACAAGATGTGTTTTTGAGCTTTGCATTTCTTTCCTCTCATTTGGCTGCATCCCTCTCTCTTTCAACCACTCTAAAGTCCACTTATAAAGCAGGACCTGGGGCATCTGTGCTTTCAAACCCCCTGTCATTTCCACACACACACAAACACACATGCGCGTAAGCTGACAGATTGACTGATGGCAGGGTTGTGTTCTTGTGATGCCGAGTTCACTTGAGTGATGGTAGCTGACTGTGTGTGTGTGTGTGTGTGTGTGTGTGAGAGAGAGAGAGAGAGGGACAGGCGAGTGTAGTCCAAAGCCAGCTTAGCAAGCTATTGTGCATCATTATACGTGCATGAGAGTAAAAATGGAGTGTGTGTGTGTGCTATACTAGCATGTCGGACTTATGCAAATGTCTGTATCGGAATGTTTCTGATTTTGCGCTGCGCTGTGTGTGTGTGTGTGTGTGTGTGTGTGTGTTTTTAAAAAGCCCTTGTGGCCAAGCCAGAAATACCGCAGGCGGCCAAATCTGGCACTGATCCTTGGCTTGTTCCCTCAGAGGCAGTGCTGCAACACACACACACGACCCAGAGACACACTTTGATTTGCACCGTCTCGTTTGAAGTGCAAGACCCAGAGCCTGGCAGCTTATGATTAATATAAGCCCCCGCCCTCTGCCCTGTCAGCTGCGTGTGCATGCAAAGACACACATCCAGAAAGAGATACATTTGTTGTTCTCGTGCACGCGCTGTGCACGAACTCCCTCTGTATGACACACACTCCCACCCTGCCCTTGCGGTCTGCTTCAGGGGCCGGCTGGCTGGCTCTTTGAACTCGCGCTTTTGACACTGTGCTGTCACAGCTAGGGCACCTCTGTACCCCCCCATCCCATCATCCTTTCCCTACCAGTCACCGCTTTCACTCGCCTGGCAAGTGTCCCTGACCAGGTCGAAAAAGTTCACCATCTCATCTCGGAAGGATTTCCTGCGCTTAAAATGAAAATCTTTGCGCGACTTTTAGGATTTTCGATTGATCTGTGGAGGAGAAGGCTGCCAGAATGCCCCATGGGGGAGGGGGAAATATCTTGATTGTGGCTTATGCTCTGGCTATCTGTGGCGATTAATATTAATGGATGGATAATTTATCCTCATGGCTTGATGCTTCAGAAAGAAATCATTTTTTGTTACTTTAGGAAAACCTTATTTTTTTCAAATGGGCCCAGTAGTACATTTTCTAGGGGGTTTCAGCTCCATCCAAGGGGGACAGTAAATACTCCTGTCAAAATGTACACCCACTGAGTGCTAGAAAATCCTATTTAGATGATATGAGAATTGATATTGGACATTATTTTGGAAATATAACTCATTTTGCTTTTGATTACTTTTGCTTTGGAAATGTGACTGTGGGAAAAAAAAAGAAATTCTAAAATCTTACGGATGGAAAAATAGGGCGAGAAAGCACTCCTCTTTCATCGGGACTTAACTGTGGCATATTTTATTAGTATTTTACTTGCCAACTGCAAAGTTCATCTGCATCTAGAACTCGAGAGCAATTTACTTTAGTGTACATCTAGTGACTATGTTACTGTGACGAAATGTCATTAATTATTCTAATCATTTCACTTAAAAGTGAAATTTTATTTAGTTGAGATTACTGCTATGTAGTTTTATACTTGTGGTAATAATGAAAATCATTTGGCAAGTTGTAGGAATCAGATGTCTTTTTAAATTGATCCTGTTGTCAGTCTCCCCTTTTGGATGCCGAGCTAATGTTATACTTTCGCAGACTGACAGGACAAGCTGCTGCTCAGCTCTGAATCCCAATTAAGCTGATTAAAATATTGATGTGATGTACTTAAAGTAGAACTGTGGGATTCTGACCATTGTTTACCGTTTGCTAGCATTAGCTGTCGGTCAGTACTCGACTGCTATCTAGCGACAACAGACCGGGCTGAAAAAAGACGTGCTTAGCTAACGCTGGATCATGAATTGACAGACTGATCACTCTGTTGCTCTTTGAGAACAGCTCAAAGACTCAATCCTTGCCTTCAGTGGGGGAAAAAAAACAACAAAAAAAAAAAACAGTCTGAACACACACTGGCTTGCAATGCACGTTTACCATAAAACAGCCACCAGTTAATTTTGTAGTTTGGCAAATCTTTTACAAAAGATATGTTGTTCCAGCTTATAAAATCTAACACAGTGTCCACACGGCCCAAGTAGCGAAAGCAGCAGCAACTTCTGCCCTCCGTCTGTGTGTCTACACAGGATGCATTCAGTCACAGTGCCGAGTGTAGGTCACCAGCGTTTTGACAGCGCTCAGGGCCCAACACGCGATTAAAATAGAAGCCTATCTGTTCCCCCAGACGCCCGTGACGACTCAAAAACGTGGCTGACACGCCTCCTGTGTGAGCCAGGCCGTATAAATGGGAAGCCCAACAGCATCGATCCTGCCTTTGATATTATGGGGGACAATTGGGTGCAGGGAGGTTGCACTGAAGGGACATTTCAAGTTTGAAGGGGGACATTGTCGCAATGACACGCCTTGGCTCAAACCCTGTATCTGTTATACCTCGTTTATTGAATAAAAATCCCTTAGATCTTTTTCCTCCACTGCCTCACATACCCCATCCAAGTAGGCAAAAAGTAACTGTCTTGAGTATTGATTGTCTCTAATGATACCTCAATGGGCTGTAAATGATATATCAAGAGAGGAGAAAGTGTACATAAGAGGCCTTGTTCAGCATCAGAGGATCACATCGGCACCCGTCGGAGAGCCTGCATTATTGATGCCTCTGTTTACATGAGGAGACCTTCTGTTGCAAGGCTTTTGAAGGGAGAATCTGCTTCTGTCTTTCAATTTCTCAGTATATCTCTCACCTCTCTTTTTTTTGCCTCTTCTTTTGTGCCTCAAGGTCCCACCACGCTTTCCCCCGCTCCTTTCTGGATTTATACAACAGAGTTTTCAAACTTGTCAAGGAGCCTGCGATTGGACTCGCAATCTTCCGCGAAGGCCCCTCCACTAGCTCAGTGCGAAGGTTTTTTTTGTTTTTTTTTCCTTCTTTTCTTGGTGAGGGAATCATTCTGTCTCCTCTTTTTTTAGTCTCTTGTTTTCAGTCCTCTGTCTCCTCTCTGTGGGAATCTGTTCTGGATGTCTATATAGTTAAGACCCAGGGCTGATCTGTGAGGCCAGCTTTGCCGGGTGTTAGTCTAGTTTCCGAAGACTTTATTCTCAGGAGGGAAATCTGGTGTCTCTGTCCTTCTATCGCCTCCTCTATCTCTCCATCTTCCCCTCTCTCTCTCTGTCTGTTTCTTTCTTCGTCTTACTGCCACTCAGCGGGGCGCCATTAGCCATTCAGCACAGAGAGGCCTTGAGGAATTGAAAGCGACAGAGCAGAAAAAGAATAGAAAAACTGAAACGGGAAAGGAGACCGGGGAGTTGAGAGAAGGGTGGAGGAGGGAGAGGTATGGGGTGTGGGGGCGAACAGGAGGGGATGGAGTGAGGTGTGGTGGGAGCAAACCAGACAGGGCACTGTGGCACACAGAGGGAGATGGAGGGATTAGGGATTAAGGAAGAAGATTGGGGGGGGGTGAACAGATTTCCATGGAGATGAGGAGAGAAATCAGAGGAATGACAGGATGCAAGGGAGGGAGTTATGGACAAGACAAGAACGGGATTTGAGAGCCAGCTGAAAAAGAGCAAAACGAAAGTGTGGCCAAGAATTAGAGAGAGCGCCAGGGAGGGATAGAGATGCATGGTGCATGCATGGGGTATGCTAATTATAGATTTTTGAATTATGACTGAGATTAATTACATAGGCAGATGTGAATATATTCACTTTTTTCCAGCTCTTACTTTACCCCAGACACTTTTAAATGGTAATGCCTTTGATTTGGCAAAAACACACGCGTCTTTTTGCTTACTCTTCCCATCTTCTTTGTCCTCCTTCTCCCCGTTCTCACCCTTATCTCGCCATTATAGCTCCCTCCCTGACGCAATGAAGCATCTGTTGAATAAGTGTTACTTAGTTCCATCAGCACAACTTAGCGCGACGAATCGACCTGTCATGTGACTCTCAATCTCTCCGGAATATTTCTTTCACACACGCTCTCACGCGCGCTATGATCATTAGCTTGCTAATGTCTAGAGTGCTTAGCATGACTTACGGGCCATTTGGATGAGCTGCAGAGATGATTTGCTCTCTTTATGGGGTGTTTGCGCTGTTGCTATTTTTTGCTACATTTAGCATTTTGCATTTCCTGCTCTGTGACAGAAAAATGAATGTGTTCTCCCCTCAGGTCCTGGCAACATGGAGACTGTATCTCTTTGCTGTCAAAGTGCCCACCAAGGTAAATGTGCCCCCGCTCTCAGTGGAATTTTACGGCTTTCACTTGCCAGCCTTGATCTCATGGTAATTTCGCAAAGAGATGTGAAAAAAAAAAAAAAGTAGCAGACTCCGAGTAGGAGAGAGGCGATAATGATGATGACAGTCGTTGGTGATGATGTTTTCGGAGTGACAGGGGTGATGGGAATGATTAAAATGCAGATGATAAGGTGGCAGGTGGCATAAAGTCAGTGGTTTAAAGCAATAGGTTGACATTTTCGGAAGTTTGCTTACTCGCTTTCTTGCCGAGAGTTTGGGCGAGAAGATTGACGCAACTCTCCCGTTTTTAACATGACGCTACAGCCAGCAGCCAGTTAGCTTAGCTTAGCACAAAGCCTGGAAGCAGCTAGCCAGGCTCTGTCCAAAGGCAACAAAGTCCGCCTACCAGCACCTCTCACTAATCGCCATGTTGTATCTTGTTTGTTTAATCCGTACACAAAAACAACAATAAGCTAAGCTAGCTATCTTCTGGCTGTAGCTTCATATTGAAATAATATTCATACTTACAGTACATGAGAGTGGAATCAATCTCCTCATCTACCGCTCGGCAAGAAAGAGAATTCGCAAAATGTCCTAAAGTATATTATGACTTGGCTCTTATTTATGCAGGGTTTTGCCACCATTTTTATCGGTCATGATAACCTGTCGCACAAAGTAGCGATAGAATTTGATCAAAGCAGAGCTCTCCTGAGTCGTTCGCCAGACTGGTCAACATGCCAACAGAGCACCAAAAATGTTGTTAATAATCCTACAGTGAAGTACTGCACATCAAAGTTAAACCACAAGTTGGTCTGTACCCTGTGATTGATGTTTACAGCGAACAGGGTAATTTTCTTAAGTGCAGCTAACCTCTGGGGTTTGCTTAAAACATGAACGAATGGCCGTCTGCTCGTGTTTCTCGCCCCCGCCTGACTTCTTTGAAGCGACGTTGCTGCGTTCCCAGATCACAGCGCGACGATATTGTACTCGCATTTGGTGAGTGCCAAATTATCATGATCAAAAGGAATTGATGGCCAGCTCCAACAAAATGAGACCCAAGTTGTAAAAAGACATATTTATTCTTTAAAGATGTTGTAAAATAGGAATTTCGACAACGCGTCAGTGGGGACCACAGTGATGACTTTCTGCTGTTTTCAGGTGGAGGTCACCTTCAACTTCTTGGAAATCCGAGCAATGAACACCTATCCAGAGCACCAGGTGACACGCTGAAGTTCAGTTGTTTCCCTGCTGTTTGGACCTTCATACCTGTATAAAGTAGTTCTATTGAAAGACTGTCATGTCCTCCATATTCAGGTTGTCATCGATACAGACAAGACCACCTACTCGCTGAGACTGCAGACGCAGGACCAGCTGGATCACATGGTCAGCCACATCAACTACGCCCTCTCCCGCGTCTTCAACAACTCCATTTATGCGTAAGCATCTCCGAGCATCCTCGCCTCGAGCAATTGAAACAAAGTCTTTCTGTTTTTGTGTTGTATGTGCTGAGGAGCGAAGACAAGTTGGCCGACATTAACAGCACTCGACAGCGCTTTGGCAAGTTGGCAGCTTCACTTTCGGGCAGCTTTCCTCCTCAGCAGCCAAATGCATTCTTGTATCACTGTAGTTTGCATCCAACCCGTTCCTGTGTCACGCTAGACTTTAACACCCAGCAATCACTGGGATTAAATCAGCCAGCTGACACTGAGTAGGCTGTTACCTGAAGGTATTGTGTTAGCTCTTTTTTTTTTCCCTTTCAAAGCAGCTTATTTACTATAAGCAGTGAGTAGCAGAACACACAGTCACTGACGGAGCAATAGACTCAGGCCTCAAGTAAGAAAGCCATTCTTACACAGTTGTATGTCCTCTGCACTTTCTAAAGAGGTAAGAGCAGAGGACACACACTAAAGCCTGGTTAGCGTTCAAGTGGTAAAATTTTTGTCCCATGGTCATGTGAATGAATGGGTGAGCAGGCAAGCAAGGCAGAGTGTATTCCCCTCTCTCTTGGGTCTCATCTACAATTTCTAAGAGCAATGGGCTTGACTGTGCTCTGACTATTGACCTGCACAAGGCTATCTCCGCACTCTATCATCTTTCCGAATGGCTCTTTTCCATTAGGGCCACGGCAGATGATTGCTTCCAGTGAGAACATTTAAAGAGAACAAAAGAGAGAGAGAGAGAGCGAGAGGGGAGAACAGAGGGAGGGACGTTGTTGTGGGTTTGATTGTGCAGCCGTGTAACCGATTGGTGCTGCTGTATTGAAGTACATAATGCAGATAGTGTCAAGATAACGGGCGCACACACACACACGTGCTCCAGGGGTGGATGATGATTGTCGAGATAAGGTGGGGATTAAGGTCACGGATGTGGTTAGGTGTTGTGTGTGTGTGTGTGTGTGTGTGTGTGTGTGTGTGTGTGCGCGTGTGTGTGATTTGTTGACAAATGGGATTAAGGATGGTGTGTGTTGAATGCAACAGTGTAGTGGCGCAATCCTATCAAAAAGCCAAAGCAGGTACAGCACAGTATTATGTACGAACACAGTATTTACTTTTTGATCCTAGTGCTTACTCTTTTCTTACTTACTGGATGCTTTTTGTCAAAGAAATACAACAACAACAACAAAAACCCCCAGCAACAACCAGTAAGCCGAGGAATTATGCTTATTTTTTATATAATTGCAGCAGGTAGCGACACCACAAACAGCAACCAAGGGATCCGATTTGACAGTTTACACGTTATTTATTTACTACCGAAGCAGTGTCATAAGCAGTTTCAACATTGCAAATGGTGACTTTCCGTCTTAATTCTGACTGGAGCAGCTGTAATCATCTTGCCAATGGAAATAAGACGGTATTATGCCGCTGTGTTTCGTTTAGTAGGCGTAGGCCAAATTTGGTTCAGAATCTTTACAAATCAAATAGCCTATTGGTAGGCTTATTTACTAAGTTGTCTGCGAATGTGTTTTTATTTTTAACCAATGTCTTGCAGGAGGACTGCTAGCAGGGAGTGGGAGGATTATACGCCTTGTACCGGCGCACTGTCTCTTGGGCACTGGAGTGCTCCACTTAATGCAGCTGGGAGTTCAGTGCCTTGCTTTAGGGGCACTTCAGCAGTAGCAGCTACGGAAGGGGCGGGGGGGTTGGGGGAGCATAATATTTACCATCAACTTTTACCCCAACCTGTAATTGGTACTAGAGGCTTTCTAATCACAACACTGCTTCTCAAAAATCATGGATAGTGCCTCTCCTGAAACCGTAGATAATGAAGCACGTGGTATGTCCAGGCTGAAATATTTATTGAAATATTGTGTCCAGTACGTTTTGTCTTATGACCAAATACCTGCAAAACTACCTACCTGCCATTCTCATCAGCCTCAGCTGTACTTTGTGTTTTAGAGCTAATCAGCAAACGTTAGCATTAGACCTGCTTAACCTCCGGCATGTTAGCATTGGCAGTTAGCTCGAAGCACTGCTGTGCGGCGTCACGGAGCCGCCAAGCGTGGCTGGAGACTCGTTGGACATCTTCTCTCCCTCTCTGTCTTTCAGTCCTCCCATTTGCCGAGCAGAGGGAGAGCTGATTGACGGAAGCCACAAGTTCTCACCAAACTCTGAATCGTCACTAGACGCCCAGAAGACCTGCGGTGAGTCCGCCACGTTTCTGTCTATATCGCACCACACACACACACACACACACACGCGTGCGCGCGCTTCAGTGTCCGTCCACTCGCTGGCTGGCTGGCTCGCACCAAATCATGTTGGAGGCTCACCTCTAAGTGGGTCAGAAGACCTAAGTTACTGGATGCACTCGCTTTCTGCTGGTAATCCTATTAATCTACAAGAAGAGTTCTTTCATGGTGCAATACTTTCATCTCACCTCAATATTTACTGCTAATCTCTCAGCTCTCTCTGCTGACTGTCTGTGTCTCGCTCCTTCTGACTTCCCCTTTCATCTCTGGCCTGCACTCTTTCTCCTTTTTCATTCCTTCCTGCGTCCTCTACCCAACTGTGTTCTGGCCTTGCCATTTCGGATCTGGTGTGGTCGGCTTTGGATTGATTTGTTGTCGTCTCCTCTCCATCTTTCAGGAGGTTTTTCAGAGACCTATGCGGCTCTTTGTGACTACAACGGAATTGGCTGCAAAGAAGAAGTGCAGTGGGTGAGGACGCTGTACAAAAGCACTTCTGTTTGTTGTGTCTTTTGCATGATGGGGGGGCTACAGTAGCATCCTTTTTAAATTTTACGGTCCCATATCTCTCTACTGTTTGTTTCTTTTTCTCTCATCTTTCCCTCTCTTTCTCTCTTGCTCTCCTTCTCTGTTCCAGGATGTTGACACCATCTACCACTCGCAGGACAACAGGGAGTTCAATTTACTGGATTTCAGCCATCTTGACAGCAGGTGACATAGTGTACCGACATCTTAACCAAACCCAGGCTGACATCGGTACTCCAGCATGCGTTTCCAGATTGGAGAGACACGATTAACTTATGCCAGACGTAGACTGCAGCAGTATACAGTGCAGTCGGAGTGTGTGTGTGTATTGGCTCTGTACTCCAGCACATTGGATTTAGAATGAAGCAATGAAAAGGAGGGTAAAGTGCTGACGTTCGGCATTAATTTGAGGGTGTTTGCAGCTGCATCAGGGGGACAGGGGACAGAAAGTTATTGGACAAGTTAACACAAACGCCTTCTATTTGATATTTCTCCGTTCCGCTGTAATCAGTGTGTGTCTGCGTCTTGGCATACTCCTTTGTGATGCTTTGCCAGAACTGTGCTGCAGACATCTTTGATTCGGTTTTAGTGGCTTTTTTTTCCTTCAGTCTGGTCTTCAGAAAGCGAAACACCTACTGCGCTGTGTTATTTTTTTGTTTTTTTGGTGCCCGATATTGCTGAGTGAGTGAACAAGTTTAACGACGGGTATAGATATCCAAATCTGTCTCCCGCGTCACTGAAAAAAGTCCATTCTCAGTGGATGCACGTTCGAGGGTCCACATCACACTTGTGCAAGTTTCATATTGGACCGTGACTGGCTTCCAAACTAGTAGCACTGACGCCCCCACCACCCCCACACCTTGTACAAATATACATTTTTGTAATCTGGAGACACCAGCCAGTACCGGTGAAACTTGATCATGAATCAGTGTCACCGTGTCGCACTAGATTACGGACTGTCCTCTTTAGTGTTCTTTTATTAAAGCAATGTTATGTGCTTCCTCCTCCCAGTCCACAGTTAGTTTGGGTGCGCCCGTAAACAGACACACATGAATGAGTTGCTCGCGTGCGCTTGCTGCTCGCAGTGGTCGATCCAAGCCGAACCCTCCAATAACCGAAGGTTGTCGCCAAGCAACCAGGACGGCAATCTTTGGGATCGTAACTGAAACGGAAACAAAGCACTTCAGCGTCACGGTTGTTGTTTCATTTCAAGTCCGCTGGGCTAGAGTGCAGACCCAAAACAATAAAAAAACCAAAAAAAACAACCTATCATTGCCATAATACTTTCTGACTACACAGTAGTTTTGAATACTTTTCCTCCTCGTGCTGTTTTGCGAAACTGTTTCCCAAGCCGTACGGTGCATCAGCTGTCACTCCTCTTCTTAGCTGACATTAGAGTGGCTGTTTGTCCAAAAAGATCCTCCCTTGGTAAAATGTTGAGTGTATTAGTCTGTCATTCTCTCTCTGGCTCACTCGCTGTCCCGCGTCTCTGTTCGGCTGTGTTAGAAGTTTGGGAAGATCATAGAGGCGGGGGAATGGTAAGCGTGTCAGAGGCAGAATCCAGGGCTCGGAAACAGCTGTAAGATGCCATATGTCTTCTCCTCTACCTCCCCGCTGGTATCCTTCTTCTTTTTCTTTTTTTTTTTTTTTTAATTCCCCCGTTTTCTTTGCCAGACGTATTGAGGAAGAGTGTACGTGTCACTTGAGTGCAGCCGATCATAAAAAGATTTGACAGCTGTCATGCAAATGGAGACTTAAACCTAGCTTATGTGTCTTTTTGTTTGAGGAATGTTTTGTCCTTAGAAGACCCTGAGGCCTGTGGAATTCTCTCTACTTTCCTGTGTAAAAACAATCCCGACAGGAGAGGATACGTTCACACTTAAAAATGCATATCTCATCATAGAAGCGAAGCCTTGCTATGCTGGTAAATCAGAAAGCCATTCATGGAAGCATGATTGCAGCAGCAACTCATGAATATATTAATGTCTTTAATATGGAGAGCCAGAATCACCGCATCACTGTTGTTTTTCCTCCAGTATTTTATATGGTGTGTGTGTGTGTGTGTGTGTGTGTGTGTGTGAGATAGAGAAAGCCTTTGCAGTGGGAGCTGCCTGCCTTTAACATTTTGTTCCCTTGAGCCCCCAATCCAACGCTGAAGACTCTCTTCCAGAGGGGTTGCAATGAATCAAAATTGATAGAGGAAGCAAAGATTTGACAAAACTACGGTAGGAATTCCAAAAACGAACGCAGGGAAACCTTGAAGAAAGGGTCTAAGAATCAGTCATTCCATGATCATGTGCCAGAGGCTATTTGTGGTGCATTACTCTCTTCCTCCCCTCCTTGTCCTTCCACATTTCCATCAGCTCAATCTCCCCTGATTGAGCCCATCTACCGTTACCACGAGCGACAGGGCAATGCCTTTTCTGCGGACCGCTGTCCGTCCAAACGTCTCCTCCGCTCATTCGTCCTGACTGAAAGCGGACACCTTTTTTTTTTTTTTTTTTTCCTCTCTGGCCCTGTCTCATCCTCTTGTCATCCACTTCCTGTGTTTTCTCCCTTCTCCTTTTTCTCAGCTCTCTTGATCCATCTCTCTTTCTCCTGAAAGAGTCTCGGTCTCTGTTGGTTCTGTCTGGCCTCTGCAGTTTAACACCATGTTGCGGAGGGAACTGTGTCTGTATTTAATTCAAGAGATTTAGTGCTTGCTTACAATTCAGTTTGCTTGCTTGTTAGTTTTTGCATGTGTGAGAGGGAAATCTTTAACTTTTTAATTTTCAACCTCTTGGCTCGACAGTCACTCCCGTGTGTGTGTGTGTGTGTGTGTGTGTGCGCACACACTCACTGATAAACACTAGTCTGGACGCAGTGTCCAACCTTTCTCCAACTTTCTGTTTGGTTAGTTTTTTCTGTTACTAAAGCAGGACAGCAGCTCCACACCTCACTGCTATTATCTGCCTCACCTGTCACTGTTACAGGACCTGAGTCATGGTCTGTACGGGGTTAGACTGCAGCACTGATTTCTAACAATACGGCACATTTGTACACTTCAAAATCCAACCATGTTCTAATTGGCAATGGTGGTTGGTTGGTCCAGCAATCAGCCAGATCGCTGTGAAATTAGTTGTGAATATTTATAATTCCCAGAGGATGATACCTAATGATTTCAGTGTCTTCTGACCTTTACTCTAGTGCTATTTAATCATCTAATAGGCTTATTGCCATGACATTTTCTGAGCACGCACATGCTCCCAAGGAGACTTTGATTTGAACGACCCCATGGCCTTTTCTCAGGTACCATGTCAGGACTAACTCGATCTTAGACCCGTTCCTAGTAAGGTCTAAGAATAACAAAATCACAGTTCTTTGTTTCATTGTGTGCTGTAATACATTTTGGAGCCTTTAGGGTTTGATAGAAGGTCTTAGTGAGACCATAATAAAATTCAAGGCCTGATACACTCTAAAATGGACAATGGATGTGAGCAGCGCACGGCCGCGCTGTTCTTTTTATACCCCATTGGGTGTCTGTTCAGGTCGACATGTTCACACAGGTACACTGGGAGCATACAGTCTGCATGGTTGTAAATTTTGGGGTGCATGCCGATGTCTGCATGGGCAGATGACCAAATTTGTGCCCCGCTGAACCTGAAATAAACTTAACTGCTTTTTTTTTTTTTTGCCAACCGTTAGATGAGAAGCTCGATACCACTCTCGTGTCTGCACGATTTTAGTATGAAGCTGCAGCAAGTTACCTCCGCCTCGGCTTAGCACTAAGACTGGAACCAGGGGGAAACAGCTAGCCTGACTCTGCCCAAAGGTAACAAAATCTGCCCTACCAGCAACCTCTGACGCTCAATAATTACTTCCTGGAGTCTTGTTTGTCACTGTGATGTTGCCAGGCAACCAGTGCCGACTCCGCTGGCTACAGGAAGCGAGCCACGGTGCCTGGCAAAAAAAAAAAAAAATTCATTTTTACACTTCAGTTTTTGTACAAATTAGAAAAAACAAAAACACAAGATGGTACATGTTGATCAGTGAGCTTTAGAGGGGCTTTAAAGTAGACTCGTTTTATTTTTTATTTTCTTACCTTTGGAACCAGGCCACCTGTTTCGAGTCTTTATCCTGAGCTTAACCGGCTGCTTGCTGCGGCCTCTTATTTACCATACAGACATGGTACCAATCTTCTCATCTAACTCTCGGCAAGAAAGCGAATAGGCATATTTCCCAAAATGTCGAATCAGTTTACACCAGCTGGCAACCCTTAGTCCACTCAGCGCATACACGTCAATTGCAGTCAAATTAAAAAGTAGGATCTTTGTGTGCATTGTACTATATGGTCCTCTTGGTTGAATTTACATACATGAGGTTGTATATTTGTAAGAACCATCTATTATCAATTCTCTAACCTTCTATCGCAACCCTTCCCTCTTACCTGAATTTAATTCTAACCTTAACCCTGAACCCAGCTCTAACCCTAGACTCCTTCTAATCTTACCCCTCACTCTAGCACAGTTTGAATCTCAACATTAAATCCAAGGCCTGAGCCTAAATTGATCCGTGCGAAGACGTTCTCAGCGACAGATCGGCGCGCTGTGCCGACATGTCGTCGTGCTCGCGCGGGCGCAAGGCGACACATGAACACCAGCACGTTGCAGGACCGAGTGAGACATCGTAGAGGTCAATTACACGTCCCGCTGTCAAAACATGATTCCGTGTCGATGATGAATCTTGACATGTGCATCATCTGCTCACACACACACACACACACACACACACACACACTTGAACTCAGCTGCGTTAGTCAGAATGGAGTGGCCTGATGGCTGGCATGGCAATGCAGCCTGTAGCCATTTTACTCCTCTGAGATATACTGTAATGTCCTGGCTACTGCAGTTACTGGCAGCAGGGCCCTCCCTGGCTAGATTACACTCTTTCTTCTTCTCGCGTCGTATTTTCCCCGCTGTCTCGCTATCCTCCTTTCTTCCTCTCTCTGGGCTTACCCCCCCCCCCCACTCTGTGTGTTTGCTGCTTGTTTGCCAGATGATGTATAGCAGATGTAGTGGCTGTGTGGCTTTAGTTGGACCGTGGAGGATTCTGAAACTCTCTCTTTCTTCACCCCTAGCTTCCTCCCTCAAACACACACAGGATGGTCTGTGGGCTCTGTGTCTGTGTCTGTGTAGGCAGTGTTTGAGGTCTGTAGCTGGGATCAAACTGTGGCTTTATTGAATAATCCACTGACCCAGCCATCGATCTTTACATGTCTCTCTCTCTTTTCTTTTTTTTTTTTTCTCGTTTTTTGTTTTGTTCTTATTCTCTGCTTCTCTTCCTCAGCGGGGCTGCAGTATCAGTCCTCTTTTAGAAAGCAGCCCTGCCCATATATAGTGCTCTCCCTGTCACAATGATGAACTGCTTTTTACCAAACGGGGAGCAAAGAAAATGTCTGGCCCACGATGATGTGAATTTATGGATCAATGACATGAAATGGTTTAGAGCAGATGGAGTTCGCTAATTTAAAGATTTAAATTTGTATCTCTAATATGTGTGTGTGTGTGTGTGTGTCTCCATTCCAGGGACTTGGCAGTGATCGTGGCATCCATTGCGTACAACACCTGGTTCACTAAACTGTACTGCAAAGACATGCGCATTGTAACTATCTTTTTATTTTTATCTAAACCTTCTTTCCAGATGTAGCGTACCAATCACTTTTTTTTTTTCCCCACTTTCCTCTGCTAGCCTGTGTGTTGTCAGCTTACATTTATTTTATTGAATCAGCTTTTTTCATTTGGCAGACTACAGTCACAAGTGTGTATAAAGAAGTCTCATGTCAAGTGATGGTTCTGAGATTGGTTAGCATGTTCTAAGTCAACTTGAATCAGTTCACTATTAATGCATCATGTGCACATAAAGCCTCACTGGAATGTCATATTATCATTACGTACTAAATGAAAACCAAGTTAAGAAGGCAAGACTGAAAGAGGACACTTGAGTCAAGCCACCCTCGGCATAGCTTTCTTTTTTTTTTTTTATTAAATATTCATAATATGCATTAGAGTAAGTGGAATCCATCTGAGGTGAACTCCAAGAGAAGCGCCTGTTTAAAAAATGTAAACAAATATTATTCAAATGTATTGATCATTAAAGCCCCTCAAAACTTGGTTTTCATGATGCCCTGTGGAACCTTCTTGTGAACAAACAGAAGTCGTGCTTACATTCAATCTTACTCACCAAAACACATTGTGTGTATCTTTGAGGCCAAGCAAACTGTCCTCGTGTGCATGCACAATACGCACCAACTGGTCCAGTCGTAAACATATTGCACCACAGGGGTCAAAAACTCCACACAGGGTACCTTAAGTGTTTTTCTATGAAAACCTCTACAGTATTTATGGCTAAATAAGGAACGCAAACCTTAGTTCCAAAGATTTATAGGAGTTTAACACTCAAGCACCCCACAGCTGATTATAATATCAAATCTTGATCAATTCTCAATTGATGCATGGACGTACATGACATCACCTTTTTCCAACTGAGCCCCGCCCACTTCAGACCAGTGAGAAGAGTGCAGATTAAACAGGAAGTACAGAAACCTCTCTTGTGTGAAATGCTGTGTTTGTGGAAGCGCACAGTGTAGGTTGTCTCCCAGTATTTTGATCCCTAACTTGAATTCAAATGATATTGAGCTATTGATCTTAATGTACTTGCGGCCAATGTCATAAATTACTGCTTTCATGAGGCTGCTTTAATAGTGTAAAAGCTGCGATCCATTAATCAGAATTGACTGCTAAAACGTAATCCGATTGCTGCTTGCTTTTCACTTTCCCTGCCTACATTCTGCTTGTCGTTTGCGACGGAAACCTCTGGTCACAAGCTTCTATGTTGTTTTGTCCGTGTCCAGGGGTCGGAGGTGGTGGACCAGGTTCTGCACACGGTCAGCAAGTCCAACAGTCTGGAGGAGCTCACCCTGGAGAATGCAGGACTCAAGTCGTAGGTTCCCTCCTTCCTGACATCCCCATCAGCCCTGTGTGTCACCTCTTTGTGTTCATCTCATTTCCTCCTCCTTTTCTTCTCCTCTCACCGTCGCCTCTCAAACACTCCTCCACCTCTCCTCTATTGTCATTTCCACCCGCTCCTCTCCTGCTCGCCTCACTTCCATCTCTGACGTCTCAACCTCTTCACCTGAGCTCATCTCACCTCTCCCCTCCTCCTCAACTTCCCGCTCCCCTCCCTTCCTCTGCTGTCTTGACCTTTCCAACTCTGTCTCTGCTCCTTTTTCTCTGCCTCTCACCTCCCTTTACCTCCCCTCTTTCATCAATAACGCTCCAATAAAGCACCCGGCGGTCTGCCTGTGGCAGGTGTATTCTTTCTCCACTGAAACATTACTGAAATGTTGGGCTTCACCTGGCAACACTTCTCACCTTCTATGCATGGCTGGTATGATTTAGCGGAGCCGTTTTCTTATTTAGTATTAATTGAGATGAATTGGCTGCCTCAGGGCAAGATGATTTACTGCAGCATAATGATGCGGTTACCAAGTTTTTATACTTTTACCTGTGTTAAATCGCTTCCAGTAGACAGGGCGATGTTTATTAGCAGCTCACCATAGACACTGCACCAAGAGCTGACAGGGAAGTGAAGAAAATACCCAAAAACCTTTTATAATAAGTGACTACGCAAGAGACTCAAACGGTGCCGTATGCCTGTTAGTGTATGACTTAAATATGAGATTTTATAAGGAATTTGCACGCACAAATATGGAAGTACAGCACGGCAAGAAAAACTGTGAGTCTTGAATTCATGAGCACTTTATTCCAAATACTTGTTTACAAGTACTGTGGGAATGTAAGTCATACTAATCCTGACTGTGCATGCTCATGCCTGGAGGAGAATTTTCGTAGCATGAAGGGGGATTCCCAAAAAATGAATCTTTGGTGAATGATGTTTTTAATGTGACTCAGCTGACTTACTTAAAGCAGCCTTAATTGAAATTTTTTTTTTGAGTGTGTGTGTGTGTGTGTGTGTCCACTTTGGTTCTGCAAATGGACAGTACTGCTGCTTGAGTAGGATATTTGGCCCTCATTATCAAGAGGCGTAATGGTGAAACTTTATCAGGTGCATTCATTTGCATTAGGGAAATCTCTCCAGCAGATTTACTCAGTCTTTGAGACCAGTACTGAATTGGCAATTTTTACAGATAATAATACAATGATTTTCCTTTTTTTAACGTTTAATCTCCAGGGATTTTCCGCAGAAGATGGCGTCCGCGCTGTCCGAGAACCCAGCCTCCGTGATTCACTCGCTCAACCTGGCTCACAACACGCTAGACAACCAAGGTAGCGGCCTGGACTCTTTGTGAACGCTTTCTCCCTCCTACTGCTGTCTCTCCCAGGGCACCTCTCATTGTTCTTTTACTTTTACTTCGCCTTGGCTTTTGTTTGCTTTCAAAGAATTCAAACTAAATCTCTGTCCTCACAGAACTCTTCTTTTCGGTTTCTCTTTGTTTCTCTCTCCTCTGTCTTTCTCACTATACGTCTTTAGAGAAATGCTTTCATTTTTCAGTCTCGCCCACAGCTCCGCCACACAAACTGAGCCGCTTGTCTTTCTCTACACACACACACACACACACACACACACACACATAGAGGAACGTACATTTTAATTGTCCGCCTCGCTGTTGTACAGCAGAGCAGAAAGGGGAATAGTGCTTGATATATTCCGAGTGTCAAAGCGGCACGGGGAGAGAGAGAGAGTGTGTACGCCAGGGTCAGGCTTTGCATGCATGCCAGTATCACTCATTAGCTCATGTCTGTCCTCCTGTCTGACACATGTCACTTCCACTCGCTTCAATAGATTCTTTGTGCTCACACTTATCACCCTCTGTTTGTGTTGTGCGTTTGTGTTGTGTGTTTGTTTGTGTGCGTTTTGACAGTGTGCAGACTTACTTTATTGTAATTGCAGCCACAAATGTACTGCAACCTCAACTACCATTGTCACAATAATTCCACATAATCACAGTAAAGAATGAGCTTTAGTGCTGTGCCTGTTTGCAGTGATTACGTTGTGATTCTTTCATTTATTTTTTTATGCCTTTCAAGTTTTAAGTTGTGTATTTACACATTAATAAAACTGAGAAAGCGGGGAAGATGTGGGAACTAGGTTTGGCACCACAATCCATTCCATTTTTAATAACGCAGAGGCTTTCATATTATCCTCATCATGGCTGCAATGGGTCTAATCAAATTACTGAGATGAAACTAGTGGTTATGTAATCTGGCTTGGCATATGGTGTTCATATGGGTTTGTCTCTGCACTGGGTATGTGGGAGAAAGTGAGACTGTAAAGTATGTTGGTGTGATGTTTTTTTTAGCTGTAATATACTTGTGATATACCTGTGTGTGTGTGTTTTTGAAGGGGGTGTGTTGAGAGCGGTTGCATTTATTTATTTATTTTTTTTAGCTTGATGTTATGTGGCACAGCCCCGTGTGGGCTCATAACTCTTTTCAAGAGTGGATGGGTGTAAGGCTGTAAGTAACGATTACTTTCATTATGTGTCAAGAATTTCCATCGCAATTTCCCAGAGCCCGACGTGGTGTCTTGAAATTGCTCGTTTTGTTCATTCCAGTATCCAAAGATTTCCAGTTCACTATCATTCACTGAGAGAACCAGCAAACTGTGAATGTTTGGCTGTTTTTCCTTTTTTAAAAAGGGACGTGAAGAATGAACCGATCGTTGTCGATGAACTAATCAATTAAACATTTGCCATGTCTGTGTTTGTGATTAAATGGGGCCTTTATCTTCTCTCCTCATACCAGGAGTCTCCAACCTGATCCAACAAGTGTGTCGCCTCAACAAGGGACTGCGCCTCCTCAATCTCTCCAAGACCTCTCTTTCCTCCAAGGGTATGAAGAGAGCCTCTAGTGGCACACAAACACATATTTCTACAATTCTCAAATTTAGGCTGAAAGAAAGTCCAAAGAGATTTTGGAGCTGGTACAAAATGATGGTGTGTCTTGTTCAAAGACACTTCATCAGGGTGGAAGCTTTCTGTTAAAACTGTGTTTGAACCCAGGTTCTTCTGATCAGGAAACAGTCTCTTGAACTGTAATTCTGCCCCAAATGCAGTTTTTTTTATTTTTTTTTATTAATTTATTTTTTTTATTTGGGCTGGCATTTACTCACATACAGTAGATAAACAGACAAACCCATGCACAAGTACAGTGTGATCCATCTACCAAATGATAATCAGGTCAGAATCATCAAGTAGTTGATCTGTCCCCCCCCATAAAATCCGACGTGGGAATTAGTGCAGTGTCCCAATTCTATTTCATTTATCCCAGACAATACGACCATCTACTAGTATTACAGCGGATTCAAAAGGATCATATTGATTCTGATGTAAAGCCATACATTAATAGCATTTATGGGCAATGGCGTTTATCTGATTTAGCTTATATGACGATTTTTTTCTTTTTCTTACTGAATTGCAGAAGAGTAATATGCTGCCCTACGGTGGCGACACACAGTAACTACATATTGTGTCAAAAGTGTGGTACGGTTTTACCATATAGCAATATGTTTTGGGGGCATATGTGTTAAGATGTATAATGTCAGTGGAGGTAAGCTTGTGTCAGGCGAGATATCTGTGCGTCTGCCTCCAAAATACAAGGGAGATGAAGATTTCTGCACACCTCTCTGTGGACAGTTGTTTCATTGGGAGTATTTCTTCATTGGTAAACCATGAAAATGGCCGACAATGGTCACCTTCATTGTATTGTGCACTGATTCTGGAAAGAGATGTTTGAATTGAACAAACAAAAGGCGAGCCCTTGCTAAAGCTGAAACTAAATTTACTGGATTCATTTTTCCCTAGCGGTTAAGTGTCATTGAAAAATACCCGTTCTGATGAACTGACATCTGGTAATTCACTTTGAATAACCGACATATCTAAATGAGAGAGGAGCTGAATCCATTGTGGAGGGAAAACACCGCTAAACCCCAGCTTAAGATAACTAGCGTAGCAGTAACTGCCTTTTGACTCAATGGAATTCACGTGAATTGGTGTGGTTAAGCTATCATTACATCACACATTTAAAAGTATTAAACTGTTCATTTATTTTATATTGACTATAGACAAAATTGCTTTTATTTCATTTAACAAACTATAGTTTACTTTAAATGGACAATAAAGCTAAAAAGAACACATTTTGCCAGTTTTTAGATACTGTGTTTTCCCATTGCATTCTGGGAAGATTATACAAAAGCACTATCTGCTGTTTTTAAGGTTCCTGGCAGTGTTTTGGGAGCTAAAATCACCAATCCAAAACAGCGTAAAATTGAGGCATTACAACCTTTCTACCTGTTACAGTTAGCTGGTCACTTCTCTGCCTCTATAGTTACTCCTCTCTGCCTTTGTAGGGCAGTATTTCTGAGGAGGTGTTGATTGTAATTAAAAAGCTGAAAGCTGGTTGTTGTGTAACGACCTCGATACCATTAGTGCACATTATGAATGGGGGGAAAACTACACTAGGTGTGATTTGTTTTTTTTGTTTTTATTTTAAAAGGCAGTGGGTTGACACAGTGATTCAGGGGAAATGCAGTGACGGTGCTGACCTTGAATGGTGGGTGTTGGTATGACTTTGCAGGGGCTGAGCATTTTTTGTTGAATATTTATGGATCTCTCTCCCTCTCCCCCTCCTTCCATCTGTCTCTGAAACACCTACGCATGCCGACACAAGCACACGCACACACACACACACACACACACACACACACACTTAGGCCTCACACATACATGTTTAAGCCGTCTCTTAGATGTGATCAGACATAGGCAGATCTACTGTATCATGCATGCTCTCACACCCTTACTCCTACACAGAGGGGGACATGGAAGGGGGGGTGGGGGGGGGGGATTAGACACCCTGTCCCCTCTTCCCCTCATTTCCCTCCTAATCGCTACAAATTAGGGATGAAGGGCTTAGCGCCTTGCCAGCTTCAGAGCGGCACATGCAGTAGCTGTCTTTTTCCACACTAGAGGGTGAGACGGGAGTTGATTTTCACTCCTGTCCCATCCCGCTCCCACAAGAAGAGTCCCCTCCCGATCCTGGAAGAATGACTTCCGTCTCATCCCAATCCCAATGTTAAAATAAAAAAAATCTGAAAATGGCGGTTCTTCATATCGGAGCTGCATTTTTATATATAAAAATACGTAAATATGATTCCCGCTCCCGCTGACTGTTTTTCCTGTCCCCGTCATGAATAGTGAAATTGACTCCCATCCCACAGGACTCCCATGACCCACAGGATTCAGCCTCTATTCCACACCCACTCCCCACTGCTAAAGAACTGGAGAAATGCACTTTGTGTAACTGCTGGCTATAATCGATGATCTAAATCGAAGAGTGAATAGCACAAAGAGAAACGATGGCTGTAGACTTTTTTTGTATTTGTTGCTGCTGCTAGATATTTCTCCCGTGTTGTTATTGTGTCTATATTTAATCCTTAACTTGCCATGGCGTGCTGTGCTTTGCGTCAGTGTTGCAGGGTGAGGATTTTAATGAGGGCTTCCTTCGGGCCTGTGGGTGTAATTGTGTAGTGATCTGATTTGAGAGAATGATTTTCTTTTTGTTTTGGCTTTCAGGGTACTTACACTTTGGATAAACTGGGAGGGCGGGGGTTGGCCGGCTTTCTCCCACAGCTCTTTTTATACTAGCCTGCCGTATGAGCTCACTAGTCTCTGCTCAATTATTTTTTTTTGCCACCGATCTTGCGCACCCTCCTCCATTATGTAGTTTTGTATTCATTAGTTGCTAATAAGTCACGTCCAGAGCATTAGATCGGCCCACTGGAAAATAAAAAGATGATTAACAGATAATTAAATGACTCAAGGATGCAACTTGTTTATCAAACTCCCTATCCCTTCTCTGCCTCCCCCCATTAGGTGTGGTTTCTCTGTCCCAGGCGTTGTGTTCAAGTGACGACTACTCCAATTCTCTGCTGCATCTGGACCTCAGCAAAAACCCCGGGGTTCTGTCTGGAGAGGACGCCACAGTGAGGGACACACATACAAGCGTGCACATGCAGTGCCTATAAAAAAAAAAAAAAAAGCATTCGACTGGAGAATTCGCACCAGCAGTTGTTTATCTCGATGAACCAGCTCCTGATATTTGCATTACGGCAGCGGATGGAATCGCACAAGCAGCAACCTTGACGGCTGTTTTACAACGTTTAATCAAGGAGAATTTAATGTGGCAACAGAAAAAGACCCTTTAATGTTAAAGTGAGAACAGATAGCTACAAAGTGATCTAAATGAATGACAAACAGAAAATACATGGTTGCACAAGTATTGGCCCCATTCTTCTGTTAGGGTGCATGGATTGGGGGATTGTGAGTGAACAGCATTTTCAAATACAGTCACAAATTGCGGCTTGGATTGACATGTGGACTTAGCCACTCCAGGATATTGTTTGTTAGTTGTTTTTGTTTTTTTGCAGAGTGCATCGGGCTTTCATCCAGAATATCTGTATATTTCTAAATTTATTTTACCCGTTCAGGCCTTCCAGGGCACTACTGCAGAGAAGCATCCGCACAGCACGATGCTACCGCCATCGCGCTTCACGCTGGGGATGCTACAGTATGTTTGTGATGATATGAGGGATAAAAATCTCAATTTTAGTCTCATCAGGCCAGTCGACTTCAGAGTCTCCCACGTGCCTTCTGGCAAACTCGGCAAGCCGAGATGTCACATGAGTTGTTTTTTTTTTTTATTGTCACAGTGGCTTTCTCATCAACCACTCGGCCATAGAGCTGCGACAGGTGACGCACCAGACCAACTGTTCTCGTCTGCACAGTCTCTCTAATCATAGTTGTTGAAGGTCTCTTGGTGGCCTCCTTCTTACAACACTCACACTTACACACTACCATTTCTTAACGATTGATTTAACTACACTCCAAGGGTTATTCTTCAGTCATTTGGAAATGTTCTTGTATCCATCCCCTGACCTGTGCTTTTCAATCACCTTTTTGTGGCATTGCTTGGAGCGTTTTTTTGTCTTCATGGGTTCTCCGCGGTACTCACTCGCCAAAAGTTGGACCCTCCAGATACAGGTGTATTTATACTACAATCCATCGGCACTTCTTGACAGGTGATCTCCATTTAACCGATTATGTGTATTTGTAATTCATTTACAAATTCATTCATTTAATTTCACTTGGACATTGAAGGGTATTTTTCTGTTGATTAGTGTCAAAAAAGCCGCATTAAATCTACTTGTTGTAAAGCACTAAAACCCTGTACTGTATATTTCTATATGTTATATGTGTGTTTTTCGTTTCTATTCTCTAAAAGACACTCTTGGTCTTCCCATGCAGAACCTGTACCTGTTCCTGGCCCAGCCCAACTGCCTGGTCCATCTGGACCTGTCTGGGACAGACTGCACCGTGGACTCGGTTTGTACCCACCATCTCTGTTACAGTCACTATCCACCCATTGCTGTCTGATCTCATCTCTGGGATGGGATTCAGGCCAAGAAACAGAAAGGGGTAGAGTCCTGAATACGAATTGCCCACCACACAAAAACAATGTTACCTCAGTTTACTCTCTTTCTTAGAGCTCCTCTGTGCATTATGCTTTCAGTGATGCTTTCTTAGAAGGCACTACAATAGAAATGTATATGAATTATACAGATGATACATTGTATGAATAGCGTACAGGAGCCTGATGTTCCATGCGCTTGTTCACATCTTTGTCACTTCAGATGACTTTGTCTGTGTTGTTACTGTGTCTAAATTTAGCATGTCTGCCAGTGTGACAAAACGGTGTCTTGCGGCATTAGCAGATACGCCAACAGCTGAAAGGATGACAGAGCATTCTCTCTGAAAGAGTTCAGTGACCACGCTTGAATGTGTCTGCCCCTGCTGGTTACTGCTGAGATGGCAGTTCCTCCTGGTTCACTGTGAATCCTCAAGACTCAGTGGGGAAAAACGTTGAAAGTTGCAACTGTACTCAGGATGTTTTTAGTGTCCGTCTCCCTCTGGAAGATGTCGGTGTTTGTGAGAAGTGCTGGAGGTCACATTTATTGTTTATGCCCAGCCGCTGCTGCTTTGTCAGCGCTGTATTCACAGGATAACATGCAGTAGGGACATGCAAGGTTGGATAGAACAGACATAAATATCTTCTCTTTTTTTTTTTTCATTGTTTCCTTGCTGCTGGTTGGAAGGAGACAGCAAGAGATCTACTCTGAACTCTACTCTTGCTCAGTGACACCTCAGCAGGGCGGGTGCTTGCTGACATGGAAGGTGGTGTCTGAACGCCCCACTCCCTTTGTTGCCATGATGCCTCGTCATATTATAGATCAAGCATATTTACTGGTGTACAGGTCTCAGACCAACGCTTTCACCAAATCAACTTGTTCCGAGAATCAACTTTTCCTAATTCTAGTGCTGCAGCCTGCCTCATTCTTTCTTGTTTCAAAATACAGACACTCATTTCCAAGAATACAAGATGGATAATTGATCATATTGATCAACAGTGAGAAATACATTTTGTTTCCTGTGCTTCCTCTGCTTCGCAATAAAAGCCACGCTGTTGCTGTAAACTAGCAGCAGTAGGTAATGTTCGGTTTTAATTGATTTCGACTCTGATACAGTGAGGCTGAAATCATTGGCATGAAATGATAAGCCGTGACGCTGGATTACATACATGCATCGTTTCCTGTGAGTCCCTTTTTACGTGAGAAGGCAATTTTTTATCTGGCGCGGGAATGGCGAACTCCGCCTTTTTAACAATGAAACCCACCATATAAACAGGTAATCATAGAACGTAAATACATTTTGAAAAATGCCGAAAATAAAGAATATGAAAAATGTGGTTTAATTTCATAAACATTTTAAGAATTAGAACTTTATAAAGTATTGGGCAGTTTACAGTAGTTAAAAACAGCTCCATCTTGACCTGCTACAATAAAAATGCAGCTCACACATTAATGCAACAGTGATAATAATACTATAATCAGTAGGCGATTTGAGGGGGGATGCAATCCCCCTAGTTACCAAAATGACAAAAATCCATCCCCCTTGTTAACCTGCTCAAAAGGTGCTCTGTGCTTTGTCTCATATTGGCGCTTCATATTGCTGAAGGGGAAATAATACTCGCCACAGTCTCGGAACATATGAGAAACACTGGTTTTGAACATGTAAGAGTCCGTCCATTCTGGATTCTGTCTACTTTTGTCTTTTTCAAGCACGCCAAGTAAAATTATTTCTCCGTCTCGTCTCGCCCTGTGTGTGTGTGTGTGTGTGTGTGTGTGTGTGTGTGTGTGTACCTCACTCACTGTCTTAACTTGCGAGCTGCTAAACCACTGCTGTAAAGCCTAGAAAAGTTGCGCCGGCTAAAATAGAAACACTCCCTCAAAATGTAATCATTCTCAACAATTTATCGATATTCTCAACAGCAGACGAGGGGAAGAGAGAGTGCGGCAGGAAAGCCCACCTCGCCCTCCAGCTGGGGGGTGCTACCATTGAGCCAGGCCATCCCCCCTGTTAAAAATGAACAAATCACCTACTGACTATAATGTACTATGTATAACATTATGAGGGGCCATTCTGTATAGTGAGTATTTTACTTTTTTTACTTTAAGTACATTTAGCTGCTAATTGTATTACTTTAATTTTACTTAGATAAGACTTTGAACGCAGACCTTTTACTTGTAATGGAGTTGGGTTTTTTTTTTGTTTTTTTTACATTGTTGTGTTACTACTTTTACTATATAAGATCTGAATACTTGCGCACCTGGTTTTTCCTTACCACGAGGCCTTCCACTTTACTCTGCCTGTGTTTTTTCTTTCCTTCCTTGCTCCGCTTCACTCGAGCAGTTTTGAACGCCTCGGAGCAGGCAGCATATCAAGCAGCTATCTGTTTCAGGAAGGAATAGTCCACCCCGTGAAACTAATCCTCCTCCCTCCCCGTAAATGTGGGCCATGAATTTTGTATTGAATTATGTGCATGAATGGAAGTCATTGCATCTACTCCGCTTTATTTGCAAATTCTCCGACTTTGTGTCACCCCCTATTTCTCTTTAAATCTCCCCTTGAGAGTAAAAGAGTGCTCTCCGTGATAGATGCCTCACGTCCTGTTTTACTAATTGTCATTTATCCTTTAGAGAGGAACTGTGTTAGGAAGAATCTGTCTTTTTTAGTGTTGGCCTGTTGGATTGAATTATTAATAAGTTCCTGTTTTTAATCTGCGTTGATGCACTGACAACGGTCGATTAGTCAGTTTGCGTGATGGATCACACTGCCAGGGAAAAATTGATTTGTCCGATAGTTTAACCTCTCGCAAGCGATGAGATGCTGCTTAAAGTCTTACAAGAAATTGGGTTTTTGATGCCAATCATATTTGCCTAGAGCTCCCTCCTGTCTGACAAACGCCCATATGTCATCTTTATTTCAAGATTAATTGGGACACCGATTACTGTGCATTTATTTTGGTACCTTCCAGAGCCCTGTAGTTTGAATACTGAGCCATAGCCTCACCTGATGAGAGCTAGAATGGATATGCACTTTGATGGATGGTAGATGAATGACTGCATTGCTGCACGATGTTACGTTGATCGTATAAGCTGGGAACCTGTAGGTGACACAGCATACTTAATTTTCTACGCAAGTGTGTCTTTCTTGCATATTTAATGTGAAACTGGACATTTGATGGATACTCAGTATAACAAATTGAAGAATGTAAGTAATTATGTTTTTCTCTGGTGTGGTTTCAGCTTGACTTTGATTCAGAGTAATACAATTACACTTCTTATTGCCCGTTTGGTCCGGCCACCAGGAATTAGCAGACTTTCTCAGACAGATGAGCACTCTCGGTACACACTTTGAAAGATTGGTAGAAACATAGTGTGTGTGCTATATTTCATTCTGCTGCTGGAGCTAGGGGGCATTAACTCTGAAATAAGCAGGAACATAAAAAATTAAGACGCTGTTCTTTTCCAACTATTAGGGCCTAAATATCCGATATTCGTGTTTTTTCTTTTGAAAATATGTCTTTTGTTTTTCTTTTTTCATTACCATTAAGGGTATATATTATTATTATTATTATTTTTTTTTAAAGAGTGAAAAATCTGAAATATGTACAAAAAGTATAAAGAAAGAAAAGCATAATGTTTTGTTAAAAAAATGGCCCCTGTCACTGAAATGTACTGGAATATTGCATTATTAGCTTGTTAGTACTGAGGCGTTAACGCATAAGCAGCATTTTGGTGTTGCAAAAGGTAAAGGTGGAGCTAATTTTAACTACTTTATTCACAGTTAGGTAGTTTAGTACCGTGGTTTCCAACCTGGGGCTCGGACCCATCCAAAGGGTCACCATAATGAATCTGCGGGGTCATGAGATAAAGAAGGAAAAAACCCCCCCCCCAAAGTTCTTCTAAACACATTTGCATAGATTTTTCTGACTTTCATCACATGTTTTCGTTTTTTTCACGAAACATTGGATCATTTGGCCTGTTTATATTTCGAACAATTATTCAAATAAAACCATCGGAGGGAAGTTTGAAGGGAAAATCATTCTTTGGTGGAAGTGATAACAAGTCATAGTCATCTGAAACATGACAAGGGGCACAAGTAAACCAAAAAAACAAAAATGGTGAGAAACACTGGTCTGATCTTTAACAATGCATTGTATTTGATAAGCGGATCACATGTTGTTTTATGTTGAATATGAATCTGAAAAGTAACTAAAGCTGCCAGATAAATGTAGCCGAGTAAGAAGTACAATATTTTCCCTCTGAAATGTAGTGGGAGCAGGAGTATAAAGTAAGTAGGCGCCAAATCCCCGTAGCGGTGTTTCCCCACTGAAAGTGAGACACCACTGCTTAGATGAAAGAACATTTTAGGGTGAAGTGCTTTGCTCAAGTGCACGCAGTAATAATGCAGCATCTTACTCAGCATAGTATGGACAAACAGTCACAGCAGACGTGTCGGTTTGTTTTCACGCGCAGGAAGTGCCATTTCAGAGGACATACGACATTCACCTCAGATGATTCCATGTCCCTTAGCAGTCACATACTGCAGATGCTCAGTACACTTTTGTGTGGGTTGTGTAAACGTAATGAGAAACGTTGCGTTATCCTGCACAAACCCTAACCATATGGCACAAAAAGGATCAAATAAATCCTAAAAGGAATTGCAAAGACCTGTTTTTGTCCTGATCTGACCCGCATTAACATCTCATTTAGTTCTGGTCCATATTTTGTCCTCACACCCATCTGCAGAGTCAAGCTTCTATGAAATTCTAAGTATTTTTTTTATAATACCATCTATAATGCTAGCATGATACATTTAGGGACAATTTTTAATGCAAGAGGCTTTGGCCAAGAAAGAAATACAGTAGCATGTTTTTTTTTTTGTTGTTGTTGTTTTGTTTTAGTGTGTTCAGATTGCATTTGTGTCAGCTTTAATCTGTGCTATGACCATTTCTGCAGCGTTCGAGAGCCAAAATAAATGTTACACAACGCAGTCCCGCTCACTGCAGTGAACATAACGCCGCCCATTTGTCTCTCTGTTTCTCCGCCAGCTGTTCGGGGCCTTGCTGCGAGGCTGCTGCGCCGACCTCTCCTACCTGAACCTGTCCAAGAACTCCTTCTCTCACAGGTGGGCGTTCACCTCTAATCGGTTTAAAGCCTTAAATAAAGGAACAAACACGTTTCTTTTCTTCTTCTGACTCAGCCAAACCGCAGCGGAGGAATACCAGTCAGGAGGCGCGTAGCAGAGCGAGCATCATCATTTATTTTCGGCTGTAGATTAGTGTTCAGCCCTGGACCTCACTGACGGAATTAGCGTGCGCGCTCGGCTCGCGCCCCCCCCCCCCCGCCCATTTGTTCTGGCTCACTGCATCAGTGTATGTGTGTGTGTGTGTGCAGATTGTGTTTCCGTCTTTCTTTAATATTCACATGTCTCTGTTTGCTAACAAGTTTTCCATCTGTTAAGCACTTGTTTGCATGCCCACAAGTCTTTTTTGCGTGTTACGATTGTGTGTGTGTGTGTTTGTGTGGGTTGGGGGGTGTGTGTGTGTGTGTGTTTGTGTGTCTGTCTGTGTTTACCTCGCTAGCAGGCAGAAGAGGCTCCTGCTCTCATCATGTCGTGTCCCCCAGGAGCCCAGGAGCTTCCCTGCTCAGCATATTACATTACAGAATTACAGGGGAAGAAGTTGGTGAAAAATGAGCCTAATTTTAGACGGGAATTGTTGTTCTATTCTCCGGGCTCCCACGCTTGCATTTTTTTTCCCTCTTTTTTTTTTTGTGTATCTATCTACTGTATCTCTCAATCCATCTTTTGCCTTTTGCATCTGTCTGGCTGCACCTCTTCTTTTCTTTTTCGCCTTTCTTCCTTCATTCTTTATTTTTACGATGTGAATTGTCTTGAACCCACAACTCTCTAATTTGTAACAGGAAGATTGAATTTCCCAGCATTCCGCCCTCCTTTTCCTCCCAGACATCCACCCTCCATTCATCTTCTCTGTCTGGTATTTATCTTTCCCTTTCCATGGCTGTTTTCTCCTCTTATCCCTCACTTCTTGCTTATTGCCTCCCTCACTCTATCGCCCCTCCTTTACTTCCTTTCCTCTCCTCTTTCCTTCCGCTTATATTCCCTTCTCCTCTCTCCTTATCACACCTCCTCCATCTCCACAGGCTCCACCTTTCATCCCCTTTACCCCCCCACACACACAGTCTTCCTCCCTCCCTCTACTCACAGTTCATCCCACCCCTTGCCGGTCATGGGGTCTTCTGGTATTAAATGCACGCTGGCTCATTGCTGCCGGTCAGAGGGCTGCGGGGTTGTGGTGACAACATGGAGCCACAAAGCTGAACCGAGCTGATAAGAAGCGCCCGGCTGCCGCTCATGAATATGGAACGGACTGCCTCAGACCTCCTTCACCCATCACACTCACGCAGCAGAGTTACGCACACGCGCGCGCGCGCACACACACACACACGTGGCACTTTCGAGAAACAATGAGCAGTCCATGTAGATACAGCAGCACGTAAATACACGTGTGGTAACAATTTGCTGATACAGCTCTCTGGAGAGTGTTTTGCGAGAGAGACAGTGACACAGTATCTGCTTATGCGACAGAAGCCATTCTGTACCCGCGGAGTCCTGACAGGCTGTATGCTAATCATTACAAATGGGTCAAAGAAGAGCCGGTGTTCCGCACACTGGGAGGTTATCACAATAGCAATGACAGGGGCTTGTAATTCAGCTGCCTGGTTGTTCCCTCACTACTATCTTAATGTCTTCATCTTGGTGCTTTAACTTTTTGGGTATTTTTTTCCATTATTTGCCCCTCATAACTTTATTTTCTCTTCCTTTCCCCCTCATTTATCTCACATTTTCTTTTATCCCTTTCCTTTCGCTACGTGCAGTTTTATCTTTTAACCAAGTTAACGTGGTTTTATCTGTGTGGGGTGAATGGCAAGAGTTTTATGTAAGACATTTGACTAATTTCTGGGAAAGAATGTATACACTGGACGATTTGAATGATTTCTGGGTGCGTATTCAGGGCTTGAAAGTCTTAAATCACATTCTGCTGGTCTTTTTTTAACAGTGCAATCATAACAATCAGTGTAAACCACTGGGTCATGTGCACAAGGACAATGAGGGCTAATACTCACAGTGCAATATGCACAAAGGGATTTGGTGAAGCGGAATAGAAATTAGAGGGGTGTAATGTTTATTCATTATATTCTGAGCCAGTCACATTACTTCTCTCATACCTATTAAACAGCTGTGCCAAACACATGGGCACATGACAAAGTTGGCTCAGTAATCAGAGAGCAGAGTGCAGAGCAGCTTTACAGTTACGATGTCCTAGAGCTTCAGACATAATACCAGTATGCTGCTAAAGGCAGGTGATATGTCATTTTAGGCTGAATTTGCATTAGTGTGGATATTGAAAGTCAGGTCATGTTGTTACATTCCTTATGTAGAATGGTGTGGGGCTTTTATTTGGGAAGGAAATTATATGCAACCTCATTTGGAGCTGAGCAAGTTTTCTCCTTTTTGATGCTTACTTTTTAGTGTTTCAACTTCCAGACACTTCAAGTGTCGGTTAAGGCTGAAATGCCGAAAGCAGTTCAAGTGTCAGTGGGAGGTGAAATGTAAGCATTAGAAGGAGTTGGTGTGGTAGTTGAGTGTTTGAAAAGGATTGAAAAGAGTTCAGGTTTCAGTGACATTTGAAGTGTTTGTGAAACTGCTGAAGTCAGGTGGAGTGTCAGTTCTAAAAGCAGTTGAGGAGTTGAGTTGAAGAGAGTGATCTTGTATAGATCTATTATATACAACCAAAGTATGAAATGCTTCGACATTAGACTTCATAATACTTTTCAACGTATAAAATGTATCCACAATTTTGTGAATGAGCAATCGGGCAGCAGTCAACACACTAAAATACAGTTCATAGTTTAGGGTATTTGAAGTGTCTGCAGGATTTAACTATATCAGAGGTATAACATGCAAATCATCCTTGCATATGTACAGAAATAGACTACACAAACAATGAGGTCATTTATTATGCGTTGCTTTAGGGATCGTAATGTCAGTCTGTGGGTCACACGGACAGCTGGTCCCCCACTTAGGTCCAGACTGAAATATCGCAACAAATACTGGATGGATAGTCAAGGAATTTTGTACAGACACCCATGGTGCCCAGAGGATGATGTCTAATGAGGTCAGCATTTTCAATTTAACTTTTGGCATAAAAAGTAATGGACAATTACTAACAACATTACCATGAACTATTGCTGTACCTTCTGTATAGTGCCAACTATCAAATGTTAGGATGTTAACATTCTAAATTACAATAGTGACGATCGTACACATTATACCTGCTTAAGGTCATTTATTTCCTTTTGTCATTGTGAGAATGTTAGCATGCTGAAGATGGCATTTAGCTCAAAGCACTGCTGTGCCTAAGCAGGGCCTCACACAGCCGCTAGCGTGGCTGCCGACTCTTGCCTTTCTATTACTCCATTACCCTATGATGTGCGGTTTTATTTCGATCTCACGCAACCGTATCATGTTAATTTGTCCTGTGGCCAGAGAAAATGAATGCAATCAAAGAAAAAGTGCAGAAAACATGTTGCTTGTATTTGGAGACCTTTTTGACACGTCCTGGCAGAAAACACGCAGCGGTAGTTAATAACACTGACTGCATTCCGTTATGGAACGTGAGTCCTAATGAGATAAGTTACACCTGTGCTTTTCCTGCAGAGCCAAAAAGTCTGCAACGGTTGACATGAAATTCTATAACATAATTAGCTGAAAATCTAAGTGACTTTTTCATGGTTTATGAATAACTGAAATGATGAGTGGCGTTTTAACTACTCAAAGTGCCTCCTCACTGAAACAATACTCGTTGTTTTTATCAGGATGAGGGTGAAAAATAGAGCAGTAAGAAAAGGCTTGTGTGCTGCACAAGTTAACAACTTATCAGCTGCCTGAAGACAGGTAGCAGGTCATCTTTTCAAAAAACTTCATTCTCTCTTTCTCTCTCTCGTATATCACTTCTCCTGCTGTCTCCAGATTCCCCCCCCCCCCGGTGAATTATGTGTGCAGTGGGGGCTGAAATGGCAGATTGGGTGCTTTGACAAGTTACAAGCGCAGCTTGGAACCAGTGTACTACATCCATCCTGTGAATGCAGAGGGATAGTCCCCTTATGTATTATGGCTCAGAGGGATGTTGTACAGACATATCCCTTGTCTGATGACAGGCTAATGTACTGTATATGCCAAGCAGATGGCTGGATAATTGGTCAGTGTTTTTTACCTTTTTAACTGGTGGCAGTAATTAATGTCAACTTCACCTTTTCACTGTGCCTGGTTGATATAATACTGACCTAAATGTCACAGCTGGCACCTGTCGGCTTAAGCCTTCTGTCTCTCCCTTTCCCTCTCGCTCCTGTTGTTCCATTTGTATTTTGTCACTTTCTATCAACCGATCAAGTCCTCCTGTCGTCCTCTGTCTTGTCTCGCTCCGTCTCTTATCTGTTCCCGTCGTTCTCTCACCTCCTTTCATTTCTGTCTCTCAAACTGCCTGGTTGGGATTAATCTGCAATGCTCACCCTGTGTCCTGCTCTTCCCTCCCATTCCTACACACTTTTTAAAAAAGCTTTCTTTTCTTTCCTCCACTGTTCTTTTCCAGGAAAGCGAGAGATTCTCTGCCAACTTTCCGCCAGTTCTTCAGCTCAGCATTCAGCCTGACCCATGTCAGCCTGGCCTCTATGAAAGTCCCTCCTGATTCACTGAGGTGAGTCACTGTCACTGGCAAGGATTTAAAGGGACCTTTTAAAACGCTGAACATCCTTAAGCATGTGTAATATAGTCTGAACCGCAACCAGATGAAAAAGGAGCAGCTGTACATCTTACAGCAACCTCATTCAGTTTGACCACTTTTGCATGTGTCATTATGTATATGTATCTAGGCGGAGCGGGTTCTAATTCAATACGGCACATAGAATAAAATGTACAGTATGTAAATAGATGCCATGCTACTTACAAAATCCATCTCTTTAATCCAGATATCGAGGTGCAAAATTAACAAATCAATCCATCAAAACCAACATTCAAAAAAGCACCGTCAAGGTCCTCTCAGTGTTTTTTTTGAAGGCCAGTTTTGACAAAGGAAGGGACCTGTGAAAAGTAAGGTCTGTATTTTCACAAGTGGGGGGGGGGGATTAATTCAGTTTCAATGCCAGGTGCAATTGTAACAAAGGTACCAAAGCCCCATCTAAATCCAAGCAGAATGTTAAGTCCACATGTAAAGGGGGTGTGTATTCAAGTTTAAAGCATGTAGCAGTAGAGAATAAATAGGGAACTATGGGAAATATGTTGTCATCAGGATTCAGTAGTTTTACACTTGGCATTGCATTTTAAATGTGAATGGAATCATTTTTGTGATCTGGTCCTATTTACATCAGTTGTCAATGCAGTACAGACACTGAGGCCTTTCGTTTAGGGATGCTCCTTACAATATGCCGAATCTGCGTCCTTATTATGGTATGATATCATGATGTAAGTGATCTGCATTAAATACAGTTTATTTGTCATTGTAAATATAAAACGGCAATCCCTAGTTTTATGTTACATTAAAATTATTCCAATGAGTTCCACACAGTGATGTTTACAGATATAAAATTTAAATTTAGAATCCGTATTGGAGGACAAAAAGTTGATTCGGTACATCCCTTTTGAAAATGATAAATAGTATAATCAGTTGATGATACCCCAGTACTCTCTCATTTGGTTCCCAAATCTTCTGTAAGTGTTTGTATTTACAGCTGAGTAGTGAGTAGTACAGCTTATTTGTGGCGTTCCTGATGTGGTTCTTTCGTGAATATTACACTGACGGTGATCAACTTTGACTAGTGCATCACCACCTGTGGCAGCCAACTGGCAAGCAATCACTTCACATTCATGCGGAGAACCTCTGGACAGGATGCACATACTGAATTGGCAAAAGTAACTACAATAAAAGCCAAGAGGTTGCGCTAATACACACATCAAACAGCCCCTGTAAAATTTTACTAGAATTTTTTGAGAAAGCTGCCATAAACTCACTATTGAGGAAACGAAGAACATGTATATGATATGCTAAATGAATAAAAACTGTTGATTTAAAGTCATTAGGTATAGATACAGATCTTACGTGTTATAGGAATGTTATACAGGGCTTGAAATGACTAAACAAGTGAATGTATTGCTCCAGAAACATCTATTGAATACAATATTGTTACAATAAGTCTCCCAGCATTTGTATAATACATTTCACGCAGAGTAGGCTTAAATGAAATCCATAAAAAATCCTCTTAAGAAATGAAATATTGTAAATGAGCCAATATGGACGTGTAGGAGACATGGTTCCTTATTTTTAATATTGGAGCCGGTGTTCCACCTCAGATTACACACCAGCAGCCGTACGCTCAGATTAATGTGGAGGGGAGGCTGATGGTCAGTTGAAACTTCACAGGTCTGAAATAATGTTATGTTTAGCTATGAAGAGAACGTTCATGGTATAAGTAAGCTTATAAGTCAACTCACGAAGCCCATTATTTCTAACTCTCCGCCTGTTTAAGTGCGTTAGCAGCAGTTATTTTTTACTGACTCTCTGCGTCAACAACCATTTGTGCTGCTGAAAATGTTTAGTGAAACCTGAAGCCCAAGAGTGGTAAGGGATGAATTGGCACTGGGGCCACTCATGCTAAAAATGTGTCCTCTCATGACGCTGTAAGCGTCTTTAGTTTAAAGCACTTTCTAAATTATGCACAAGGCCTTTCAATTTTATATCCAACCTTTAGCAAGCCTCTAAAGAGGAGGCTTAAAATGATAAGAATTCCCATGTACTCCAACCCTAATGCATAGCTGGTGCACAGTGGCCTTGAGTGGACAGTTGATGTATTTTTCTAGTTTTTCTTGTGTCATGCTTGAATACTGAAATAGCCTATACCATATGGAGTGCAGTTTGCATCCAAACCATCAGTGAGATTTCATCATCAAGGCTCGCATTAGGTTTCAAACGCTTTTCCTCGACAGAGGAGCCATTTTCTACTATGTTAGTAGACTGGCCTTCAATCAGAGGACACAGATTGAAGCCTCCGTCTCTGTGCAGGACTCAGTATCCCGACCAGCTTTAGGAGATCTGAGAGCGGCCAAGCAAAAAGCAAGTTTCCCTACGGGGATAAGTGGAATATTGCTATATTACAGTTTCTCTATTAGGTGGGCCTGCTGTTCGCTTCTTCATAGCCAAAAAACACAATCAATAGCAGAGTAAACAAAGCAAACTGCCAACAATCGTGATGATTGTGCGCTGCATGTTGGATGTCAGCCAAAATGGACGGAGCGCACTCCCCACTTAGCACTTCTCCTCATTACCTCCTCATGGTGCATAACTCTTCAAATGTGTATTCATTGCACAAGAACAACCTCCAGCAGAGCCTTGATGTGCAAATGCAGTTTTCTTTCTGCATCCTGCTGGGCTTGTGTGTGTGTGTGCGTGTGTGTGTGTGTGTGTGAGAGAGAGAGAGAGAGAGAGCAACAATGCGAAGCCACTGGTCCTGAATAAATGTTTAAGATTTTTAAGGTGGTTTCTGGTGGGTGAGTGAGTGAGCTGTGAATCTTCTTCTTTTTTTTTTTAAGCTACTTTTCTCTAAATCCTTTAAGATGGCCCTAAAACTTTTAGGTGTGCAGAGGAGCACGTGGGGCAGGACGGAGCGGCGCGGGGAGGGTTCGGCTGATCCGTTCGGGTTGTTAGAGGGAGCAAAAGAAGCAATTGGATTTGTGAGGGACTGCTCTTTTGTTCTGTCATTTTTGCCTTGCCGTTGTCCATTAACTGCCCTTTGTTTCTCCCCCATTTCGTCTTATCTACCTGTCATCATTCTGTTCTCTCCTCTCTTTCTTTATCTGCTTTCCCCCCCCCTTTTGCTTTTGCGTTCCCCTGCTCTCTCTCTCTTTTCCCATCCTACCCTGCCTCTGTTTCCTTCAGGGCTCTGTTCCTAGGTCTGTCCAATAACCCTCATATCACTGATTTACACCTGGACATCAGCAGCTGTGAGGTACGCTCTGTCAGTCTGTGCTGCTCTGGGTATATTCACTCATCTTCCTCATAGATTAATGCCTGTGGCTATCCCGTCATGTCCCACTCCTCTCTTGTCTTCCTCCAACAGTTGAGGTCAGCAGGTGCCGGGGTGATTCAGGAGCTGTTTCCACGAGTGTCATGCGTGGGGACTTTAGACATCTCGGAAAATGGTAAGATAGACACACACACACACAACCCGGTACTTCTATACTTGTGAGGACTTTCATTGACATGGTGCATTCCCCAGCCCCTTACCCTAAACCTAATTCTAACCCAAACCCTAAAACCAAGTCTTAACCCTCAAACAGCGCTTTGAAGGTGCCTTGAAAAGTGAGGACCGGCCAAAATGTCCTCACTCCAAAGGTCTAAAACAAAAATTGGTCCTCACAAAGATGGCTGTACAAGGGCAAAAACACACACACACACACATACGCACGCACAAGGAATAGATTTAGATGTTGTATAAGTTTTGACCCTGGCTCAAGGGAAGCAACATGAAGGAAGAGAACAGATAAAATTGGATTAACCAAATTGTAGGTTTATTAACCAAGTAAAAGAATACAAAGAATACTGAGTGGTGTGGAGAGATTCTGCCCCTGCAGAGTCTGCTGGCTGAGAGAGAGAGAGAGAGAGAGAGAGTGTGTGTGTAAAAGGTGGAGGAAGGACGTTTTTATATAGGTAGATGGCGCCACCGATTGGATGGGCGGAGTTAGGTGATTGGGAGCCTCCTGAAAGACAGACTGTTGTAGAATATTTGAAACCCTTTCAATCCCGGCCGTCATGGTCTGGGAACCGGCATGTGCAGTTTTTCATTTGAAATGCATCCGTTTTAAAACGGATCTAGTGAATCAATGTCAATCTCAACATTATCTGCATCTTTGATATGCTAAAAGCATTCTAGCTAAAGGGGCCCTCTGTCGAATTTGCTTGTGAAAGGCTTGTGAAGTTCCGTCGACTCATCATGCGGAGCACGACTCATCCTGTGAAAACATGTCGTCTAACGTCTTCTGCAGTTCTGTAGGGAGCTTTAGAAAATCTGAACAAAATAACCCCGATCACTTCACAGTGATGTCATCAGGTTTATCTCAGCTTGGACCTGAGTTTAACATTTTTAACACAAATCCAGAGTTACAAATTGGAGGCGTGAGGTTCGAAAGAGGTGGGCAATTAGGAGGAAGGCATTTTGGGAATTTTGTATTATCCAGACTTTTGGAGCTTGACCCATGCTGGAGACTAAAAGTCAGGATATCTCGGCCTCTGCTCCACATATTTTGTTGTTTCCCTTTATAAGGGCGGCACTACACGCAAGTCCCACTTGGTGTTAAGATGTTTTTAAAAGTCCTTTTTAAACATGACGCTCTTAACTTTTCAAATGAATTAGTGAAATGTTTGATCAGCACAACATGAATTCAGTCAGAGACACTCGTGTACATAACTGCAAATACGTATACAGTTAGAATTGTCCGAAAAGAAGAATTTGAAGACCGATGAGGACTCTGCTGGGAGGGCTAATCCCCCTTAATAAACATACATGAACACTAAAGCTTAGTTAAATCAACAATGCCAAAAGCTGTTGGCATAAGGAGGAGGTTGGGTTGGTGAAGGGAGCTATGGCAGCGTTAAAATTAGTATATCAGCAGAGGAATAGTGAGAAGGGTCGAGAGCTGTACAACGGCATGAATCTGATTGGCTGTTAGTAGTCAGCTGGTAGCCGAGCAGCAAATGAACGAGCCAGGGATTGTGGAAGATGAATGCAGCAGCAGGTGCCAATCTTCCTGTGCGACTTCAGTGCGCTGCCTGAATCTAGTGCTCCATAAAACAACAATGATGCACTAATTCATAAGGAAACAAGGGGTTTTTCTGTTCAAGGATACATTTTATTTGTCACTCTACAACCTGTCACCGATGCAGACAGGGGTGTGTGTGTGTGTGTGTTTGCCTCCTATTTCCTAAAATCAACGATCAGCTCCTTGGTTTTGCTGACGCTGAGCAGTAGGTTGTCCCCTGTGTACCACTCTGCAAGACTGTTGATTTCCTCCCGATAAGAATTCTCATTGTTGTTTGCAATACGGAAGAGGATGGTAGTGTCGTCTGCAAACTATTTAAACCTTTAAATTGCAACACCAACTTAAGCTTCCTTTTTTTTCCCCCAGTGTTAAAAGGGTTTTTTTGAGGGAGTTTTTCTTTATGTAAATCAAGGGTCTAAGGACAGAGGGTGTCGTATGTTGTTCTTTGTAGTACATACAACATTGTTCCAAATTGTGATTTGTGATATTGGGCTATATGAATTAAACTGACTAGACTATTGCAGGTCCTTCATTATTAGCTGATCTCAGCCCTGTGTCACAATCTAGTTTGAAGAGCTTTATTATTTTTGTTTATACTGTGCTGTCATGGCCCACAGTCCTAAATTACATTGTGTTTAATTAAATACCACAAACTATTTGACAGACCTATATAAGTCCAGTATAGGGGTGATGGTTGATCTTTGCGCTTCGGGGGCGGAAAATCCAGCTTCTCCATAATATCGTGTATGCCCTGTACTTTATGGGAATTTGGAGGCGTTTATTATCATCATAATCTTGCTGTCAAAATCTTATGAAATGTAGAATTCTATTGTGAATGTACTCTTACATTTGAGAGCATTTTACTGTTTTTACCATTCATACTTCCAGCTGCTTCCCAATGACAAAAACGTAGCAAATGGGATGACCACTGCCTCAATTCCTAAACAGCCATTAAAGCTGGGGCATGCGATTCTGGAGAAATCCAATACCATGACGAATGCCATGATATAGAGCGACACCGCAAGTAATGCTGCTACTGTTGCTGCTGCGAAGCTAACAGTCAGATGGGACGAGACGGCTTCCCAGAACCAGCACACCAGCTCCAGACGGCGATACGCACAACTCTCCTGCTAGTATAGCTAACATCCCAGCAACAGCATGTCTTGGCAAACTAGAAAGTAAGATGAATGTCCGTGGGCAAGTCATTTCACATTTCTTGACACACAAATCATGGGTGGAATTGCCTGGAATAGTGCTGTGTGGCTCGGTCAGAGCTTATTACCTATTATTTATTTCCCATTTACAGAGCCGGGGCTGTGTACAAACACCGAGACGGACAGTTAGTGGACCGTGAGGAGATTTTTGCTGAGTTTGACAAAAAGATGTCTATTGGATTAGAATCTCATACCCCACTTTTAATGAGCTATTTATTAGTTTAATAACCGCAGTAGTATTAGAAGAAACATTAATTTGTGTCACCTCGAACACAAGTCTCTGGTGCAGCTTCTTGTCCCCTCTCCTGCTCTGCCGAGTCACAGTTTCCTGTCATTGAAAAAGAATGAAATATCTTGCCATGGTAACCACTTCCTCTTAGCAGCATCCTCCATCCTTGAGCTTTTGAAAATGTGAGTGGGTGGGAGTAGCGGGGTTAATTGGGAGTATTTTGGAATTTCAGTGGGCAGTGAGATTCTGTGAAAAACTGTGCTTTGAAAGCCAGAAATGTTAGCACCTGGCAGAGTGAATGATGACTCACTGGTATGACAGCCCAGAAATGATCTGTAGTAAAAATATGACATTTTTCAGTTGATTTATATCCGTTCATAACATCTTGTCTTTTTGCGTTAAAGATTAACTTTCATAAAGTGTCATGCCTGTTCCCTTAGTTGATTGGTACTTACAAGGATGTAATTAAACATCTACTTGGAAGTGGGTATTCACAAAGGCACAGCAGAGCGTAGTATTGCTGGCGTTGCACTTGTGCTCCAGTGATGTGCAGCAGTTGTGTTGTGTGCAGGTTTGGATGCTGACTTGCTGGCTGTCATCCCAGCCTTCTCCAGGCACCCCTCCCTCAAACACCTGATGCTGGGGAAGAACTTCAACATCAAGGGCAGGTACGGAACACGCGGGGAACCAGCAGTACAGATGGTGGTGAAGATTATACTGATGATGAATGTTTCCCTCTTCTCCCTGCCTCCTCAGGGTGCTGGACGAAGTTCTGCAGAAACTGGTTCATTTGGTGCAAGAGGAAGAGTGTGTGAGTTGGATTATGTAACATATTGTGTGTATACACACACACACAAATCCTCTGTGGTGCTCTGCACAGATGCACGCCTACACATGCCTCACAGATTTGTAGCCACACACACACATGCGCGCGCGCGCACATCTTGTGCACGAACAAACACGCACTTGTCACCGTTTTAAATTCTTGTGTCCTCCTTCATGTGCATTGAAGCTCAATCTCCCACCTGCCACACACACGAGGTGCAAACAAGCACACGAGTCATGTTGGGCTCGGCGAATGATTCATTTGGGCTCAGTTTAGCAGCGAGGCTCCCGGGGCTCTCTCCGCTCTCCACTCTGCAAATCCAGCGTGACAAGTAGCTTACTCAATTATTTACAACTGTTGATGGTGATAGCTCACAACTATGCTCTTGCACTGAATACGGTCTGATGCATGTGTGCAAGCACACTAACAGAGGTACAGATGGGTGTAAATGTGTAAAAGTTCAAAGAAAGTACACAAGTGTGTCAGAGAATGCCCTGGCAGTCAACCCACCCAGCAAGTGATAACAACACAAACGTCAGATTCATCTGTGTGTGTGTGTGTGTGTGTGTGTGTGTGTGTGTGTGTGTGTGTGTGTGTGTGTCCTGCACAGCTTTGGTCCAGTGCCCCATGCTAACACTGCATTATATGAGTCACAGGAGGCTGCGAGCATCAAAAATGAGAAATTGAGAACAAACCCGGGGACGGTTGGCTTAGAATAGCAAAAAGACTGGGAAAACTGAGGGAAACGGCCAGCCTGGTTCTGTCCAAAGACAACAAAATCCACCAACCACCAACTCTGAAGCTCATTAATTAACACGTTAGATCGCGTTTGTTTAAGCTGTACAAAAGTCACTTGTTTCTCCTTGTTTGCGGACCTTATGCTAAGCTAAACAGCTGCTAGCTCTCGCTGTGGTATCCCATCTAACTCTTGCCTAAAAAGTAAACAAGAGTATTTTTTTTTTTTTTCAAAATGTCAAACTATTGTTTTAGACCTAGCAGGGACCACAATTCCTGTGTCCATAAGAACTTAACATAGTTGGTTATGGGAGACTGCGTACGGCTAAATATCACTTGGCAGATTAAACATGTTGGATCTCATCTAAAATACTTTCAGAAATTCAAAGAGGCCAAAGTGTTAGCATGGAGCACCAGATCTTATAATTAAGGCAAATTTTAGTTTTTTTTTAAACCAACACTGAAATTATTTTCCCATGTGATCAAAAGTTGTAATGTATTCCTCTGGAAGAAGACACCATTCACCACAGTTTATAGTAGATGAGGTGCTAATGTCAAACGCACTACTCAGAAAGTTCTGATAAAAGAAAGTGGACAAAAAATTGGCTGAAAGTGCTCATAAGAAAAAAAAAAAAAAAAAAAAAAAGGATTCTGCGGCAGAGGATTTGAGCTGAAAATAAAATCAGATTTTCATCCAGTTTCTTGTATTATTGATTTTTCTATTTTTTTAAGTTTTGTAATAATTACCACATATTCTGAAAATAACAGATGAGCCCCACCTATAATCCACCTGAAATACATGCATGATTTCACATAGACATTACTACTCGCATCTATTTCACCCTTGAAAGTTCTTATTTTCAAATCATCTTTGATCTCTTTTTCCTTCCATGCTCTCACTACCTGCCTCCTCCAGGCCCTGCAGTCCCTCTCGCTGTCCGACTCGAGGCTTCGCCAGCGGGGCACGGTGCTGGTCAACGCTCTGGGCTCCAACGCCTGCCTGCGGAAGGTAGACCTGAGCGGCAACCTCCTGGAAGACTCCGGGGCCAAGATGCTCAGCAAAGCCCTGCAGATCAACACAACACTCAGGTGTGTGTGTGTGTGTTTATTTTTTTTACATCAGCACTACGATGGGGGGAAAAGGAGGGTTTACTTGGAGATCAGTGCACTCCGTTACAGAGGAGGATAGGAGGCGTTAGACCGGAAAAACAGGGAGGTGTTAGAGGACCGACGAAAGAATAGTGTCAGAGAAATTTTATATGTTTGGCATGGTTTGAGGAGAGGATAAACTGAGGTTGCTGAGAGGTGGAACAGGGAGTTCAATGCAGCGCTTCAAAGTGAACCATGTAGCAGATAAGAAGGTAAGACTCAGGAGATAGAGGGATAGCGAGGAGAATCAGTAGAGGGAGGGACAAGAGGGGGAATGGCCTTTAGGCATACGATGTATTGCACCACCCTTAAGAGAAAAGGCAGAGAATGAGTGAAGATGTGCGTGTGTTTCGGAGGTGGAGGAAGGAGTAGACGGAGACCCTGAGATGGGCAGAAATTGCGAGGGTGGAAAGGAGGACGGAAGTGAGACCGGGGGTAGGACGGGCGTATTAGGATGGGGAAATGGTTGGATATGGACTAGAGAGGGAGAAAGTTAGAGGAGAGGGAGACCACCTATGGAGTGAGAGTCGGGTTTCGCTGATTGAATTTCTAGGGCAGAGCGAGTCGGGGGAAGAAGAGATGAAGGAGGAGGAGGAGATGGATGGATGAAAGGAAAGAGAGGCAGAAAATGACTGACTTATTAAAAACAGGAGTTAGACAGTGTGAAGTGTAGGTGGAGAATCTGCACTATAAACTAACGGAAGCTCATTAGTTGCATGGCAGTTTTTCATGCATTCCTAATGTTGTGATATGGCCTAATTTTGTGCACGTAGCATAGAAAGTCCCGACAAATGCCTTGTTAATCCTTCCGTGATATGTTTATGCAACTGCAAGGTCAGATTAATACTGTAACTGTGATACTTTGCCCAGTGTGTGTGATACTATGCCCCGTCTGTGTGTGTGAGAGAGAGAGAGAGAGCGAGCTTTACAAAGTCTCTGATCTTCTTCGTCTTCCTCTCTGTGCTTGTCTCTCCCCACTTCCTGCCGGGTTGATCCCTCTCAGGAGTGTGACGTGGGATCGCAACAACACCACAGCGACAGGCTTCCAAGATGTGGCGCGAGCACTGGAGCAGTAAGACGAACACAACACACCCTAACGTTTGAAGAGGGGGTGCACAGATAAAACAGATCAGTCTCGCACACACACACACATGCACACACACCCCCATATGAAAGGCAGATAACCATTTCTGTGGTTCACAATGTTTACTATTACACCGCGTTTCATCAGTCCTCTGACGTGTGTGCCAGTCAAACTGTAGGTTTTTTCAGTGTGTGCGAGTGTGAAGTTGTGTGTTTTTTGTGTGTGTGTATAAGGGTGTGTGGTGGCATTTGCGTATTAGGGAATTAGAGATAACTGTGCCCTGGGTGCTCCTGTTTGCTTTGGTCAACATCGTAATTCTTCCAGTTTATTATTGCAAGGGTAATATTAGGTCTCTCTCTCTCTCTCTCGCTCTCTCCCCCCCCCCCCCCCCCCCCCCCCCCCCCCCCCCCCCC
>CM022487.1:6665992-6690203 GCA_011952105.1 Coreoperca whiteheadi | reverse complement strand
GTCCTTTTTTTTTTTGGGGGGGGTTTTGTTTTTTTTTTTTTTTTTTTTTGTCTGACCGGCCCATAAAACAGGTAGATCGGTCCATTGTTTTTTTTTCATGACACTAGGCTGGCCCAATCACATCTTTAAGCCCCCCCCCCAGCCTTTGGGCTCAGTGCCTTCATTAACAGTGCCAAAGTTAAAGATGAGAGAGATGCGTCTTTGATTAACACACCAGCGTGGCTGACTGGCCCAGTCGATTCTCACTTTACCTGGGCCCCACCCCTTTCCCATCTTTGTTATGGAGCGACATCACATGGATAAATAGGAGTGGCGCCAGATGGACAAATCAAAAGAGAGGAAACAGGAAGGAGGAGCTGAAAAGCTCAGCGAGAAGAGGTTGACGTCCCTTGAGGCTGATGCAGCCAAACCAGTTACCAGTACAATCATCTCAGCCTAGTGAGCCCGGGGGCACTGGCAGCAGAGAGAGCACCCCAGTGACCCTGGGTTACCAGTTACTCATTTTAAGTACGCTGGCAAACAGGCAACGGGGCAAAGGACCCACATGCAGACAGAGGTAACAGGATGAGATGTTGAGGTTTAATTTTCTAAATAGAAGGCAAGCGGCAAAACGGGATAAGCAGAACTCCAAAAGCTGACAGGCAGGTGACGAACAGGAAGGAGGCGAAAACCCAAGACAGGTAGACCGAACCAACATGGAAACTAAGTAGTAGTACAAACTGACAGAGACAGGGACACACAGATTAAATACACTCAAGCAAGGGGAGCCAACGAGCCACAGGTGAACTAATCAGGGAAATCACAGACAGCAAGCCAAACTAACAGACACAAGAGGGAACAGACCAATTTCAAAATACAACAGGAACTAACCAGCTAAACCCCAAAACCCTGATAGGAACAGACCTATTCAAAATAAGAACTCACAGAAGACAAAACCCCAAAGCATGACAAGTCAAGGTTCTGCAGCAGAAGCAGTAAGACAGAAGACAATAGGGGTAAGATAAGCAAGGTTTGGGTTTGGTTAGCTGGCTATTTAGCTACATCGGGTGCCTTTCGTTGACACATGTTCGACTCTTCATAAAGTCGAGGTCACTTTTTTCATGAACCGATCAAATCACAGCCTGGAATGGGGTGGGACATTAAAAAAAGGTTGGTGTGCTACAATAAACTTTCATATGTTGAAATGGTGTTGAAAAGTTCAGGGCCATTTTTCATTCCTAGTCCAGCCCTGTTAATCATGACTAATACCTTTTAAATAAGTTCTAAGAAATTAAATAGAACAACTTTTAGGTTGCCAGGTTGTGAGAAAGCTGTCTGGCTTAATTATAGTCAAGTCATGAATAAATGTTTCTACTGTATCTATATGTGGGAATACATGTGACGTAGTGTGCAAAGAATTTGAAGGTACAGAAAACCTGAAAGATCAACTAAACAAACACCAGCGATCGTTAGGAATATGTCCAGAAGCCAGGGCCATATGAGCGTTTCAGTTAGATAAAAATCAATAACAACCGCGGAAACTACAAACCCACGCGATGCAGGTTGCGATGGCAACACGGACACAAGGGCACACTGTAAAGGTACAGGTACAAAGGAATCACACAGCCATAAACTGTATGTTAGACCAGGATGAGCCCCCAACAGCCAGAAGAGAAAACACTACGGCGCAGCTTCACCACGTAAAACCCAAAAAGCAACTAAATGAAAAGTCCAAGATCCAAGTCACGACAGGGAGAGGGAGACGTGTAAACGTAGTGACAGGCTGCTAAATGTTACACGTGCTGTCCAACAGCACTTGAAAATTGCTGAGCTTCACAAAACTTCCAGCAGTCGCTGGCTGTGCCGCCCCCTGAACTAAACAAGTATGTAGCTCAGTTTGTTTTGCATCAGGGTGTGGTTGAAGTTTGCGCTGCACGCAAATCTCCTCCGTCTTTGTCACTTGAATTAAGCCCCTTGGAAGGTTAATGGGGGGGGGAAATCCAGGAAATGTTTCAGCTGTAACAGTCGTGCACTGTCCTGAGACGTCACCTCCTGTCAACTCTTATTAGACTAATGACTTGTCAGTAACACACATCATTGTTCCTTATTTGGACCTGTTTTTCTGTGTGGTGAAACAGAGCCAAACAGGCTTATAACCCTGCGTCAGAAACAAAGAATAAGAATAATAAAGATGTAGGTAAAGAAACAACAGCAATTGGTGACAGTTCTAGGAGGTGATGGCAATATAGAAAATGAACTAAGCTACAAATGAAAGATTTTGAGTTTCCTGTACCTTTTATTTGAAGTCATAATAAGGGTCCCAGATTTGTCATTTTCTCATAAGCCAACAGCAAAAGTTAGTAGAGCTACTTGGCAACCCAAAGTGTGTTCTTTTAACGGCTTTAACATAAAAATAATTTATGACAAAAATGGTCCCGATTTGGTAAACGAAACATATGATCAGATATGAAGATTTTGTTAGCGATTAAACCGACCAAAAGTATGTAATGTGCTCAAAATTAGTTCCACCTCCTCCTTCTACTACATCACAGTTCTACTTACACATTGATAATAATAATCCATACATATACATATAATGATATAACTTTTCAGAAAGGGGACATTCTGCTTGATGAGCACGCTTCCTTTTGATACTGAATCCTTCCTCCGCTGATCCTGACGTCTTCTTTCCCCTGTCCTGCTGTGTGTGTGTGTGTGTGTGCGCAAGCTGTATCCCTCTCTGTGTGAGTTGGCCCATGTGTTGTCCGTGGACGGCCCCGTCAAACAGCGGCTGGACACTCTGGCTGGAGAACTGGCCAAGGCGGCCGACAAAGAACTGCAGGTAGGTCGGAGGTGGAGCTGCGGCCGTAACTGCAGAAACAGCCATCCCCTGATGCATCCGTATTTTAAACAGTAGTGGAGCTCTGGAGTAGTTGCATTTAAATTGCCCATTAGCAGTGGTCGACTGTGTGTGCGGTGCAGGTATGCTGACTTCAAAAGAAATGTAGCATTTAAATTCATTGGGAAGGAACAGTTTAACATTTTATTTATTTTTTTTAGTTCCGTTCTGTTCCCATTGGGATTCAGCAGCACAGCGCAGTCGAAATGATAAAAGAGCAGCACACCCCGAGGAGGAATCTGGGATACTTTGTATTGAATTTCAACTTACTTGAGCACAGTTTACATTTGTTTGTCTTTTTGCTGCTATGCGCAAGGTCCACGTTTCTAATTTTCAAATGTCAAGATCAATTCAATTGCAATAATGTCAGCTGGGGAATTTTCACCCTTTGCCGGATGAAAATCTTAAGCGAGCAGTTAGGAAATAATTCAGTGCTCTGGAAACATGAAGGTGTATACGTTGAAAATGTATTAAACATGTACATATGTGTAGCGATGCATGTCTTGGGTCAATTGTGTCCAGGTGGTCGTGGACTCCATGGTGTCTCTGTGCCGCGAGTTGTGTCCAATGTCCTGCTCAGCCGCCGAGCGACTCAGCCCGCCTCTCTCGTCCATCTCCGAACAAGTGTCGATCCCTCGCTCCGCCATCCGCAACGCCCTCATGGAGAGAGCGGCTGAGGATATAAACAGAGCGCTGGAGTAAGAAAGAGAGCTGGTGAAACCGTTCAGGTCAGGCCAAGAACTTGAGCTAGCGTACTGATTTTAATCGTTACCCCTTTGCTCGCCTCTTTTCAGGGAGGTGAAGTTGTCTGTGGTCTCGTATCTGACAAACTCCATAGTGGATCAGATTCTGCAAGAGCTCTACACCACTCATAAAACCCTGGTACTGGTAATATCACTTTACTGCATGACTTCTTTGTAGAAATGTAGAAAACGACAAATATGTATCCGTGTTTAAAGCTGAAATCTATAACTTCACGGCAAAGATGAGGGAGGAGCTAGTGTTGTTCCACCTTGATTTTGGTAAAGTAAAACATTGGGGAAAATGTGATCACTAATGTGACCACAAATGTATGTTACTCATGGACGTGATGAGAAGATGGATTCCACTGGCATGTAGCTGGATCCAGGAGACAGTAGCTTAGCATACACACTGGAAGCAGAGGGAAACCGCTAGCCTGGCTTTCCGACCAAAGGCTCAAAGAAATCCGCCTACCAGCACCTGCAAAGCTCACTAAGTAACAAAACCAAAGATTAATGTGCCGGAGTATTTCTTTGTGGGTAGCAATGACTTTCCTGGTTGCCTGGCAACCTCACAGTGAAGATGATACTCTGTCTTCTTCTCAGCAAAAAAAGGGAATAAGTGCATTTCCCAAAATGTCGAACTATTCCTTTAAGTTGGTCGGCATAAATCTGTAATCTCAAAGTCATTTTGGAAGGAAAGAGATCACGTCTGTGGACATTTTAACCAACTCAAAGAATGACGTCCAGCAATATAGGCTCCACCCCAGATGCAGGTTAGAAGTGATTGACAGGACGCCCTCTGCCTCGGATTGGGTTGCTCGGATTGTTTCCACACTTTGAAGAAAGCTTTCAGTGTGTCATGGTCTAATAAATGTTCTTGCTGCTCACCAACAATTTACTTTTATTGCTTCTTTATAAATGATCATCCTTGAGTAACCTACTGCAGCTTTAACAAAACTATTAACTGTAGTGTACATTCACCGATTTGTGCGTTTGTGTATGACGACATGATGATTTAATTTTGTGAATCAATATTTTGCTATAGTAAGATGAGTCATATGGATGCATCTGAACTTGAAAAAAAAAAAAAGAATCTTTAATAGCAAAGCGGTCCTCCAGTTTTACTCTTGGAATACATCAGTGTACTGAAAAGTCTGTTTATTACAGATCACACACGTTATTGATTAAATGTTGCCAAATAGGTCAATGGAGAGCAGAGGAGTGCGAGAGAGTCAGCCCAGAAATGCCTCCAAAGTCAACACTCAACAAAATTAGAACATTTCGAGTCAGTTTAGTGAGTTAAACGGTATTGATTCAAGTGCAGAAGCTCATCATTACTCTTTCTGTAGCATTGAGGACCCATTAAAATCTGATATGTGTTGAAAGTTTGTGATCTCCCACGCTGTCAAAATGCTTGTGTAACTTTAATATTTAGTGTCTTTTAAGAGACCAAAGTAGGCACTGCATGTCATGCCTGCTGTGTGTCATTACCATATCAGGATGAAGGGTTATATGTATAGATTGGCTTTTTCAGGGGAAGATTGCACTCAGAAACAACATGACAACTAGATTTGAGTCAGTTAGGGCCATGATTAGACCCTGCAGGTTCTCCTCTCCATAAAATTGAATTGTTTAAAATGAAGCCAGTGGAAAAGGAGGCAAAAATAGACTTCTGGCAAGAACACTGCCTGCCCTGCTCTGTTTTGCATTCCATTCACTGCCTCTGCCGTTACATCTCATTTTCCTTTCTCTGTTAGGCTGCAGTGCCGGTTTGTCCTCTATCATGCCTCACTCCGCTTTGATAATCAAGATATTGTATTTTCTTCATATTCTTCATAAGCTTGGCAAGCGAGCGCAAAGTGCCCTTTGCTTTGTTTGTGAGCGTCTTGGGTACAAGGGCGGACCCACTTCTCACTGTGTCATCACTGTGTGTTCATGCATGTGTTTGGTGTGTGTGTGTGTGTGTGTGTGCGTTGCACCAGCTGCGGCAGGTGTCTCAGGCGAAGCGTTGGGATGACGCTGGGACGGGCAGACGCACTATAAGGCAGTCCAGAATAATTGAGTCTCTGGAGTTTCCTGATGAGGACTTCGGCGTCAACCTGGGAATAGTAAGTGTCTGAGGACATGCTGATGATATGTGTATGCTTGGTAAGTGAAAAGTGAGTTTCTTTTTGTAATAATAATACTAATAATAAAAATAATCTGATAGTTTAAGCCATTTCTCAAGGAAAAGTGGAAACGATTCACCAGTTTTTGCTTCTAAAATGTGAAAATTAGCTGATTTTCTTCTTGAGCAAATCCTATATATTGAATACTATTGGATTTTGGGCTGCTGAAGTAACAAAGTAAGCATCACAACAGTCCTGACTTCCTGTTTAGTGCTGTAAAGCAACCAAACTGATTTCCTGTTGCCGTACATTCATAGCATTTATTCGCTGGTGGTTGTTAAGGGCATTTATTCTAATGCATCACAGTGCACTGCACGTGATAATCGTTTACTGATGTTGATATACCATGCACAACCCGTTTTCACTCTTTTTGCTTGCTTTGTGTGTTAACGTATTTGGATGTAGGGTTTGACGTAAAGTCACTGCTTATAATGCATTCATCTGCTTTGACAAAAGGACACAATGGCTATTAAGAAGCGGAGCTCCAGAACCAGAAGAATTCGTCCCGTCTCCACCAGACTGAGTGAGTTTTTGTGCCTCGACTCGCTGGCTTTAACTTTATTCGGACCCTGCTAATGCTAACGGTAACTGTGTTATTAGCCAGTGTATTTAAGTTTGCATTGATTGCAACTTCAGTCTATTTAATTGAAATCAAAGAAGAAGGACCTTTTAAAACAGCTGAATATGTAGTGCTCTGTAGGTCAAACTGTGATGTGAAAACCTATTTTTATGTTGTCACAATCCTTGCCCGTCTTATTGTAGGTCTCGGTGATGAGCCCAGTCCCTCTCCGACCCCGTCTGCTCCGCCGCACACTGCCCCTCTTACCCACTCGGCATCATGGGAGTGTCTGTCCACCCTCCCCACCAATGGCTCGCCCTTGCGTCACGTGACCCACGTCAGGCCTCGCCCACCGCGGAGACACAGAGCAGGGCACCCTCCGCCCGAGTCTGTGAGTTGCTTGCAAATGGCATGGCAGTGACCTTTGACCCTACTATGAGCTCCAGTAGGCAGGAATCACCTTTCCCCCGAGCTTCTTCTAGTGGAAAACTATGAATGGCAGTTTCTCCACCATGAACATATGTATGAGATGAGTATACTGACCTGATTCTAACACAGCTAGCACCGAGAAGGTAAAGGATTATTTATTGTATATGTATAACTGCCCCATGCAGAGGTGAGAGAGTAAACCCAACATGTATAGTTTTTAGGGTTTTTTTTTAATGCCTTGACTGCTTTGTGTGAACTTTTGTTATTTATCTTGTTTTCCATGCCTGTGGCACTTTCCAAAAATAAGTTCCTTTTAAAGTAGGAAGCTGTCGCATGTGTCTCTGTGACTCAAATGTTAATCATGCACAACCATCTCCCAGGGGCCGCGGGGCAGCCTCTAACTTAGTGGCTTGTTTGTTTTAAGACTTTGTAAAAGCTTTTTCTAAATCGGTACAGACTCAGTTAGGGCAGCATGATGAGGAGTTGTTTTACAAACAGACTTCTGTTGGCAGTGGATGCGGTTTTGCCAGCCAGCCATTTGAAATATTACCTTTTGTCAGCCTTTCAGCTTTTTGTCGACATGGCGGATTGATCATTGTTTTCCTGTTATTCTATCTGTTTCCTGTTGTGTGTGTGTGTGTGTGTATGTGTAGCATTGCTCAGAGAACGGAGGAGTCAATATGCTGGAGGATGGACTGCCTGATTTCTACAGCAAGAGAGTTCTACCCGACAGGTAGCTCACAGAATCAGTTTCATTTTTCTGCAGTCATTAAAAAATGTAGTAGATATGTCACATATTATACTACAGTGCACTCCAAATCCGTTGGATCGGTAAAACCTGATATTCTATTCTTTAGCATCTAATAGGTGCGAATCCAATCAGACATGTAAGAACCTAAAGGGACAGGTCTCATTAGTAAGAGATAATTAGCTCTTAATGATGAGAAAATTGTATTGTAATTGCAAAAAAACAACTTTATTATCAAATTGAGGTTATCATTCGAAACAATGCTGGTGACTGGCCCCTGGGGCCGATAGATTACTAGAGTGACCTCAAAGCGGTTTTTGGCCACTTTAGCGCTACGGTGCAATGGTTTCATGTGTGGCGCCCTATTTATTTATTTATTTTTTGTTATTTTGCACATACACAAGGACACATGCGCACACGAGTGGCGCAAACCACATTCCAGCCAATGGTTTCCCACAATTCCACTGATCTACAGGTGGTGGTAAGAAACGCAACGATGCGGCAGCAAAGGCAAGGAAGAAGAAGACTGGAAGCTGGCAAACGATCGATTTGAACAATGTAGATTTGACATTTTTAAGAAAAATTGGCTTTGCACATGATTTCTAAGGAAGGAAATGTGAATTTAGCGCATTTGTTAGACAGCTTAAGAGTACACACCGTGCGTTTTGGGGAGTAACAGTGAATGTTTACAAGAAAAGGCCACAGGGCACCTTTAAACGGCAGAACACAAAGTTAGCGACTAGCTGGTGGACATTGAGCTTCATTCAAGAGTTTGTGGAAACCAAAAATAGCTAAAAGGAGAGTGAAAAACACACACTTACAGTCACCACGTGGCCACAAACAGAACTCCAAACAAATGCTAACGTTGCTCAGTATCTGCTGGATGTGTAAGTAAGTAACCGTTTGCAAACAAGTTCGCCATGTCAAGTTAAAAGGTGATGAATCACCCACCGCTGCCCCCAAGCAGGCAGAAAAATCAGTTAATGCAGGTTTAAGTAAACCATAATGTGTTCATCACCTTAACGATTAAAAAAGACTCCTGGGCAGCTAATAGGATAAAGGGTTATCACAGTCTGTCTTCTTAAATGGTCTATTTCTGTCATAATTATGGAATAGTTTTCACATAATTGTGACAAGGATTTCCCAATTATGAAAGTATTTCCTCATAATAACAAAATTCCAAATTCTAATCACGTGAAACTGAGTCATAATTATGAGAAATAGAATATTCGCAATTACAAGAGAACACGTCTAAGGTTTCTTTTGTTTGTTTTTTTGCCTTGGGTGAATGTGATGTGCAGCCATACTTTATCAGCATAATTAAAATGGATCAGTGTTCCACAGCGTTGTATTGAATTGAATAAAATCATTTTGCACGTTTTATCCAGGTAGGGCTGAATTGAATGATAGAAATCCTGTGGGTGCTTAACAAGTATCTAAATGCATCAAATGAATTGTGTATGCAGATGTGAATCAAAGTGGTGTTAGTGGGCGATGACGTCGTCCACTAATCGGAAGGTTTGGCGGTTTGATCCCGGCTTCCCTCAATGCGAAGTGTCCTTGGGCAAGATACTGAACCCCCCTGAACCCCCCCCCCCCCCCGTGTGTGTGTGTGTGTGTGGGAGACTGACTAGTTTCTTAGGGCTGATGAGCAGTTGGCACCTGCCATCAGTGCATGACTGTGTGTGAATGGGATGAATACGATATGTAGGGTGTGAAGCGCTTCGAGTCGTCTGCAGACTAGAGAGGCACTATACAGTAAAGTACAGTCCATTTACCATGTCCTACTATAGGGTGCATCTGCTCTGGACACAAAATAAAACGACACCTAACAGCCTCCTGCACCACAAATAGTAATAAATTGCTAATCACCTACAGTAAGACAAGTATTCCTCCTGTATGCTACTTATAATTCATACTACATGCATTAAAACAGAACTATTAGATGTCCTCCTCTATAATGCTTATGCTCTATCATGTCCATGTAATGGTATCAATGATGAATGAACAGCACGCTCCTAAAGCACTTGGGCACTGATGTAGCGGAGAGGTTCCATTTGCACTGAATGGAAGCCTCATTTGCAGCTCTATTTGTTCAATAACTAGAACACGTTCTGTTGCAGAAAAACATCGTGTTTACTGTCACAGTCCAGTCTCATGTTCACTAACTCATTTTCTTTGAAACTGTACAGTGGTCGCGCCAAAAAAGAAAAATTCATATAAAGAAATGCAAAGGTTAATGTGAAAAAACTACAACACATGTTTTGCCAACAACCAAAGCGCCAGCTGCACTGGCTAATTTTAAGAACTGTCAACAACAAGCTACTTTTGGAAAAACTACTGTCCTGTAGAAATTGGTCAATCTTCAATAGAGTGTCATTACATGTGCATTATGCGTAGTAGAGTTTGGTTTAAGACTTTAAGGTGGTGTAGTGATGATGATTTTGACACATTTTAAAACACCCAAGCGAGCCATTCGTAAGCAACTTACTTTATTTGGGTCCATCGTAGCATGCATTGATAATCCCACACGGCAATGTGACTACCCAAACTGCAGGGAAATGGTAGTTCCCAAACAGTTAGAAGGCGACGTGACAGTGTGTGCCTAATGTTCACCGGCAGTGCGTGGAAAAAGATTCACCGAGGCGGCATAAACTATGCCTTCTGTCAAATAAATTAAACCATCTGTACAGGCCCAGACAGAACGAACGCTATTATTGTCACGTGGGCCATTAGCATAAATAACACATAACGTAGTCAGCTGTTAACACTGGCGTCCGCTCGCCAGTGATGACTTATGTAGAAAGTGAACTGTCAATAATGACGGTTGACGGATAATTGCATTAATAGTACAACCTCGATGAAATGGCCTCGAACTCTGATCCTACTGTATGCGTCTCTGTCTTTATCCATCCGTTCTTTCACTCGCTTGTCTTTGAGTTCACTTCATCAGATTTTTCTGAAATGCGTCTCGCGTCCCAAGACCTACACCGTTTCACGTACGTAGCAAAAACACAACATTTAACCGAATCGACAAGACAAACGCCACGAACCCACTGTGTATTACGGCCGACGATACGAATAAAGTGGCTGCAGTGCTTTACCAGTAAGCCCTCTCCTTTCTCCTCCCGTTTCTCCCCCCTTCAGTCAGTTGTCATCGCTCCATCAGGCCCAGTCACTGAGGAGAAAGAAAAGGCGCAGCGTGTTGTCCATTTTCTCCGGCTTCCGCAAGAACCGCAACTACACCATCTCTAATCAGGACTCGGAGTAAGTATGCAGCCCAGGGGCTGAGTGGAAGGAGGGGATGAAAGTAACATTTAAGTGCACAGACCCAGAGAATGAGATGGCTGTTAAATTAATCCAGCGCTGGGCATTAACGTCACTTCACTGCTTCATAAATATTTTAATGGCAGAAAATATTTCGCTGTCTCCAACTGTTTTCCTTGGCTTTGAATTTATGGCATTGCCTACATTTAAGCTGCCGTTACATAACAGCGCCATATTTAAAAAGTAGGCAGCAGTATGGCATGGAGGAAAAAGTGCAAGGGGCCACACTTATTTTCACAAATGAACTACACAGATTAATAGCTGAGGGGAGAGAATAGCACTCTGTAGGCACTCTTTTTCAACTTCACCATTAAAAGGCGTTCCACAAAATGGAGGAGAGCAAGGCAGTGAGAGCTACAGTAGGCGTTTCAGCTGACAAAAGTCCTTAGAAATTCAACTTACAGGCTAAAAACTGGTGACGCAATCGGCTCGCCGGTTAACAACCTTGCTGCGGCGCAGGAGTTACACTCTTTACACGGAGGCCACGTTTTACAGCAGTCTGAAAGAGAAGCATAAAAGAGCAGATGACTCATCTCAAAGCCAGCCATGGACAGAGAAGGCTTTTTAAAAACAGTTGACCATGTTTTGTAGTGATTTTTAGCTGCAGATTGTTGCTAAGCAATCAAAGAGATTGTTTGTCACAGCATTGACTTGGCTGCCCTCTGCATCCATTTCTTTTGTCTTTTTTTGCAACAGCACAGGGTGTGTGTGGGAAGTGTAACAGCATCTGGGCCAGCGATGGCTTCATTAACCACAACATTTTCAAATTGTTGACATGGGAAGTACGTGCTTGTACTGTATAGTATATTGCAAAGTAGTAATCTGTATTTTTTTAACAATAAATACAAATTGTTAATATACTATATATTAAGTAAGTCAATTTAAGGGTAAGTTAGATCACCCAACATTCACATGTACATAAAATTCTTGTTTTTCTTTCTGTCTGTTCTAGCAGCGCCTCAGAGAACGTCTACTCGATGATACAGCACCCTAAGGACGCTGGGAGGCCAGAGAGCACTGCTCCTGGAGCAAACGGGACCCTGCCTTCACCGCGGCCCATGCAGGGTGTACCCGTGCATCTGAGGGCTGCCAGCCCCCCCTGCCTCATCCAAAGACAGGTACAGTGTGTTCGGGACAGTCACAGTGAGTACGTAGTGACCAGCGATCAGCTAAAAAATCCAAAATTCAAACTCTGATGACAGCAAGCAGCTGCTGACAGTGAATCCCAACCAGCTCCAGGGGTGCCGCGCTCTTGCTGACTGTGACCTCTGAACGCATAGTGACGCTCAACTGTGTGCTGAACGTCCAGATAGCCAAAACATTTTGGCACACATTGCATTATTCCTCCGTGGACTGGTGCACCAATCTGGCACAACAAACAGTTTAAAGTAATTGCTGATGTGTGACTATGTCAATACCATATCTTCTGTTTGCTTCCAATCTAACTATGATGTGGATCCAAGTTGCCAGCGTCCTGCTCCCAATTCGTATAGTTTGACATGGCACGACACAGTGCAGAGTGGCATGCTGTGCCCACCACCTGCTATTCCCAGCCCTTTTTGTGCGTTGGATTTGTGTAGCTTGTCAGACGTGTGAAGGGCTGTATGGCCTATTTTAAATCTCTGCCCAAAAGCACACACACACGCACACGAGTTGGAGTCGTCCAAATCCCTTTGGTTCTCAAAGTAGAGTGCAGGGATCCTCACTGATCCTTGAGGGGATTTAAGGACATCCCTAGCAAAATGAGGGATAATTTAATTTTGGTATAATTGAATTCCCCAGAATTACAGATTGTAATCATTACCACCAGACTTGATAGTTAAGGGATTCAGTTCATCATCAACAACCGGGAATTCTTCTGCAGTAAATTACATCATACAAACCTAACCTACAAAGCCTGAAGTCGAATATTTGACTTTTTAAGGTTTGAGGACTCATTTATCTATGTTTTGTTGGGGGTTTTTGTTTGTCCTCGACCAGCCCACAGACCTGGTCAGCATGGTGTACAGCTGCATCGGGGCAGAAATCGAGGACTCCGATGGGAGCAGCGCCTGTGACATCAAAGAGACGGGCGATACGGACCGATCGACCACCATCTCAGATGTCCCTGCAGACACTCGGAGTAACGGCCACGTGGACTCCTCCAAACAACAGGCGGACAGACAAACGGAGACAGGCAGGCAGGAGAGGATCGTGCCCCTGACAGACTCACGGACTGAGATGGAGGAGGACAGACAGAGCGGCGTTGTGGCCCCCTGTGGGCCGAGGCCAGAGCCCCCTCCACAGAGCACCAAGCCCAGTCTGATTGCCATGAGGCAGAGACACCTGCAGGAGAGTTTAGGTACTGCAGCTTAGGCAGCAAGTGACCCTCTATGACAGGATTTTGTGATTGCTTTGAGTGTAAATGTCTTAATGTGCAAGACGCCTCATACAAACAGCCAAACTGACTTTCTGCATTCTTACCTTTTTTTTTAAAACACAAAAATGCTGAACTTACACAACGCACAAAGCACCAAAGCACATGCTCAGTCCTCAGAGCACCTCATAATAGCATACATTTCAGTGAAGCATACAAATCACTGAATAAAATGCAAGCGTGTCTACATATTTTAACAGCTTTAATACTGTACTTCTACCATCACTGCCACACAGTTTTTGGTGGAAAAAGAAATGCCATTTCTTTCCAATTGATCACAAGTGTTGCGATAGTGTAAATTACAGGTTTCATTTTCTATGCCCTCCGTATCATTTTAGCTCACTGTATTTTACAGTAGATGACTAAAGTCATATTTCAATTTTATAGGTTTGATAAAGTGCAGAAACTGTCAACTGATTGCAGTACAACGTACAATCATTATTTTGTCTTTAATTTAACATTAATGTAGGGTGCTCTCATAAGTGATGTACTGCAAACAAAGTTTACAGCATTTTAAATGTTGCAGATTGGAACGCCGGTTAGAAAATTGAGGCAAAGACGGTGCAAACTACTGTAGCGGTTCTGTGTGTGTGTCATTCAGAATCAGTCAGAACAATTGAGATACCATGGTGTAATTACTGTAAACAAATGATGAAAGAGGGCTGGCTCTGTGTAACTAGACACAAAACATTTACCTATTTACCGAAGTTAAAATGCAGCATGTGGCCCATTTTTTGATAATGTCGGGGCCCCTCAACTGCTAATAATTTACTAGCGAAAATGTTACGTTAATGTTGCATTATCAGATCTAGGCTACATGTCGTACAAAGCTATGTTTAGATGTCAGCTAATAATACTGGCTCGCAGTGATACATTTTGGCTTCACTGTTCGCAGTTTAAAAAACTCTGGGGCTCAGAAGAAGCCATATAAAAAGTTTGACAACTAACACACTGTAAAAGCAGCTGAAAAAATAGGTCAACATCATTAAAAGGGTTTGTTCAAGAGAAATCGGTCAAAGTGAGTTTACAGAGAGAGAGTGTGTGTGTGTGTGTGTAAGTGGACAGAGATTTGATTGGCTTGCTCCTAAAGGTACGCTGGTCCAAACTAAAGAGAGGGGGCCATTGTTAGTTCAGAGTCGAATGTAATGAGCCAAACTTCCTCGGTTACAAAAGTAGCGATAGAGTGCCCTCTGGCTCAAAGGGAATTTAAAGATCAGTACAATAGCTAGAGGCCAGAACCGGTCGTGTCATTATTTCATGGTAAAAGTCTGCAGATTGACCATTAAAAATAAAGAAATGGTTCAGAGAAGTTACACTTTTATCCTCTTGATTGAAAACCTGGCTGCAGTACGTGGACAGCAAATAATTAATAAAAGCTGATATTTGTTTTCGTCGTTAACTGGAGATGGGTTGTCACTGAGGGACAACCCATCAGCATATGCTGTAAGCATGCGATAGAAAAGTGGTCAGCATAATGTGCATATCATTTTTTTTGTCTTGAAGTTGCGGAAAGCACTTCCGTCCATAATTGTAGGTGTTTTTATTGTTTGTTGTTTACCTTATGCTTCTGTTTTTTGTTTGTGCAGTATACTGTATGGTGGGCCTTGATTTCAGTCTGCGTCTCGCCGCTGCTACTTGTCAGGCTTCGTGCTTCAGGGTTTTTAACCTTTCAAAGCTGTGCGGGATCGTTGTAAGGACTGTGTCGACTGTGTTTGTGTCTCCCCAGAAGAGGCAGGAAGGCTGGAAGTACAAGCAGACCAGAGTGAAAGAAAGCGTGAAGAGAAGCAGCGAGCGCGAGGGCCAGAGGGACAGCGTCCTCTTTTACCCAATAAGGTAGTGTGTGTGCACAGCATGTGAAACAGGACGAAAAAGGAAAAACAGGGCCCATTTTGTAGTAACTCTCATGCAGCAGACTCTGATACAGTACATAACCCGACCAAACGCTGTCTTCCTCCCTCAGCCCAGCCTCGACCTCCCCAGAGACAAGACCTCTCCGGAAAAGGCCATAACCTCAACCAAAATCTCACCCGAAGAACCAACCAATGACCGGAGGAGCTTGCCTCCTGCTCAGCCAATCATTCCAGAGGAGGGGACCACTGAGCGGAAAAGCCCACCGGCATCTGCCAAGCCGGGGATAGAAGCAGCAGAGTCCGTCAGTCAAGGTGCGTAACAATGTTATTTTTACCTACAAAGTAGGGTGACGCTAGTCAGAAATTGTGATATGGTAGGTCACTCATAATACAACAGCGTGGTGGGTACCTCAGTGTTCTGTTGAAAACGTTTCCGATTCCACACATGGCACTCTTTTCTTTTTCTCAAGGTAGCGTTTAATGCTAACATCCAAGTTCTGCCAGTTAAAATAAACTGCCAAACATCTAGGAGACAGAATACTGTATGCTGTAGGTGATGTCAGAAAGGCCATATGGACCGAATAAGATGATGATGATGATGATGACGACGGTAATGATGATGATTGTGATTGTTCCGCCGACCAGATGAGGAAGAAGGTCGTAATGGATTTCCGGCAACATCACGTCACGCCAGGAAGTCCAACTCATTTGACATAGGTACTGTATGTCTGACACTGGGCTTACAGCACCCCCTGCTGCTGTACATGACACTGTATACACCGTATGCATGCTGTTTAGTGATGCGCATGGCTGTGTGTGAGACAAATGCACATCCTGCTGTTTTTGTTCATATTTCATACGAACGGTTCAGTCCCTTTGTTATTTTTTTTATCAAACGAAAACAGCGTGAGTTTGTTTTTTGAAGAGCTTGCTGGCTGTGTACCGCATTGCTGTTTTATCCTGCAACCCCTTTTCAGTTCCCACACCCCCACTCTGTGCGTTTGTCCCATGCCATTTCCTCTCAGGCGTGGAATGGGACAACCCCTACGATCTGGAGAGGTCTTCAGATCGCAGATTCCCTGTGAAAAAGCCTGGTTTCCCCCAGTACAGAAACAGATCTCTGGACTACCCTGCTGGGACCAGGTGTATGTATCTGTTTCACTTCCTGCAAATATGTGTGGCAGGAAAAGTTTCCACCCTTGAGGTTTTGCACAGTTTATTGCAATCCAAAATCATTTGAAAATTATTGTTGTTTGATTTCTTCAAATTTAACAGTTAATCTTTACGAAGTTAATTAAAAAGCAAAAAAAAAGTTGGTCATATGTATCCGATGCCATGGTATAGATCGAACAACCACACAGCCCGTAGTGTAACTAACGTTAGCCAGGTTGTGGGTTAGCTACAGTTGCCGCTGCGAAGCTGACAGCCAGAGAGGACGAGATGGTTTCCCAGAGCCGGCACAGCAGCTCCAGACAGCGATACTCACAGCTCTGCTGCTGCTGTGGCTAACATCACAACAACCGCATATCTTGGCAAAACTAGAAAGTAGGCTGAATGTCCGTGGGCGAGTCATTTAACGTTCCCCATTTACGGAGCCGGGGCGGAGTACAAACACCGGAGTTTTGGTCAGCGCACACACTGAACGGAGACAGCTAGCGGTGTGTGTGGAGAGATTTGCTGAATTTGACAAAAAGACATCTAACGGATTAGAACTGTGTACCCCGCCTTTAACGTTTGTAAAATCTGTGTAGACTTTTTCACAGCACTAGTACATGGATGAGTCATTACGTACTTACTGAATGCATGATTCTTCTGGCATTTTATAAATAGCTGACCAAAGTAAGAGATGTAATTTGGCTGTTTTTACCGAGACGTCTCATTGCAGCTGGCAGCCGGATCTGACCGCCCGGATAAGTGTGCTATTAGACGAGAACTTCACCGTTTTTGAAATAAGGACCTTTTATCATTCCTGCTTGAATTGAAGCGGATTCCTTTTTGATACTATGTTCCATTATCGAGATAATTGGCAGCCATGTCTATCTGGTTTGTCATCAATTTCTACATTGAGCCATTTGGCATTGAGGAAAGGCCTGAGGCAGTGGAGTTCAAGGGACACTAATGACATTGCAAAACCGCTGCCAATTACCTCTGTAATACATAACTGTACATATCAAAAACCTGCTGCGGGGGACTCAATTACCATCACCGTGAGAATGATAAAAGGGTCCACATATCAGAAATAGTGGCATAAAATCCAGTTTTATAGAAAGTGTGAAACCTAAGTGGGTGCTCCATTTTAAGCTGATGCATCAAGCAGAGACGTCATGATCTGGACAACAGGCACGTTTGTGTTTCCTGTGCAACCTGAAGTTTGGCAAACATAAAGCTGCCTCAGGTGATTGTTTTTTGTGGCCACCTGGGGGCAGCAGAACAAGCTAAAATCACATCTTGCATATGTAGAAAATGTATGTGGCAAACTTGTTGGTAAACACATCTAACAGACACGGTACAGTATAGCATTCTTTTGGAGTTGTGTTTTGTGCCACCTGTTAAATGTAAATCCAAATTTCATTCTCCTTTTTAGCATTTAGCAGCTAAATGCTCCACAATGCTTACTACCTAGTTGCTAACTTCTAACGTCGTTCTGATGTCTGGCATTTAGCAGGTTAAGATAGTGTTGGTTTCCTTATTTAGAGTTTAATTTTTTGTGTGTGCCAGAAATCCAAAAAAAAAAGATCCAAAATAGACTAAAAGGCTGTGCAGAGCTGAGGGCAACCGCATAATGATTATTCCGTGTGTTTTTCGCACTACAGGCGGCCCCTTTCACACTACACAGTTATTTGATCCATTGTTAATATAAAATATTAATTAGTGCAGATTTACCTGCAATAACTGATTGTTTTTTGTTTGTTTTTTTGGCCACTTGGGGTCAACACAAACCACCTTTTTAAAGTTGATATGGCGAACTTGTCAGCCGACAGTTGCCTATTTATCATGCAGATGCGCAGAAACATTAGCATTCGTTTGGAGTCGTGTTTGTGTTCCGATGAATGTAAGTCCAATATTCACTCTCCTTTCAGCTCTGTTTTGCTCTCCACCAACTCCTGAGGGGAATATCTGGCTCCTCAGCAGCTAAATGCTCCGCTATGTTCACCAGCTAGTCGCTAACTTTGTCCGCCTGTAACAACGGGAACAGTGTCGATGAGAGTAGAGTTTGCAGGCGCTAAAGCACGCTAAAATGCTCTGTAGAACTGAGGGGTACTACAGGATGGGGTGATAATTGTCTGCAGGTTTGTCACTCCTTTCACATTACACATACTGACTGACTAGTGCAACTAAAGTCATGTATTGGCATTGTATTTGCTTCTTTAGGTTGTGAAAGTCCCCAGCTTGGTAACAGAGACGCGTTATGACGTTACCAGTGGAACGCGGAGGACTGGAGAGAGACAAGCTTTTAAAACGGTGTGGACTCGACTGACAAAGATCCAACAGCAGCTTTTTTTTTTTTTTTTTTTTTTTTTTTTTTTCTTTTTTTTTTTCTCCTTTGAATCCATGTAAGCATTCGTTGCTGAAACTGCATGTGCTGTATGCTTTCTGTTTTTTAACTGGTTGCACTTGCTATGGTTGTTCTCAGGCATAAGGGAAGCTCTGACCTGCAGTACATAAAGTACCTTTCACACAAGCACACACAGTTCAATGTCTCTCCAGTATGCTCATCATGAACTGTTGTTTTATGCATTTGTGCAAAATCATTTAATATTGAAAATGCTCTGTCTTCTCATCCCCTTCCTGTCCTTAACTGACAATCTGTGACTACTAAAAGTGAGTTTGTACTGTATTTATTCTAATGGAGATGTAAATACTGAATATAAAACTGCACTAACCATTGTGGTAATTCAACCAGTTAACAATCATGTTTTTATTTGTGATAATGTATCATTTGATAACTGTGTTTGTGTGTATGCTTATGGTGTATGCTGACGTTGATGACTGAGAAATGTGTTCTCATGCACTTAGCACTCCCACCTCTTCAAGTGTATTTAAGTCAGTCAGTGGATTACTTGCAGTTTTAATCTGAGTTTTGCAGGCCTGAAAATGAGTATATTTTCTAAAAATGCTTCTATGAATCCGAATAAATAAAATTGACTTTACACAAGGAAGGGGGTTTCTGAAAGTCATGTTTATGATGCATTTTTCTGCATGTACATTTAAATGTTATAATATCAGAGTAATTTCCCAAAAGGGGACTCCACCAGTTTTATACATAAAGGTTAGATTATTAGTCATGAGGTTTACTTGGCTAAAACTGTTGCTTTGTCCAGTCTAAGAAAATTCCCCTAGATAATTTAATCAGGGTTAAAAAAAAAAAAAAAAAAAAAAAAAAAAGGAATACTCAGACATTTTGGGGATTCCACTTATTTGCTTCCTTGCAGGGAGTTGGATGGCAAAATCTCTACCATGAGGTGGTTGGCTTATTGCTCGGCCTACACTGGCAAGTAAACCACAACGTTTCATCGTAACATTTAGGTTTTTTCATGGCTCAAACGAGAGAGATATAACATGTTAGTGTGGCTTGCTTGCAGGCAGATTGCCGTTTTTTTTCTTACCTAAGGACAGAGGCAGGTTAACTCTTTACCCTGTGCTTATTTTCAAGAGTTAGATCACAAAATGTATACCACTCGTAAGTCTATGAAGCCACTGCCAGCAGATGTTAGCTTAGCTTAGCTTAGCACAAAGGAGGAGACATAGTTAGACATAGATAGGCAGATTCTTTTTCACAGTTGGAAAGGACCAGGCTAGCTGTTTTCCTCCTGCATTTCCCATTCTTTAAACTTCATGTAGGCTAAGCTATCCGGCTGCTGGATGTGTGCTCATATTTAACAGATATAACGGTGGTGTCAATCTCCTCATTAAAGAAAGGGAATAAGTGTATTTCCCAAAATGTCAAACTGGTCCTTTTAATAGAATGTCTGCTTTACAAACTGGAGGTGCCGAGTTTGAAAGATGCGGGCATTTACCATTATGCAGGGGAGGATCCAATGAAAAGATGCTATTGGCTGCAATTATAGGAAGTGCAGTATCCAGCATCTTAAGAGCTTGACCTATACCCGGAGCTACAAGGACATCTCAACCCGTTGCTGCTTTGATTTTGCCCATAAAAATCTGTCTCCCATGCGTCCCCCAACTTCATGGAAGTGCAATGCGAAATCGGTGGAGCACTCCTTTAAGTCGGGCCCCAGGTCCATCTTTTGATGGACTCCTACTGTTTCTGAGCAGCAGATGGCAGCAGAGACTGAGCGCTCCTCTGGCCGGTAACCTCCTGCTCACTGTTCCAATGACATGCCACTACCATAATCATGGATCCCAGCAGCAGTCGCTGCGTTAATGTGGGCGGAATATGCGTATTCATCTGTTGTGATGCAGATTGTTGCAGATGAGATCATTCAAAGGTCTAGAGGAGGCTTGCTAATGGACGAGATCAGCACTTAATCAATCATATATAAATATATATATAATAAACATGCTCATTAATTACTCCTGCCTCTGGCATGTAAACAGCAGATTAGGCCCATAGTGTACAGTGGGTCCTCACCCTGTGCTGCTTGCTCTCCGTCGTGCACATATCTCAGGCACACAGGTGAGATCAGGCTTGGACGGCTCGTCAGCTTTTCCAAACAATGACGAGCACTGTTGGTCCTGTGAAAATGAGAAGCTTTTAATTCCCTCCACCCAGTCACCTGATCCCCCACACTGCCAGGACACATCACACGCAGGGGTGTTGCATTCACATTCGCTGGGTCACCTGATAAGCTCCGTTAATGCTCTCTCTCTGTTTTTCCATCCACACACCCCATATGCTCAGCTGAATCTTTCCTTACGCTGTATGTAAACATATACGGCTCACACGTGCATGAACACAATTTTCCTCTAACAAAACTGTGTGTGTGTGCTCATTATTATCTGAGGGTATTCCAGTCCATTCGTCTTGATGCATATCAGATGCTATGAGGCGTTAGAGTATCTGCATGTTTCCATGCTCGCTCATTCATCTATGCCTGCAGTATGTGTAGAGAAGTGTGCGTTCCCCTGATTTGTGTGTGTGTGTCGCATGTGTTCAGCACCAGCAGATGGGTCAGCAGCAAGCCACTTGACTAGCTGTGTCAACAGTGGCAGGCTGGTAATGAGTTTACATGAGCCAGTGTGCTCCACTGTGCACCTACTGAGCAGCACAAAACCAGGTGACAAAGCCTGGCACATGAAGGGTTCCACTGCACATATGACGTTAAGAGATGAGTTTAGGTGTAATAATAACTCCAGGAAAAAGAAGGGATTTTAGCTTAGTATCACCACAATAATTCCAAACACCTATGTCTTACCTGCATGCATGCAAGCAGTTTTTATTGAACTTCCCCCAGTCAGAGCCCGTGAGGGTATTAACCAATAATCTAACCAAACTGAGCTGTATTTGCTTTGAAAGACCCTAATCACACATTTAAAGAGTGGACTTGCACTGCCCTTATTTCATGCTCTCCCATCTACAGTAACATTCTGATGCTGGTGGCGTTTGGAGGCAGCAACACAGCTGCAGCTCTAGAATCTTTTGATGAAAACCACAAAGCTGAATTTCACTGTTTTTCTCGTTTGGGCCGCTTTGCCTTTTAATCTTCTTGTAGCACTTGGTGCTGCGGAAAGACAAAATAAGCATGAAGTGGAGCAAAATAGTCTCAAGAGACTCAATAGACTCAAGAATACAGTGTTTTTTATGCAATAGTGGAGATCATTCATTGATCTAGAGGTGTGGACTCAAGTCTCATGACTTGGACTGGAGTCATATATTGGATGACTCTAGAATTCCACTTACAAAATCAAGGAAGACTTATAGCTCGACTTGAACACCGATGGCGTAATTTATTCAGCACACGTGGGCAGTGCAGACCAACAGACAGATAACAGACGATACCTCCGATTATCACATTCGGATGTAAAGACTGTGCTGTGATCAACAAAAATCAGAAGGCAACACCTGAACATTTTTGCTTTTAAATATTAAAACGTTGAGCTTGGCAGATTGTTCTAGATTTTGGAAACAGCAGTTAAAAAAAAACCAATCTCCACTTTTAGGTCGACTTACCTGCTTGTTCTGGAGCTTTCGACCATTTTGCACGGTCCTCCTCAGCAGGTTAAGTTGGCTCAGTTGTAAAGTCTCAGTCATTGTGTTTGTTTAAAAGTAATTTACACAATTTGAAAATGTGAGAATTATTTCTCTAATTTTACATTGCTGTCTGTTACTGCCCTCTACTGTTGCTGTTTCAACATTTGAAATAGCAATAAATTCAGTCAAGGGCCCATAATGACTACCGGGGCGCTCCCATAGCCAGCATTCTCCATGATGAATGACTTAAAATGGGTAGTCGACTAACACAATTGTTGTCGATCGATTGATAAATTCAAGTAGTTAACCTTATTCATGATTGAGTCTCGTCTTAGCTACTGGCGCTCAAGGCAGCCACCTGCTGTACCATTGCTTAATGCTAAGACAATCTGATGTGGACAAGATAGCGTGAAAATCTCAAGTAACTTAATCAAAATCTACTAGAGGGGTGGATCAGAGCTGAAAATGCCAGTTAGCAGCGTTCGTCAGCCATAGAACTAAAGAGGTATGACAACCAGTACTTTGATATGTCGAAATTTAGTTGAAAAAAAGAGGGAAAATCTCAGAAGTCTAAACATGACAAAGACAATCAAAATGCATAAACCAAAGACCAGCAACACAGTATAAGGTTTGAAGCCCACTGTGCTGTAAATCCTCTAAGAGGCAACTACCAGAGCTTCAAGTGAACCGGTAAACCCACGAACTACTGCCCCCGTTTTCCTGCCACAGCTCAGGTCAACACCTCCATTCCTCCTTTAAAAGAATGAATGTGACGCAACAGAGCACCACACACTTGGATTCCTCTGGCTCCATCCTGAACCCGACACGACTCAGACATCTCCCACCGACGCAGCTGTCGCCGCGTTTCTCCTCTCAGGTTCACGGGAGGCTTCTGTTCCGTTCACATCCATCTTTACGATCTGAGGAGGCGCGTTTGACACTTGCCACGCAGGGCCTCGGCGGAAGCAGTCATTCATCCTCCCATCCTCCTTTCCTCATCTCTGCATCTGCCCCGTTCTTAATGCTCTCTCACCCGGCTCGCTCTCTCCTACGTACCTGCTTGTTTTCACTGAGAACAAGGGAGCCTCATAATACCTACTGCCAGCAATTAGTGGAGATTAAAGCCTTGTGTGTTTAGGCGTGCTTGCGCCTGAGTAGGCGTCTCAGTGTTTGTATGCTCCTCTGTTTAGGTGTGTGTGTCAGTTTGCGTGAGTGAATATGAAAGTGATAGCGAGGTCAGTCTTGGAGGAGATGATGCAGTGTTAGATTTAGTTGCTGTGAGATATTTTATACCTAGAGGAAGAGAGGGTGACCTAAGTAACCAAGCCACAGAGGGAATTTTCAGACGTGAAGCACTAATGTTCTGTACTGAAGATAAACTACATGGCCAAAAGTATGCGGACATCCACCATATGTGATTTTTAGCCACGCTAGCAACGTGACTCTAAGGATGGAAAAACCGTCCTCTCAGTTCGGTCAGTCCACTACTTTGCTCCAAACTGAAATATCTCCGTTTGCCCTGACATTTTGTACAGACATTTATGGTCCCAAGAGGATGAATCCCAATGACGTTGGTGGGCCACCGGCAGGTCAAAGTTTTCACTTATCCAATGAAAGATCTTGGCATCTGCCAAATGGACTGGCACAAAATCGTCCACAGACATTCATGTTCCCCAGAGGATGACTTCTAATGTCTTGATGATGATCCGCTGACATTTCATGGTGCACCTGCATCAGAATCCGCTTTACTGGCCAGGTATGTGTACACATACAAGGAATATGACTCCGGTTTTTCCTTGCTGTCAATGTACAGTACATACACAGAAATAGAAATACATACAGCTAAAAACAAGCGCAACAAGCTTGACAAGGTAAACATTAAACTACTACGTACAGATACAAATACGTATTTACAAAAGTATATATAAGATCGGAAGAGC
>CM022487.1:6651197-6661197 GCA_011952105.1 Coreoperca whiteheadi | reverse complement strand
AATAATACATGGGAGATGGTTGATTATTAAAATGAGTTTTCAGAACTATTAGAACTCTGCGTGGCTCTCTAAATTCCTGATTTTGTCTACCTTGCTCACACAGTTGTTGGTCATTCTCTTCAGCTCTAAATATCCTTTCCTCTACTCCTTTGCTTTCTCATCATCTCTCTGCTGCTCTGTCTCATCTCATTTGCAATTTCTCACATTATTTCTTGCAACCTCTCCTCTTGACCCCTATATCACCTTCAGTGTATTCATTCCTTTCAACCGGCCTTTCCCTCTTCATCCACCATCCTACTTGGTAGAATTACTCCAATGAGTTATTTTTAAAGTCTTTAAGCGCCATCTTTTCTTTCGTTTCCCGATCTGCTCAACTATCCTCAATCTCTTCCATCCCAGCGATACTGTGTTCTGTCATATCTGCTAGAGCCCCGCCTTCACCATGCCTGCCATAGTCAACCTCCTTTTCAACGTCGTCTCCACCAACAACACCATGGTCAGACTGGTCTCTTTTCCGGTGGGGGTTGGAGGTCACATCCTGCTGTGGCTGGTGCTGGTGAGGAAACAACTTTAGCCTGGCAGACCTGGGTGCCCTGCTCACCCTGCCCTGCGTCCTTCTGAGTGCCAGTGTCCAGAACGGGCAGCTCAATGGTGGGACCTGCGTCCTCCTGGGGTTCATGACTTCAGTGATAATGGGAGCAGAAATCTTCAGCTGGTGGCCTTATCTGGGCTGAGGTATCCAATTGCTGCACCACGGACGAGACTGCTAAGCTAGCATGACACAAGTGTGAGCATTACTTTGCAAGCCGAGGTGGGTTTGAACATTTCTTAAAGGGATATTTCACCACTGGAAAGATGGTATTCTCATGAAACTGCGCTGTCTATGCAGTAAAAAGACACAAATACTTTTCTCACACACAACCAGAATGCACTGGGCCAGTTGCCATCCAAGGCCACTCCCATTCCCAAACCTCCCCTACTCCTGCAAACAGCTGGTCAGAGCTACTGATGCTAGGCTAAACTCTGATTACAAACTGGGGTTAGTGTATGTGCTAAGCTAACAAAACACTGTTGCTATTGCATTGGTTTGTGTCATTTGTGTCATTTGAGTGAGAAAGAGAGAGAGAGGAGTTTTGTATTTCTATTTTAATTGCAAGTGTACTATTTATTAGTATTACAATTATCCTACCTTACTTATCATATTATCATTTTAGCTTGCACGTGCTTTGGCCATGTTAACATCTGTTTCCCATGCCAATAAAGCCCAGCTGAATTGAACTGAATTGAACTGAGCAGCGGTTGTCAAGCAAGCTGGAGAGTGAATGAAGCGATGGAGCGGTGGTAGCTAGAAAGCCAGTGAATCAGAGAAATAAAACGTCATATTCTGATTGTTTCACAGTGGTTATGTTCTAAAGCACAAATAAACATGCCCACATCCCCGCACAACCCTGCGCTAATTGCTGCAACGCCTGATTTGGTGATACAGCCATACTTTATGCTCAGATGGCCATTCCCCCCACCGGCTAAACTCTGATATTACCCCTGGGTAACAAACTGGGGCAGTGGTTTTGTGCTAAGCCTCATAAAAACGTGTATTGTTTTCACACTGTGACGCTGCTGTGCTAGTAAAAAAACATTGTCGCTATTGCACTAAGTCTATGCTCAGACATCCCCCGCAGGCTTTTGTTGTTTTTGCCAATTTCTTTCTGGGATCCTGAAGTATTTCTCAAACACTCCCCTGTCCATATGTGGCCCAAAGCGTTTGTGTAACACGCAGCAACTCCACTTCTGTTTCCATTGGTGCACATTTACTGCAGCGGCACCACAAGCTGTCCCTGGCACGCGTCAGCTCTGCACTGCTATCCTTACAGGCTGGCGGTGCTTGACTTTCAGCTGAGGCGGCCTCTTCCTCCTCCATACAAAGTAATTCCTCCACAATATATTATGGCCCATATAAGTAGACCCGAATGTCTGATTCCAGCATTACACTATGAAAATCGTTTTCTTCCATATCCACAGGAACATTGCATTCTGTCAGTGCTTGTTCTAGCGAGTTGATTTTGGAGTGGTGAGAAGCCGCTCCTCTCTTGACCGGACTGCAAATAATGCAGAAGTACAATCTTTAATTCGAACAACAGCCGTATAGAGTTTCCCTTTAAGACTGGTGATAATTTAGTTTTTTCTCTTCACAAAGTTCATAGAAACCAACAACAAAAGCAACAACAAATTGATCCTACTGACCATCCTGGTGCCATACTCACTGGTACACCAAGTGTGTATTAATCCACGGCTGAAAATGGTCTCCAAAAATCGCATTACTTACTCCAGTTTAACTAACCTGTGCTTACAACTACAGTCAGCTGTTTTAGGAAAGTATTCAGTCTTTGGAAAAAATCTAACTAGATTTTTGTGACCTAAGTTTAATTTCTTCAGTGGGAACAAATGGGCTTGGGACTGACAGCCCTGTCCTTTAAAAGAGTTCCCCACTTTTTAGCATTGCACTCCTATAACACTGTAGGAGTCATGATTACAGTTAAAAACAAATGATCAAAATCGATGTAGCAGAACCAGAGATTGTATCTTCTTTATTCCACGCATTCTTCTTCCTTGTCAAAACCTAGTGCCTACATTACCCACAATGCAACTCAACCACTGACAGTTTGGTCGGAGATTCAGGTGTATTATGCCAGTAGTGGCTAATGTAGCCTCGAGCCGCAAGCCTCAAGCATTTTCAAACATGTAGTCTTAACCTGCAACTGTAGAGGCAATATATCAGATTTCTCAGCGCTTCCTCAGGAGCCACATAATGCTTAATACATTGTTTTCACATGCAGTATACAGTACAACTCCCCATGACCTTTAAACAGTGTGTATGTGACGTTTAGAACTGGTGGAGCTACCCTTTAAAGCTGCTTCACTCAATATTTTTTATGGATGAAATTACAGTGGATATTGGGAAAGCGGTCACTTATGGTGATGAACACAGAGAGAAGTATCACCCGCCTCTGAAGGTTTCCCTCAGCTCTATGGAGCTTTTTTTTAGCATCTTTCAGCTCATTGTTTTGGTTTTACTGCCAACAACTTTACTGTTCTGGTTCAGTCCCACTGCGCTCATCAGCAGTGTTTGCAGCAGGCAGCTGTTTTTAATTCTGTTTAAGCTCTGATAAACCCACTAGCACCTAGCCGGTGAACCTAGAGGAGCATTTAGCAGCTAAAGAAACAAACAAATGCTGATTTTTTTTCGTGTCTTCTGGTTGTTTAAAAAGGCGACAGTTTTCCAACACCACGTCAACTTCATAAGCTGGTTTTGAAGTCACTACAGAATTTTTCTGTGATCAAAGCATCTTTCAAACTATTCTGATGGCTGAATTGTTGCTTAAAGAAAAGTGGGGCGTGCTCCAGGCAACAGTCTGTGAGCCTCTCAGACGGATGGATATGTGCCATGAAAACAGAAGGTTTATATTCCCCATCACCATTAAGAGTCACTAAGCAACTCACTGTCCTGGCAGTATAAGGCTTGCGAAGGAGCAGAGCCTCCAAATCAAAATGAAGTAAGAGAAAATGTTACGGCACAACAAGGAGTTTCTCTTCATATTAGAGTGCCCGTTACAGATCCAGGTCACTGTACTTGAACAGATGTCTTTAGAGCTCCCACATGGGACCTGAACAAATCTTAACAGCCTTTTTTAGGGACTGAAGGACGTCTGCTGACCCACGTTGACGGACGTGAACCATTCAAGCACACATAAACCAACGTCCCCATGGAGCTTTTAAACAACCATCCCTGGACTGCAATAAAAGGAGTGTCTGATAAGTATGACACATAGCATGTGCACAGTCTGAAAAGAGCTTTGCCTCTTTCGAGAGGCCGCCATAGGACGTCATTACATTACATCTAGTAGATTACGACAAGCGATACCTTGTAACCCCATTACTAAGCCTTCTGACAGATCAAAAACACTGAGGACACAGCGCATCATACTTGCCTCCCTGTAAAGCTCCCTGTAAAGCTCTTGGCTGCAACATTATCTAAATTCAATGTCATCTTCATAACCTTGTGAAAAAAAGCCTCGTTGACTTATGAGAGGCATTCATAGACGCTGACCTGTTTTGTTCTGAGCTTGAATGCGGAGAAGTGCCTATTAAAAACAGATTTGACATAAAGGATCACATCAGAAGATGACTGCATGGGAAAATGACTTCTTAACAAGCGGAGCCCATCTGCATCGGGAGTGGTTTAATATCACAATGTAAAGGATATGTCATGTAATTGCAGCGGTCAGGGGCTTTGTTTGGCAAATTGGCTGAGTGGATGAGTAGCTGGAGTTTTTATTTGTCAAGCCGTTCATATTGAGAGATGTAAACCAGTGATTTAAATTCATTGGGAAGTTGGAATCACTTGAGCCGCCCTGAAATTGTTATACAATGGGTTTGTTTTGCGGGCTAAAGTGGAAATAGCTTACATTTTCATCTGAAGCACATGAACATATTTAAAGCAATAGTTCAACATCCATGAGAAGATGGATACCACTTTCATACCTTTACGCTAAATATGAAGCTACAGCCAACATCCGGCAAGCTTAGCTTAGCATAAAGACTGGAACCAGGGGGAAACAGCTAGCCTGGCTCCGACTGAAGGTAACAAAAACTGCCTATCGGCACTTATTATTATTAGTTCACTAATTAACGCGTGATATCTATTTTTTCTTTAATCTGTAAAAAACAAAAAAGACAAAGTGTAAAAACAACAGGTTGTGGTTTGATGGCGGGTTATGTATTCCTTGGCTGGGAGTAGTAACTTCCTGGAGTCTTTGTTTGGATGCCTGTTGTTACATTCGGACAGAGGCTTTCTAAGCTAGGGTGTAGCTTCATATTTAGCAGACAAGATAAGTTTGTCTAAGCTATCAACATAGGGAAACACCTACAGCATGTAAGTAATAGCTGTCCAGAACAACTACACGTGTGCATAATCAATTTTCACACGCTCATAGTAGTCATACTACATTCCCAACTGTTCAAGTTAATTTGTTGGCAAAAACTAATTCACTTCCAGATGTGACATTATCATGATCTGTGGATGGCAGGCATGCCACGATGATGAATACATAAAGTAATCTCTGACCTTGCGGGTGTCATCTTATTGGCAGCCCGTAACTCCTGCCTTGGTTACCTCTCGACCTCCTGACATCTCCCACACTGCACCGCGGCACATTCTAACGACAGACCGCAGCGTTTCCATTAGCAGAGAGCAGGCAGTTTTTCTTCGATGCCGTCTTGGTGGCTAATGAGAGCACTTATCTCTGTCATCTGTCTGCGCTGTGATCCTCTCACACAGTGCAAGGCGCTAGCGTGCTCTGATGTCCTGATGAGACTTAATTAAGTCTGCAGATTAGTGAAAGCTTAAAATATAAGTCATGCTCAGCTGGCCCATTGAGAGGATCCTTCCCATTTCCTTTCAGTGTGTTTGCAGAGGCCCTGACGTGTCTGGAGGCCTGTTGTAGATTTTGAAAATACTGTGAGATCAGCCAGCTAAGAGCAGCTGTGAGCAGAATGGGCCTGCAAAGTGAAGCTGAGAGGAGATTAATATCCAAGCGATTCAGGAGGGAGGGATCTTGGAGAGGTATTGATTCTTTGAGTGTTACAGCAAGACCGAACACTTACCACTGAATGGCATTAAAAAGATGTCAGGTCATTCACTGTCATTGAACACTATTTAAATCCCACAGGGAGGATCTGTTTAATACAAAGAGCTATAGACAATTAGTGATTCACAAATAAGCCTTTAGCCAGGCCAGCATGTTCACACAGTATGATTGACTCTCTGTTGTTCTCAGCAACAGGCCTACTACTGTGTGTGTATCACTGGAAATAGGCAGGAGGAACACAATGATTTTTTATATGCTACATTATCAGAATGCATGTTTATTATTAATGGAATGCATGTTTCATATGACACCAATTTTTGTCTTTTCTTAAGAAGCAAATTCACTGTACTTCAAGGGAAAACAATAACTGACAATGTAATTCTATTTTTTCTTTTTCTATTTGTAAAAAAGATTTCTTTTGGTTATGATTTGATTTGAATGTGGCTTTGGTTTCATGACTGATTATTTCGTGTTTCCTTCTTTGAGACAAAATAAACCATTGAACTGCTTAATTGTAACATTTTGGAACTTTTATGTGCTGTCTTGAAAGAAGCTCACCTGAAAGTGGGTTTGTTGCCACTGTTGCCAAGTCTTTTCCAATGACAGTAGCTAGCACTAGCTCACTTTTTTGTGTGTGCTAGTACTAGCGCCAAAGGTTGCCAGATGATGTCATTTGCATATTGGTGACACCATTGCACATTCATTTGCTGACCCCCTCCCACCCTGGACACAAACTGTTTCAGATACTCCCCTCCGGCGAGGGGAGTAGACGCCACAAAATCAGTTTCTTTCCGTCTGCAGCTGCCTCATCAACAAGGACTCGGGAACCCCACTGACACTGACTCTCATACCCACCCAACCCCTATTGTACATAGTCTTTATTATTTTCTTTTAATAATTTTTATGTTCTATAATATCTTATTGTCATTTTATTTATGATTCTGCAGTACTTGCGTTACATCTCTTATATTTCTACTATGTTTATTGTTTTGCACCAAAATACTAAAGCAAATTCCTTGCATGTGTAAACCTTCTTGGCAATTAAGCTGATTCTGATTCTGATCTGAATGTTAGTCAAATATTCAGCTCTTTTAGCTCTATTTTGGTCTCCACCAACTCAGGGAAATAATTTGCTCTTTAGCTGCTAAATGCTCCTCTGTGTTTGTCAGCTAGTCTCTAACTTTGTCTGTCTGCCATTGGGCAGCCACTGGGCAGCTAACTTACAGTGAGTTTAACAGAGCTTCTTTGGCATTTGATCCATTGTTGATATAGAAATAATGTTAAGCGTAGCTTCGAACCCTCTATGGTTTAATAGTTGAAGATATGATACGTGTTTTAAAAGTTTCTAATTTAGTTTTTTTTTATTTAATTGTATGCAGCTCTTTTTTAAACCTCTAACAGAGAATTAGCTTTAACCTGAAGAAACCTGAGTTTTAAAACAGATGTTTGATATTCAACAGTGGAAAAGTTGGAGATTTCACTTTAAAATGCACTGTCTGGAATGTTTAATGTTCTTACTGGCTAACTACTGATAAAGGCTGTTTGATCTCCTTGTGTTGAACTATGCCAATGTTTCAAAGCATACTGCAAGCTAACCTCCTCACTCATGTGATCATTTTTTTTAGAATAGTGAGTTCCACTATGAAAATAGATAGGGTCACCAACAGTAGTTCGGAATTAGTCGGTTGATTGATTGAACTTTAGTCAGGGTATTGGATAAAAAACACATTTCCCTACAAAGACATTAAATATTCACACTGCAACTCATTGAAAGTCATCATAAATAACAGATGTCTGAGCCAGAGAAATAGGCTTCTTAACATTTCTGGCAAGTAGCATTTCAGTGCCCCTGGCCTGAAAGTTGAAAACTTACAGGGCAATCTTTTTCTAATTGTAAGGGGGAAGAAGTAGAGCACTCACTTTCATGCTGGATTCATTTCATGTTGAAGATGGTAGATATGAGCGTTAGACCTATGCTTGGAGACTAAAAACATTAAAAGCGTACCACCATCGACAACAAGGACATCACTAAAAGCAACAGTAGCAAATTGACAGAGAAGCTTATGTTCTTTTGCTTCTGAGAACCGTTTGCATATGTGCAATATAACTCTTAAAAGCACTGAGCGAAAGATTTCAGAAACTAGAGTGAGACGTGACCAAAGGAGGTTTAAACTCTGGGGCTGAATGTAATGGACAGACTCGACGTGTTATGGGAAGCCGGGTTTATTTCTCACGTATTCGACAGATATGATCTGGGACTGAGATGCAAGAGGGTTTTTGTAAATAAATTGAACCAATGAATTTTCCAGTGAGAGTGCCAGTTAACTAATGCACACAGTCACAGAGGGATGTTATGTTGGCAGCACTGGTGATGGACTTGATAGCTTAATGGTATAAAATATCAGGTCACTCAGAAACAGCCTTCCCTGCAAATTGCCTTTACAATATTTTGGTGGGCAATTTTGCCAGCTTACACTGTAGATGCAGTCGGAAACAATGGGGAGAGATAGATGGATATGGCATGGAACAAAGGTCCCAGACCAGAATCAAACTGGGCACACTGTGGTCATATGGTATGCATTCAAAGCCGAGCCACTGGACACGTGTCATGTGTATGACTATGTACAGTTGTAAATGATGTTTCTAATTTATTTCTGCAGCCTCTTGGCCAGGTCATGTTTGTAAATGAGAAGCTGTTCTCAAACAGTTTACCTGGATAAATAAAGGTTAAATAAAGAAAGAAAAGCACCCAGCTTTCACTGTCGCGCAGTGGCTTTTGCAATGTCTGTCACCAGCATGGAAAAATCTGGTAGAGAGAATGAATGAATTAAAATGAGCAATATATACCATGCACTTACTTTGTGGCAATTTGAATAGACTGACTTTGGACTGACTCGCTCAATATTTCATTTTTGGTTAACATTTTGAAGTAAAGCTGAGAAGAATCACAACCAACAGAAACCCAAATCTACAGAAAACTTAAATGATTTGCGCAGTTCCAAGTTGAGTCATCAGCTCGTTCAGATGACTCGGATGATTATAAACCTAAAGTACTGGAGTAGACTCAGGGCCGGATCATGGTCTCGTGAGGCCCCTGGGCACGTCTTACTGCATTTACGCATCAACCATGTTAAAAATGCGGCTCTCATTTGTGACAATTATCCTTAGAAACAACCATTAATGATTTTTGTAATTTTTTAGACTTTTGTCAAGGGAACCCATGGCAATTCTAACTTCTGCGATGGCCTACAAAAACACATCACTGTTCGTACAGTGGAGTCCCAATTCTCAATTCTCTAGAGAGCAAATGTTTAGATCCCGAAATCCATAGTTGGGAGCGGCTTGAGACAATATTTTAAGCCAGACTTACCTCCTCTATACATCGACTTCAAAACGAAGCCCTTTCATTACTTTTATTCCCTTTAAGATTGCCTTTGCTTAATCTGCATCCACAATTTTAATCACATTACTTAAAGACAAGGCGATTTTACGTACAGTAGAAACAACAAAATTTAATGATAACCTCTTAACGGTGTGCTAGTGTGTAACAACATCACAATGTGCATTTACTTGTTCAGTTGGGCTAACATTAGCTATTAACCTACTAGTAGTCCTCTTGTCAAGCCAACTGCTCTTCATGTGTGCCCCTTTAAATCCTTTAATGAAAACGAATGTAAAAGCTCTTCAGCTACTGAAACATAAGCTATTCCATGTCATTAAGAATGCTATTTTATTTGCTCTTGGTCTTTGTTCCAATCACATTCCCCTGTACAAACGTTCATTAGCGGTACCTTCTCTAAGCGGAGTCCCTCTGCCGCCCTCTGGCGGCCGCTTAGGAAGATACATACAGAGATACATACATAGATAGATAGATATATAGATCATCTATCTATCTATGGTTCATCCATCATGGATGAACCATAGATATATGTATGAGCAAGGTATAAGTCATACATATAGGCTATACAAGACATAATGAGGCTTCATTTCACAGCACACAAAAAAAAAACAGACCGGTGTTTGACAAAGGCACATTTTTGAAGGAACCTGTGCATCTGAGCTGATATCTACTTTGGAGGAAGGAAATGAGGGGCACCCCTTCACCCTCACCATCCCCCCCACCTCCAACCCAATCCATAGCAAGCTCAGTCTACACTCACTCAAGGACGCGTCAATACCCAATAGAGAGAGAGAGAGCGAGAGAGAGAGCGAGTAGAGAGGGAGGGAGAGAGAGAGAGAGAGTAGAGAAGCGAGAGAGAGAGAGAGATGCAGGTATTATCTGGAGGTGGGGAGGGAAGCGCTGACCGTGGGGACGCAAAAAGAACAGGGGGGGGGATGTGTTGTTGTGCCTATTT
>CM022487.1:6575869-6650952 GCA_011952105.1 Coreoperca whiteheadi | reverse complement strand
CCCACCCCCCTCCTGCCTACTACTACTACTACATATCCCCAGTTTCCCATGCGCCCGCACCTCTCCGTTCCAGTCACCAGAAGAGGATTTTACGCGCCGGAGTGGGAGCAATAACATCATGTTAAAGGAAATGTGGCGCGTCTCTTGTGTGCGCCGCCTGTTACCGCCGCTGTGAACGTGATGCCGGCTCTGCGCCCAGCACAGATGACTTGAACCGGGCCGGCAGAGGCGGCTGCAGCTACAGCACTTGCTCCACTGGAAGAAGACTTATTGATCACCATGGCCGACCAGGTAAGGCGACACAAATTTTCAGCCTCCATTATTAAACCCGCCTCGCGCGCTCTTCAGGATTGCGTAGAAGACTGCACGCGCACACAGGTAGACCACACGCGCGCGCGCGCGCACACACACACACACACACACACACACACACCCTCTTATGTGTATCTCAGGGAGCAGCACGAGATCGAACCATTGCTGTCATGCAGCACACTTTCTCCCTCTCACACTACCTCGCTGTGTGGGAATTCAGTTTAGAAATGGGAGCGTTTGGCCATCTTTACCCTCAGGATATGATTTTCTGAATCTTATTACAGAGACTTAGTGTGTCTGTGCTACTCACTAGTGACTTTATACTAACCTTTATGTGTCTTGTAGTATTTTTACGCTCTGTATTGGATTTTGAGCCATAGTTATACGATGGTTCGATGTCTTGAGGGGATGTTTGTGCAGTATTTTTGTGTGTGTAATATATTAGCCAGGGTTATACAGCGCTTAAAGGTGGTCGAGCCATCGACCCGTCCCTGTCCCTTTTGGGCGGACCATTTCGTTCCTCAGAGATCATTTCGGAGATCCTCTGAACCGGGTAACAATGTACGGTCAACGTGCTTTGGAAGAACCCCACCAGACATAACGAGGCTGCAGCTGGTAAAGAAGCAGCAGCGCTCGGTGAAACGGGGCTGCTGCGACGGCGGGAGAGTGAAAACATTGCCCGTAGTATTAATTTTGTATTGTGCGCTGTTGTTTGCCCCAGTTTCTCGACAGCCTGGCGAGAGAAGGAGATTAACCCCTGACACGCCGGCTCAGCCCCGCGGTCAGAGCGTCCTGCCTCTGTGTGTGTGCGTGGCGCTCCCCGGAGCACCGCCGACGGCAAAGGCCATGCTTAATTGATTAGCCCGTTCAATTAACCTGACTGAGCTACCTGAGCGGGCCTGTGTGAAGGATGTGTGTGTGTGTGTGTGTGTGTGTGTGAGAGAGAGAGAGAGAGTAAGGATCTGAGTGTGTCACAAGCAGCCACACCTCAACTGTGTTTAAAAAATATATATATTTATCACTAATATAGATATATATACAACATCACTATCCAATTGCATTACAATACATTACACAATGCTATACTGTACTATACTATACTTTACACTACAGTACACTGTAATATACCCTTCTATACTATACAACAGTAATATGGTGTACTGTCTGGTGAAGACATTACACCATACTATACTACACTTCACTACACAGTAGGTACATTACACTATACTATACTAAACTACAGCAGTACACTAGATTATATACTATATACAACACTGTACTGTACCATACAATATTACATTACACTTATACATTACTATACTACATTACACAATATTTTACTATAATTTACTAAACTGCATTGTACTACGCTACATTACATTACAGTATACTATACTACTGTTTAGTATATACTATACCAGAGTAAATTACACTAAACTGTACTGTACTGCACTGTGCTATATACTTCTGAAGTTATTATTCTATGGCATATATTTTACAGTATGTCATGGTACTAATGCTACAATAAGCTAACTATACAGTATTTAGAGGATGTTATGAAAAGAGACAAAGCTACAGGAGACAAAGTTACCACTTTGTTAGGTACACCGGTACCATCTAGCAATCTAATGAAATCAATACAACAGCCCTGAGATAAATCCTAATTTTGTGCAGTCTGGAATCTCTAGTTTCTGTTCACACCGTGCCCGAGAGGTATTGATTCAGCTTATGGTAATTTGTGAGACTTGCCTCCGCGGTGTTTCTCTTATTGTGTCAATCCCCTTTAATTAAGCGCCAATACTGTACTTAGCTTTGCCACAGGCAGACAATGGGCCACAGATGCCCAGAGGCGCAGCTGGGGCTCGATTAATTGGTGTATTAATATTGATGAGGGTCGTCTATGGTTGACCTGCTGCGGCTGCAAACACACACACACACACACACACGCACACACACACACACACACACACACACACACATTATTATGCAAATGCACGAACACACTCACCCAAACCCACATTTTTATCAGCCAAACTATTGTTATTGTTCTGGAGACAACCACTGTCAGCTTTGCCTTTTTTAAATAACTAGGGATGGAGATAAAGACTTTATGATTCTGACCTATTTTTCATGTGAATCCATGCTGAAGTCACTATGTACACACTGTACAGTATAGAGCCACCTGACTGCCCTTACACCCTTATTAAACACAGCTGCAGCCTCTTTTCCTCTGTCCCTCCCTTGTTTTTATATCTCTATATACCACCTCCTCTCCTTTCCCTTGTCTTCTCCTTTCTGTGTGTCCTTTTCAACCTGCTGTCTTTTCGCAACCTCTTATCTTGAGTCATTCCTTCAGCAGCCCCCCTGCACCCATAACAGTCTCCCTCCTCCTCTCTTAGCTTTGCCTTTGACACGCTCTGCGTCTTCATCAGCATCTTTCTCTCACACTGCCACTTATCTGGCTCACCTCCACTGTTCCACCCCCCCTTCCCCTACTCTTTACACACATAGGCACACACAGTGGAAACACCCTCCCCCCCATTCTTCAGTGCTAACATTTACCAGAATAGACAGTGTTACAGGTAGAGCTGCAGCCTGTTTGGACCTCTTAGACTATTCTGTAGACAACTATGCCGAATGTGTGTTGTCCAATGACTCCTTTCTAGACTTCTAGACTTACATATAATGTCTTTTTGTTATCTGTTTCCATTTCATTCCAGTACAGTATGTTTCTCACAACGGCGCCCCCCCTCCGGCGCGGAAGCACACCCCTGCCTGTCAAACACCAGCTGCGCAGGGAAGAGGCTGTATCTGAGGACTGTGATTGGATCCCGGGCTTGGAGGAGCCTGCCACGCTGCCTATCAGTGACACAGCGGTGCCTCGGGACGAGTCCTTCAGCCAATCAGCCGCCGCCCAGTCAGCCTACCACAGCCATGGCGGGGCATTGAGGATAGTGCTAATGGGACAGAATGGCGTGGGCAAGTCGTCGCTAACCTTATCTCTGGCCGGGCAGTCGGACAGATCCCTCTCTATAGACTCTGAGACACAAGCATGTGGTAAAGACTCGGGCAGGAGTTGGTGGAGTGTGTTTTTGTGTGCATGTGCACCTGTGTTAGGACTGGGCAACCTTTTTAAATCAGTCCCAAGGTTCAACTTTAGAAAGGCGTCATTTAGACACTTAGCGCAGAGCCGAAACGGTCACAATTCCAATGCCGAGAGCTAGATGAGAATATTGACACCGCTCTCATTAGTGCACTCTAAATATGTAGCTGGAGCTAGCAGCCGGTCAGATTAGCTGAGCATAAAGACTGGAAACGGGGAAACAGCTAGCCTTGCTCCGTCCAAAGGTAACCCGCACTGCCTACCAACAGCTCTAAAGTTGAATAATTAACATTAATATTAATCATTCTTGGCAACTGGTCCCAGAGCCTGGCTAGCTGTTTCCCCCTGTTTCCAACCTTTATGTTAAGCTAAGCTCACTAGCTGCTGGCTTCAACTAGCTTACATACAGTCTTTAGCGTACGGACATACAGATGTGGTATTGATTGGTAGGTGGATTTTTTGTGTTACCTTCGGACGTGGCCACGCTAGTTGTTTCCCCCCTTTTCCAGTATTTATGCTAAGCTAAGCCAACGAGCTGCTAGCTGTAGCTTCATATTCGACAAACAGATGAGAGTGGTATCCATCTTCTCATCTAACTCGTGACAAGAAATCGAATAGTTGGGTATAGTTCCCACTAAAGCTGCTAGAAACGGCCTTAAACTCCTTTTCCCTCTGCTTTGGCCGTCGGCCTGTCTGTCACACAGCTCACTGCAACACTGAAGATAATCCGCTCTGGTCCTCAACCAGCCAATCGATAAGTCCGTGTCACAAAGAGGTGACTACTCTCTTAGCATAAAGCTGACTTGCCCCTGACTCACGCCATGCAGTATTTATTACTGCCCATGTACTTGGATTCATGCATCATGAATGGAAAGCAAAAGCACTTTCATCCAAGGAGCTTGTGCATGTTTCCATGACGGCGCTCTCATCCTCATCTGGAATTTTAGCAAAGTGCTAATTTATTCAGTGAACTACACGTCCAAATTGCAAAGTGCAGAAAAACACTAATCAACACCTATTTAATGAACACCTTTTTGATTGTTCTGAACAGATGCTCTAGCACCATCTTAGCTCTGTGAGAGGGATAACACCTCACCAATCAATATGGGTCCTCGCCAAAGTAATTACCAGCTAAAGACAGCACAGATTAACACTTTGACGTGCTCGTACCTTAAGACAGACATGTCATTTATCACTGTGGGGTTTCCCAACCTATTTCAAACTGTTTTGGGTTAATGTGTATTTTAAAAGCTGCCATGCAATTATAGGTAGTGTATTGATAGTCAGCTCACGGTTTGGTACAATACACAATACAGGGTTTACAGTAAACAACCATTTCTAAGTTTCACTGTTCCTTATACCTATGCATTTTCTTTTAAATTTTCATGCAAAATGCAGCCTTTTGAAGCGTTTCCTTAAAAGGATAGCCCGGTGGGATTCTAATTTTCTTTATAATATAGTCAACAAATCCCATGAAAAGACCAGAGCCAACAAAGAATTGATCCAAATAGCAAGTATTGTCCGTGTTGTCAAAGCCTGATATAGTATCTCACTCCTCTGTGCCATAGAGCTTCTATTATTGCAAATTAGCTATTTAGCTAACTCTGGCACAACATTTGTGTTGTGTATGGTCCCTGTTAAATAAATAATAAAATAAAATAAACTATTGTCAAAAACGATTAAAAGAAAATGTCACTGAGCTACTCGCCCACGGGTACTGTAGATCACTTTGAGTCAATCCCACACTGTCCTGCTGCCGTAAAAAGCCGTAGGGGAAGTCGAAAAGTATTGGAAAAACGGGCTAAAACATTTGTTGGTTTTGGTTTTCTTTTCATGCGATTTGTTGATAATAAGAAAGATTAAGATGAAGAATATCATCAGGCTTATCCTTTAAATTAGAAAAAAGTCTGGGTAAGAATGTCCTCATTAAGATAAGGAGATAAATGTCTGAAAATCGGTTGCAGTCACATTTTTCAAACATGTCAGTTGGCCACACGACCCAATTTAAACCTCTTCACAAACCTATTTAAGGTTTCTGGAGTAGGTCAAGAACAATTCTAAGACCTAGATTAACTTGTCAACATTTTCAAATAGCAGCTATGACCACCGATATTCCACTTTAGTTAATATTGCCACTCATTTAGACTCCTCAATGCATACTGTCCCATTTTTGTATTGCAACATATAGTGCCCCCAGCATTTAATGGAAGTGTCATGCTGTGTGTGCTGATGTGTGCGACGTGGGTATTCGCTTGCAGGTGAGGGCTACGAGTGCACGGTGACAGTCGACGACGAGGACAGCAAAGTCATCATTTTCGACAACTGGAAACAGGTGAGTTATGCTCAGCTTCACACCTCAGTCGCTGCCTTGTTTATCTGACGCAGTTTAGACCGACCCCCCTGTCTTTGTGCTCTGGAGATCTCTTGCTCTCTAAGCCCCCTTTTATTTCTTCTGGTTCCGACATTCTTTGTCTGCACTTTAAGAAATGGAAAAAGCAATTTGTTCAATTTCTGTGATGGGCAAATTATTTGTGTGCATTCGAGTGTGTTCGTACGTTTGCTTTTTTGCGCGTGTCTGTGTGCTACACTGTGCGGGGCGTCCCGCAGGAGCGGCCGAGCTCACCGTACCTGAGCGTTTTGAAGTTCTCATTTGGAAAAGTGGAAATCGCCCTCTTGTTAACCTGACTTGTTGCAATTCACATCTACAGCTAACAAGAACATTTTGGCGAGGGCTAAAATTGCTGCGGTCACGCATCATCGACCCTTTGAGCTGAACAGTGTGAATGAGTTAATACGACCCTGTGGCGATGATGTCCGCGCAGCAAAAACCTGAGCTGCAGCAGAGACCAATAACAGCTTGTCAAAAAGCTCCCCCTGACACTGAGGACATTCTGCGAAATCAAAAAGCATGCCTATTAATAATGTGATGGAATGGGTGAGCACTCTAATTAGTGTGTAGGGTGGATCATCCCTGATGCATCCTAGTCCTGATGTCCACTCGGTCTTCAGGGGCTCTCCCCTTAAGGTTAAATCATTCACACGCAGCTACATTTAGCTCAGGGGAACTCCACTCAAAGCGAGCTCGTTTCTTCACTTCCTCACCTTTTCTGTAAGCTCTCTTCACCCTTTCTCAGCCCCAATTTTTTGCCCTTCCCTCCTGCAGCTGCCATCATCTCCAAAATCTCCCTGGCCTGTTGTTGGGGTTTTTTTTTTTTTGTGGCACTTGCTCGCCTCTCTTCACTGGCCCCTTTCTGCCGTGGTTAAATCTCACTGAGAGTTAATTACATTTGTTATTCTGTGTGTGTTAATACAAGGCAGGGCAGTAAGGCTGAAGCAACAGACGCAGGCCAGCGGGAAGCTTGGAATAACTCCAGGGTTGTCAGCAGTGGGGGGAGGCAGAGAGGACTGGAAAGAATCCCAAAATCATCTGCCAATTCATGCTCATGTTTTTGAGCTTTTTTTTTTTTTTTGTGGTGCTGCCCATAGATAAAAGACACAGATGTACACATACAGATACAAACCGAAACACACAGAGTCAGGTGTGGAGACAGATGTTGTCCAGCTGCCTAATACCTGCTGTGGCCTTGAACTGGCACAGCGTTAACCGCGGGGCCGAGAGTGCTCTCCATGGGGCACCCCAAACCTACACCCAGGTTACCATAGCGACATGCAAAGACACACACATACACCCCCATGCGCGCACATACACGGCTGACTTAATCACTCACGCATAAGATCATGCTAGAACAGTCAGCATCCGCGGCTGCGGGCTTCACCTGTCCTCTGGCCAGCCCGATCGGCACCTCGTCATTCCCTTGCAATACAAACTGCCAAAAAAGATAAAGAAACTGTTACAGTCACATTCAGCGATTGTTCCTTCAAGTGCTTTCTTGGCTTGACTCACAGCTGATGGACACATGAAGGTCTAGCTGGAGCTGTAATTTTCCCAACTGTAGTGCGGGGGGGGGGGGGGTTTGGGGTGCACAAACGCACGACGGACCCTGCCGACAGACGCGCGCGTGTACGTACGTGCAATGTGTAAAACACACTAGCGTACACATGCACAGACGGCCGACAGTCTGCTCAGCCAGACGCTGGGACGTCGCGAGTGTTGTTGACGTCACGGGGGGTTGGATGGTTTTTAAATAAGTCATCCATGTGCCCAAAATGGGAACACTGACACACTTGGCCTTGACCTAGCCGGCTCATGCTGTCCTTCGCCTTTAGACCGACATTGGTTGTGTAATGTATCTCTTAAACAGCCAACTGGGTTCTGTATGTAGGGAACCAAGTGGGAAATTGAGGTCACTGAGGACCAGAGGGCCCTCTCACCCTTTTCTCTAATGTGTGTTTGTCTGTCTGTGTCCGTGCGTGTGTCTGAATTTATTCCGAGCTCAGCGTTTGCATTATTATTTGATAGCTTGAAATTAAAATATTTATTAAAGACAACCAAAAGGTGCAGCCTGCGGCCTGTAAAAATGTAGGCCAGTGATGTATTTGTGTGTATTTATCAGCGTGCAGTGGGGAGAATTTGCTGCTGCCCCGGAGGCCAGGATTGTTTATTATGTTAAAGCAAAAAAGAGAAAATGTCCAGGATGTAATTTGGAAGAAGATAATTGCTGCTTGACCACATTCTTTTGTGCGATTAGAAGGGAAGAAAAACATCGTCCCACCATCCAGTTCTTGAAACAGAGACAGATTTTGGCATTTGCTTCCAGGGAGTTCCATCCCTGGACATTTTTCTCTTTCCTGTTTTGCTGTTCTGCAGCCTTATGAGAGTCGTTCTGGACTATTTACAGTTTCTCATTTCTTGCCCTAATCCACATAAGCTATTATACCTTAACAGTTTGTTTGTTTTAGTCTCCGCTGGGAGCCACAACTCAATTTATGTGTGTAGAATACTCTGTGTGAACTGAAATCAAGAAAAAAGAAAAAGTTGAAATCTCAACTGTACAGCTTAGTCCCCTTTGTTTTAATAGACAAAATCAATGTATACGTTACTGGAGTTATGGTTCAAGATGTTTTGGGCACAGGCAACAATTCAGCAACATGTTTTAAGTCTCGTCACTAAAACGTTTGTTCCTTTTCACTGACAGATTTGAACTGACAATAAAGCTAGTTCATTAAGTTTTACCAATAATGCAAGTCAGCATTGGGTTTTGTTTTTTTGGCACAGAGACAGAGGGTGCAGTAAGTAAAAGGTTTTAATGAATAAATGATGGTTAGCTGGAAGGGTATCGCAGGGCTGAGGAAGGCAGGAAGCAGGCAGGCTGGTGGAATGCGGAATGGCAGGAGATGAGCTGAGCGGTGGCGTGTGGGAGATGGTTGGGCGAAGACGCTGGCACCGGAGTCCTGAGGCACAAAGGAGAAGATGCAGAGAAACAAAGGCACACTAGAAGGTTTTCAAACGGTTTGGCTGAAAATTACCAGTGAGTAGGACGTGCCAATCTGGCGATGAGTGGCTGCTGTGCTGACGTTTTTAAGCTGAGAGTTTATGAGTTGATTGAAGTCAGGTGTGGAGCTGAAGCAGGTGCCAAACAGCAAATACACAAATGCACGCAAGCAGGGGAAGAAGAGACCAGGAAAAACCTGGAATCACGGCCGGAGCCGTCACACTCGAAACAGTTACAAATCACTGGTGGGGTCTGGGCTCCGAATGTATCTGTCATCACTTCACATCTGATGTACACAAGTTATAAACAGACACATTATCATCTCATCACTAAAGTATGATGCGATGATACTGTAACTCTGGCACATGGGAGACGTTTGCCCTCAGCGATTTCTGCCAGAAAGCCTCACTACTTAGACTACTTCTTTCTTTCTGTTAACACTACATTTCCTTTGATTTTTCTGTTGGTTTAATAAAAAAGGAAGACAGAAAGCCTTTCTGCCAGAAAGCCTTCCAAGGCAAACTTCTCCCCCTGTATGTAACTCTGTCAGCTAGCTTAGCCTGCTAGAAAGCAGAATGTATCTAACATATCCCATCACAAATGTTGTTTTGTTTTAATTGGCATTATCTGAGTAGTAGTCACTGTATCTTTGAGTTACTAACAATGACATTAATTCTTGCTAAGAAACGTTAGCGTGAGATGAAATTGACATTAGTAAGCTAGCTGTCTAGCATAGTAGTAGCTAATGGTAAAAATCCGCTTTACATCGTGTTCAAACCATAGTTCAAACACGATAAAACACCTTAGCTGCCATTTTCAACTGTCAGTGTCATGACATTCATTTTGCCAATAAATGTTAGCATGATGTGGGCAACTGACATGATATGATCATGCATTTCGGGGTTTTAAAATTGATTGCGCACTATTTCATGATTTATTCTGCTCCTCTTACCTCAATCACACAGCGGCCACAAGTCAAGAGGCAGAACCTGACTGGTCCTCCTGTGTACATTTTAAAGTGCTGATTGTTGGTTGGAACCTTACAATACCAATTATTTTTTTCAAACAATGAGGCTAATAGTGCATAAAGCTAAAAATACAGTAAACACAAAATGTGTTTCAAAGACTAGCTCCATGTGAAAAACTCGTTTAACTATAAGATATCTCAGTCCTGGAGGGAAATCCTCATTTATTCTCCCTCTATAGTGAGGTCATAGGTCAACCACGGGAACAGCATCCCTGAAACCGGTAGGGATTCGGGGATTTGCCAATGGACACGTCAGCAGGGTGCAGGCTCCATATGCCGTCATATTAAAGCTTGAATCTGGGTCATGCAGGGACACTCAATAAACCACCCTCCTGTGTGTGTGTGTGTGTGTGTGTGTGTGTGTGTGTGTGTGTGTGTGTGAGGTGGTTGGTGGTCATGGCATGCAATAGCCTGCACGGTGCACTACTGTGCTGTGATGTCAGCTGCATTCGTTGATGGTCATTCGTGGTCATTGTGTGCTCGGCTTACGCAGTGCTTACGTGTGTGTGTGTGTGTGTGTGTGTGCATGTGTGTGGCATTGCCAGTGCAGACCAGATGGCCTCCGTAGTTTATTTCCTCAGGGAAGCGTTGTCTCTGTGCAGCCCAAAGTAAGTGAGAGAAAAAGAGCGAAATTACTAACTCAGCATTCCAGCTCCACTAAGCTTTGTCATCCTGTTATCAGATTTTGACTTAGCTACAAGAGCAAGGTGCGCTTCTGTCTCATCTTCTTGCTTGTGCTCCTCCCTCTTCTTCCTTCCTTTTTCCTGTCTTTCTTTCATTTCCTTCATTCATCCCCCCTGCATCTTTATCGATCCACTTGCCCTTTAATTTTGCTCTCACAGGCAGTCAGACAGATAGAACGCTAGCTGAAGAATCAGATCTCTCCAAAGGATTTGCTTTTGCAGCAAAGTGGTAGCGTGAGCGTCTCTGTATTTATTTGTGCATGTATGCGCCCTCCGCCGATGTTTGTGCAAGCAGGTGGTGATGTGTTTGACCTTAAGTTAGTTCAGGTTCTGTGTTGCAGGCAGTGGGGAGCATGTTGTATAATGAGGAATGCACACACGTACGTGCTCACGCACTCTCTCAAAATATGGCCAAATGCTGTCGTTTCTTTTTTCACACAACTGGAAGGAATGATAGTGTGAGTGCTTGCAGGGCCACAGCATGTTATGCAAATGATGTCTGATAAGTGATTCATTGTCCTCAATGTTAATGGTTGCTGATGTAGTGCCTGGCTCTAGGAAGTTGGTGTGTGAGTGTGTTTTTGAGCGCGTGCATGTTAATATATGTGTGTATAATGTGTATTGTTTCTGTATGTATAAGAAAAACCTGTGAAACACATGAACATTCAAGTCCATTCCAGTTTTGCAACCACAACTCAGCTGCAGCTTCTTACTGAACGTTAGGCCTGCACAAACCATGATAAATCTCCCTTTCGAAAAGAAGTAATGTCTGCATGTTGCACTGATAAAAACGGGGTTGGAAACCATGCTTATTGTCAGGTTTTATTGAATGTGTTTTTCTTATCGACATCTGCGGCAGAAACAGGAAGTTGTGGAAAAATGAATTCTTAGAAAGCCTGGTTTGTGAACCTGCTTATTGCAGATATATCTTATATACAGATAGGCCTGTCTGACTCTACTGTGAGCCTCCTATTTTTGAAAACAATATTTATCAGGCTTGAATGATTGCCCCACTGGACTGTGTTTAAACAGAGTGAGAAGCTGCAGCACAGTGGTTAGTTTGACCAATAAATCATCGTGGTATATTATCAGCCGATTATAGCTTATTACAGATATATCCGTATGGGCGTATATTTCAGCCAATAAGTAACAAAGATATGTTTATGGTAATTTATTAACAGTGCTGCTCTTAAATAGTGTCATTTTTCTACTGTAATTATCCTGCTCACTACATATTGTTACAATTCTTTAATTACTAAATAAGGGATCCTTTTTACAGATGCTTGCTTATGTACTTTTTTTCATGTTGTGTTTAGGGCCTCAAAAATTCTGCACTAGTGGTAGGTTTCATAAATGATGGGCAACAACATGAGGCGTTTGGCAAAGACATTCCAGGATGTAGCCCAAAGCGACTACCTCCCACCAAAAATAAGGCCATTATTTATTCATAATGTCAACATAGAACATAGTGCTTTGAATACAAATCAGATGTCATTATTACAGTTGTGACCTCGTGGCTATGTAGTTATCTAAGTATGAGGAGCTCAGCCTCCGTATTGAGAAAATCTATATATAATCTGTTCATATATACTGAAGTATATAGAAGCACTACATGGGCAAAAGCATGTGGACACCTGAACATTACAGTGACTGTTGAACATGTTATTTCATAACCATGAGCGTTAATCCGCTGCTATAACAGCCTCCACTGGTGGAAAACTGTCCCCCAGATTTTGGAACCTGGCCCATTCAGCCACAGGAGCGATTAGTGAGGTTGGGCACTGATGTTGGATGACATTCACACTTGGTGTTCCAATTCATCCAAAAGGTGTTGGGGTTGAGGTCAGGGTTCTGTGCAGGCCGGTCCAGTTCTTCCCCCAAACAGCTTAGAAAAGCATTTCTTTATGTTGAATCAGGAAAGGGCCTTCCCACAAACATTGAATATTTACTGCTAAATGTGCAACAATCGAATGTAATGTTTAGAAAAAACATTGTTAGGTATTATTTTATTATTAGTTTAACACTCCAAACTCCCTGTAATCTGCTTCTCCAGGACAGTGTGGGTGTGGCTTGATCAGATTTGATTGACAGGGCTGGTAACATAAGCAAACAAGGCTACAACTGTCATCACACTTTGATTCAAATCCTGATTGGTGTGTGGAAGTATGTGACAGCACCTTTTTCCAGTTGAGTCCCGCCCACATCAAACCAGGCAAAGCATCACAGGCGGCACGTAAAATAACCAAAGCTGTTTGAGCGTTAGCTGAACATCTCGCGTTTACGTAGGATCCCATAGCTCATAGTAAGGAGATGATTGAGAAAATCGGTTTTCAGGGCATTTAAGATTACGTTCCCCATAATTTGACCTAAGGGGCCTAGACCAAACCATGAAAAACAGCCCCAGACCAAAAGTACACTGACATAGGTAGACTGAACATGTGTCCACACACTTTTGGCCATGTATTGTAGCAAGGTGAGGAGTATACAGGAAGATGCCAATCAAGTGGAACCTCACGAAGCATCCATATGTCAGAGAACATGGCCTGGTCAGCCAGATGACTTCTTTGTTATTACGATGAATTAATTAATATTTTCCTGAATGCTCACTGATCTGTGTGTATTTGCATATGATTTGAATATTATTGGCTTTTGTGTCTGTGTTAGTCCGTGTGTGTGTGTGTGTGTGTGTGGGGAGTAGCTATTGACAGATGGCCTGCTCTCTGTGGACAGAGAGGAGCTGCTTAATTGAGAGAAAGAAAGAGAGGGAGAGAGTTGGCACTGTCTTTGGTTTGTCCGTTTGATAGAGAGGCGTAGTTACTTGGTCACAGTTTTCCTCCTGAAGTGCTCCATCACACTCCTAATCGATGTCTGCTCGGTGTTTGTACTCCTTTGCTTACAAAGATTAGCGTCTCTCTCTCTCTCTCTCTCTCTCTCTCTCCGTTTCTCTCTCTCTCTCTCTTGTTGTTTCCATTCTTCCTCCTCATCCCTTAATCAGACAGTGACAGGTGGCGGAGCTGCCTTCCACGCCAGTGGCCTCCCCCCTCCTCCACCTCCTCCTTCCTCCTCCTCTCCCTAGTCTTTTCCTGTGCTCCGTCTAAACAGACAGAGTGCCAACTGGGGCTCCCCATGAATTTCCTGCTCCAGGGTCTGAGCTGATACTACTTGGCCGCTTGAGACAATGTGAATTTTTCAGGCGTCTGAAACTCTCTGGAGTGCAGGAATTTGCCCTCGGGGCTGTGGATGTAGGGCAAGGGCATCCGCGTATACACACGTACACACAAATAATATGCAGTCCAAAGCTGGCGGGCAGATTGGGTTATGTGATGGGAATAACGTGTTTTCATATTGATTTAGTATTATGGTTTCAAAGTCCTATTTCCAGTTGAAACGCAACTTTATTGTGTTTGCAGTTCAACAGTTCAGAATTGTGCAGCGTTCAGAAATAACACAACGGAAAGTTATAGATTAAAGCTTAAACCAGCCCTCAAATAAAATTTACCAATTCCCTCTGAGCATCTGAGCTCAAGACTGTAATATAAACCTTATTTTCTGGTATTGCCCCATAAAGAGTGAACAGAAATACTTTGTTGACACAGTAGTAATACTTCAGATTTCATTTATGGCTATAGTCAGTCTGTGTTTCACTACAAGAAACCCATCTGGATATAAAGCAATTGTTACTGAATGTCTTCTAATTCTATACTAGGTCTCTATTTCATCGAACGGGACCTTTGACTGGCATAACACTGTGGAGTCTGGTCTCAGGTTTCTGTCTTTGGGAGAAAAAATAGTTTGCATTGATTGCGCTCATCCGACTTAAGATAAAACGTCTTTTGTTCGAACCTATTTAAACCCCACAGGCCTCGTGCTGGGGTGGAATAGCATTGCTAAACCCACAGACATTAAAAACTTAAAGTACAGTTAAGATGCCAAGGCTTCCAAAAATAGCAAAATTGTCACGATGGATTAGGTGGAGGAAAAAGTGTAGAAAATGCTCAAAGACTTCTAATATTTTCCATTAGATGCAAAGTTCCAGACAGATAAAAACACAAATCCTAGTTCTGTAGAATCACTGAAACTCTGAATCAAGCAGATAAAAATGTGACGTTGTTAACCAGAGTGTTAACTTGGGAGTTACTTCAAGGGAATTTTAAACCAGTATTAATAGAATTTTAGATGCCTTTGGCCTGGGAATACACTGTGACATTGTTAGTTCCTATACGGCTAATGTGTTAGCAAACTTCTTTCCACCTGGCAAATGTAAGTCCAATATTCATTAAAATGATACAATTTTGGTCTCCACCAACTCCCGAGGGACAAATCTGGCTATTTAGCAGCTATGGTTGAATAAGTTAATCAGCTAGTTGCTAACATTGTCTGTTTGCTGTTTGGTGCGGGGCACGTAGTTTATCAGAGTTCTTTTCCCTGAAAACAGATGCCTAGTACAGGGATGATGAGGGCGGTAAGACTGAAACAAACAGTAAAGTTTCGGTCCATAAAAACAAAACAATGAGCTTATGGGTTCTTAAAAGCTCCATGGAGCTAAGGGGAACTGTAAAGTTGGGTGATAATTCTCGGTGGGTTTGTCATGAGTGACTCCTTTCATATTACACATAGTATTGTTCATATAAATATATTTATTAGAGCAGCTTTAAAGGTCCAGTGTGTAGGATTTAGTGGCATCTAGGGGTGAAATTGCAGTTTGCAACCATTTGAATACCGCTCACCTCACCCTCCGGTTCCAAGCATGTAGGAGAAAATACTGTGGCTGCGAAAACTTGCGATAAAACGCAAACGTTAGATAGGGCTATCTAGAGCCATTTATTGATTTGTCCATTCTGGGCTACTGTAGAAACATGGTGGTACAACATAGCGACCTCCGTAGAAGGGGACCCGCTCCCTATGTAGATAAAAAAGGGTTATTCTAAGGTAATGAAAACACAACAATTCTTATTTTCAAGGTATTATACACTGATGAAAACATACTTATAAATCCTATATTCCTTTTCTGCCAACAGCTCCTCCTAAATATCACATACTGGCAATGTTGGGCAGTAGCGGCTCTAAAAGTTGCGGCGTTACTAGTTTAACTACATTTCTCAGTAGCGTGGTGGTAGCGTCGCTGTTTTCTGAATCACATAGCTTTTCCGTAGCTTAGCTCTTTTATTGATAAAGTAGTGCAGCAGCGTCCACACAAGCTAACGTTACATTTACCCAAGCTTTTGGAGTAAACTTGAGCATTTCTGAAATTTAAATGCAGTGGAGCTTTTTTCTGCAGTCTGAAATTAAACCGCTAAGGATCAGTAAGTGAGGCCATGATCATACGTTTCCTCATGGTGGTGACACGTGCCATTTCCTTTGGTCATTTAATGTAGAGTAACTGGTAGCTTAGCTCACTGCACTTTCTAAGTAGCTTGCCTAACACTGCACACTGGACCTTTAAGGGGAATACTAGGAACCATATGTAGTAAAAGGTTGATGTTCTTTGGCCAAATTCTGAACAAAGACAGTGAATCGTATATAAAGCTACAATGCTGTGTGACACAAATGGTGCATACCTAATCCACATTACCCCGGGCTTCAGACTTAAATCCAAAATTGGATTGCATTTTACTCTGCAGTTCACAACCACAGGGAATTCAATTCACTAAACCCTGAACCATATGGCGAAGTCCCTGCATCTAATATTACTCACCAAATTAGCAGACGTTGGACTGATACAATATTGACAAGATGTTATTATTTGGGAACTGTGATAAATAATTAGCTGGGAGGGATTGGGCCATGAACTGCCACTTCAGTTGAGAATTTATTCAAGTTACAGCCAGGTGCAGCCAGGAGAACCTCGCCGTGACCTATTTTACACCCAGGAGCCACCATCAGTCCAATGTAAATGTGGCTGACAGAATCAGGGAGAGAAAGCGAGAGAGGACAAAGATGGTCCCAGGCAGTTCCAAGCTGCTGTTTCTGCTCGAGCCACTCGGGCTAATTGAGCCTCTGTGACAGGAATCCCCGATGGGATGTTGGTGGTCACTATTAAAAGGGTCAGGAGATTCAAAGTGAAGCATGACGTGCGTACAGTCAAGTTGAGCAAAGCCTCCTCTGCATCCTCTCATGGGACAGTGATAAAAACTTGAGTGCAGCCTGCTTGGCATTGGCACTGATGTCCTTTCAATGGCTAAGCTCCAGCACAACAAAATAAGGACTCGTTGAGGAACATGAGTTCTAAAAATGTTGTTCAAAGACAAATTTGAGGATGGCATGTAAAGGAACTTGTATAATGTGTCGTAGCTACCTGACATTCCAAACCTATTCAGCTGTCACTGGATCTCTCCTATATATATGCAATGCCAATCTTGTCCCCTTGGGTGTTGTTTTATTAATGTGTACGTGTGTGTGTGTGTGTTTCCCCAGGACCTAGCCACTCTGCAGTGTGATGTGTGTATCCTGGTCTTCTCAGTGACTGACAGGCGAAGTTTCCATCGCACCGCCCAGCTCCGCCTCCTCCTCAGGGAGTCCCAGCCACACACACCAATCATCCTGGTGGGCAACAAGAGCGACCTTGTCCGCTCCCGTGAAATCAGCTCAGAGGGTAGGTAGAGGGGGGGGACAGGGTCTGTAATGCAACCCCCATGTTAAAATGCCCATGTTTACAGCCTGGTACAAAAAAACTGTCTGGGTCTCTATAGCGCTAATTTCCCCCGTTCATGAAAACTGTTCGGGGGGTGAATTTTTATATAACTCGCACATTTAAATTGAATTAAGGCCGGAGCCGCCCACTTTGAGCTTCAGAAACCCATGGGTGACATCACGAACACCATGTCCACGTTTTATACAGTCTATGGTTTCTCCACATGCTGAAAGTGGTGTGCATATGGATCACACCTGCCAACGCTCCCGTTTTTCCCGGGTTTTTGACCCGTATTTCAAGGCCATCGCCCGGCGCGATCCCGTTTTGTTGTTTCTCCCGTGAAAACTCCCGTAGTTTGCATGGCCCTCAAATTTCATTATGAAAACACGGATCCAAGTTTTGGTTGTTTTTGGCCAGATTGTCTATGAAACACATCTACACACATAATCCACAGACCACATACAATTTCAACCCATCTGTCACGGCAACCTGGCGAGCCAACCCTCGATCCAAGGGGAGTGTGTGCAGCTGCTCTCTCTCCGCAGGCAGACGGACCACCTAAGTTACGTTAGCTGATGTCTAAAATGGCAGGGCACAACAGTGTCTTCTGCCCATCCCCATAACCTAACATTACTTCCATGGCCAAGGCTAAATACATATTGTGGGGTTACGGGCTATGTAAGAAAAAAAAAATCCGCCTGGATTTGGGGAAGTTTACGTTTCAGCAAGCCCAGCGATATCATTGTCTCTGATAGCATGGTGTTTGCCAAACACATTGGTTAGTCCTTCTCCTAAAGGCCTTTTGTAACATTAGAAGTGAATCATACTGTTTGAAAATACAAACAATAAAGCATAAATCTTAACTCTGCCTTGCTTGTCCAAGTGAGCTAAGCAGCAGTTGTTAGAATTAAATACTTGTCTGTTCTCACATTTTCACTTTTCATACTAGCTGGGACTAACTAGTTCTACACTGCAGTATAAAAATAATGTTTTTTTTAATTCCATGTCTGGTGAGGATGTAATCATTTAGTCCAATATTATGTAGCCATCACGTGCATACAGACGGCCAAAGTCATGACGTCACATCCGGGCTAGCTTCTGTACTGTAATTGAAAGCAGTCTCTCATTCGGCGTGTCTTTCATTGATCTTTCTGAAAAATGAAGCATGTTTTTGGGGTTTCCATATATTCTAAGACAAATCAAAACCTCTCTGATTTATGAGGTTAAACATCAATTACTTTGTGAGCACAGAACTAGAGCTCCCATAAAACAAGCGCGACAGTGCAGGTACTCGCGTTGTTGTATATTGGTTTCATCGAAATCCATAAAACTCACCAAAGCTCTCTTCCAAAGTAATTGTTCCAATTTATTTTTTTTGCTGTAATCGCTGCTGTCCAAAAAACCTTTACAGCGTTCGCTCTTCTCTGTCCTGCTGTTCAGCTATGTCTGAACTTGGCGCGACCAGTGTTGCCAACTCTCGCGAGACATAAGCAACTGCTGCGTCTAAAACAAGCCCAATATTAATATAGCCTTTTACAGCCTCAGTGTCAACAGGCTCAATAAATGAGCCTGCAACATATTAAAATGAAACCACTTTGAGTTTGAAAAGCAAAAACAGAATTTATTTATATTAGCCTTGGTGGTTACTCTTGTATTTTAGGGTAATGCTGACAACTTTGAAAACATCATCCAGTAATGATTACAATTTACATTGACAGAATATGTGATTGTTGGATTACTCACAAAGCGTGATGTAATCTGAAGAAGAATCATGTGCTCCATTAACCCCTTATATCATCTATAAAAAACGAATGAATCAGAGTAGTCAGTATTATTTGGTACAAATTAAATGTAAAAATCACCACCGGTAATGGCTAGGATCTTTTTTGGTTCAGGTTTGTTATTTCTGGTTTTATTTTGTAATGTGTTTGTTAATTTTGCTTCCTGTCTGTGATTGTCCTAAATGCTTTCACCTGTGTCATTGTGTTCCCCTGTGTCTTGTTTTCTCCCCTACCTGAGGGTATTTAAGTTGTGGTTTTCCTCTGTTCGTTGTCGGTACATCATCTTCATTACTATGTTGTATCTGTCGGGCTGTTTGCATTTTGGATTTTTGCCTGTCTGCAAGCCAGCCTGCTTATCTGTCTGCTTATACCTGTTTGCCGCCTGTCTAACTGCCAGTTAGACATCAAAGATCTTCATCCAACTCATCAACCCACGTGCTCTGTCTGCGTTGGGTCCTTTCCCTATCCACCTGTTTGCCAACATGTAACAATTATAGTATTGTTTAATTACAAAGGGTGGCCTACATATTTCAAAATTGATAAGAATGGTGCACTCTAAGAACAAAACTATAAATGTATGAAATCTGACCGTACAGTCTATGAATCGGACTTGTAACTAGGAAGTAAGGCAATAAAACCAAATCAGTTAGGCTACAACATGATTGACATGACATCGATTTTTCTCCAGTGAGACGGAGGAAGGGGCGGGATAGGTCCACGTGGGGATTTGTGGGAAGGACAGTGTCAATCACTGAATTTGGTAAAATAGCGACCATAAATGTAAAAAAATGAAGTCACTTGTCCGATTTTCCTAACAAGCAACCTTATTTTGTAAAACAAGCCCCCCCCCCCCCAAAAAAAGCAACCTGTGATTTTTTTCACAATTCGCCACTTTCCCAAAGTCGCTTATTATAAGCGGACTTGGCAACTCTGGCCGCGACCCTTCGACTGGCCCATGGTCTCGCCTCTTTTGTCGAGCTCTGACAGTTAGCCCGTGAATGACTAGGGCTTATGGGAAATGGTGTTCATTAAAGGCCGCTAAAAAACTGAAAGATTAAATAAATGACGAGATTGTTTTTCTTATATAGCCACACGACCTATAGCTAGACGGTCTGCAGCAAGAGTTGAGAATTTTACTCTCTACCTCTGTTTGATATCATGGACCCATTGTGTCAAAAACGACTAAGAATTTCTAATGGTAAAGCTGCCACCGTTATCATTATAAACTGCATACCATATGTTCTGCGTGAGAACTGAAAGCTTGACATAGCAAAAGTCACCAAGGGGGGCTGGGCTTAGCAAATAGTTTGCATCTGCCCAGGCGCGATGAACAAACGCCAGGCTGCCGGGTGAATGATGCAAGAAACGAAACATACAAGAAAGATTTGAAATGCACTCTTTTGTTCACTTCTTTTAAATGCCTATTTGAAGCAGCTCTCCAAATGGACAACAACAAATGGAAAATGTCTATTACATTGATCTGGTAGATATTTATGCTTTTCTCTGCTGGTTATAATGGATTAGAGTGCCTTAATGCCCAAAATGCAAATGTGTACTTAATAGGCACATGCACACACATACACACACATTTTCCCCTAGAGAACAATGGTAGTGTGCTTTGTGCAATTGCTCATCTATACCGTCTATTTACCCTATTTTCTTGCTCATTTGTCTCTCTGCCACAATAGTTTACCATAAATCTTCCTCCAAGCCGACATCGCCTATGTTGGAAAGACTCTATCTTTGATCAGCAAAATCAATTTCTTCACTCTTTACAATATCCAGGGATAAACGCTCTGTTGGTAAACTCCTTATGGGAAGAAAATTCTATCATCTATTATTGTTGTCAGTAAAAGCTATTTACCCATTGCTTTTTAATGTTGTATTGTTTTACCATACTGAATTACATTGTCTTAGGCTTTTTGACAATGATGAACAGAACAACAGTTTAATGTGAGAAAAAAAAATAAATCTAAAAGTTGACCAAAATTGGGTACAAATTTAAAACTAAAAGCAATTGAATGATCCAGTTTTAACTCTTTGTGCAGAGCTTTAGGGCTAAAACATTCACAACCGTGAATTTAGACAATATTGGAGTGGTTTTGGGGGGTTATTGAGGATGCTGTATTCACTTCTGACATTTTCAAAATGCAAAATGGCCATTTAAACCAGAAGTGGCAATATTCCAACTCCCAGTGGGTCGATTTTGATGACGTTTGAGTGAATCTAAAAGTTATAAATTGTAGGATATTTATGAGCACAATTATCCAAATGCAATGTAATGTAATGAAAGTACCATACCAAACTAGAATAAAATGACTATGGCAAAATAATATCCTCAACAAAAAAAAAGAGAGAAGGGAGTATAATACCAATAAAAAAGAACACATGAGTCCTGGAACAGGTTTTAAAACCCCAAATTTACAGTGCAGAAAACTCTATTTGCACTAGTTACACAGTACGTTACAACTGGATCAAGCAAGAGCGCCTTGCACTTCTACTACCCTGAATTGTTATAAATCATATCCTCATCCTCAACCTCATCCTCATCTTCTGCTCTGTCTTCATCTTCTTCTCCACACTCTACATTCTTGCCATCTTGCTCTTCTTGCTGTGAGAGTGTGAGCAGGTTGCAACATGTATTATCATTGCCTTATGCAGAAGCAGCAGCTGGCACAGGCCAGGCCTGCAGCTGCGCAGCTGCACTTTGCTGTTGTACATGGCTTTAACCCAGCTTTGCAGCTACAGCTGATAATGTCCAACATGGCAGGAAGGGGAAATGGGGCTCGCATCCAGGACAGGCTTTCCTATTGCCTTCCTTCTTGTCCTAAACTTGGTGAAGTCCACAGCTGGTGGATCAGGGCAGTCTGCTGCTTTCCATGGCAGCACCTGTAGATGGGCACGTCGTCCGTGGAGGTGCGGGTCACGCTCTGTAGGAGGCAGTGTCTTAAGTGCTGGGGGGGGGTTGCACGTTCGGTAGATGTCATATCTGGCGACAGAGATGCTGACTTCCTCTGGTTGCACAGAGCCAGGAAGCAACCCCTCACTGCCTCTGTGATCAACAAATCAGTAGCTCCCCCTTCTCCAATGAAGTGAAGCAGGTAACCAAGTACTGCTCTCATTGCCTTGTGTGCGGACACTTTCCGTTTCCGGGTGGGATAACATAGCCTGATGGAGCGACACTGCTCACCCAGGTCCTCTACTGTCGAAAAGATGCTAAGAACAGCGCCATCACATCTCTCCATCTGCAGGTGATACCCACCTTCCAGCACCAATAGACCATGTAGCACATACACATCGGTGTCATCACTGAGAATGTGGACAGCTGTAGCGCCGCACCGGACTGCATCCAACATGCATGAGATGAGGGAGACGTCAGCCTTGTCATGAGTAACGATACTGTCAGCTCTGCTGACCGTCTCAATGTGATCTCCTGTGCCGTGTGTGTGCACAGGAGCTTGTTTGTCTTGCTCTTCCTCACTTTGTCGCGGTTGGGTAGAGGGGTTCTCAGAAAGAGTGCTCTGTTGAGCTCTCCTCGGCTCTTGTCTGCCTCTCTTTGGCAAAGGCTCGCTCATACTGGTCAAAGATGACAAATGTTTGGGTGATGTAGCGATTAAGCCGGCGCCCCATGCTGACTGCGAGTTCAGTACTCACAGCCACAAGTTCAGTACTTGGATTCCAAGATGCTGGACGATCACAGACTTGTTACCCTTTCCGAGGTTTTAGTACATCATATTAGCAAAAAGCTAATCGAAATAAGCATATGTTATTAGCTATTAGCATGTTAGCTATCTAAAATGAACTCACTAATAACTCACTTTGCCAACTTTTTAAGGATGATGATTATTTTCTAGCCAACACTTAACAGAATGTGCAAAATGCTTGTTATTGGCGGGATTAAGATAAGCCTACATGAATTGTCAGCCATCAAGGCATCCATCAGTAGCGTAACTATAGGCATTCCAAATGATAAGGTAACTTTTTTTGATAGTGGTAACATTAACTGTTGATGTATTAATTACTGTGGATTAAGTTTGTCTCTTGATTTTACTCTACCATGATATTATAACAACCAAAAGAGAGAGAGAGATTTCGACGTATAGAGATATTATTTGAATTATCTGTCCAAATCGGCCAAGCAGTTGCTAAGATATTGTCCATATAGGTGATTATGCTAATTAATGATAAATGATGCTAATTCGTGTTAATTATGTAAATTGTCCAACCTTTGCAAGTTAGCATCCAGCTGTTTCTAAATGCTGGGGATCCACACTGTACATTTCTAACATAAAACCTTGCAGTGCTCAACATTTCCGGGTTCACAATAGGGCTCGATAGGCTGGCAAATAGACTCACACAAATGCTATCACATCAGAATGTTCATTTGACTTTTGGTTTATGACCAAATAATCACAAAATGACACTGAGCTACACTCAAAACTACACATCAGTCTCAGCTGTGTTTTGTACAAATAAGCAAAGGCTGGTAAACCTCAGCAATTAACATTGCCATTGTCAGCATATTAGCATTAGTATGTGTGTAATCCAAATAATTTCTGGTTGAATTCATCTGTATTTTGAAGGATAAACTGCAGCTTTGACAGTATGACTGAATACAATGACGCATTCCAAACAAATCCGACATGAGACTATTGAAAATCTCACAATCATAAATGGAAATAAACAGGAGTGTCTGGGCACGCAAAGTGGATACAAGATGATCCACATACAGTATAGACTCGAGGCTGTAACTGCTGCCAAAGTTGCCCCTATTAATGGGGATGAATACTTAATGCGGCTGATTATTTTTGTGTTTTATATTATTATTTAATTTGGATACAGTATGTGTGTGTGAGATTAGTTTTTGCGAGAGGTGTATTGCTTGGATGATCATTGTCAAGAAATACTAATTCCATCCACTGTGAATCAATGTAATAGCTTCCTCTGAAAAACATGACAAATCCATGGGGATGAATATTTTTATAGGTGTGTGTTAAGTGTTGTTTTGATGCAACAATTCACAATGCAAAATGTATAAATCCTGTGACTCCAAGAGCTCCCATTACTCCGGTAAATATCACCGTTGAGCAGCAAGCTTTGCAGACCTTTTTTATCTCTTGGCACGCCGCACTGAAGCAAGGTCTTGGCAATTCACTGAAGAAGAAACACACACACCGAAATCCATTTAGTGATGCTTGGAAATCCACTGAACAGAGATCAGACCACAGGCAGGTCATCGTCTCGCTGGACTTTATGAGTGTCCGCGTTTCATTAATGTTTCGAATAGAAAGTGGGTGCGAACAGACTGTTGTCGAAAGGTAGTGACGACTGACAGCACAGTTTGACCTTGATTTGAACTCGCAATCACGGTTTATATGGTATATAAATTCTAAACTTCAGTCATCTCTGCAAGCTCAGTGAACTCAGTGTACATTTAGTTTGTAAATTTATCCACTGTCACATACATCACATATAAAGACTTATATTTTGCTGCTGTTTGCACACATTACTTTATCCTTTCCTATCAAATCCTCTGGAGGGGCTCCATCTTTGTGTGTCCCTCGGCGCCTCGGTTTTCTGGTCTGTTTTGGGGTTGTTGTTTTTTCCAGATGGCACATCTCTGTTTGGATTACCTCACCTCTTAAAGGACAGCCGCTGCTCTTACTATCGTTATGTATGTTTGTATTCGTGCACAACCGTCTGCATGCTAACAAACACAGCGGGCGCCCCAAACAAGCAGCCGCACAGGCTCATCTCTCCCTATCTCCTCGCTGTCTGCTGGGCGAGCACTGTGATAAGAGGGTCGAGGAGAAGAGGAGTGACAGAGGCTAGGGCGAATGAATGAGAACAGTGTGTGTACGAATCGGAAACTCTTTTCAAAGAGATGTGTGAAACGCATTGTTTGTGTGTGTGTTGAAGAGTGGGGCTTGTTTTGTTGTCCTTGAAAGAACCACTTGGAGTTTTTAGACCTTCAGACTGGGGATATTTTTCCAAAGGGAAGCTCTATAGCTAGTGTTACATCAATGCATTCGTTTTTCCATACATCGTAGTGGTGATGGGAACCGGTTTTTGGAATATCTGTCTCCATATCTTTTCTTTGCCAGTATAAATAAGGTTATAGACGATCCTGGCCTGCCTGCCAATTTTGTGAAATTATGCCCTGTTCTGCTATTCAGAAATGACTAAATTACCTCCCTAAACCACCGCTGCTGGTCCTGAGAGGTTTAAAGGTTACATTGTTAAATCGTCGACATGGCTTATTATTTATCCACTGATCTACTGCATATACTGTGTTGTGATAAATGATAGATAAATCTATCTTGTATCGTGTGCATAGGCTGTATGAGTGAGACCCATTGCTCTCACTAAACCCCCAAGTAAAACCACAGCAAAGAAGCGTTGGCTTACAGCTACAGAGTTAACTAAGTAAATGAGTAGCTGGGAAGTCATCTAGAAAGTCCCTGATATTTTCCTCAGGACTTGGTGGAGGCTGAAGCAGAGCTAAAAGGAAGGGCCAAATGGGATGCTAATGCTCAGTGCATGCTAGGTGTGTAGTAGTTTGCTAACACGTTAGCACCGAAGCTTGTTTCGCGCCTCTGAAGCACACTGTTTCAATGCGTTGCGTCGGAGCTTGGGTCAAAGGAAGAATATCACATGACTGATGGGTCAAACCTCACTGCTTCAGAAAGCTGCTTTTTAAAATCTATTTGCAGTTGTATTTTTAAAAAACATATATACCAGAATTTGTATTGCCTTTATTGTTCTAACCCTTTGGTATTTTGGCCTAATCCTACAAGGAGTCTGGTTAAGTGTAGCGTTTAGGATTGTGATTAGATTCCAAACAAGATTCCGCCTTCATTAATGGTGTGATTTAAGGCTCGAGTGCATTTGGGGTTCACTTTTAGGTTTGTCAGGGTGAGGGTTGAGACTGAGAGAAAGAATACAGTCAGTGGAAGGTTCTCACAAGGACACAAGAACAGAAAGGTCCGTGTGATGCTCAACTCGTGTGAGTTTGAAACCACAGTTTCAGGTCAAATCTCGTTTGGTTTGCTTTGTTTTGCAAGTTAAACCGAGGCAGCAAGTGTAAAATTGGCGCACATCGGTGCCTGCACATCGCTGTCGACTCAAGTATGGCCACGGCTTCAGTGTATACTTAATGACACGGGCGGAAGGGGGAGGGAGGCGAGGAATGAATAATGAGAGGTGCCTATACTCAGCATATTCTCTATTCGTAAAAAAAACCCAAAAAAAACAAAACAAAAAAACCCCCAGGGGCAGCGATGTGGTCAGCGATATGGAAATGCCCCATCTCTGTTCCTGGGGCGCATGAGGAAGGATCTACTTATGTTCTCTGTGGAGAGACCACATGTATTCCTTCTGATATGTGAGCCTGAAGGAGGAAGCCGAGCGGCCGGCCCGGCGAGCCAGCATCCTTCTCAAAGAACCGGGGGCCTGGCTGAGAATGCTGAAGTCATAAAGTCTATTTATGGCCTGTACAGTGACACTTTTATTCTGCTGTCTCTCACCTTCCCTCCTTGCTACATCTCTCTCCCCATCCTCAATGCACACACAGTGACACACACACACACACACACGCTGTCACCCTGGGAACATATTTATCAACTGCTCAATATGGCTGTGGTAGGGCCCCGCTCCTCCGGGCTTTGATTAATATGCACTGTGGATCCGTTTGCTTAGTCGACATTCTTTCAGTCTGTCTCTCCCCTCCGTCCGTCTGTCTCGGCCATCTTGCCTGTCACCTCCTTTCAGGATCTCCTTCTTCTGTTTTAGTGACTCACGTGTTTCTTCCTTTTCGTCTTTATGCCCCCCTCTCACTGTATTCTGTCTGTCCCTTTGGCCATCCCTTGTTCCCTTTCTTTTTTGGGTGGCCATCTCGTCTCCTCTCCTCTCTTGCTCCCTTTCCTCATTTCCTCTCGTCCGCTCTCCTCGGTTCGTCTCGCCGCCTCTGTTTCCTTCCGTCGTTTTCCTTGTTACCTGTTCTCTCTTGTTTGCTTCTCTCCTCTCCTCATCTCCGGTGATTGTTTCCTCTCCTTTCCTCTTGTTTTCTACTCTCCTCTCCTAATTTCTTCCCCATCCTCTCATTTCCTGTTCTCTCCTCTTGTCATCTCCTTGACTCCTCTCTTGCTTCCTACTCTTCTTTTCTCTCCTCATTTCCCCTCTTTGGCTCTCCTCACTGTGCTTCCTCGTTCCCCCTATTGTCCTCTCCTTGTCGCCTGTTCTCCTCTCTTCCCTTAGTTTCCTCTCCTCTCCAATTCAATTTCCCTAACAGGTTAGACTCAGTTCAATTCAATCAGCTGTCATAGGTATTATGATAAGTCCTGTTGAGCTGGCTTGGGATTTGTCTTTTTTCCTCCCCCTCTTACATCACCCACTATCAGGTGACGCTGCTGTGAGTCGACAGCTGCTGTGCGGCTGGATTATTTCACCCAGATCAAATCTAGTACTGTTTTTTATAATAATACCTGTGTAACTCTGGCGTATTCAGTATGCTAGTTGTTGCCATGTAAATGCAAAACCAGATTAACAGGTTACATTGCAATGACCCCAGTTCAGAATATTAACAAGGTTTTAGCTAGATTTAAAGGTAGGGTATGCGGTTCTAATCCATTACACCTCTTTTTGTCAAATTCAGTGAATATCTGAATCGCATACGCCACCTTTAAGCAGATGGACTGTGCTCAGTCCCATTGTCGACAGATCTGTCTCCATGACAACTGAACAAACTCCATCCACTGATAAAGAGCGTGGGGGTTAAAAGTCCTGGAAAAAGTTAGTAAGAAGACCATGAGTTAAGGGTTAGACTGTCATATCTAACCATACAGGAAAATGTTATTTCACAGCCTGGGCCTTTTTTTTTCTGCAGATTTTTTGTAGAAAACTTTAATTCTGTGTTTGCCACTTCTAATTTACCAGCGGAATATAATAAAATAAGAATTAATGGTGACAGTTAATGGTAAAAATATTTTCACATGTTCAATTTAAAATCCCATTTTGGGCAGTAGCATTTCCTAAAATGATTCTTTATTGAAGTGTTTGTGTCCTTATCTTGTTTTATTTAGCTTTACTTTTGACCTGTGTTTTAATCCTCTTGCAAGTAGATGATTTGAGTTGTTTTTTTATCAGTTCGTGTACTTACTTGTGTGTATTGTGTAATACACAGAATTAAGGTCATTGCTAAAAAAAACAAATCTTTCCGAACCCCACACAAAATTCATCTACGGCAGCGACCTCTTCCTGCTGCCAACACTTTGCAGTCATTTTGAGCTGATGCAGTGTAAGTTTTATACAGTTCTTATGAATGCGAATAATAAACCTTAAAAGCCTTTTCTGCTCAGGAACTCTCAGATGCTGGCTCTGAGCAGCGCAGTGGCAATAAAAGAAAGCGGAAGCACAGTTGACGAGAAAATGCTATTTGAGCTCACAATAAAGGCCATTTGTTGCAGAACGATCTGCATCTGTCAGCTTTCCTTATCGACCAGGCTTGTTTGACCAGGGACAAACAGGCGCTTTTAGCTCAGATACTGAGCCTTGTCAACAACATGTTTAGTCACCTGCTCTTATCCAGAAGAGTCACATTGAGATAAAAAAAAAAACACATTTTCCCATTGGAGCTGCAGCCAAGAGATTTGAGCTTATACAACTCAGCTAGTGGCAGTATTAACCCCATCTGCCATCACTGCCTCTTTGGTTACATTGATGACTGCTGATAAGATAGATTGTACAGAATTTTAATTTTAGAAACATCACAATGCAATAAAGACTCATTAGTTTTTTAATGTAATATTAAAAAGCAGATGAATCAACATTACAGAAGCGCGGGTGAATTCTGATTTTAACATGACCATTTGCTCAGCACATATACAGGTAGTCTCTCTGCTGCAAACGGCAGTTTTAACCATTTCTTGCTTTGTGACTTTTTCATTAGTAAATTTCCTCCCATTTCCTCTTCACTTTGTATTAACCGAATATTGTCTGAGCAGTGCTCTTTGCTGGAGGACCTTCAAACTACAGTGGCCATTATCTGGATGAAAATCTATTTAAACCAATCCCCGGTTAAAAAAATCTGCATCTTTTCACATCAAAAAATCCAACTGAATGTCAACTTATTAGCTTTTAACCACATCACACGGTCTTCATCAGCAGATGGAGATTGCTCAGTTGTCATGGAGATGGATATGGGGCCATGCAAGCTCAGTACCTGTTGTAATTCGCAGCTCTTGTCTTGACCTTTATAAAGTGTAGTTTGATAAAACAATCACTTACTGTCATTTTTGTGGCTTTCAACTGCATCACACGCTGCTCGACACATGGTCCTTATCAGTGGATGGAGGTTGCTCGGTCACACGTGAACAGATCTATCTCCATGACTACACAACTGAGCAAACTCCATCCGAGAACGGGAAACGTGATGTGGCGGAAATCTCTGGAAACAAGCTTGTAAGTGGACCTTGATCTGGGATTGTTTTGTCAAACTAGTATTACCAAGGTTGAGGGTGGACTTTCATGCTTATTTTAAATGTGACATCAATCATACAGAATGTAAATAAATGATGATAATTCTGAAAACAGGCCTATTTTGTAGTAGTAGGCTACCCATTGGAATAAATCCCAATCCCCCCAAAAGAAACTCACCCTTTATGACTATTTCTCTTTCACTGTCTTTTTCAAAAGCACACTAAACAGAGAGGAGCGTCCCTTGCCCACCGAGTGAAATGATGTAGATTGACTCTATTTGTCACAATCTGGTAGATAAGAGGCGACAAATTAACACTTAGGAGTCTAACAGAGTCTCCCAAACAGGAGCGAGTGAGCCTTCGATCCGGAGGTATCATCACACAGCAGCTGGGTCGTTCACGGACTAGCTGGAGAGTTTGCTGGTTTCATGATCTAATTGCCATTTGCAGCTGCCACTGTGTGAAGCCTCAATTATTTCAAATGTGCGCCGTGCAAACATTTTTCTAAATCCTGTCTTCCACTCTCTCACCAGAGGCCCAATCCAGCGCCATGATGTTCGACTGCCTCTACATGGAGCTCTCAGCCTCCCTGGACCACGGCACCAACGAGCTGTTGGAGGCTGCCGTTCGGACTGCAAGGGGCGAATGCGTGGGCCCCGGCTGGACCGACGGCGATCCCGGGGCGGGCCGCAGAGAGAGCCTGACCAGCCGGGCCAAGCGCTTCCTGGCGGGGCTGGTGCCGCGCTCGTACGGTCGAGACCGGGACCGGGACCGGGGCCGCTACCGGGAGATGAGCCGCCACCGGGGCAGCAAGATCCTCCGCCAGAAGTCCCGCTCCTGCCACGACCTCAGCGCACTGTGACCCACACACACACGCATGCACACGCACGGGTATAGAGACACACTCCCACACATGAACACACACACACACACACACACACACACACACACACCAGATTGAAAGATACGGTGGGAGACGGACGCGTCAAAGATGGACGAGGAGAAGAGGGTAAAATGGAAGATGGTAAGGAGTAGCAGCTCCTCGAGATGGAGGAGACTAAAATGAGCAGGGAAATGAGTGGATGGGGTGGAAAGAGGGACATTTAGGTGGATAGCGGTCAAGGAAGGAGGAAAGGGAGAGAAAAAGTTGGAGAAAAAGTTGGATAGATCAATGAAACCAGTTCTGAGAGAGAAAGAGGCCAGGCTGGCGAGAACAGCAGAGAAACAGATAAGGAGGTGAGCAGCTTGTGTGAATCAGCGAGCACTCATTAGCCTACCTGATGAGAGCAGGAGAAAGAAAATTAGTGACAGCAGAGGGAGTCACAACAAGATGCTGATTGAACTCTTACTGTGGCGAAACAAGGGGGGGGGGCGGGTAGTCACATATAAATACACACCCAAGTAGCACGCACTGATTATGTAGAGACTGATAGCAATCTAACGTATACCTATTGTAAACCCTGTTTTATAGCATGCAGAGTAGACGATCTAAGACATGGCCCCATAGGTTTTACAGTTACATGATACTGGATTGACTGTACCTCAGTGGCCGATAGCTAATACAAAATCTAGCTAGTGTCTCTAGCAATGCCATCTCAAAGGCAATACCCTTTATATATATATATATATATATATAAAAAGAAACCTCCTTCTCTGCGCATTTTCTAAGCCACAGTCTTTACACTGCATCCACCTTTTGTGTACCGTACGGATTTGAAGGAGTGTTTGATGATACCACCAGTGGCATACGTTCATCTGTGATTTTTATACAAGGATAGAAAACATCAGCGCCCAAGCCATATTTTCACTGAATGCGTCATAAGCGATCAGCACAAAGAACCCTTTACCGTAGGACGTGGAGCGAAAGGCAAAAAAAAGGTCAGTAAGACGTTAGCAGGGATGGCCAGACTGAACTTTTCTTCAATAGAAGCTGAGTCACAGAACACTGGGATGTTCGTGAAGCACAGGAGGACAAACGAGAAAACCTAATCTACCTGTGGCTGTTTCATGTTTTCACTTTTTACCCACTGGCATTCTTATGTGTGTTGAGACGGAATTCTGTGGGGGCTGGCCACACAGGTGTCCCAAAAGAGAACGTTCTGGAAACGTTGTTTGGATATCTCGTCAAGCATGGCGGCGGCGTCACTGGCACATGCCCACTCGTTTGTCACCGTCTACTAAGCGCGCTCGTCTTTCCACTGAGAATAAATACATTTTTGTTTGACATCCTGAATGAGTGTCTTGTCCTTTTTTTTTTTTATAGCAACGTTATGAAATCAATGTCTCATTACAGCCCTTACTAGGTTGTGGGATGGCATGACAGGTCATCAGATGACTCACAGGTCCTCTAGACACACTGTGAGACGGCCTCACAGGACAGTTGTTCCATTTAGGGCTAAGCAGCAAAAACATGCAATGTCGGCACTTTGTGGCTGTAACAAAATCTCAGGTCGAAAATAGATTGTTTCAGAATATGAATTTGAACCAAGACCAAGCAATATGAACTGTCCTGACTTCAAGATATGTACAGAAACACGAGCATTTTGGGAGATCGAGTTTCGGTCAAGCTGCTTAATGATGTCAGTGTAAAAGACAGCCTTAACTATGGTCTTCGATGGCAGCGGTTCCCAACCTTTTCTGCCTGGCGAACCTCCACAGCCCCTTACTGATGAACTCAAATAGTTATGTTCCAAATGTGTTCATTGTAACTTGTGTTGTTTCACACTGTTAAAGGGTATATTGTTAAAAGTCTTTTTTAATACACTCAAAGCGTCAGTGTTTAGGTTTAAGTGTGCATTCGTACTACCACTTGGATTACCAGAGGCTGGACCATTTATAACTTTTAGCTAACTGTTTTCAATGTATCCATTATTTTTAGCTATTTCAACCATTTATCCATTATTTAGCTATTATACCATTTATTCATTATTTTTAGATATCTACTTCAACCGTTTATCCATTATGTAGCTCAGTATTTTAATATTTTATCCATTACTTTTAAATATTTTTTTTAGAATATTGTGAAATCAACATGGCATTGTGAAAGGGTGACGCTTGTAGTGATGAACCTACAGGGAATTATCACCTAAATCAGCAGGTTTCAGATCATTGTTTAGCGGGCCCAGCCTGCAACTCTCACTGCTTTCAAGAGCTCTAAAAACCCACTTTCAGGAGTTGAAGACCAAAAAATTGAACTAAAAGAGTTTGAAAAGTCTGACTTACATTCCTCAGGTGGACGCACGATTTCAAATGAATGATAATGCTGCTCCGTATCTGTTGGATGTGTAAATAAGCAACTGTTTGCTAACAAGTTTGCCATATCAACTTAAAAGGTGATAATATATCCATGTTGTGTTCACAACTTGTTTCCGCTGCCTCCAAGTGGCCAAAAAAAATCAGTTATTGCGGGTTTAAGCTATTACACCATTTATCCATTACTTTAGCTATTTGAACCGTTTACCCATTACTAACTATTTTAACTGTTTATCGATTTCTCTTAACTAACTATTTTGTCAACCGTTTGTCCATTACTTTTAGCTTTTTACTTTTAGAAAAACATATGGCATGGAAAGTGCAAGATGGACAGACTTTTGTATTGGGATAGAAATGTAAAACTGTATTTTCTCAAAACTTGAGAATATATGTTTGCAGTTTGGGTGAACTGACCTTATAACATGATCTGTCTAGCAACTGTTTGCCAAATGAAAAACATGATAGAAAACTTGCACCTAAATGGCAGCAACCAGTCTTACGATATTTTTGCCGCAGTTTTACTTCCTACTTGTCTGATAAAATCTTCATATTTTCCATGCAGTCTGGTCTAAAAACAAAACAGTTTTGATCTTTCAGGAATTACTTTCCCCTCCCTCCAAAGAAATTAAGGGGGGGGGGGGGGGGGGGGGAGGGGACTGTGGGAACTATGCAGTGGCTGGTTACCTGACATAGTTCCAAAGACAAAGTTAGCAAAATGGATGATTTATGGATCGATTGTCCAACGTGGTGTATAATATGTCAGCACTGAGTACCACAGTTAATACCACTACTAGGAGGGGGGTTTGATTCCTCAACACTAAACCGGTAAGTTCGTCAATACTTGATTAGCCTATCCCTGTAACACAATGCACCAAAGCAGCATTTCAGTTCACTGGCTGCAGTCTCCAAAAAATTATATCACAAGTAAGTATGAAAACATCTCTGTCAGCCTCCCCCTCCACCCTAGTCTTAACAGGTGTGGAGAAGTGCCTGAGGCTGAAAAGCGAGAGCTCGGTTCCCTACAGCCAATCACATAAGATCACATCAGATAGCTCGAAGCTTGTGATGCTGGTACAGTAACTGTCTGGAGTGGATAAAGGGGAGGACTCTTGAGAGGAAGGCAAACTGGTAAAGAGACAGAGCGGTTGAGGAGAGAGTGAGCGAGACCGGGTTGAAGAAATGCTTTGAGGAGTAATGGTTGCTTGGAGACTGTTGTCAAGGAGACGACGAGTCCTAGAGTCCTTTGGCATCTCAAATGTCCTATATTTATGTTGATTTTCAGAAGGCAAATTGTTGGCTTTGCACCCCGACCCCCCCCAGCCCACCCCACCCGCTAGGTGAATAAGAGATGGACGGCCATAAGCACACAGATATGTTGAACTCTTCAAACAGACACAGCCTGGATTTGATACAATAAGCCTCGCGGAACGCGCAATGACACATGAAGGAGTTTATCACGCTTAAACAGGTCAGATAACTGTCAGATAAGAGCGTGCATTTGTCAGCTGCACAGAAGCCCACAGGAAGTCAGGGGAAACGAGGACAATATGGTACAATTCCTTTTGGTGACACCCTATCAGTCTCTCAAATCGTGACAGAAATCCTCCCTCTCTCTGTCTTTCCCGTCGCTGACTCATTCTGTGGGCATTTACTGTGATTTTTCGGGTAAAAGAATACTTCTCGAGAGCAGGGAAGACAGAGGGAGCTTAAAAGACGAAAACCCACCTACTGTGTGTCAGTGAAAGCCTGTCTAACTTACTCCTCACTTTGTACCAAAGAAAGACTATTTTCAGTGAGCACTGTGCATAACTAATGAGATGCATATTTTCCCTCAGTGTGGGTGTAGGCATGTTAGCTAGGAGGTAATTGGAAATGGTCTGTGTAGTGTTTCTGGGGATAGAACAGGGCATGGGGAGGCTGTGGCCAGACATTGAGTGGCGTTGAAGGAAGCATTGCTGAATCCGCCGGGGGAATCCATGTGATTTGTTTTCAAGGAGCAACGGCTTGTTGTACCCCAAAGGTCATTGTTCCTCTGCTTTGTCCCCCGAGTGCACAGAGCTGATTATACACGCACAGAACTACAAATAACCAAACAACAAAAGGGAGCGAGAATGAGCCAGACCAGTCTCGCTTGAAAATCGAAGCAAGCAGCCCACAGTGAAACAGAGGGCCAAGTGAGTGTAATTGCGGGTTGAAGAAGGCGGCGCACATCAGCCTCATTATAGGCCTCATGCCTCATGCAACGCTCTCCACGTCCCCTGTAATGTGGATTAATAGCAGGGCAAAAGTTGAGAGCAATCTATGCAAAATATGGCACACTATAACTAGATGCCGTCGTGAGATTAGTATTGATCTCGACATTATCTTCCATGGATGTAATGGGGAATGTGCTGGAAACTGCGCAATGCATCAAGTAAAGCCAGTGTTGTAAAGTGTGAACAACTGCAACTGGCTGCACCTCTCAAGCACTCAAAACCACCTTCTTCAAAGGAATAGTTAGAATTTTTGGTAAATGGCTTTCTTGCCAAGAGTTAGATGAAAAGGTCGATACCAATCAAATGTTCGTAGGTTGAATATGAAGCTGGAGCCAGGAGACGTTGGCTGAGTTTGGCCTAGGCACTGAAAGTGCTGTTTTTACACTCTGTACAAAGGTCACAAAATGTGTCTAGCAGCACCTCTAAAGCCCAATGATTAACGTGTTATATATCGTGTCTTCAGTCTGTACAAAAACCAAGGTGTGAAAATGTTCTGGGCGTGCAGGGTGTTTTTTTGCGGGACTAGTTCTTGTCCGGGAGCAGTGATTTCACTCCTTATTTATTATATAGTACGTTTACACTGTGTGGCTTTTTATTTGAGTACCCAAAAGTATGAATGTTGTGCACTATGTAGTGTCCTCAAAAAAAGTACACTGCTTTCTGCTGACAATCCTATCATGTAATGTGTCAAATGTTTTAGATGCCAAAAATGATTTTACACTACTTTAGTAGTGAACAAGGGAGTGTGTTCGGACACAGTCCTGGGGTCGTCACCGTGAGGGCTTTCAAGCACGACCTGATCTGTTGATGTTCTGTTGGCCTGAGTCCGGCGCATAACCCCTTTTAAACCGAAACGTGCCGTTTTTACGCTCATTTTTGTGCATATTAAACACATTAGATATAACGTGCTATAAGTGAGCTTTAGAGGTGCTCGCGGATAGATTCCGTTGCCTTTACTGTCCCCCCCGCCCCGCTTTCAGCTTAATATTTACAGAGAGATATGCGAGGGGTGTCAGTCTCCTCATCTGACTCAGGAAGAAAGCGAATAAGCGTATTATTCCTCCAAAATGTCTAACTGTTCCTTAAAATCAGAGGTATCACATTATTATCACACACTCAGATGTTTTATCTCCCCCTGCCTCCTCTGAAGAAATTCTCAAATTCTTTCAATCTCAGTGCTCTCTTCTGTTTTATTTTTTACTCACGTTAGCTAGCTATGTGCAGCAATAAGGAGAGCACACCCAGATTGTGTAACCAAGTGGGTGAGTTGTGTATACATCGATGCCTAATAATAACAGCTTATGAAGTTACAGAATTATTCTGTTCTTTTGGCAAATCATGTACATCAAGTACAGTACAGTACAGCACCTCTTTAACCTCTGCATGTCATTTAAATAAGATGCTTGATGGAATGACTATCATACTGTTCGATTTTGCTTGCCAAATAAATGTGTGCACAGCAATGATGGAGCAAAACAAAACTCCCAAGCACAGAGATTTAGTCACAGAGCACTGGGATCTGGAGCCTTTTCTCTAGTCGCCTGCAGGGCCACGTGTTTTGAGTCAAGTAGTTTAGCGTCAGACCCGGCTTGGGTTTGAGAACAAGACTGTCAAAGAGACTGGCTCTGCGACCGAGCAATATCATGGCTTGACTCAGCTGATCAAGGCTTGGCATGCGATGGGACAGCTAAAGCATGCTATAGCAGAACTGTGCCAAAAGGCCATTTAATCTCTTTGTCAGCAAGGCAAGCTGACCTTTAGACTGTGAAATATCTGCGGCACTGTAAAACCAGAGTACAAATCACACACACTTAAGTAATGCGTAACTACTGTATCCGTCATGATGATTTTAATGCATTAGGCACGCGTCATGTATCATGAATTAAGAAATGATCAAGCCAGTATGAGTTTATGTGATTAGTAACAGCTCGATGGATCCTCAATTAGTGCCTGTTCATTCACAGTGACTCTATACATGAATTTACTGCGTACGGCTGCAAATTAAAACCATGTGGCAGGTGCCAGCTGTCAGACCAGGGGAGCATAAATCAACAATTGACACTGTAACAAAGTGAGAACAAAAAGCAAAGAGACTGGGTACTAATGCGTCAGGAATCTGATTGTGACTTGTCGACAATAGTAGAGAATGTTTCTGTCGACCGCTGGGTCAATCAGCGGCATGTCGATGTTGCCAGTGACTAAAAATGATAAAAGCTTCGTATTTCTACGTCCATAGCCTTTTCCATGTAACATGGATCCCAACTGGTTTGGTGGAATGATCATGTACGAAGCAACTATGAGTAAACGCTCACTAATCATATAAGCTCGTTGTGACTTGATCATTTGTTCATGGTGAGCGACAGGAAATTCATGATACATCCTGCGTCACTCCGCGCACTAAATCATCCGTCATTATTTATGCATGAATAGTATGTAAAGTGTCACTAAATATCTTCGGTGCATCGGTGACAATTTGGCTTTCTGTTCTGCAAGAGGAAAGGCCCAGGCAAAGGAGACATCAAGATTCGTCCTCTGTGGGTTATCCTGAGAAACCGGGATGTGAATCACGTTTTCAAAAGCAATCATTTTTACTTGCTTTGATCACAGCAAACTAAATTCCATTCAGCATAATTGTATGAGTGCACCCCCCCCCCCCCCAAACCTCATAGTGCAATACTGGTTAGGCAAAGTGGGGAGACGTTCTTTCTTTCTTCCTGATTTGAGTAAACTAGTCCTTTAAATATTCTCCAACGACAGCCGCTGTTTCAAATTGCTCTCTACGGTCTGCACGCTCAGTGGCCAGAAAAAGTAGGAACCCTTTCATGATGTGACCCGACGCCATGCAGAACCCGCGTCAAAGAACTACGTCGCTTTGCTAAGACGTCCTCTGTAGGTCCCATTCTGTTTTGAGACTGTACCTGCACTGTATTAATGCATTGTACTACACCGAAAGATGTTTCAAAGAGGTTACGTTTCCCCACTTGATTCACATATATATGGAAGGGCAAAAATATTAGAAACATGCCATAAAATACGACGGAGCAACCCTACGCAACCTAGAGCCGCACAATTACCATACAGCCCAATCAGCACCTCTGTTGACTCAAACGTACAATGCACAACGAGAGGACAATGTAGAACGATTTCTATTTGTCTGCCTCACCCGTCAACCCTGACTATTAAGACCTTGGGATTGAACAGGAATTAATGTCTTTATCTATTAAAATGGGTTCAAAGAATAAATAAATGCACTAGACTTGGACCCCTTGAGGCTTTCTGTATGGTGGTCTACACCTGACATATACTGTAGGGGGACTGGAAGCACCGCATGGCCAGAATGGAAAACCGCATGCCGACCGTGTGGCCAAATCCAACTGCGAATGAACTGACAGTGTGTGTATCACCCAGCGGCACGGCGGCCTGTGTTGTTGTTGCCACACTGCTAAACCACGTGCCGTCTTGCAGCGTGGCTTCTTGGCCCCGTGCTTCTTCTCTCCCGAGAAGCATCCGCGAAGATAAAAGGCCTTGCCTCCTTCAGATCAATATAGAAATCGATGCTCTTCTCTGCGACCAAGCTACCTGTCTCCCCACAGGCCTGCGGCAGGAGGAGCTCACTGCTGAGGCACAGGGCAACTTCTAGCGTTTCCTTTCGCAAACGACGCGGAAGCGCGACCCTCAGGGGAGCAGAGGAGTCAATTACAGCTTCAAAGATTTCCGGGTCATTTTCAGAGTCGGTTTCCCCCAAATGTCTGGAATGTACTGAAGCCGCTTTTACATATCTGACATACGTATGCATACATGTATGCTGTATTAGCTTTGTTATTGTCATTATTATTTGGTAATACCAATAGCAAAAAAACTAACTTAAAAAAGGGTTTTAAAAAAACCAAAAACATCTGCTGTGTCTGATGTTCTTGTCTTCAGTGTTTCGGACAGATTTTTCAGTTACTCTTATGTTCATACATTTCAGCTGCTCTACTCATTTGAAGCCTCAGAGAATAAACACCACGCTAGCACCCCCTAGTGGCCATGTTGTTCCTTACATCATTTAAGGATCCGTGGTCTTTTTGAGGAGGAGAAAATAAGCACACAAATACAGAATACTTTCTTCTTTATTGATTTTTTGTATCCAATTACATAACAAAACACACTAACAAGATTATTTAAATATGTCGTTTGTTTTTTACTCAAGAATGTCGCTGAAGAGCTTCCGCTTCTTGGACTCGCCGGCCTGTATTTCCTGCCAGTGGGCTTTTCTGTGGACGAAGTGGGAGAGGGCAAATTTGGCCCACACATGGCGAGCAAACTGATCCGACCTCAGCTGGCTTTCACTCGGCACTGGAAGGGAGGGAGAGACGGGACAGGAAGTCGCTAACAGGGACGTGAACCTCAGGCAAAAGTGTAGAAAACGCCTGAAGGTCTGCATTCGTGGGATTATTTTTTTATTTTTTTTTATTTAACCTTTATTTATCCAGGTAAACTGTATGAGAACCACACAAACATGACCTGGCCAAGAGGCTACAGAAATAAGTTAGAAACATAATTTAACTGCACATAGTCATGGCGATTGACTATGATTGGTCTTACCTAGTTCCTGTGCGATGCTTTGCCTCTGGCTGACTGATGCGCTGTTCCATACGGCTTCCAGCACCCGACTGCCCAACCTGGAGCAAGCCATTTGAACATACTGGCCCTGGCAAAAATGGAGAAAGACAATTACAATGACAAAGAATCCTCTTGCACTCAAAAAGGAGAGTTTTTACATCGTCACACTTCAAACTCTGGCACCAAGAGATATGAAATAAAACTAAAACTTGTACACTTAGATTTTGAAACTATATCTAAGTGTATTTAGTTTTGGTATAGTTTCTTGCTGACAGATGTCCATAGTCTTGACATAAAAACGTATGCTGGAGTATGTTAATAAAAAACTAACCATGGTGAAAGATGTTTTTAATACTTCTTGTTATGTACAATATTGCAACGTTTCCTTCCTTCAGATCCTTTACTTAAGTAAAAGTACTCCAAAATACTCCACTACAAGTAAAAGCCCTGCATTCAAGTATTGTCAACTAAATGTACTTAAAGTATCAAAAGTAAAAGTACTCACTCTGCAGTCAAATGCTCCCTGTTACATGTGTCTCTGGATTAATATTACTGTTGCATCTATGTTTATGTTGCACTTTACTGCTGTAACACCATTCTTTAGAACATTCTTACAATGCCCTGTGCTCGCACCTCCAGTCTCTTGAGGATCTTGCCTCTTCCCTTGTCGCTGGATGTGGTGATGAGGGCCTGGAGGACGTGGCTGCCCGAGGGGTCGGAAGCCAGCGTCAGGAGGTCGGCGGGGGTCAGGGTGCGCAGGCTGCTCAGGAGGAGGGAGCGCTCCTTGAACCTGGCCAGCGCCTGGACCAGCCGGGAGCCGTGGTAACAGACGGAGGACAGCGGGACCTAGAAATGATCCAAAACAAACACACCTCACTGCATCTGCAAAATCGTTTTTCAACATCAATATAGCGAATTCGGTCTTCAAAGGGGGGCTGGTGTTGGTGGTGCGGCTCTGCAATAGCAACTACACCGAAATGTCGAGGCTATAATTAAAATCCAGCCACAAATGATTTGAATCGACTTCTCCCGGTGGCGTACCTCCGTCTGTGTGTTGCCCTCTGCCGTGTCAGAGTGGTAATACACCTCATAGGTGAGCAGGGACATGAAGAGCGGGAGGCAGCTGACGTGTCGAGAGCCGGGCTCAGCGCAGTGGAACGCCTGGGAGGCAACACATCGACAGGGCGTCCATTACCCACAAATCAAACATTGAGTCGGTCTATTGTGTTGTTATGCGCTTTTGATTTGAGTCATAAAGAGGGCGAACTGAAAATAAGCAAGGGGATCGTTCTGTTGATTTCAGACCCACGTGGACCTTTACGTGCCCAGTCGCAAACGCTCTTTTGACACTTACACGGAGGAGGCACTGCATCAACTCGTCCTGTTTCTCTCCACTTTCTGCACAGCTTTCGGCCAGCTGCACGATCACGCCCATGTGACCTGTGGCCAAGATGGCCTCCACACCTTGGATGAGCTCATCAAACAACCTCAGGAACTACGGAGAAAGGGAGAGAGGGAGAGAGAGAGGAGAGATGGAGTCATGCTCGCAATTACAGAACCCTGACTTTTATCTCGTGAAACGCAGACACTATGACCAACCAGTTTGGATTTAGCCGAGGCTGCGGTTAGCCTCTGTATGGGGAAGTTGGCGATGGGATGGAGGGCTAGGTCAACCAGCTGACCCTTGAGGTGGTTCTTGTAGAGGTCACGGAGAAGGGACTTGTGGGACAGCTGTATGATCGTCTCAATGAGGCGACTGGAGGCCTGGTCCTTGAGAAAGACCAGAAGAGGACTGAACGGAAGGCAAAAACAAAAGCAGCAGTCAGGTGACGTTTCACGGCCGAGCGACTACTCGTTCCTGGGCAAAAGGCAATGCAGCACCGAGAGCCTCTGACCTAACTCCTGCGGCGGCGTTGCGACTCCTCAGGTACTCCACGACGAGCTTGAGGAGCTGTTTGCAGAGTTTCGGCCGTTTTCTGTGGCACACAGCCAACATGGTCTGGAACACCGCACTGGCCACGGCATCGGTCACACTCACTGGAAAGGAAAGGGACACAATGGGCGAGCAAAAAACCCTTCTTAAAAAGCGTTCTGCCAATGTAAAGGTGCCCTGCGGCAAACCAAAGACATATTTCCATTCCAGGAAAACACGCTGCGTGGATCCAAACTGCGTGGTACAACTAGCACGTCGAATGCATTCCCTCCTGGATCTGCGAGGCCGATATGAGCTTATTGCAGATAGATCGTTTTTGCGTCACCGTTTTTATCAAGACTGTTGGTTACGTTAATAGGCTACAGTTTTGTGTGTGTGTGTGTTACCAGCCAGAGGGAAATCTGCAGCAGGCATGCTTTCCTGTGTCAAAAAGTGGCTCAAGAGCGCTACTGGCGGTCAAAAACTTCACAGGTGTCGTTTAAGCTAAAACCTGGAAGATGACACCACTGGGTTTTTTTTTTTTAATGTTGCAATTGGACCAAAACCTGTGCAAATTTTCAAAACACATATATCCTTTTCGGACGCAAACAAGGAAACGCACTCCAAGCAGATATGTACGGGCTTCTGAATAGATAAATAGATGGGTGATTTATTTCAGGCCACTTTCCCCCTGATAATTATTAACCGAAAGCAGAAAACACTACGCTATACCGTGCATACAGTCATTTACTTCATGATGCTTGTAAATCTGAAAAGCTCCTGCTGTGCCAGCCTCCATCCAAATTGTGAATAAAACAGAGTTTCCTTCTGTCCCCGTGCAGGAGAGCTCTGTAAAAAGCCACTTAGGTTTCTCTCCAGCGTGTGCACTTGCCCCGAGGTCATTTATCGACGGTTTCATTTGGTTTTGATATCGAAATTGCAAGGCTGAATGCATCATATAAATTCTACAAACAATCTAGACTGCGTTCTATTGGGGGGGGGCTGCCCTCGATGCAGTTCCCCTTTGACTCTCCTATGAGTCCTCAGTTAAAAACATTTAACAGGTTTAAATGTTTTTCTGATTCCAAGAAGACATATCGGAGCGCTCAGCAAGAGGTACAACAAGAGGGAGGCAGCAGCGCTGCTGACGCTGAACTGGGGCCGTCTGCCCAGATTGTTTGAAATACTCCTTTTCAAAAGATCATGGGGCACATACATATTACCCAATATTCCAAAGGTTTAATGTGTACTCTCTTTTTTTTTCTTTGGTTTTCCAATCTATAGCTAAAACTAAACAGAAAGAGGTTTCTGGAAGAAATCGACATAAAAACAAAACTAAAACTAGAATGGAAACGGTCAAGCTCAGAAAAGTGCATCGAAATAAATTAGACTTCAATCCTGAAATAGAACTAAAATAACCTTCAGAGTCAGTCAGTAAGGGTTTTGTAAGACAAGCTGTTTACCACTGTGACTCCCCTTGCATTTCACCTTTTCCACCACATCAACTTTCTTACGTACATGTTGGGTTTTTTTTAATAATTAAAGTCATAATTTCACTTTTTAAAAAGACTTACCAACGTCTATAAACGGCAATAGCGATCACTCGAAGGCAGAAAGTGGAACATTTTAGCCCGTGTACACTTATTGCACCCTGCCTGTTTCCAGTTAACACCCAAAACAGAGGCGAACACAGGTATTGGTGTAAATTAACTGAAATAAATACAGATAGTACCATTTGCTTTGCAATACTAGAATGTTCCCTCGGTGATAAGGTAGAATACAAGTACAATACTGCAACGATGAAACGCAGGCTTGGGTTTGACGAAAGGTGACTCACGATTAACGTTGTCCATCAAGGTCTCCGTGAGGCTTTTCAGTTCATACCAACACGACGTGGGAATCTCAAAGTCTGTCAGCTGAGGAGCAACGTTGCGTTCTTTTGCACCTGGCGAAGAATAAAACAAACAAACAAAAAAAAAAAAGAGTTAACAAAACAGAACAACACGAGACCGAAGGTGACATGAATGCCAGCTTGACATCATTATCGCCGTGAATGTCCACGAATCTGCTTGGAACTCGCAGAAAGAAAGATGCTCGTTATCACTTCAGAACGGAGAATCGTCATGTTTTTAAGTTTTCTTCTGTATCGAAGTCATCCAGTGAAAGCTGCCGGCACATCCGCGGGGTACACTGCGAACAGGAACAGCTAATAGCTAATTAAGAGTACGTTTAATGATGCCAGTTTGCCAAAATGTTAACAAATAAAGACGGTTTAGAAAAACGGGGCTCAAGTTGTAGCCCACAGCTAACCAACTTTACATCCTCCAAATGATTAGAACTTATTGCAGTGTACTATATTCTATTGTTATATTTCAACTTATTATCTATTTTATGTCTTAGATTCTCTATTTTACTTGCGTAATTTTCTTTTTCGTTGCCGCTGACAGCTTCGCAGAAATTTTTGTGCATATGACCGTAAAAGAACTTATAAGAATAATAATAGTGACAAGTGATCTGTTAATATTAACTTTTTCCATCTTGCACTTAACTATAAATATTTTTTTGACATTAATGAAGCTCAAATGTTGCCTTCGACATTGAGGGCTGGGGGTGAAGGAGCAGTTGTTTCATTTTTGTTCGACGGGGCGCCTCCTGCCGTCAGACTTTGAAAACTCCCCCTGTGCTAGGCCAAGCATTGAATTTGTGCGTGCCACGCGTACCTGGACGGGACTCGGTGCGGGGGGGTCCGATACAGCCTGCCAGCACGTGTAAAAGTGTGCGGACCACATGCGAGCCATGAACGTGTTTGATGAACTCTGCGCTGTTCTCTCTCACCGCCTGACTTAAAGACAACACCTGGGCCTCCAACACGCCACAGCTCTCTTCTTCTTCTTCTTCTTCTTCTTCTGTGGTAGCAGACGGCTCCTTCTGGGACGACTCTGAAAATCGACGGATACAATTGAGGGACGGGTTGCCGCTGGTTTCGTGTGATTTCACCTATTTACTCCAACGCACGTCATACAGTGACGGGCAGTAAACCGCTCCGAAATGACACACGTAATCTCACCCATCCTGGACATCTGCCTGACTGCGCTCTCCACTACGTGGCCGCCGCACCGGTCGCAAGAAACCGCCTTAAACTCGGACCCCGATTCTCCGCCCAGTTCAGCCAGCAGCGCCCCCACCTGGTCAGGACTGGACAGCGGGAGCAGCCGCTGCAGAGTGATGCTTCCTGTCCGGTCCATCGCCACCAGGGCGGCTTTCCCTTTAACTTCTGCGAGGACATTCTCCACAAACATCTCTGTAGAAGAAACATAAAGACACAGAATAAGAGATTAGACACAGTCTGAAGTAAGAGCATTTGATATTTTGACAAACACTAAGCATTTAAAAAATGTGAGATGAGTAACTCAGCAGTGGTTGCTAATATATATGTATATACACACACACTCTGTAACGGAACTGGACAGATGGAGGCAGCATAAAGTGCTTGTTATTTTTCAGGTAAAATGATGCAATAAGGCAGCAATAAGCAGAATAACGTTAAACCAATGTGTGGGCAATATGACAACAATATGTATGCGTTTCCATGTGTAACCAGGTTACTCATAGGTCTTTTCCACCGAGACAGAGCTGGTGCTGGTTCGGAGCCAGAGCCTAGTTTCGAATCGGTTCTTTCTGTTTCCACAGCCGAAGCAGCAATTTGCAGCCAGGAAAAGTGGTTCTTAAGTAGCACCAAGTCGTTGCTGGACTAAAAGTAAGCACCGCTTACTGTGGCGGCTGGGGGCAAGACAAACAGTTTTCACTTCTGCGTCTTACACCAACGCTTAACACATTTTTATTTAACTGCAGCGTGATCGTTTATCAGCAGAGTTGCTGCTAGGAGGGTAGCGACATGCTGAGGCTAAAGTTGACATGTTATTGTTCAAAATAAACGTTCTGTACGTACCGTTTCTCTCGCTCGTAATCTCCGTCTGTACAAACTACAGCGATCAATAGCAACGCAACGTCCGCAGTTGTTGGCGGTGTTTGTGTTCGGCGCTGCCGCGCTAGCGTTGCTGGGAAAGACGTGACGTATACAGTCACGTGAGACCTGACAAACCGGTTCTCAGAAGGCTCGTCAGTCGAACCAGCTCCGAACTGGCACTAGCACTGGCTCTGAACCAGCACCCGGTTCATTCTGGTGGAAAAAGGGGTATCAGAGACACCACTTAGTGGCGAAAACAGACTTATTACTTCTAGAGGCAGCTCCCAGACTTTTTTGTGCGTGTGTCCTAAAGCACAAATAAAAATGTCCACATGTCTTTTGAGACACGGACTTTGAGAGCAGAGAGCAGAGGAGGGAGACAGAGACAGCAACGTAACCTGGTCCCTACCCCCTGAGCTCACAGCCTTGCGCGCGCTGTTATTGGCTGGAGGCTACACGCCACTGCCCCCAAAGGGTGACGCGCAGAAAACATCCCGGACACAGCCGACGGATAAGAGCATAAGAAAATGCAGGCAGAGGGCAGGGTCTCTGCAGACACAGACAAGTCCAATGGGTCATAAGTGATGACTGGGAGGGATCATTTTTTTATAAGTCCATACACTGTTTAAGAAAATCCGGCTCATTCTACCTTTAATGCACTTTTTGGACTTCCAGAAACTCCATTTTTCAGTTTCTGTCAATTATCAGTGGACTTTTGAAAGCACTGAAAGCTCTGGGTCAACGATGACTAAAACTCAAGTTTAAATGACCGATTGTCTGGCCAATACAATGGATCAATTAACACAATATGCTGTGTAAATCCAGTAAGACGTAGTTGGTTGACGCATGGAACATTCGATTCGTTTCTCAAGCAAACACGGCATCGTCACTCTCTCAATTTCTGGTTTCCGGCTTCTCAAATGTGAGGATTTGAAGTTCTGCTTTTTTTTTGCGATAGCCAACCGATGATGGTGGGTGATACGGAAGCCCCGAAGCTCGGTCCACTGCTGTGAAGCGCGCTGTTTCAACACACTGCGTCGGAGCTTGTGTCGGTTGAAGAATACCACGTGAACTGATGACGTCACTGCTGCTTCAGAAAGCGCTTCATTCCGTCTGACCGTTTGGCAGCTAAACTATGCGCAGGGCAGATTCGTGGGGTATTACTCCAGATTACAGAGAAATAATCCTTCTCACCTCTCTCCTCATTCTCTTCAAAGCCTTCACCGAGTCTTTCTCCAACTCGGCGGAAATAACCCACACTCAGGGCGTCCAGACGCTTCGTGCCACCATCTCCCTGGCCCTTTTCTCCTTCTTCACCTCCCCTCCTCTTCCTCTCTCCCCCTCCTCCTCCTCCTCCTCCATCTTCAGCGGGGTGTCTCCTCTTCTTTGGGCCCCCTTTCCGTGGCTTCCCTTCGTCTACTTTTGCCAACATAGCTTGGACTTCCCAACAAGTAAAATCTCTTGGTCTTGTTAAGAGAGGAGGCCCAGTTTGATCTTCTGGCTCTAATAGGGAACAGATGAGGGGAAACATCAGGTACACTGATATTACCTAAATGTTGTTGCAAATGCAAGTATTTGATGCAACAATATTACTGATATGGTACTGTAGCTATGCTGGGTATTGTTTACCTACACTAATAGCGGCAGTAAAATATTTTAAATGATTCACTGTATCTAACAATAAAAAATAAAAATAAAATAAATAATCACATAACACAAAGAAGCCAAAACTTTATTCAAAATTAAATATAAATGACACTATACACTGATAATCAACAGTAACACAAATAAAAAAATGGGTTCGCATATGAGGAGACACTTGTTCTGTAATATTTTAGTAGACAGGCAAGACTACAAAATGTATATTTTCTGTATCGGGTGAGTACTTGTGTTTTCGATCTTCCTACTTCCTAATGGTGTGGTTGAAGACTGAGGGGGATGTTGACCAGGCCAAGCTGGAAATTCTACGTAAAAGGGATATTTAATTGTTGGGTAACACCGAATTTACCTCTGGCTACCTATGATTCAGATAATGTCAAAAGTGATGTTTTACGAGGTCACTGTGGTTGCCGTGAGCGGTGACACGTTACATTGTCATATTAAGGAACGGACTTTGGCTCTCTACGTAGACTGTAACGTTATAACCGAGGACGCGTCCACGCAGCACGACAACTGCAACACAAGCTAGCTCGATCTTTTGCGAAGAAAATGGACAGTTTCAATAAACTGTCAGAGAACATTTACATGCGACCTTTGGCTTGATCCGTGAATTAATATGAATCGATGCAAACAGAGTTTATGGAAGGCAAAAAAATGTGTTTCAACTCACGTGTGAGATGTGTAGACCTGAGACGTGCGTTGTGGACGCTTGGTGATGACGTGTAACTGGGCGGTGCCGCCTTCTGCATTTTTTTTTTTTTTTTTTTTTACTATGTGGGCCCAAAACTGACGAGGGAATTAAATAAATAAATACATGGATAAATAAATGGCCGTGATTAATTAATAAGAAAACTAAATTTTTTTCTGTATTTCTTAATTTTTTTCTGTATTTATTTATTTCCACTTTTTAAACAAAATTTTTTTTTATCCTTATTTATTTATTCATATCAACATGTATTTATTTGCACATTTAGTTATTTCTGTGTTTCTTTCTGCTTTATAAGTGAGGCTGTCACACACCTAAGTCATGGTCTCTCTTTGCTCTCATTGGCTTATCGATGTCATAGTGAATTAGATCTATTACACTCCCCTTACTGCTTTTGTTTTGGTCCTCACCGACTGACTGCACTGTTAATACCTAGTTCTACTAAAAAAAAACCTAAAAAAAATTAATTATGATTTGTTAGATGTGTAACCACACAATGTGGTGGTCATTAAATGCTACTAAAAACAACCTATGGAGCTATTGCGTCCCTTTTGTTGGACCCAACAGGGCTACTGTAGTGGCTGTGTTACAGATGAATATCTATTCTCCTCTTGAGAAAATTACCATTATTTCCCAGTTACAAAATACCAAATACCTTATGGGCCTTTATTGACGTAAACTTAACATGATTATTGCGTATAGTAAATTAACACAGATATACAATATTGCCTCCAGCCAATAAATAGGGGTGGGCGGCTCGCCAAAGTATCAATACTACTGATACAAAGTCTTGTTTTGAGTGTTGACACTAGCGTGATCAATACCAAAAAAATGGATCCATCACATGTTAGATCACATCCTGGGCACATGAACACTCTTCTTAGTGCTGCAATATTTGCGTCCATGCTGCTGTTGTGTGCGTGTGTGTAATGGCCTCTTCAGCTCAGAGAATTTACATAATGGACTCTTTGTTATTTATCTTGCGTTTAAACATGCATGTGACTTAGTAAGCGAAGAGAATTGTACAAAGAAATATCTCATGTTTGGCAAGTTATTTGGTGGTTATTAAAATATATTCACAAGACATATTTCTTTCACTTACATGTTTGCACATTAGGTGCTTTTAACAATAAAAGAACTATCAATGTCGGTATTGATATCGGTGATCCTGACCATGATATTACCTAGTATCGGATGGAAATGTATTGTCACCGGTAAGCTTGTGTTCACATGTCAAGATGTAATCACTGTTTTACTGTACAGTGCGTTAGGTGTACTGTCACCAAGTGCACTGAGCTTCGGCTGTAAACACCAGAGGGCAGCATGGTTACTTTCCTGGTAGAAGAACTCCAATGACTACCCGAAACCTCACTGTAGGTGGTGAGATCAGAGGTGTGAACTCCACCCCAGGGCATGTGACGCAATCAAAGAAAGCAACCTGCAAACCCTGCAACCCAACTTTATGTGAAAGACCTTCCCCAAGCACGGAGCAGAAGACAATCAGCGTGTGGCAGCTGTATATTCAGTAGAAAACAGACAGCCATTTCTCAATTTGTAGGCCTGATTGAAGATCACTTGTTTTGATGAGCCGTTTACTGATCATAAAATTATGGCAGGATTTCATTTAAGTACCAAGAGAGGTATATATAGAAGAAAGAGAGGTTAGAGAATGGAAAGTTTGTGTTGGTACCCTTACTGCATGAAAAACATCTTTAATTTCATGGTTAGAAGACATATTCCAGCAAGAACAAGGAGAGTTTGGCCCAACTCAGTCAGAGTGCTCTTTTAATTTCCATTCTTTCATTTGAAATAGTTACATGCACCCCGTCTCTCTTTTTGTCTTTGGTCGAGCGCAAAATAGTTTTTCTTTTCCTGTACATATAATAAGATGCTTTCACAACCTGATGGCTTCATTGTTGAGGTCAGTGGCACATACTTTGTTAAACTTTAAAAATAGGCCACATTTTATTTCATGTACAGTTTTTGGCACCAAACCTAAGTATCTCAATAAGTTTGGAAAAAATAATTAACTAAACTTTTACTAAAAGTTGAAAAACGCTATTGAATATAATACTTAAGGACAGTATGTGGGTGCTCTTTTGCTAATTTACACCTGAAACTTATTTATATATCAAGTCAAGAGGGCATATATGTTTTAAGACTCAAAAATCTTTTGACCCTTCTGTGACAATAATGACCGCATTGTGCTTCCTCTAAAAAGTGACATACCCCTGGCTACAGTCTATGTTTGGGCATGAAGTTAAATGAATCAGAGGTGAGGCAAGATGGGATGTTGTCATTTCTGATCAGACTGGAAACACGGGACATGTAATACTTTCCACGGGTAAACCGCAAAAGCAGAAGTGCAATATCATGGACGCTAAACGTACATAATTGTTTGAAAACACTCTCTTTGCGCGGTTAGCACTCCTGCCTCCCAATAGGGAGCTCGTGGGTTCAAATCCCGGACCAGAACACGACCTCCCTGGGTGGAGTCTGCATGTCCTCCCCGTGTTCCAGTGGGTTCTCTCCGGGTTCTCCGGCTTCCTCTCACCAAGACATGCATGTTTAGATCAATTGGTAACTCTAAATTGTCCCTAGTGGATGAATGTGAGAGTGAATGGTTGTCTGTCTCTGTGTCAGCCCTGTGACGAGTTGGCCACTGTCCAGGGTGTACAACCGCCTAAGGCCCGAAGTCACTGGGAGAGGCTCCAGTCACCCGCGACCCCTAACAGGAAAAAAGGGGTAGAAAATGACTGACTGACTGAGTACTCATATTACTTTTACTTAAGTAGCAATACCACAGTAGAAAAAAACTGCTATAAGTAATTATAATTAGAAGTCCTGCATTCAAATTGTTATACAAGTAAAAGTACATATGCAGTACTCATTTATCAGGAATCTCTGGATGTTTCTATCTTGTAAATATGTACATAAATAGTTTGGTTTGATCTTCTCAGACCTATCAGGCTACTTTTCTTCAAATATACAATGTCCCTGTGGTAAGTTTAGGATGATTTGGCTTCTTACGACTTCTCTATCTACCTTTTGATATGGCCAAAGGTGATCTCTCCCTCACTGCAACTGACATAACCACTAAGCTTCAGAAATGTGCGATGACTTCATCGATATGCTATAGCTACTTTCATTGGAAACGAGTTGGCAACAGTTGCTCCTGTTGGCTAATTGTTTGTTGGTGCACATCTCCAGAGCAACCGCAGCGCATGAATAAGCCCCGGCACAGCAAACCTGATTAAGCAGAGTCACAAAGACGTATGCAGACACATGTTCATCACGTCATTGTAAAACACTCACTGCTCTTGATGTAACAGGCTGAACTTTGTTATGAATCATAGGAATTTAATTAAGTTGGTATAAATTCTTTACACAAATGAAAGTTGTCTGTAACTTCTCTCTTTATCTGTGTCTGGTTTGGCTACCTATCGATATAATACATTTATTTTGTCAAATATGGTCAGAGGTTTGCCTTGATCTTTTGATATTTCAATAACTAACCTTTATAACATTTACATTTAGTAATTTAGCAGACGCTTTTATGCAAAGCGACTTACATATGAGGAAGACAATGGAAGCAATTATAACAACACAAGGTAACAAAAAGCATAAGTGCACCAGAAACGAGTCTGTTAAAGCCCAGCACAGTATACAAAGGATAGGAAGGTATTTTTTTTTTTTTTTTTTTTAGGAAAAGAGATAGAAAGGAAGAAGAAGTTAGTGAATGTCAGTTAGGTGTTGACGGAAGAGATGCGTTTTTAGGTGCTTTTCAAAGGTGGCTTCAGAATCATAGGTCTGGCAGGAAAATAGATCTGTATTAGCAGGCGAAGATAAGATGGTGCAGAACCAGTCGTGGTCTTGAAGGCCAAGAACATCGCTTTGAACCTAATGCGTGTGAAAACAGGGAGCAGTGTAACCTAATGAAGAGAGGAGTTATGTGCGCTCTCTTCGGTTCATTGAAGACCACTCTTGCCGCCGCGTTCTGGATCATCTGCAGAGGTTTGGTTGTGCAAGCAGGGAGTCCAGCCAGTAGTGCGTTGCAATAGTCCAGTTTGGAAAAGACAAGAGCCTGGACTAGGACTTGTGTATACTGTTCATTTTGAAAGGTCTGATTTTCCTGATGTTGTAGAGGATGAATGACTTCTGGTGGCTACATGACTTCTGAAGTTTAGCTGATCATCAAATACCACCCCCAGATTTCCGGCCTTGCTGGTTGGATCGATCGATCGATGAGCCTAGTTGAATGGAGAGGTTGTGGTGAATCTTTGGGTTGGCCAGGATCACAAGCAGTTCCGTTTTGTCGAGGTTCAGCTGCAGGTGATGGCCCTTCATCCAAAGCCAGATGTCACTCAGGCATGCCGAGATGCAAGCAGAGACAGTTGAATTATCAGGGTGAAATGACAAGTGGAGCTGCGTGTCATCCGCACAGCAGTGATAGGAAAAGCCATGCTTCTGAATGACCGAGCAGAGGGATGTCATGTAGATGGAGAAGAGTAGCGGTCCAAGCACTGAGCCCTGCGGCACCCGCGTATTGGGATGTTTAGACTCAGAGACCTCGTCTCGCCAGGATACTCAATGACCAACCCGAGAGATACGATTTGAACCATTGTAATGCGATTCCAGAGACACCCATAGCACTGAGAGAGGACAGGAGGATGTGGTAATTAACTGTGTCGAAGGCAGCAGACAGACCCAGTAAGTTAAGTACAGTTGATTTGGATGTCGCCTTTGCCACTCTCAGGTCATTGATGTGGGTGTGCTGATCGCTGTGTGCCATTTTGATCCCCATAAGTAAAAGAAACGGTCATAGGAACTTGGTTACTATTTAACAGAGACGTGTCAATACAGCACATACCAAACGCAGCCTATTCTCACTGACTCACTGACACTCCTTGACACAGGGGCAATCCTATTGTACTGCATGTCTGCAGGATGATTGGTGCTCATATTTTGTCCACATACAATGAACAACAGCAATTGATTCCTTTGTTGTATTTTTCACTTGTTCTCAGTGAAAACTTATATAACACAAAGGGCCCATTACTCCCCAATCCTAACACGTCTCCCACAGTCAGGAAGTGTCCTTTGGCCCGGCTGCTTGGTTTCCCAAGTACAGCGTGAGAGCAGGACCCAGGCCCATCTGTTATGCTCAGATACTCAGCGAACCCAAGTCACCTTTATGTTTCCCCGCACGCCCACCGCTCTGCAGAAGCCGCACACACTGTCCGCGTCATTTATCACACTGGCGTCAAGCCAGCAGGATGGACAATAAGAAATGGTCTGCATTTTCCAAAATACAAATAGTCATGACAAAAATGTGATGTATGACTCGAAGCTACAATTCTTACAGAAACAAATTATACGGTAGCAAATTTACCAATGGATTCCCTGAGGTCACCTTTCTACTTTTTTCTTATGAACGATTTTGTTCAAAATCAAGCCCTTTTCGTTGCCAACATTTTGACTTGTTACTAACGCGTAAGGCATGGTGTAAATAATAACATTAAAAATGGCTGAGGTCTGTTTATGTAAGCCAGTCTAGTGAGCCACCTTGGTCAATACACAAACCCTGGAACTGACATTCCTTAAAGGAATTTAGCTGTCATTAATGTTATTACACCTGTACCTTTCCTGTTATGACATGTCAAAAGGGCTATTGAGTTCTTACAATACATTCACAAACGTAACAACCACTCTTAGACAGTGACTGATTACATCAGTTTTAAAAAAATACACTATTAGAACTGTAGATAACACAAATATGCGTGTTAAACTTTTACAATCCTTTATATTATATTCTGCATATATTTAATAAAAGTATGACTCTGCCACGTTTTAATTACTTTTAGTGATTTCCTTGTTGTTGCTATCCTTTTTACAGTGTGTTTTCTGTGGCATTTTGCTTAATCCCACCCTGATTATCTTGTGAGTCTCCCGAACCGTGACCAAGACATTTTGATACCCCCCCTCATCCGCTGCTGTGTGGCAGGAGAAAATGTAGTATTAAATCCAACATCCCCAGAATGAACAACAGTTTCTCCAGTCTCCGGTTGACAGACTGAATAAACTGCCACCCAGCAGTCAAAACACATTCAGCACAAATACACTCAACTCTGATCATTGTATTGCTATTTTGTACATTTCTCTATGTTATATACTACAGGGTTTCCAGCCATGCTGGCGGCATGGCTCCATGGATGGCAATGTCACTTTGGGCCAGACTGACAGGTGTGTTGAGCAGTTAAAAGCTCAGTTCAAGCTCAAGACCACTATGAGCGCCGGAGTATGTCATCGTGTGACTTACATTGTGAATTTAAAGAGGGTCTTTTAGTTTGACAAGTATGTACTTTATGAAAACAGGCTATTTGTAATGACCAAGTCTCAAAGAGCAGAATTCCTAAACAAAGGCCTGGAAAGGAAAAAAAGGTGTGACAACTGCCCGGGGGATGAATATCATGTTCTGATTGAATGTAAAAACACAAGCATTGTTGAGAAGAGAAAGAAGTACCTGCCAAAATGCTTTGTAAACCATCTGTCTATGTTTAACCTTATATTTTTATTGCAGGCAGATAAATCAAGGATAGTATGTAAACTATTATTTTTTTTTGAGTAATGTTCTGCTTCTCTTTAAATGACTTAGTTTGTGCTAAATATACTGGTAGTTTACCTTTGTACTGCTGGTTGTTTAACGTTTGTACTCCATGCCACGACGTGTGGTCTAGAATAAATACGATCTAAATCTGGATCTGGAATACCTCCAAAACTATCGGGTGGACTGCCATGAAAGTTTGTACAGACATTCATGGTCCCCAGAGGATGAAGCCTAGGGGCTTTTGGTGATCCCTTACTTGTTATCTGGCGCCACCATCAGGTCAAAATTTAGATTTTTTCCAATACATTCGGTTCATGAACGCTAACACAATAAACTAAGATGGTGAACGACCGTGGTAAATGTTATGTACCTGCTAAAGATCGGCATGTTGGCATTGTTATTGTGAGCACATTAGCATGCTGACATTAGCATTTAGTTCCACAGGGCAGCTAGCATTAATGTTGGGGAACCAACTTGAGCTTATGATTTCGTTGAATTGTTGCTGTAATTCTTAGCTGGCATGATTTAATCCTTTAGTGCTGACTGACAGTGGACGGCAGGTTTAGATAGGGGTATGCGTCAAGGCTTCAGCTTTCCCCAGCCATCACAACCATTGATCAGGAATGACTTCATTATGATCGCCTGCAAAACCACAAGCTTACTGGTGCAAATTAGTCACAGACACCTGCTCTCATTGTTGGCTGGCACTTTGGGAAACCTGGAATCTAGACAAATAACTTCGGAATAAACATTTCATCATATTGTGTTTAAGCTGAGTAGATGCTTTGGACTGAAATCAACAATATGTAAAAGAAAGAAAACATCCTCGGGCCATCTTCTACATCGGTTCCTGTGACTTCATGTTTGCCCTTTTGGACTTGTGGTCCGAGGGTTCAAACTTAGGATGGGAGGTTTTTCTGTCAACTGACCAACAAAGGAGAACTGAAAACTGTCTTTTTGCTACAGAGTGACTCAGAGGAGGTTCAACCTTGAAACATCCACATATCATTCAATGTGGTTTTGGTTGATTGCGGTGGTGGCAACTATGATCTAATTTCCCACCCTCTTCATGGTGTAGAGTTGTTTCAAATGGTAAATGGCTTTTGCCTTTAAATTGCCACATTCACCCCATTCACACACTGACGCCACTAACTGCCCATCAAACTTTCATACACACAGGGGGAGGCCGGGATCGAACCGCCCACCTTCCGATTAGTGGACGACCCGCTCTTCCACAAAGCCACCCCACCGCTTCAAATCACTGTATACGTGTTGGAGTCGGATTTACTGGTTTTATTGGGTGCTCACATTACTCACCTTGCACATTCAAGCGTATTACGCACTGGCCTGCCCTCCGCTGTCTTCATCTGCCTCCACTCCCTTCCTGTATTGGAAAAGTGTGGCTCAGTGCCGTGCAACAAACCTTTCTCTCTCATCACGCGGCCGCCTGGTGGGAGCGGGGAACTTCAGTCCACACGGGGTGGGGCGCGGTGGGCTGAGCCGCAAAAGGGGGAAGAGGGGGTGTGTGCGCTTAAAAGTGCGGAACATTCCGGCACAGGCATATAAGTGTTCTGATCCAAAAACGGAGCGAGGCAAGGAAAGCACTTTCCAAAAGGTTTGACGCTGAGCGACAACAACTCCCGACGATCCAGGGAGGAGTCCACACGGATAAAGTAAGGCTTCCAGTCACTTTTCTTGTTCTTATACGGGAGAGAGGCTATGAAGTGCAGCGTAAACTTGAAGCGATACGCGCGTGGCGCACGGTTTCTTCTTTTAGACGAGAGAAACACACACACACGCGCACACACACACACACACACACACCATTAAGAACTGCTTTACACTTCTACCCCACTACAATTCAGAGGGAAATGTTGTGCTTTTGACTTCACTACATTTATTTTACAGCTTCAGTTACCACCCCGAACATTCAGATTATCGACACAAAGTGTGATCCAAAAAATTAATTAGGATGTATGTTCACGAATTAAGGCAGTACATAGGCCTGAAGAATTTGGAATTAGCTCCACTGATGCATCAGTAATTATAATCGACTAACATATTATTCCCGAAACAGGCCGTTCTGCATAATGAGTGGCTACTTTCACCTTTAGTACTTTAAGTATATTTTGATGATGTAAAAGTAAAACAAAATTGAATGCAGGACGTTTACTTGTAATTGTGCGTAAACTGCATGCTTTGCACATTGGCAAAAGGAAAGGCCACACATCTGGTCCCACTCCATTCAACACCCTTGCAGTTTTATCTCAAGGTCTTGCAGCCCGGAGTGAAGTTTAGCCCCCGAACCTGCTGACCCTATGTTTGCAACACAAATCCATTCCAGCAGTTGATAAGAAGGAAGCCTCCCTATCCTTCCATCAAGTTGTTGTTGGTTTTTTTGTGTTTTTTGGTAGTATTTTCCAAATTCAATGAGGAACGCAGGCTGTTTCATGCCCTCATGCCTTGCTGGTTGGGGGCCAACCGGCCGCAGCGGACTCCGGTTTTTCCAGAGACCTTGAAGGACGTGCAGGGCATAATGGGACCTCTTGATAGTGTTCTCTGCGTGTGATGGCTTTGCAGATTATTATATATCTGCCTTGCTGTGCTGTTATGTATTTATTTAATCAATTAATTAATCACCAGAGTTACAAGCCCTGGCCGTCTGAAGCTGGCGTTGTTGTTTGGGAACAGTGCGGCGCTTATCTCCGGCGGGCAGAGAGATGCGGGCATGCCAACACAAACTGACGGAAGAGACGTGCAGGGCTGCAGAGGGAGAGGGCATGGCATAATGGAAGAAGTGATACATCTGGTAGTGATGTGTTGGGTGTGATGGGGTGCCACAGTGTCACACTTCTAATATGACACTTCTATAACACAAGCTTGGCTGATGGCTGTATTACAAATCCATTTAGGTTTGTGCATTAAAGTGTGAGGGAAGAGAGCAAGGCTGCCAAAAAACATTAGTCCTGTGGAATGTCTTTTCGTGGTTTTAAGGGGGGTTGCGGGCATGGCTCTAATTGGGCAATTTTAGGCCACCTAAGGTGCAGTAGTGAGATAATTTTTTTTAAGCAAGCAAGACACAAATTATACCAACAAAACAGCCTGAAAGGGTTTTTCTTCAGTCGCTGCATTTGAAAACAATCCACAGTATCTGCAGTATCATTTGGTCAATCCTAATTGTGTCTTGCATTGCTTCTGTCAACCATTGTCTGTGAGTGAGTACAACAATATGGCACGGGAGCTTGCATTTTACATAATGAACTTAATTCATTGCTCTCCAACCAAAATGTTCCTGTCATGCTTTTTCACTTCGTTTTAATCTACTGTACACATTGGTTCCTTTTTTTATTAAAAGATGGAGCCAACGCAGCACGGTTCGGAGAGCGTGACTTTTGGGTGGGGATCATGTTGCAATACATACAGCTGACTCGCTCCATTGGGTCTGTCACAATGATCAGAAAGGGGTTTCGCCAAATATTTCGAAGACTTGGACACAGTTTAAGGGATGGGAATGTCCTCTGAACGGCAGATGAACTCAGGAAGTCAAGGAGTTGAAAAATCAGAAGTGAACATGTCGCGCACACACACAGACACACACACACAGACACACACAAACACTCTAGCCTACACTGGGTAGGCTAGAGTGTAAACCACTGTGAACCACTGTGAGGGCCCCCTCCCTACCACCTCTTCCTCAGCTGTTGAACTGCACAACACAACTTCTATCGATCTATCGCTTCCTTTTTCTCTAAACCAGTGTGTTTGATGAAGCTGTCCCATGCAAATATTTTACCATGAAATCAACAGAAAATAGCAGCACTTTTTCAAAGACTCTCACTGCTGCTTGTCTGTATGAAATAAGGTACTGTAACACCCCTAGATAACAGCTCACAACACCCGCCAGCCTCAACTTTTAGCTTCACTTTGCAAAGCAGAATGCAAAGACAGGACAGTGAGAGACGCTGAGATGAGCACAGAGCTTAGTAGATGTGCACAGATACTAACTGGCCATTTTCTGAACCCCTCACCCAAATAGTGATCGTCCAACCATAGCTTCAACACTACAGCTGGCATGGCAGTGTGTTGATGTGCTACTCGCTGCAAAAGCAAAACCTAGGTCGCCCGGTGCTTACTATGTACAGTAACAGCATTGCCTCCAAAGCCTAGTAGCATATTACATTACTTTTTAGGGTTAGAAAAATCCTTGTACAGGACTGGAACATCCACTGTGTGGGAGCAAAGGTGCTCCTATAGCAAGAGTTTAGCTAACGTTAACAGCCCTGTCCATGCTCTGTACCGGAACTGGGGAAGTTTACACTCGAGCAACCTCATTGGCTAACTTAATCTCCCTCAAAGCACTCTTAACAATAAAGCGCAAATCTAACTTCGGTTTGTCAAAGTATGCTTTTCGGTAGTAAAATCCAAACATGTTAACAAAATATCATTTTTATGCACTGCACTATAATTATAGGGCTCACTAGTCCTAGCTTGCAAAGCAAGAACAATGCTGCTCCTTTATTTGCATGTGCGACATGTAGCTTTAGCCTCAGTCTTTTAGCATTATGTCATGCACATATTTAAGACCCTTTTACACGTCTAGTTTTAAAATTAGTTAGCTGGAAACAATAAAAAAATGCAGCTGGCGACACAGTTTTTAACTAGCTCACAGAGTTAGCATTAAATAGCTAACTCTGCAAGCTATTTAAGACAACCACTAATCAGCTACAGATTGAAACTGCTAGCAACAGTTGTTTCAAACATTTCTGAGAATCTTGAGGGTTAAATATGCTACCAATATTATTGTAAACCCGTCGTGCTAGCATTGAAAGTTTGACTAGTAATAACAGTATAGGGGTGGGGTTTAGCAAAGGGTGTAAAAAAGAGAATAATCACCCTATAAACCAAACTCTATATGTGTTTAGTTAACAACGGTGCATGTCTCCCTTATGTGCATTACTGCAGCTCATTACACTGTTTTACAAGAGCTAACAAAACTGCAGTGGTGCTTTAATGTTTTGGTTGTATAGATTTATTTTTGCATGCATGTAGTGCCACAGCCCTGTGTGGCTTTTATGTTAAGACGGTGAAGTTGCAGATGGTGAGAAAAAGGCGGGGAAGTGCTTCTCCCTCTGCCTTTCATTCTAGTAAACACCTTTTGTTTTCACTTTCCTTATGTTGACATTTGGTGTATGACATTTGCCCCCGATTTTCAAATCTGAGGTTGGGCAGGAAGGACAAATGTGTCAAATGTGATTATTAGTGCACCGTTTGAGGGTGGGGATGTGACAATGTGAGAAATGATCATATGATCTAGAGTACTGGAGTTTATGTGCATGGACAGAGACATGCCTGTGTAAGTGCACAATCAAACTGAATTATTTTGCAACAGCTGGGCTCAGGCAGATGGAATCCAGCTGCTTACAGGAGGTATGTTGGTATGTTGCTCAGGGAGTGTACCCGACAAGGACGAAAGGCTAAATACCCCTGAATTCTTTGGGAAAGCACGACGGCCAAGGAGAGTGCTGGAGAAGTCTGGCCAGGGGAAATTGTGGGAAAAAGTAAAAGAAAAAGTGCATTGGCTATTTAATGATGGGGAGATGACAGAATGTTTTGTTAATCAGACTGAAATGTAGTGTAGCATACTGCTGATGACCTCTACAATGTGGACACGATGTTTTGTTCCACCATTTGCATCTCTTTCTGGCTACTGTTCCCGCAATGTTGTTGAGCATTTTCTCTCTTACTTCTACGTTGTTGCAGATTTCTGCTCCCACCCCAATACAACTGAAATGGAATTTTGTTTGTGGTGCTCACATGGTAAAAAAATCAAATAAAACCATTTCGAAATTCAACGGCAACGTGTCCTTCCAGAAACGATGCACCATTTCTCTAGGTAGATCACAACGCAGTCAACAGATATCCTATGGGGACTATTTCTTTTGCAGAGACTAATTCCAACAAAAACTGCTTTCAGCGAAGTCTGGGGATTATTCAGAGGCAAACATTTCAAAACCTGGTCAGCACTGTGGTGTACTTCATGGGTTAGGGACCCGACATACAAGTGGTACAACATGCTTGGATATCCTTTGACCAAGGCAGTAGTTTATTTGAATTTTTTCTTTTACCATTTACAACAACAAAAAAGTTAATTTATTTATCATTATGCAACACAGGGTTGTACAACAGAATGCAAGCTCTAGTCCCTTCGTGCTACACACCCCAAAAAACAAAACAGAAAACTATTATTAATGGTGGAATGCACAGCCCAAGGAAAAAAGCTGCTCTGTTGTCTCGTAGTATGGCAGCGGATACGTCTGTATCGCTTGATAGATAGCAGCAGGATTAAGAGGCTGTGGTTGTGGTGGTTATTGTCTTTTAGCATCCTTTGACCTTTCAGTTGGTCATTTACGCACTCATATTAATTTCAGGAAAAGCAGGATGATTCAGTCGTCTTATCTGCGTAACATAACAAAGCCATTACTTAATATGATGATTGGGTTCTGCAATTTTATTCCTGAAACTGAAATAGCAATTTTCTACTATGTCTCCCAGAATGCCAGGTGAGCGGTTGACCATACGAGGCACGTCCGAGGTGGGGCGTTTCCCTGGAGCGGCCCCACCCACCAGGGTGGAGCTGACCATTCAGAAAGAGGGGGAGAAGAAAGAGGAGGAGGGAGGCTGTCGCCGCTGGTTCAGGAAGATGTGTCCGTGCTGTTGTAAGCGCCAGAACAGCACCTCCTATGATGTTACAGATAAGGTGGAATTGGTCAAACCCCCGGCCCCAGCCCCCGCACCGGCCCCGGAGCCCGCCAAGCCGAAGCCTGCGAATGGAGAAGCAAAGGAAATGGAAGGTAATGTCACTGACTTTAGGGGTCAATTGTGGAATGAAATTATAAGGGCTAGGTTTATTTCAACTCTCTGGACTATTTTTGCATGATGAACATATCATGATGACCCGTACAAAAAATATCAGAATCAGGTTTATTGCCAAGTAGGTTTTCACATACAAGGAATCTGCCTTGGTATATTGGTGCACAACTATAAACTCTCTAAGTAGAAAATACAAAGAAAGGTAAAGCAAGTACTGCAAGTCAAGAAGCATAAATATAAAATATAAAGTGACTATAAAATATGAAAAGATGTTGTAAAAAATATGCACAATATGACTTTTATTATAGCGGCAGTGATTTGATGGACACATGCTTACATTTCACGTTAAACCTTCCTGTCTCAGAAATAAAGTTGTGGGTGCATTCTGTGGACCTGCTGAGCTCCAAGACGGGTCAGAACAGAAAGGAGCACCACACCGACTTGTATCACGGGGACGAGTTGATCATCCGCAGAGGACAGACCTTCCAGATAGAGCTGGAGCTCAACAAGCCCTTCAATGCAGACACCGACAAGCTGCATCTGGACCTGAAAACAGGTATGGAATGGATGGAGAGTGTCTGTGTGGGTTTTGTGATACCTTCCAACAAAATCTATAATTTATACGATAAAGAAATATCATCAGTATGATCATTAGCCGTGGTAGAAGTGTCAGGGAGTTGGGTACACTATTTTGGAGAGTTGCAGATGAGAGTAGGGTATGGTTTAGGGGTTAAAAAACATACAGCATCATAGTGGGTTGCATCAAGTTGTGTGGCAGGAAACAGGGATTCAAAACAAACAATAAGAAAAAACAATAAAGCAAGAGAATAAAAAAATATACTGATCAAACTTAAAGGACCACTCCAGCAAATTAGCATTGCACTTTCAGAAATTTGGGGAAATCACAAGAGACAGATTAAAAAAGAATAAACAAAATCGAAGCAGGACAGGCCAAGATATCCTTACTTTTGGTTTGGCCAAACTCCCCAAAACACTGGATCCTACAATTCCCATAATGCAACTCATGAACGTTCAGTTAGACCCAGAATTTTGAAGGCCCAGGCCTAATTGAGATATTGTTATATCTGAGGCTTAAGAAAGCTCCTCCAGACCAAGGAATCCCAACCAGGGGTACCTGTACCCCAGGGTGTACTTCAGCAGTTGCCAGGGGGTATGTGGAACGATCGTGGAGTACCTCAACTAATTTTTAAAAGCAGAAATTATGTTTTGATTAGAAAATCAAAGATTTTATCGACACACTGTATTGCATCAGCAAGTGACCATAGAGGTCTAAACGACTAAAAGTTAGGAATAACTGTTGAAATAGTTAGCTTAAGTAATAAATAAATGGTTGGAGCGGATAGTTAAACGTAATGGTTAAAATAGTTAGCTAGAAGTAATAGATAAACGGTTGGGACAGGGTTGTGAGGGTACGTCATACAAAAAAAGGTTGGGAACCACTGCTCTTGAGACACAGAACTCTTTTCACAGGTTGAGTAGTATTATCCATAATGATCACACTGATCTGAATGTGTAGAGTTAGGTCGAGTGCCCCTTTAACCAGTATTTTCTGCAAGCCAGTGTGAAAGGCAGAATCAAGCAGCAGTTCAACCCGAGCTACAGCACAAGTTTTGGATTCCATCCACCACCCCGCAGTGTTAAGAGTTTCCAAACCTCAGGACACCGGACACCTCGCCCTGGTATTTACAGGCCTCATACCACAAAGATCCACTACACACTTGGGAATAAATGGCCATTACATCACCACAGAGAAGTGATTTTCTGTCACCTGCTGTAGATAGTTACATGGGAAGAGGGGATGAGAAAAAGAATGGACACACATAACTATCTGAGCCACGCACTTTCGACAGACTCTCATTACCTTTGCTTTCACAGTCGCATTTGCTGTGAAAAGGCTTTAAGTGTTGCGCTACAAGCAGGGCTTCGTATCATTGTAGCATGAATGAAGATTCAGAGTCAATTTTCAATAAAGGTAAGGTTGGCCGACAGATAAGAGATAGTGTTTTTCATTGATTTCCATTTGGACATGTACTCAGAGGTTGAGAAAGGAAGTACTGGCCTCGTGATGGAGAACAATGGTTTCTTGATAAAGTCCATATTCGCGTCAGCAAATGGCAGCTAAAGCCCAGCAGGGTGCCACAGAGCAAATAGCTCAGAGGAAAGCATCCAGTATGTCCTAAGCAAGCTAGTGTGTTCGAATGAACTTTAATGTAACCATTTTTTCTTAAAGTGAACAATATTGTTTTAGCTTTTTGTAGTTTGTTTAGCCTGTAGCATCAAGTCATGTACATTCACAAATGTGCTCTGCCTCGTCCAGAGATGTGTGTGTATGTGCAGTGTGGGAGGTTAGCCAGCCCCCCAAAAATGTTGTTTACTCAGGCAAACCATGCACAGCCGGGCGAAGGACTGTGATGTATATGTGGTTTACAGTTTTCTATGGTTGTGTCACCCGCTGTGGGAACAGACTAACAATCACTGTGACGTGAATAACCAAGTTGACTCTGTTCCCAACTACATGTTGCAACGAAGTCCTTCCACTGCACTTCCACTGTCTAACTTTATTTAAGCCAAGTTTTGAAGGTTAGCTGGGAATCAGAAAAGGGAGAGAAGTGAAAAGCACTTTGTTCAGCTGCACCACTTTGAACTTGAACTCACACATAAAAAGCAAAATGTCATTTAAAGTTGCTTTTGACACAAACACAGAAAGTGTTTGTGCATACCCAAACACATACGCATACACTCTCTCTGGAACAGATTCTAGCAGATGAACTGATTCACACTGGGAGCATCACTTGTGTTGCTCTGCCCTAAAAGGTCATTCGTTTGAAATATACAGAGGTGTCAAAGGTATTCACATTCATTGCTCAGGTAGAAGACTTCTGTAGAAGGTGAAGTATCACCTCAAGCTTTTTACTCAAGAAAAAGATTAAAAGTACTGGTTTCAAAACCACTTAAAGTATAAAAGTAAAAGTAATGTAAGGGAAAAAATGCCATTAAGGACAAAAGCTTAGGCCACACCACAGGGGCCTATGGTGCACTCCCCCACCCCCTTAAAAAACATTTTTCTAAAAGCCATAATGACTATAATGTTATATTAGATCTTGTTTTATTATTTTTCACATGCAGTTCCACACTGCCGGTGTTTATGCTGCCTTGTCGAAAAATGCTCCCTTGTGTTCCCATTTCCTGTTGTGTATATCCCATAAGGGTATAACTCTCACAGTATTATGACGTCTTTATTTATGTTTGTTTGATTACAAACAGTGGTAAGTGCACTGTAAAATATGGGGAGCATATTTTGATATTCTATTATAATATCTTTATTTGAGATTTCATGGGAAGAGTATTTCGATAAGACCAATGTCAAATAATGCTCCCACTACAGAATCATTTAATAATACACCACTACTCACTCCATGTATTTGTACTTGGTTACTTGACACCTCTGGAAATATAGGAATCTCTTCTTGAATTCCTGATTTTTGTCATATAAAATGTTTTGTTAGGTATTTTGTTAGCTAGATATTTTAAAAGCTCCAGTGGTCCACAGCAAAGCAGTCGCATGCTGTTAACTTTCATATCGGCATTTAGGGGAAATGCTTATGCTTATTCGGTTTCTTGCCAAGAGTTCGATGAGGAGCTCGATACCACTTACACGACGCGTTACATGTGAAGCTACGGTGAGGCTGTTTGCTTAGCTTAGCACAAACACCAGAAGCTAGTCTGGCTCTGGCCAGAAAAGTCATTGTGACACAAGAAGGAAACAAGACACAACTTACTAATTAGTGCGATGGTAGGCAGTTAAAAAAAAAAAAAAAAAAAACTTTAGCCAGAGCCAGACTAGCTGCTTTCCCCTGTTTACAGTCTTTATGCTAAGCTAAGCAACAGTCTCAAGGCTGTAATTTCATATTAAGAGAGAGATACGAGTGATATCAATCATCGTATCTATGTCTTTGTATGTGCTCTTGATCTGCATGTATCTGTCCTTATGCTGCAGAACAGGAACCTGCTGGGAAACTGTTTTTTAACTGAGTCAGGCCTGATTAACTGTGGTATCCATTTTAATCTTTTCCTGTATAATAAATAAAAGGAAATTAATCTAACTCTCCATAAGAAAGTGAATACATTTGTTTCCTTTAAGTGGGTAGAAATGTGCACATAAATTCAGAGACCATACTGTACAGTACCGCCTAAAAGCATAACAGGAAATGCATTGTAATATATCAGGCTTGTGTCCATGAAAATTCTATTACAGTGTTTCCTTTTTATTCCTCCTTTATTGGAGCATTCTGGTACAACGTGACTCAAATATAACCTGTGTGGTGTAGGTCCCCTGCCCGTGGTGTCCAAAGGCACCCACGTCATTGTTCCACTGGTGGATGACCTGGAGGATGAACGCTGGGAAGCCAAGATCGTAGAGCGGAACGGCAACAAGATCAAGCTGTCTGTCAACTCGCCAGCCAGTGCCGTGATTGGCCTGTATGGGCTCACGGTGACAACAAGCTCCTCAAAGGGCACGGAAGCAACTACCTACAACTCCAGCAAGAACATCGTCATGCTCTTCAACCCTTGGTGTGAAGGTAAGATCGACGGTGGGTGTGAACGGGGCAGAGGGTCGACATAGATCGAGCGCAGGAATGTGGAGGAAGGAAAGAAGATGAGTCAAAGGTGATAAGAGGAGAAAACCAAAGGTAGACAGCGTTACGTAACATGTCTGGAATGATTGACGTACTATCCGGCTTACTATTAGGTTTGTGGTGGAATAGCTAAAAAAAAAACATTAACATTTGTCTTGCAGGAGAACTGTCTGATACAGCCCACTTGCTGTAGGGAAGGTGTTCCCAGAACATAGCTGCTGCATTACGAACATCATTCTGATAAGAAGCACTGGCACAAAGTAGATGCCGTTTCATCTCTGAGAGGAGTCTTGATATAATGTTACACATGGGTGAGAAGGCAAACTCAATCCACGAGTGTGTTGCTGTCCATCACATAGCTACAGTGTGACCCTGTGTGTAACTGGCTATGATTCAGCACTGCTGGCACACTTGGTTATGCCATGTTGAACTGTGTAGCATAGAGCTGAGGGGAACTGCAGAGTTGGATAATTATTAACAGTGGGTTTTTCTCAACACCTTTCACATACACCTAGGGATTTGATCCATTTTTTATATCAAAATATTGATTATAGCATCTTTAACTGCCACTCGTGATCATCACATAGCTGTGGTCGCTCCTTGTGTAAAATAAAACAGACTCTCACTGGCCTTGCTTGTGACCAAATTGACAAAAACCTTTGTGGGGGTTATCAATCTTTTCTTATTCCCAAAATGGAGGTCAGGCTCATGTTTTTTTAATTATGCGTACGGATTTTTTCTCTTATTCAGTCAATAAAGTATTAGGAAATGAGGTCCATTGTTTATTCTGCTGAGTTTCTTTCAGTTTGCTGAGCACCACAAACTATCCGCGCCGGATATTTGACAAAAAGGAGTGCATTTGCAACACAGCAAAAACGAAAAAAAAAAGGAAAAACTATGGACCTGGATTTGATAAAAAAGAAATTCTGTCTTTCATTATGGGGTTGCTGCTTTTGGCAGCAGGCCCAATCTCCTCTTCCTTTTTTCAGTCTCTTCTTCCCGAGACCAATCTCCCCCTCACGCTCATAAAAGTAAAAATCCTACAATTACTGTATAAAAATGCCACGGGGCGAGCTCAGAGTAATCCCCTCTCCCTCGCTTTTACTGCCTCCATGTGTGTTTCCTGCCTTTATATGCCTCCCCCACCCAGCCTTGCCGTGCTCTTGCTATCTGTTGACCCGATCCTCACTCCGTTGCTCTGTTTTACGGCCTCCTCCTCCTTCGTATCCTCCTGTGCGTGTGTGTATATGTCTCCCTACATTGCAGAAACATTCAGTAAGAAGTGAAAAACACAATTACCACAGCTGCCAAAGACTGTCAGCCTCGCCTCCCCCTACTTTCTAAAGAACACCCTGTTACGCTCCACTCTCCCTCTCAAGCATAACTTCCCCTCTTTCTCTCATTCGTCCCTCATGACTTTGTTAAACATTTTGCTCCCGGTTGCTTTTTCTCATGTCCATCTTGAATACTTGGATACTTTTACTGCTTTCCCTTTCTTTCTTTCTTTCTTTCTCTTTTTGCACACCCACCGCTAATCTCGGTAACAGCAAGAGATAAGAGCGATGGAAAAACAAAGACACAGGTTTTTAAAGCTCATGTCAGGGGTGCACGCCCAAGTCTGTAGTGCTGATGTCACTCAAAACAGACTGCTTCCCATCAGTGAACGTGGGCCCCACTACAAGGCCCATGGACTCATTGTGTTTCTTAACCATTTCCTGGCCTTGGGGACCCTTTCACATAATTTGGGAAAATAAATCACATTCTTAAGAGAGGGAGTCACTGAAGAGTTGAATAAAGCCTGGATTCTGGGTCACTTTCACAGACAAGGAGGAGGCCAAAATCTTGACCAGAGTCAATAGCATTAAATTAAAGCCTATAGTTCTACAGTTTCCTTGTGTTTCCCGTCAAGGTTGGTTTAATAAGATCAAGTTTAGAGATAGCCGTCGTACGCAAAAAGGAAAATACTTAAATGTGTACAATGTAGGATAAAAAACTGTACTCTCAGTGCTATATTTTCTGTATTACAATGCCAGATTACAGTATATAGATATAATGTTGTCATGTCTTTCCAGAGGACACGGTGTTCATGGAAGAAGAGGTGGAGAGGAAGGAGTATGTTCTGAATGACATCGGGAGGATTTACTATGGCACGGAGAAACAAATAGGTGCCCGCACATGGAACTTTGGGCAGGTACGGACTATCAAGACAAGATGTGACTCGAAAGTGCTGAACACTTAGGGTTTTGAATGATCATTACATCACTGTCTGTGGCATTCCACCCGTTCCTGCTGACGATGAAAGTCTTTAAAACAGGGTCACAAATATTTATATTTATTTTCAGAAGTTTCACAGTAATTTTCTAAAACAGCCGGGCACTGTGGTTTTTATTAAACGTTACTCGAAAAGGAGTTAACAGGGAATTTGTTGGGGACTAATTTCAGATGAATACACATTTGGTGCACTTATGAGTATTTCCAACACCAGGACTGTGTATGTACGATACAAATACCCAGATGGATACAAGTAAACCACAGTGCCAGAGTAACATTTATATGTTTGTAATAGTTTTTGGACAACAAAGGAGCTCGGTTGCACAGAGGAATGAGACATAGCAGTCTTTAGCAACACAGGCAATACTTGTTAGTAGGATCAATTCATTGTTGGTTTTGGTCTTTTCCTGGGATTTGTGGACACTAAGAATACCACCAGAAAGATCCTTTAATTGTGAATCGTATTGTCCTACCTTACTGAAAACAAATGAGACAATGATCAACCATAGATGCCGAAAAACCTCTATTTCACTTCAGTAACATCGTTAGGCCTAGCAAACATCAGGTCCTGGCTGTAATGTGGGGTACCAGTCCATTCTCATGCAAGTTTATTTGTTTGTCTTTATTCATTATCAGTGGCACATGCTTTAAGTCATGTTTCAGTAGCCTTATCAGTGTTCCACCAACTTTACGTCCCTTTTTTGCTGAAACAACAGCACCATCTTCCTGTATTGTGCCGTAAAGCAATCCACAATGTGAATACTGTAGCATAGAGGCTGGTAAAAGCTACAATTCTTGTCAGTGATGATCTTCTTTGTTTACAGTACTTTTTTTCTATTTCTCAGTTATCGTAGTTATTGTTTGTTAACGTTTCAATAGTAAGATGTCTTTAAATTTTACAATGCTTTATTTAACCCCAAAATATGAAGAAAGAAATTCGCCATTTCAATGAACACATCTTCTTTGCTGATGATGTGGGGTTCTTTTCACTGTAGTTTCATGAGGGAATCCTGGAGGCGTGTCTGTTTATCCTGGAGAAGAGTGACATGCCTGCATCTGGTCGAGGGGACTCTGTCAATATGGTTAGAGTCATATCTGCCATGGTGAGTTTAAATTCATATTAACGTCCCATTATCTCCATGGGCTTAGCAAGGATTTTAGAAATGCTTACATCATGAGCCCAAGTGCCCCAATGCTCATATTTCATTTATTCAGTTAACTTTTCAACTTTTTCACTGCTAGGAATAAAATTGTGTTGAGAAAATACTGAATAAATTTTTGGCCTAAAAGTTGTCACATTTTGAGTCTAAAAAATACTGGCAAAAGCCTATAAAATACCCTCCATGTGTTTTTAATCATAAATTATACCTAACCTCAGGTTACTAAAACTCCCAAATGTCCAGTTAAAATGCAGAGGACATGACCTCAGTGTCTTCATTTGTAGCTACGGCCCTAATCAGCGCCCATGGTCGGCTTGGACAATTATCATTTTAATTTGTAAATGAGAGCAGTCACCTGTAATTGACTGCGTCACCATCCTCTTTTCAGATAAACGCTCAAGATGACTTTGGAGTTCTGGTAGGGAACTGGTCGGGGAATTACAGTGATGGAGTCTCTCCTGCGGCGTGGAGCAGCAGCGTGGAGATCCTGAGGAAATACCACTCCTCCAATGGGACGCCTGTGCCATATGGACAGTGTTGGGTCTTCTCTGGGGTCACTACGGCAGGTGATTATGAGAAAATAAATAAAACAGAAAAAGAGCATGTAATGCTTGGTGTGTGTGAGAGAAAAATGTGTGTTTATAAAGACAGGTTGGCCCACTTCCTGTCTACCAGGCTCTTTTCATTAGTCCTCACTGCTCTGTGACGGAATACTTTGTTCATTGCGCGTGCATGTAGGGTCCCTCACATGATAGCAGGCCGTAGCTAATATATACCCTAAATACCTCGCATTGGCATTCCTGTCATGCCTCCTACTTTTGTCACCGATAAAGCCACGTGTTCCTTTCCTTCAGCCAGGATAATAAAGTTCCATGCAACTGTGCGAAGGCCATCTTAGTAGAAACGTCTGAAGTCATTATGCTCAAGTCGTAGGTAGCATCTGGGAACATAATTCAATTATTAAATGGCCTTGTTAATTTCAGTTTTAATTATCGCTGTCTGTCTTTGTTTCCAGTGCTGCGGTGTCTTGGCATACCCGCCCGCAGTGTGACCAACTTCCAGTCTGCTCATGATACTGATGTATCCCTCACTACGGATGTCTATTTAGATGAGAATATGGAGCCGATCGACTACCTGAATAGTGACTCTGTGTGGTAAGATGTGTAACTTTACATGGCCAGGAAACCATGCTAGGAAACCTGCCTGCTGCTAAATCCATGCCTTAGGAATGCACTGCATATTTAGATCTCCAAAAGCAGTTCACTCTAACTTGAAACCCCAGAGACGTCACGCTGTTTCAATAATGTGCAACTCCTCTCAGGCTGCAGAGACTAATTTGGTATCTGCTCTCTGGTAGTACTGTGTCCTTAAAATGCCCTTCGAATGTCAGGTGCCATTTATTGTTCCTTCTTGCTAGATTTACACCAATAGTTTCCCCAAAATGTCAAAGTATTCCTTTAAATGGAACCTCAAATATCATAATTTAATCCAACCTAGGAACTTCCACGTATGGAATGACTGCTGGATGGCGAGACCAGACCTGCCCCCTGGTAATGGAGGATGGCAGGCTGTTGACTCTACTCCACAAGAAACTAGCCAAGGCACTTTCCGCTGCGGCCCCGCCTCGGTCAATGCCATCCGCTCTGGCCAGGTCTTCCTCAAACACGACACACCATTTGTCTTCGCTGAGGTGAGTGCTAGAAATTGGCAAGTGCTCTTGAACAGAGGTCTTTGTTGTTTAGGTCTCTCTAGCTTCATTTGATGCATTACCAAACTAAGAGGAAGGTGGTCAGACTAAATTGCAGGTATACGGGATTTAAAAAGGTGGTCTTGGGAGCTGGACTAACTATATCAGGCATAAATTCTGGAACTTTTAGATTGAATTTGATGTAATTTTGTGCTTCTCAGCAGACACCTTCTATAGCAGCATGCATTCATTTCAAATAGGGAATACTTTCTTGGGTCCCTAGTTCTCGCTCGATCAAGACCAAAACTCACCTGAGGGATTTCTTCCCTATCCACTTCTACAAAGAAAAGATTAAAAATAAATAAGAGCGATTCATAGTTTGGTTCAGCTTCATCATTCATATGAAAGGCAAACATCTCATGTATTCCGATGTCTGAGCTGGTCATGTTTGTTGGCACTTCTCAATCAGGTCAACAGTGATAAGATCTACTGGCAGAGGAACTTGGACGGTACTTTCAGGCAGATCTACAATGAGAAGAAAGCTGTCGGCCACTTCATCAGCACCAAAGCAGTGGGCTCTGATGAGCGGGCAGACATCACACACCTGTACAAACACCAAGAAGGTGCTTGCAAGTATATTGTACTTTGCTAATTTTGTTTCTACCCAAGATTGCTTTTCCAGAACCAGACAGAATAATTTATACACTATGCCTGGAACTATCACAAAATGTGATGATTTAATAATTTCTTGCTGCATAGATCATTTTGATTCTCCAATTACAATACGAAAATATGTTTCTGTGTTTGCTTTGTCTGGAAGACTGTGTGCCTTGTATCTGTCGATAAATCATGAAAGATCAGACAGAATGAGGTGTGCTCACCTTCTCCTTCCTCCTTACCAGGTTCGGAAGAGGAACGCATTGCTGTGGAGACTGCCAGTCGTTATGGCAGCAAGCCAGATGTCTACTCCTCTCCCATGGCAGAAGATGTGAGCGTGGAGGTGAAGATGGAGGGTGAGGGGCCCAGGATGGGTGCTGATGCCCATTTGAGCATCCTAGTGAAGAACCTGAGCTCGCATCCTCGTCGGACTACTCTGCACAGCCAGGTGGCTGTCATGTACTACACTGGGGTGCTGAAGGGAACCATCAAGAAGGAGCTGATGCCTGTGGAGCTTTTGCCCAATGAAGGTTGGCTTTCCACTAAGCTTTAAACCTGCTATAATCAATGTTTTTAGACTAACAATGGATTAAATCACTAATAGTGACAAACTCAGGAAATGATCACCCGATTTTACAGTTCCCCTCAGCTTTAACTCATGCAAGGCCTGCAACTTTACGGTTTTGATGCATTCTCACCGCTCTCATCAGCGTAATTTCCAGACGCAGCAGGCAGTTGTTTTCAGCAAAAAAATCCCTAAAAACCCATTGTACAATACCTCTCCAGCACCAAACAGCAGACAGAGAAAGTTAACAACTAGCTGATGATCTTTGGTGGTGGAGCATTTAGTAGCCAAACAGCCAGATATTTCTTTCTCAGGAAACAGAGCAAAAAGGAGTTCTGAATGCTAATGTTGCTCCATATTTAGTAAGCAACTGTTTTCTAACTTTACCATATCAACTTAAAAGGTGATAATAGCTCAGTGTGGGTTTACAGCTTGTTTTCTGTTGCCCCCTAGTGACCAAAAAAATTCAATTCGGGTTTTAAATAAGCTTATGTATCTTGTTGAACAGCCACCACCGTGGCTACAAGGGACAATCAGGATAATGGTAAACGCTAGCCAGTGAACTGAGTGTGACATGTCAGTGTCTATCAAAAGTTTGCTAACATTAGCCACTATACGCTATTGGTCATAGAAGACCAAAAAAGGCTGCAAGCAGCAAAACCCTTGAGAATACTGAATTGAACAAGGGTGTGTTTTATTGCTTATGACTTCATTTGTGAGGGGAAGAATGTGTTGTTTCTTGTCTTACAGGTGAATACAGTAGTCTAGCTTTAATGCATTTGACTGCACTGGAACAGCCCGGGGAGCTAATAAGCGCTGTGAAACAAAACGCCAGTCAAACCTTTTTTAATTTTAATTGTGGATGATGGCATTAGTACAGCTGATTCAGGTCAAAGAGCAATAAATTGAAAAATCTATTAAATTGCGTCATGTGATACGCACTGGAGAAAATGATTTGGCAAACTGTGTTCATTCTTAATTCACCAGCATCTCATTAAAGGAATAGTTAGGCATTTTAAAATACACTTATCCGCTTTCTTGAGTTATATGAGAAGATTGATACCACTCATGTCTGTGCGGTAAACATGAAGCGACAGCCAGCAGCCAGTTAGCTTAGCTTAGCCTGTCCTTAGAAAGACCAAACTGTAAGAACAACAAGTTGCAGTTTTACGTGTGGGACTATTCCTTGGTGCAGTGAATTCCTTGATGTTCTGCTGGTTTTCTTTACTCCAGGAAATCATACGGCCAGCCATAAAATAACCCAGCACATACATTAACACCCCCATATAACTGCCCCTTTTGTGCACTTTGGTTGGATTTAACAAACGAGATATAACATGTTTTTGAGTGAGCTTTGACGGTTCTGGTAGGTGGATTGTGTTGCCTTTGGACAGAGCCAGGCTTGCCTTTTCCCTCTGTTCCCAGTCTTCATGCTAAGCTAATATGCTAACAATGCAAAAGAAAGTAAAGAAAGCTTGCATAAGAAAAATGCTGAATACGGAGCCCAACGCCTTCCCTGTACCTCTCCATGCAGAAAAGACCATTGAGTGGGTGCTGCCCTACCAACAGTACCAAAACCAGCTGGTGGATCAGGCAGCTCTGATGCTGACCCTGTCTGGAAGAGTCAGCGAGACCCAGCAAGTATTAGCCAACCAGACCACCTTCAGGCTCCGTACACCTGACCTCAGCATCGTGGTAGGTGTTTAAGATACTGTACATTAGCGTGTGGAACATTACTCCCTGTGGAACATAGGAAAATAATGGGGGAACGTTTTGTTCTCTTCTCCTGACTCTTTTCGTGTTACCTTCTGGCAGCCTTTGGGAGAAGCTTTGGTTGGTAAGGAGATGGCAGCCAAGATTACCTTCACCAACCCCCTGCCGCGTACACTAAAGGGAGTGGTGTTCAGAGTGGAGGGCCTGGGTCTGCAGAAGGGCCATGAAGTGGTTGTGGGGTAAGAACATAAGACATCTACCTCTCTTTTGCCTCCCTATATCTTTCACCCATGCACTTCCTTCTCCAAACTAATATTCCACTCTTCCCTCCCCCCCTCCCCACGCAGTGACGTCAGCGCTCACTCCACAGTGACACTGACAGAGCACTTCATCCCCACCCAGCCCGGACCCAGGAAGCTGGTGGCATCTCTTGACTGTAAACAGCTCACGCAAGTGCACGGAGTGGCTGATATTGTCGTTCTTGAGGAATGAGAGGGAGCTAGCAACTTCACTTATAAGTCCCTTATAAAACATAAGATGAGAACCTCTGTAATTATATGAAAAGTGTGCTACGTTCCTATATCTTAAACTATCTTGTTTATTTTGTATTACAGAAAACATTTCATATTTTTTATATTTTTAAAACTACGAACAGACAATTAACTGTACCATTATCAGTATTTTTTTTTTTTAAACTCGAGATAATTTAAAATTCACACTTCTGCCTTGCTCTAAAAATTGTCAAAACTGTGGTGAAGTATGTAGCTAAGGAACAGCAAGTGCTTTAATTAACAAGCATTATTTTACTGAAGTTGTACAACTGTCAGATTATATAGACTGCCCTAACACTAGTGCATTTCAACACAGTGAACAAATGATGTGAAGGTGCAGAAAACACTAATGTATATTCATTAGTGTTGTCGGACAAAATGAACATCACGTGGCTTACATGAAGGAAGTGGACTGTGAGATCTTTTTAAAAGGGACTGAGGTTAATATTGGCATTGACATTTTGCAAAGGGCACATCCGAATTTCCCATGCCCCCCCCCCCCCCCCCCCCCCCCCCCCCCCCCCCCCCACCCACTTCTTCCCCCCTCCTCATTTACACATCCACCCCCCCCCTCTTTCTCCCT
>CM022487.1:6548957-6570432 GCA_011952105.1 Coreoperca whiteheadi | reverse complement strand
AATTAATATTTTAAATTTTATTTTTTTTTTTTTTTAAAGTTAATTTAACCAACCCCCCCCCCCCCCCCATCCACTCGAAATTCTGTTTTCTTAATAAAGATGTGAGCCTGATATTCAACAAGACACGTTAAATGTACACTGTTCAAATACAGTCTCTGCCTTCACTGATGTCTTTCCAATAGAATATGACCTCCTGAAGTCCTTAATCCTCAAACAAACCGCTAACGCACTGCCAGCCGCGAGTGTTCTGTTCTGTCGTACTGACGCACTGGCATCCTCCCCTGCAGATGCACTATCCACTACCTGGATGAGCAACTAGTATAAATGAGTGTATTAGTATAGTATTATGACATTAAATAAAGACTATAATGTTAGTTGAATAGTATGTCAGTGTAATATTAATATATTAATACTATTATTATACTTTACTTGCACGCTGTACTTGTAAACAAGTTTTAGGGGCAGATTTACTAGCAGTGTGGAGCCCTGGGTGATGGTCTTCCATCAGTGCTGTTACCTAGAAGGGTACTGGATGGCGTAGGAGGCAGCCAGGTACCCCCCCAGACTGTGTCCCAGCAGAATCATGTTCTCCAGGCCCACGGACTGCCTCCACTGCTCAATAGAGTTGACAAACTGCTCCTCTGCCATGGCAGCGTCTGAGGGGAAGGGAGGCCTGGAGCTCCTGCCAAAGCCCAGGAGGTCAAAGGCGTGGACGGGCCGCGACCGGCTCAGCGCCTCCAGGTTCCTGATCCACAGGCCTACCCCTCCCCCGAAGCCATGGACCATCACCAGGGGAGTTTTGGGGGCTACAGGAAACAGAGGGTAATAGAAAAGACGTAGAGGAGTTATGTCAAGGGTCTTATAACGCATCCAGCACTGTGCAATTTTAGCTGTCCAAACAAAGACTGAGAGGAGGGTGGCACCTTGTTCTGCAGGTTTGTGCGCCACCTTGTTGGTGAGAGTCAGAGTCCATATTCGATCCTGGTTTGGTAGCGTCACAAACCTAGCCCATATGTCATTCTGAATACCTGTTGTGACCCGACAAAGAGGAGCAATGACCAGGATTACAGAAGCTCAACGTGCGGAGATATTTGAGAAAGAGTTAGCGGATTGTGTGTATCATTACCAAAGCTCCGCTACATTCATATCAGATCCTAGTCGTTATATAATCTGCAGGTATAGGTCAAATCATTCTTACAAGCAAGAATCTTGGACTCTGTAGTCTTCAAAAGGGACATGGAGGTTGGACGCCAGGAAGGCCACCAGCTCCAGACCGAGCTTGACCTAACAACAGAGAAACACAAACAAAGACGTGAAAAAGAATGAGGAGACAGCAGATAGCAGAGGCGATATTCAGCACAGGCGGAATGTACGGTACTAATGCATCGTGGTGGGACTGCGAGGTTAAAGTAGGTGCTGTCGATATTTGCATGGCGCGGGAGTGCCAAGACCCACAGCAGCAGTGCAGTGGTCTTCACGATCAACCTCTGGCCTCTTGTGAGCAATCATCAGTTTAACTTCAGGCACTTTCCTGCGTGCAACACATTTCTAAATTGCCTAACCTTTGTATGTTCAGGACAGACACCAGAAAAGGTGGGTGGGGTGGTCTGGGCCCCACCCCTCTACCTGTTCTGCAGTCAACGGGCAACTGAAATGTGCTGAGTCACCCTGACGAGTGGCTCGCCACGGAGTGTCACTCACAGCTGCTCTTCTCCCCAGCGAATGGCAAGCTGAACAGAGCCGTTGTCAGGAGTGGCGGCTCAAGGCAAGCTCGTTTCATGCCTATTATTACCCAGCATGCCACTGCTGCGGGGTCCTGATTACTAGAACCGGAACCCAGATTATCCCCACAGCACTGATACGGGATGGTACAGTGAGCCAGTGATAGGCTACAACAACATCAATTCACACTGATTTTACAACATGTTCCCCGCTATTCCGGTCACATAACGCTTACTGGTAAATTGCCTGTGTGTCGTCTTAGTATACATGTAGGGGGCCACAGTTCTAAAATGTCACAATTTCGGGGTTTTTTTCTGCAACGTCACGTGGCTTTAACACGCCAACGTAAGTAACGTTATGACAGCATGTACATTTTACATGCTAACGCGGCGTGTCGCGTAACGTTAGGTACACTGACACGGCGCTACGGCACAGAACTGCATTAGCCCAATACATGTCTTCAAGAGGGAAAGCGACACAACTCCGTTTTTAGAGGTTTGGCTGGCGTGTGATGTACGAAGACTGGCACAGCGCGCTGAAGGGGGTTGTATTCGGCTGTTTAGCTATACAAGTTACTTAACTTACTCCGTCTCACAGTCGTTTTGGATCGGCGCCGTGGTTGTAGCAGGATCCATCGGTGGACATATTCCGGCGACTAGTCAGTTAAATCAAGCCGTGAGGTTGACAACACGCTCCTCTGTGTCTGCTTTGAAGTTACACTGCTGTAGAGTTAGTTGTCTAATGTTTTGTAACGCGTACATTCCTAGATCAGCTGACGCGGCACAAAGCTGGTGTATTGCGAAGATGCTGCAGCGGTAGCCAGGAAGCGTCACTCGTTACTTATCTTCCATCCGACGTTGATACAAAGTCTGACGGGGCGTTCGCGGTCATGAAAAGTGTGTATTAGCCCCAAACAGCCGCATGGGCAGGCCCGTGGACGTATCATTATATAGTGCGTGTGTTCCGGATTTATGACTGGTGAAATTCAAAAGTGGAGAAAACTTCACATTCGTGGGAATTTCGACCCCCCCCTTTTTTTATCCAGGGTTTCCGGGCGGCTTTTCCGAGCGACTCGGAAGATATTCTTTGTAACGCAAAGGCCGCTTCCGGTTAATGAGGACACGTCACTCATTCGATCGAGGAAGAGGAGCTGCGTTTGTTGACCCCTTTTGCGAACAAGTCAGACGGCAGAATCATGTCGAATTCAGTCATATCGGTTATATCTCGGTTTCTAGAGGAGTACACCACGACGACTCCCAACAAGCTGAAGGTGGTGGATGCGTATTTGCTGTACATTCTGTTGACAGGAGCGCTGCAGTTCCTCTACTGTCTGCTCGTGGGCACCTTCCCCTTCAATAGCTTTCTGTCTGGCTTCATCTCATGTGTGGGCGCGTTCATTCTCGCAGGTAAAAACTGTTGCCTAATTCGGTGAAATGGTTCCATTCGCTCATGTCTCGGCGCTGAATCAAACCGTCAGTTCGCGTTTTCCAGCCGGTCACGTCCCCATTCGGGAGGCGTGTGTGCGCGCGGGCACAAGTTAGCTAACCATGCTAAAGCCCCGTGGCTCTTGTTGAAAGAACACACAAATATCATAAATACACGCACTTTCTGAGTACGGGGATGTTGAAGCACTCTCCTATAGAATTTAAAAAGCACACTAAAAGTTGCCACTTTAGGCACACCTAGCTTATACAAATCTTGTCCAACTAATACGCATAAAGCCCCGAATTCAGTCCTACCTTCATGAACGCTGAAAGGTTCATTTTGTTCGTTTGCAGAGAGATGTTGACTCAACTTGCAAGCTTCAGCGTGTGGTTTTCTCGAAGTGTATCGCGATACGCGGAGGGGTGTTTTGCTCATCCCAGTTTTATCAGACTAAAGGATGAAACGCTTGGTGTCATACAGTTTATAATAGACCTAGCTCGTGCAATGTCATTCTACAGCACCACATAGTGCAGCCTCCCGAAATGCCCATCGAGTTTCAAGAAATACTGCACATTGTAAGCTTCTTGAAGGTAGGATTTATGTACGCAGGACTCTTGCATCGGTTTTCATAAACTGGGTTAGTACCTTTTTTTTTTTAGTGCTTTAATTTCAAAATAAATAGTTTTCCCATAGTGGAGGACAGTGTGATGTTTCATGTGCTAAACTAACAATTGGAAAAATAAAAACTCCTAAATTGGTAATGCAAGTATTTGTTAGTCACATTTATGGGTGTGCTGAAGCGAATACTGAACCCTCCACGTTGTTGTGGTTATTATTTATTTTTTCCCCTTTTTTCTCTCTCTTCTTAGTGTGTCTTCGTATCCAGATCAACCCACAGAACAAAGGAGAGTTCCTGTCCATCTCCCCAGAGCGAGCCTTCGCTGACTTTCTGTTCGCCCACACCGTCCTCCACCTGGTCGTGATGAACTTCATTGGCTGAGGCAAGACGTGCATGGGACTCGCCGTGTCCCGCTCTCAGAAAGGTGTGTGTGCTTCTCACATGGCGGAGACCTTAATGTCGGATTCTTAAGAAAGCCACCAAATCACAGTCCAGTTCACACTTTGTTTTTAAATGTATTAATGTTTTAACACATCCAACGTCCACTCATCGTATCATTATCTGTAGTTAGTTTTCCTTCCAGCTGTATGCTTTTATGCTGCTCAAAGTAGGACGTTTCTGATGTGTTTGATGCAACAAGCACTTTTATGGAGCCTAGTAATCAATTAGGCCGGAGCATTCTTCATGACCGACAGCCTAAGATATATTCTTTTTTTCTTTGTTTTTATTAATAGTGTAAAAGCATACTGGTCATGGATGAACGCCAAATAGTTTAAAGAATGTATCCTTTTTATGTGAATCTTTTGAATCGGAGGACATCTCTCTTGATACCATGTGTCAGTGTTTATGGTGTGTAGAGCCTCTCAATGGACAATAAATGGGACGTCTCACGAACTCCAAAGGATGTTTAAGTGGGCTTTTGTGCAGGCTATATGCTTTACTGTACAGGTTTATGTTTGTGAAACAAGAAATATACTCGTGTCCTCTTGGGTGCTCCCCCTCGCATTAGCCTTTCTTGCCAGTTCATCTCTTCCTTCTGAGTGGAACAGCTCCAGATAGCGCGTGATAAGGTGGCCTGCCGTCTCACTTCTCTGGGGAGATCCACATGATAACACATATTGCTTTTGCTTTCCTAGGAAACCGTGTTATTGAATGTTTAGACTTGCAGGCGGGTGGAAAGGCCCCACTTGCTTCTAAATAACTATCCCATTACCTGAATGTCACTAACCCAACCTCTTCTTCTTCCTTATTTTTTTCTTTCCATAGATCACGACAAGAGAAGTTCTCAAAACTCCTCTTTAGGGCATGATACCACATCTGCCTTTGTGCCACTGATTTGGGGAGTCCCATCCCACCGTCGACACTGAATTAGTTGCATCTTGTCACATATGGTTTTCTTACTGATAAATGGTTGATTTCGTTCGTTCTTTTTTTTTTTTCTTTTAATTTTAAAATTTGTAAGGCATACCCTTTTTGCACCGAGAAGAAGAAATAAAAACAACTGAAATGGTGGCCTTGTGAATAAAGAAGCAGTTATTGAATGAAACATTCTCCTTCCATTCGGCTTTCAACATGCAATAGAGTTGTTTCCAATAACGCACTGTTTTAAGGCAAGGAAGAAAAGAAAATGGTAGTTGTTAGATTATTGGTATCTGAAGACCCATAAAGGATGTATCTAAATCTTTTGAATGCATTGTATTCTCTAAATGAGTCTGAACAGGTATACTGTTTAGTAAAAAGATCCATTTGTGCGTTACAGGTGGAAACGATAATAAATACTGTCATATTTGAACATACAAGTTTAAAAAAAAATAAATTTAGAAGTACATTATGTGAAACAATACCACAACTGTGAGACAGTGCTGTTCAGTAGTACCTCCCTAATCCACTTCTATATAGCCCTGTTACAGCTTTAAATATAGGACTTTTTACATCAGGGCTAGGGTAAATTGCATGCTACATGCAGAAAAATAAATATGTTGAAAGCTTGACAGGACAAAAAATAGGCCATATTGCCAGGAATGGGCTCCATCACTTCTAGAACTTGTTTTGAACCCCCCAGATTGGATCTCTTTTTTTTTTTTTTTAATTAAACTTGAAGAACTGAAGAGACTGCAGTGTATTCTTGGGGCTTCGGCAGCCTATCACGCCAAAAGAGGGGAAAGCAAGAACATTATGCCCCAGAGCAAGGAGAGGGTTGCCTTTCATTACTTGTCCCAGGAATAACTGATAGAGTCAAACACATTCCGGCTCCATTGCTGTTAATCTGCGCCGAGCTGTGGGGTGCGAACGTGTGGGCCAGTCTGACCTGGGTATGAAACTGCATGCAGAGATGAAGAACGGGCTGAATCGCGCTGGCGTCCCAGGTTTCTCCCGTAAAGGTCAGATCTACATCTCTCGATATATTGGCAGACAAAGGGGCAGTCTATCTACATACCTCTACGTATTAAATGGATGACATTTTCGCCTATTAAATGTCTCGCCCCGGATATAAGGCAGGTAAAGGTAACTGGAAGGTCCTTAACTGTCAGTGCTGGAAGAAGAATTCAGATCCTTTACGCAAGCAAAAAGAGCAATACAGCTCTTTAAAAAAACAACAACCCTCTATGACAAGTAAAAGTCGCTCATTTAAAACAATACTAAAATAGAAAGTAAGTATTAGCAACATGTACTTTAAGTTTAAAAGTATAAGCAACCACTATTCAGGCAAAACAGCCATGTCACAGTTATATTATTAATATTAACATTACTAATAGTATATTATACTATTGTATAATTCAGTGGTAATAAGTAAGTACATTTACCCAAGAACTCTACATGACTACAAATTTGAAGTACTTGTACTTTACTTGAGCATTTCCATTTAACGCTACTTTATACTTCTACTCCGCTACATCTCAGTGGGAAATGTTGTACTTTTTTACCCCGCTGCATTTATTGTATTTATACATCATCGTTTACTTGATAATTATATTTTGTGTTGTGGGAAATTCACAAGCTGCCCAGCAGCAAAGAAAGCAACCAGCTGCCGCATTAAAGCGATGAACGCGTTAATGCATCAATTAATATAATCCAGTATTTTAATACATATTATTCAGAAATGGGCCGTCCTGCATGATGAGTAGCCTACTTTTACTTTTGGTACATTAGGTATATTTTAGCTGGTCTGCCCTTGTGGAACATAGCCTGATGGGACCAAATGGCGCTCGGCTTGTGGTGTTCAATACAATACAGCAATGCAATATGTTCAAAACTCAGCAGCTACAGTTCTTACCTCCACCAGCGGGCGTTCTGCTCACATTACTCCAATATTGCATGATCTTCACTGGATACCCGTGGCATCATGCATTCATTTTAAAACAGTACTTTCAACATTTAAGGCACTAAATGATCTTGCACCTCCATATCCGTCTGGTCTACTCTACTCCCACTGCCCTGCCCGGTCCCTTAGATCATCTGAGCTTGGTCTTTTGTCCATCCCTCGTTTTCGGGTTGTCTACTGTAGGTGGTAGATCATTTAGTGTCAATGCACCAAAGCTATGGAGTTCACTACCCCTCACGTTTCATAACACATCATCGTTTACCTTTAAGACTCACTTAAAAACATATCTATTCAACATGTATTTTCAATAATATGGCTATGTGTGGCTTGTTTGTTTTGGAATGTGTGTGTGGTTGCATAAATGTATTATGGTGTATAATGTAAAGCGACCTTGAGCTAAGGAAAGGTGCTGTATAAATAAAACTTCTTCTTCTTCTTCTTCTTCTTCGTTCAAAGTGCCAAAACATTTCAAATAATACATTTAAACAAACTCAACAGCCCTGTCTCTTTCCAGGATCCATGACCCGGTTGCTCAAGATGAGCCACAGATTTGTTGTGAGCCGTTTCATGGAGGAACTTAGCGGTAGAAAGAAAAGAGTTCCTATTCAAAAAAGGCAGACATCTCTACGACCGAAATCTCCAAAACTCTGCAACTCACACCAAAACCATCTAGATGGATAAACAGCGCTACAGGTGAGAGGAAAAATATCTATTTTCAATTTTGGGGTGAACACTGCTAATGCTAATACTTGTGTACTTTTATTTAAGTACAATTTTGAGTGTGTGAGTTTTACTTGTTATAGTATAGTATAGTATTTCTACTCTGTGGTAATGCTACTTATTACTGATGCGTTTACATGTAAGCCACATTTTAATGTGGTGATTGGTCGAGGTAGCACTGATTATTTTATATACTTTTTGATGGTTTAAACAGAGTAAAAAAAAAAAGAACAATATTTGCATCTGAAATGTAATGGAGTAGAAGTATAAAGAACCATAAATTGATGTACACAAGTAAAGTACAAGTTCAATGCATTCTACTGCTGTTTACAGTAGTACAGTGGTGTACAAAGGAATCAGATAGCAATCCACATGTCTTCCTGAAAGTAGACTATATTTTAAGGGAGTAATTTTCACTGCAGACTTGTTGACTATGTCTTTTTGACCTACAGTAACTGCTCCTTCTGTCACTGGAAGAAAAAATGATCTCATTAACTAGTCTCCATTTGGAGCAATAGGTTATTGGGCAAAGTACTGGTATTACATTCAAACCACTAAACAGTGTGTGTTCGAGCCCCAGTAATAAAAAACAGACATTAGGAAGCATCATGGCACCATTTTGCTCAAGTCATACATATGCAATGTTTTGTGACCTTAAAAACACGAAGACATTTCAGAGTCAGAGCTATCAAAAAAGTGTGGGGAAAGATGGCAGAGAAAGTCATAGGAGAACTTTCCCTCCTGACGTTTTCATCCGATTTGCATGCTCCGTGAGACAGAAGGAAAGTTAGGATTATCTAGTTAAGCTTGCTCAGTTTGATGCAGCAATCCACCAAAATAAAATGGGCTTCAAGTCTCTTGCAATAGAGACAAACAGATATGTAAACTAGTCTTTCACAATGCTGAAAGGAATGTCAGGAAACTGGGATCATGTCATGGACCTTGACCGGAAAAAAAGAGAACAATATTTGCATCTGAAATGTAATGGAGTAGAAGTATGAAGAACCATAAATTGATATACACAAGTAAAGTACAAGTTCAGTGCATTCTACTGCTGTTTACAGTAGTACAGTGGTGTACAAAGGAATCAGATAGCAGTCATTAGTTTTGTGAAAGTTAAGTTTCATTTCTCCAATCCGCCTGCACTTTTCACAGGAATGAGGTCAGTTTCAGTTCGGAGCTCTGCCTACATCGTTCCAGGAAATTAATGACCATAAAAGGCTTTGCAGCCAAAGCAAAAAAAAAGCATGGGACTTTAGTGACGCCCGTGACACCCTTCACAGAGCAAATTGAAAGGCTTGAAATAATTGTTTGTTAATTCAGTGGCTGAGGGGCTCTGTGTGTAGAAGCAGCTTAATCCAACTGATGAAGACCGGACCAAATCCAAAGTTTTCAGGCTTCAGAGTCAAATAATTTCATTTTTTTAGCCTGCCAAATGAATTCTCTGCATTAATGGAGGGAAGGCACTCAGCATTTGGTTGCCTGGGAAAATAGGTTATTATAAAGATGGCTAACACTGAAATATTATAAGAGTAAAGATGACATTGTCTTTGTTAAAAGAATGGCTCGGCATTTTCGGAAAGAAGCTTTTTCGCTTTCCTGCTCAGAGTTACAGACTGATGCCACTCTAATGTTTAAGATTGGTACCGATCTTCTCATCTAACTCTCGGGGAAGACAGCGAATAAGCTTATTTCCCCGTGATGTTGAACCATCCCCCTAAGGCCCTAATTTCTTGAATATCAGCGAGTGTCTGAGAATGGAAATACATCCTTTGGGCATGGCGAAGAATACAGAAGACATGAGCAAATGGGTCACTTTACAGAAATACAACAATTTTTCTTGATTTACAATTTTTGTCACGCATTTTGCAACAGGTGGTTGTAAACTCAACTACACCAGTTTGTTCCCCCACTTTCAAAACACTTCATGAGCCGGGGGAAATATTTTAAGGACAAATTTACAAAAAGTCATAGACGAAGCATGGTATTTTTGCTGTTGGCAAACGTGGTCCTTTTAGAACATAAAATTAAACTGGCACCTACATGGTTAACATCTGGAACATCTGGAGCCAACATATGGTCACGTGGTCAAGGAAACTGACACAGTCCTGTGTTTGCACAAGCAAGAGAACTCACTTGGTAAACCTCAAACTGACGGTGAAACATGCACCTCTTCATACTCGCCCTGAGCCTGTTACCATGGATCCCAGGTAATAACTGTGAACGCTGAGGTCATATGCTTACAAGAGTTGTACAATAAGCCTTTGCAGCTGCTTTTTTTCAGCAGATAATCGATGAAAAAAAAAAAAAAAAAGAGTTCCTGGGATGACTCATGTCTATAATGCGGCCCCCTCACTTTATTATTGTGCTTTGGGTTGTTAGGCTTCACATCTCTTTACTATTTCATTACTTTTCTGTGTTAATCGTTTGTTGACGACAGACTAGAAAGGTTGTTAAAGGTGCCATTTTCTGCGGGAGCCAGAGAAGGCTTTTTTGTTGTCGTTGTTTGTTTTTTTATCTTCCGAGCTTCTGTGCCGTTTGCCCCTTGGCAAGAGTGTGTTCGATGTTTATTTTGTCAAGTCTCCAAAGGCCTGTTATATTTGTCCCCCGAAATCTCTATTGTGGAGAGATAATCCAATTTTGGAATGAGAAGTATGGAGAGGGAAGTTAAAGTAGGAAATGTGTTTTGTTACAAAGGAAACTGAAACCATGAATGTGTATTGCTCAAGGCCACTTTCCCCATTTCTGAGTCGCAGAAGTGTCCACTGTGAGTAACTGCTGTGTTCTTACTGCGGCATGATGACTGAAAGTTCAGGTTACATTCAGTCATCTTTACTTTCTATCAGCCGTCCTCTGCAGGGTAACAACTGGGAAAGAAGTTGCAGTCATGGAGGGTCAACCCATCACTGTCCCGTGTCTTTATGAGCCTCAGTATGCCAGCTATGTAAAATACTGGTGTCGGGGGAGGATTAGGGAGTTCTGCACCAGCTTAGCTCGAACAGACGACCCCCGTTCGACCAATCCAGCCGAGGACAACGTGAGCATTTTTGACGACCCAGTCCAGCTGGTGTTCACTGTGACCATGAACAACCTGAAGGAGGAGGACTCTGGGTGGTACATGTGCGGCGTGGAGATAGGCGGTGTGTGGAGCGTTGACGATTACGCTTTCACCTACATCAACGTCATTCATGGTGAGTAATGAAGTGATATCAAACTGATACACCTTTCTTGACCCCCCGAAGGAAAAAAAACAACATTTTCATGCATGTCAAAGGCAAGTGCTCAGCGTAAGTTGATTTCTTTCCTGCAGGCATGTCAGTGGTGAACGACCAACTGAGTGGGGAAGAAGGGAGTACCGTCACAGTTGAATGCATCTACAGTGAGAGATACAGGTATTTGATTGTCCCATTCCTTGTACATTTGTGTCAGTTTTATTTACCAACAGGCCATGTAGAATTCTCACGTATACTCCAACATTTAAGCATCAGTAAACCTGTGAAACATGGTTATTTATTTGAGATCTTCAATTCAAGCCAAACTCTGACGGACAGTCCGCCTTCGCTGACTCCCCTGTGTCTGCTTGCCAACAGAGAAAGTGAGAAGAAGTGGTGTCGGAGTGGAGACTGGAGCTCCTGTCTGCTGACGGGTTCTAACGGGAGCTACGAAGACACTTCAGTGGCCATCAGTGATGACAGAACTAGGACTTTCACTGTAACCTTAAAGAAGCTGCAGATGAAAGATACCGGCTGGTACTGGTGTTCTGCAGGACAGCAGCAGATACCCGTGCATGTGCTGGTCACACCCCGAACCACGACTAGTAGGTTGACAAAGAACCCTTAAAATTAAAAAAGTATATCAAAAATGATCCTTTCAAAACAATTTCTTGCATTGAATATGGAATCTAGACAGGTTAGTGAGCCATCCCTCTTTGATTCATTGTTTATTTTCATTCATTTATGTTTGTCATTATCGCCTTATCAAGTTGAAATACTAAAAGTTTTAGCAAACAGCCTATTTACACACGCGCAGAGCAACATTAGCATTCCATTAAAATTGTGTTAATAGTAAAATATCCGGCGCATTAGCTGCTAAATGCCATTTGGTGCTGGGCAGGTAGCGCACGGTAGGTTCATGAGAGCCCTTTCACTGAAAACAGCTTCCTGCTGTGGTTGGAAATGAGCTTCATGAAAGCAGTGAGAGTGAACCAAAACAGTAAAAACAATGAGCTGAAAGATGCCAAAACGCTAGCGCAGAACTGCAGAGTCAGGTGATCGTTCTCTGTGGGTTCGTCCCTACGAGCGGCTTAAGAGACTACAGCCACGCTAGCGGCTCTGTGAGGCTGTACTTATGCACAGTGGTGCTTTAAACTAAATGCTAACGTCAGCATGCTAACCTGCTCACAATGACAATGCTAACATGGCAATTTTCAGAAGATATAATTCTTAAATGTTTCAGTAGTTTTGGCACCCTAATCAGTGTTATGTATATGTGTTTAGTTATAATTTTATAGTTTTTATTTAGTTTTTAATTTTAGCCTGTTGGCTTGCTAACATTTGCTATTTGGCACTCAACACAAGGTACAGCTGAGGCTGATGGGAATGCCAATCGTTTTTCAGGTATTTGGTCATAAACCAAAGTAGTGGACAAATTAGAATTTTGACCTAATGATGGCGCTAGATGAAAAGTCAGCGCATTCCCAAGTGATTACAATTCACTCTCTGGGGAACATAAAGGTCTGTACAAAATTTCATTAAATCCTTCCAATAGTAGTTGGATAGCGCCGGTGCTAGCGCGACTAAAAAAGTTAAAAATGCATGTTTTTGGTCATCATCCACAACCTCCCGGATGTTATTGAAATGTATTTGAACCAGGCATTGTAGGTATGAAAAGAGGCCCAATTCTGCATCCACGTAGCCTTTTGAAGTGAAAAAGTGCAGCTTTAAAGATCATTACGTACTTGTGACAGATGGCAGGGGCTCTTAGGTCTCCAGCTGGAGCCTACAGGGTATCGATTATTACGAGTCACTTATCAAGAATATTGATGAACTCTTTTGCTTATTACGGTACATCATTTTTCAGCCCTGTGTATTATCTTTATCCGCAGCAGCGGTGTCTCCGACAGCCCCACTTACACCAAGTCAGTCTGTCGCACACCTGCCTTCACCCAAGGCCGTCGCCAAGGAGTCCTGGAACAATCGCAGGTAAGTGCCAGTCCTTCACCAGACCTTCCATGTTTGGCTGTGATGCTGTTCACACTATTAACCATTGTGGACGCTTCACTATACTGGCGCTCACGCAAGTTCAGCTCAGTCAAGCACAGATAATGATCATCCCGTTCTTGCCCAGGAATATCAGTCATCATCTTGGCCGTCATTTTACTATGTAAGAACAGATGCAGTAATAGCCTGAGCTGCTCTTGAAGCTGGACTATCTGTTCAGACCACTGTGTGTTTGTGTCTGTGTTGTAGTCACATCTTGGAGCCTTTGATGGTGTGTGCATCTTTAATTCTCCTTGTGGGCTTGGCCATATTGGCGACAAAGTTGTGGAAACTGCACAGTAAGGCAACTTCTCGTTTCTTTGAATTTCAATTTTAATCTGGGCAGAATCATGCCACTAACCTCCTCCATAGGTCTGTGAAATATTTTGCATGCATTAAATACAGTTGGGTAAGATGTTAGCATTATTATTTGTGGCTTAAAGATCCTCAATGTCCATTTGTAGAGCAGGACTCTGTGCTGGAGGTGAAAGCAAGGCTCCACGTAAGCCCCATTTCAAATATCTATCACTATTCTATTACACACTATTTAAAAATAAATACCATTATCAAATATACTAATTTTTCTTTCTGTTTCCCACAGACGTACTCAGAGGATGTGGGTGACCTGCAAAACACTGCGGTCGTTTTCATTAACAAAGATTCCCAGGACGTACATATGTACGGAACTTAGTCAGTGCAGTGCTTATTGTTCCTCTTTGTAATTAAATGTCATTTTTTTCATAATTTCACTGCTCACAGAACAGGCTTTATTTCCAGTGTCTTTAGTATATTACAGTAGTATCTTTTGTGGGAATTTGGGGATTTTAGCAACCTGGCAGAGTTGACATTCTACAATTAAAAACTGACACATGGGATTTTTTTAGGCTGACTTCAGTATTTTTGGATTTGTAATTTCAAAATAAAGAGGTTTTTATTTTCAAAAATACATTTTAATAATAACAGACATACTTGATTGATTATTTCTCCACTAGATTTTTTTGTTATGTGGGAAATTCAAATAGTAACGCTTTATTTTACAGGTTCCATTGTTTGCTGATCATATAAAGGAAAGAAATCAATAATTTGGTACTAATTATAGGGAAAATAGAGACAATAATTGTTATTGTTATTTTAATTAAACCTGCAATAACCAAAAAATATTAAAACATTTTAGAGACTTTCATTTTGGTCTCTTTGGGGGTGTTAAGGGGACATCGACTTATGACCTCAGTATATCTGAATTCCTGGCTACAGCTCTGCTCAGAAGTCCGCATATACACAGGATGTAATGGATTGTATTTTAATTACACGAACAATTAACACCAATCATTCTGCTCAAGAAAACAATATAGCCTTCAGGTCTAATGACTTCAATGGTCATGCATACTAACTACCCCTGTTTAAAAGATTACATTGGGCTCTGTTAAAGATGGACATGGACAAGATGGTGGGAATTGTTGTTAGCTTCATATTGCTGTTTGTTGCTTCCAACTGAAGAAATAGGTCCAGTGTGAATGAATAATAAGTGAATGATGGAAAGCCCATGGGACTGACAGGCATACATTTTCAGTTTTCGTTGCTATTTTAGTAGAACCACACTGCAGTGTTTATTTCATGACAAGATAATGAGATGGCTAATTAACACATTTATGCATGGATACAGTCTGACTGAAAACGTGTGGAGGCAAATTCAGACAATAGGAACATTGTTATGGGGCATACACATTTTAAGAAAGAAGTGAGCAAATGAAGACAGAAACCATTAGATGTTCACAAATGAATTGGAACGTGAACAGCTCTTTCATGCTTGAACTGTCTGTTCTTATACTGAGCCTCAAACATGTTAGAATTGTAAATTGAACGAGCTAATGAGACGGGTGAAACAGCTGTGGAGCCAACTAGAGCTCGGCACTCTTAGTAATAACGTTGTCTTACCTTCATGAGGGGAAAGCCTATTTTGTTGTTTTTGATGCAGAAAAAATGCAATTTGGAAAAATACAATTTCAGAGGTTCCTTTTCAGAGTGGTGTCCTGTAATGTGTTTTTTTTGTGGCTGTGAGATGTTGTCTTTCATGAGCTTTTATGATTTTAGTGTAACATTTCTCTTTATAATAGCCACATTACAGGATATTTGAGGGGGGAATAAAACATTAGGTTACTGCTCTCCTGTTAGAGAGTTAGGACGCACGCCAACAGCAACACGTGGCCGTAGTGCTGTTAGCAGACTTGACGTTTGGGTTTGAATCACAAGAAACGGAGTTGTTATAACCCTCCATTGTGACCACAGTAAATGGCTGCTCTGCATTCAGATACTTATATATAGTCATCTGCATACATTTATTTATAACACCATTTTGGGCAAACTTCCATCACCTCTCTGCCCATCTCACAGAGCTCATCTTGTAAACATAATCTCAGCTCACAAAACATATAGTATCGGCTGTCTCTTCCGAATGTGTGGACAGAAAGAAAGTCTACAAAGGAAGGTTAGGGTGAGGACAGAATTCAAGACTATGGTATGCCATGGTAAATGACTCCTTTTTTAATTCTCTCTGTGCTTTAGCCTTATTTGACATTGTCATATGTTCTTAGAATTGTTTAATCTGATTTTGTGGGTTTGTCTGCAACATTCTATGCTGCAAGTCTCCCTTGCAAAAGAGGTTTCTAACCTCAGTGGGACTTACCTGGTTAAACAAATGCTAAATTAAAGGTTAAATTAGAACAACGAGCTAAAAAATATCCTTTCTTCTGCATCATTAGTCATGCTATGCGATGAGGGGCTTTTCTTTCCTTTCATCCCATTATAATGAAACTTTGTGTGCGATAACTTTTATGGCTGTAATTACTGTTTACACTGTCCACTTGGAGATAACGAATTTCAAATGGCATGGCAGTTGTGAATCTTTTACTCTTTCATCCTGATTAATAATCAAGTACTTGATCATTTACAGGTGGGTTTTTAATTTTTTTATAAAATTAAATATTTGCAGTAATACATGTAAGCCTGTGTCGATTTATTATGTAGAATGCTAAATTAAGGTGGAATGAAAAAAGATTCTTTAGAAACTCTCTATAAATTGCCAACTGTTTGTGTTAGAGTGCACCGTGGTGCTGCTGTACATCTGCAGCATCCCCAAGGTTTTTAAACATATTACGAATAATGTTTTGCAATATATTATAAATTGTACTATTCTATTCTATTATGTCCTATTCTATTCTATTCAATGCTATTATATTATGTTCTACTATATTCCATTCTGTTCTACTCTATTCTATTTATTGTTCTTTTCTATTCTACTCTGGTCTAGTTGAGTTTCACCGCTGTCTTCATGTTACAAGGACTCAGTCATGAATCTAAATGCGTTTCAAGCGGAATCGGTTCTGCCACTAGATGGAGGTCAACCTTGTATGAAATATGTGTTCGTTCTGTTATGTATTGCTGGTGAGTTTGTGTGTGTGTGTGTGTGTCTATTCATGCACAGAAAAATGCTCCTTTTTTCATGACCACCACAGACATCCTGTAGAAAAAAGAAAAGCAGGAGGCTGTTGTCAACTGAGATCTTTTCAGAAAAATACAGGATTTAAACATCTTAACATTTGTGCATCCTGCATTTGTGTGTGTGTGTGTGTGTTTTCTCTCCATTCAATATGAAAACATTCCAATTCTTGCTGGGGTCTACATCCATTACAAATTACCTTTCTGTAACCGTTCCCTTGAGTTTCGCCATTTGAGGGCCTCAACAATCAATACATTTGTACACACCTTGTGCGCAGCTGCTGCAGGTAATAAGGCATCAGCGTGGGTGGGTGGGGGGGCAAGATGAAGGATAGGAGACTCTTCTATGCTTTGTAACAATTGGTGTGAAGGCCAAGCTTTGCACAAGCATACATAGTCCCCATTAAATATTGCACTTTTCTTGTTCACCCAGACCCAAGTGGACAGGAGGATGAGGATGCCTCTTAATTAGGATAAAAATAACTGATAGTATACTGCTGTTTTGAGCATGGTGGTGGCTGTCCATAAACCAATGTAAAACCTTAGTACATTGTTATGCGACTAAAATTCGCACTCACTCGCATACATTTTTAGCATGTTGTGAAGCACGATTTCATAATTGTATCCTGTGTCTTGGTTCAGTTACTCTATCACAGGTCCACAATAAGCTGTGCGGAGAAGCAGGCATAATTTCCCTCAGTGTTTCTATAGTAACGGTAGATTAAAATCAAAACAAAATGAAATGGTACCTAGTTGACAGATCCTCTTCAAGCACAAGATCCACTGTGACTTGCCAGAGTGCCTCTCACCTGCTGAGAGAGCACAATGAGTTTGGAAAAAGAGGGTACAGGCTGGTCCTGCTCTGGTGCTGCAGATCTGAGCTCGGCTCTGTACATTGGTTAGAGTTTTGCCTGTCCTGTTCAATAATGTCTAGTGATTTCTCCCACTTTGCACCGACTGTCTGTATTCTTACATGGTTTGTGTTAAGGGAGAAATCTGTGTATTTGAGTGTGATCGTGTGTAGTTCAATATGCAAACACAACGCCTTTATTCTTAGCACACTTTGGTGAGACAGTTCTAGAGATTAGCAGTCAAAGAGGACCTAAGATTGATCCCTGAAGAACACCATAATGAGCCTTGCAAATGCTAACATGTTATCAGAGCATAATATGTACTATTTCAGAGGAAATGAATGAGAGGTAATCCTTGATCGTCTGCCAAGAAAAGAGTTCTTTTCTTTAGCTCTTACGGTCTCTTATAGTTGTAAAGTGAAACAAAAGAAAATATTCCAATGAGCTCTTACTGAGGAAGTTTTCGATCCACAAGAGCTGGTGTAAAATAAAGAAAAGAGTAAAATAGTTTAGCACCGTATATATATTAGCATTATAATGTGTTATATGGCAGACATTCATTTTAGGTTCTTCCAGCATTTAATTGAGGTTAAGCTGGATTCCTTTAATAGTATAAGAATAGCAGCTTCCTATTGAAACAGTCATGGAGGAAAATAGGCTGTTGTCCATTTACTGATGGGGCTACGTCAGGGTTCAGCGCCTTCAACAATGAGGATTGTGATTTTAAATGTCATTGCCAGCGTGAAGCTGCATCCCTGCAATGTGGTCCAACTGGGTCAAGAAGCATTGTGTTCTCGTCGTCTGCAGAAAATGCATAGCGATAACAATGGGCACTGAGGGTAGACAGAAGCCTATCGTGCATATGACATTGACTATCTTCTGCTTTCTCCCAAAAAGAAGAAAAATATTCACATTCCGTATTCTGTAATTTGGCACTTGTTTCCTTACACATCAATATGCCAATATGAACAGCAGAAAATTGTTTCTGAAATGTTTGGGCCTATTTTTCATTTTAGCAGACATACAATGCACAAAATGGAACTTTATTGAATAAAATATCAACTTTTCAAATGAGCAGCAGCCTCTTGCAATGTTCTCGGAAGAACTGCTGAACTACTTTCAAAATTGAACATTTGAATACACACAACTGTTTTCCATATTCAGAGTAAGAAAAACTCCAGAAGTACATTTCAGGTATAGTTAATATCTATTCGCTTGACTGCCCTTGAATAACATAAATCAATTATCTGTGAAACATTTATTGAGCTTGAAAACTATTGAGAGATAATTGTTATTTATGTCAGCCTTAGAATCTGATTAGACACGTTCAGTGTAAGTCCTAAAAGTGCGCTCACTGATAACGTTGGATTTCAGAATCCTATCAAATATATATGAATCCCTGATATTGGTTATTTGCATATAAAAACCTTTCTGCTCCAGAAAGAAGATGTACTTGCTGAAGAAGCTGTGCACTGCTGATAGATGCTGCATCTACAAAGTGCTATCAAACTCCTCAAATGTTCTGCATTGTGGAGTGAGTTATTAGATTCAAATTAAAAAAATGAATTGTTTTTATATTTTGCAAACTGACCTTTAAAGTCCTCAAACACATACTTTAAAGAATAGGCTATTTATCGCGTAACATGTGAAAGTTTACTTGTACCTTCACCAGAAACTGTTAATAAATTGTCATAAAATCAAAGAAAATATAAGTAGAGTCTTGTGGGATAATTACCCATTTCCTATAGTAAATGCCTCACATCTACAACCCCTGCTATAGAGAAGATGCTGAAGAAAACAGAAGCACATAACGGGATCAATATCTCTTTCATGCTTCTGTAGTATCATTGGCACTGCAGAATTTACTGGTGTAACTTCACTTTGACCTGCTCTGTGTGTATAAGTGGATATTATGGTGAGTTTGGTCTTTTATAGGCTGATGGTGCCAATGGGTTTTATGTTACAGTCAAGAAAATAACACAGAGTAATTTTATCATGAGTACAGCTCCGGCTCAGCAGGGGTCTAATGTCTTCCAGGACAAGGCACTGTCTGTAGTGCTTTTTTTTCGCTTCCTCATTGCAGAGCTACAGTGTGGCACACTTTGAAATGTGTTGTATGATTATAAAACAATGAATTATAAAACACTGTTCTGCATATGATGTTTAAATTCTCCATGCATTTATATCACTGATATCATTGCCGATTCACCACCCACTCCCTCTGCCTGAGGGATAATGGCACTATGTAGACACGCTTTCAGTCATTGTGGTTCGTTTCAAAAAGAATGCCCTGTTGTATAGGTACAATGCACGGCAGCGTTTAAAGCTGCACCTTAAAGCTGCATTCATTGATTTTCTTTGGCCACTTGGGGGTGTAGGAACAAGCTTAAAACACAAAATCTGATATCACTTTATAAAGTTGATGTTAGCAAACAGTTTACACATCCAGCAGACATGGACCAATATAGAATTCATGTTGAGTCATTTTTTCTGGACACATAACAAAGTAAGGTCAAAACCCACTCATCTCTGTTATGCCTGGCTTGTTCAGGAGCACAGTTGGCGCAAGGGAGGTCCACACACCAACCATTTAAGCAAACAAGCAAATTATGTGTGAAGGCAGCAGTCAGTGATGAGGGGTAAGAGTTGGATGCTATGGAACTGTGGGTGCTAAACTAAAACTACCTGTAACAGGAACAAAGGATAAAACCTAAATACAATCAAACTAAACCAAGTTGGCCAAGTGCCTTAAAGGCACCAGCCTTCCATGAGGCCTTCCTGGCAGCCCAACAATGTAATAAATCCCTGACACCTTCATGTCCAAATTCATTGCAAGGGTCTAACAACTGAACATAGCCCTATTTGTTTTAACTTAGGTGCACCACCCCAGCAAGTGGAGTGGGTGTTAAAGGGTTAACGCTGTAGAGAGATTAAGACATTTGCTATTCATATGCAAGGAATTGTTGTTTTTGTTCTGTCGAAAACTCCTGTTTGTGGTTTCCCTGGTAATGCTGCTGTTGAAGAATGACATGGTGCTCTGCAAAATGAGACACTTGTCCTGTTGGATTTATGAAACCTTTTCAAATCGCATTAGAATTAGGTCAACTCGAAAATATGTATGAGCCATCAAAACGCCTGTTATTCTTCCAAAAAAGCTAACATTTTAAAGATTTTCTACTTAACAATAGCATTATACCGGTTGACTAAATGTACCCACCTTCCAATGACAAAGCACTTGACTTTCTTGTTAACCTCTCTTAACATATGGATTATGTTCGTGTCTATGGCCCATTTGTGTCGGTGGTCAGCATTGGACTGGAGCGGAGCAAAGGAAGGCAGCATCACTGTTCAGTGGGCCGATACTTAGCAGCTATCAGAAGTGCTGCCAAGGTCTGCAGTCCCACACAGCCGTTCACATTTCACTATATGACATTCGCCTGCTGAGGGATGACGGGAAGGAAGCAGCCACCGTGACGGTGAGGGATGAAGGACACACGCTGGTGATAGAATATCATTTCCATCAGTGTCATTGAGACAACTACAGGTTTCACCTACACTCTATTTACAGTCCACTGAAAACAGTGAAATGGGCTAAGAAATAATTTAATTGCAGCCAGGTTGACTTTTTATCACATTTATCACATGCAATACTTTATACTGTTGTATTACAATGATTCCCAAGTCAGACGTACACACAGCCCTGTCAGAATTTTTATTAACACACCACCCAATGTGTTCATTTGAATTGATTAACCCTATTAATCATATGAGGCTATTGACCTTATTGCTCAGAATTATTTTCTCTACACTGGAAGTGGAAATGTTCCCGTATTTTGTAGAGGTTCTCCTCCTCATATTTGTTTGTTTTCCTGCCTTTAGTTTTCCATGCCCTGCAATAACCCCTGTTCGTTCCACTACCCACACACCTGTGTCCAGTCTCCTTCATCAGCCTGCAGTGTGTTGGTCCTCTCCTCACCTGCATGTCATTCTGCATCATCATCTCTCTCTCTCTCTCTCTCTCTCTCTCTCTCTCTATATATATATATATATATATATATATATA
>CM022487.1:6480207-6548901 GCA_011952105.1 Coreoperca whiteheadi | reverse complement strand
CCCTGTTGCTATGTTGGTTCTGTCTTCCTGGTTGTTTTGGATTTTTGCCTGCCTGTTACCGTTGGTTTCCTATGCACCTGCCAACCTGCATTATGCCTGCCTCCCTGTAACCTGCCGGTAGGAAAATACAATCTCAACTCATCATCCTGCCACCTCTGTCTGCGCTTGGGTCCTTCTCCTACTTACCACCTTGTTTGCCCCGACGTATTAGCTATTGACATAGCAGCGCTCTTTAGAGCAGTTCTTACTGTTTATCTGTGTTTTATCATGTGTTTATAACAATATGACATCATAGCATAACAAAATGGGTTGTCTGATTCTGGTTGTTCAAAACAATTTTTGTTATTAGCACAATATTTCTTCATTCAAAACACAGTCACAGTCTCTTCTAGTTAATTACACCATTACACACCATGTAATTAACTTATTTGCATCACTGTACTGATAAGTTAGCATCAGAGCTCTTGAACATTTCCACCATAGAAATCTGGTGCAACACACAGTTGAGTTAGCTGTAAACTAGTTAATTCCGAATGAAACTTTGCGTTAAAGATTGTCTATTTAATCCCATATGGATGTGGTGGTGTCAGGCCTCATGACCGCCTCAAAAATGTGGCCATGAAAAATGTGTAGCCGATCGGGACTGTGACTTTGACTTTTTACTTGTATTTGTATAGCCGCCAATAGCGACCAGAAGTTTTTTAATCATTTATCCATGACATTCAAACACATTTCTTTTAAAAGAAAATTAATTTTGCCTTTATTTGATAGTAACAGCTGAAGAGAGAATGAATGAATGTGGGAGAGAGAGGATGACATACAATAAAGGTCCCGGGACTTTCAGATTTTTAGCCAACTACTGTAAATACTTTTGACTATTCAACCATTGACTTTTAGCTAACTACTTCAATCATTTATCCCTTACTTGTAGCAAACTATTTCAACTGTTAAAGCTGGAGTGCGGCACTTTTGTCTCCCCCTACTGGCAGTGAGAGTAGTTACACAAACACTGTCGACATGCTCATGATGTATGCCTACAGTGAGCTCACCCCAGGCGCATGTTCAGAAATAGTTACAAAAATCCAGAGACATTTCCACAGTTCCAAGACATATAATCCATTATTTAGGCAGAGCAAATGTGATAGATACATAGCCTACTCCAAATATTTTACCAACTTGTCCAAGAGAATTAACATGTGTCTGAACCTCAGTCCTTTCTCTCAGCGCTCTCCACCAAGGAAAAGCTAAAGCTACACCAAAGGTTATCCTCATTGTCAATCACTTTCTTTTTTTGACTGTAATCCTTGCTCTGAACGCAGAGTTTATTTTTTATCTGGAGCATCAGACACTTTTCTTGGCTTCTTAATGTGAAATGGGATTTTTACTGAAGACCATGGCAAGTAATTAAAGATAAAATCAATTGCAGCCAAGTGTCCACACCGTCACCATCTGTGTTCAGATGGGAAAAATGAAAATTGCGTAAAACTGGTAACAAAGGACTAAAGTGTAAGTGGGTGGTAGCAGCAACACCAATGTCTCACCGCCTGGGTTGCAGCTAAAAGAAAAGGCTAAACTTGTCATACAAGGCATAATACATCTAAGCAACACACTCATTTAATGGAATGCACACAAGTAATTATAGTCTAGATCTACTCGTGCCCTAATGATTGGGCAGTGATATTATAAGCCTATTAACTAAGCATTCACAGTCTGCAATTTATTTGCCAGCTGTCCTTCCTGTAGTGCATAATGCATTTAGTTGTAGCTGGTGTCCATCTTGTTTACCCCTTTTATGTTATTTGGTGGTTTGTTGTGTATGTTTTCTCACGTGTCATTGTCGGAGGTAGGTCTGTTCAGTTAACACTTTGCTTAGTTGTGGTTATAATAAGTATGGTTATATTTCATTGACCTCTTTTATAGGCCTAGTTATCACATTCTTGGTTTATAATGATTTTGCATTTTTGGGGCAAATAAAAACCCAGGTGTCCATCTACAACCCCTGCTTCCTCATTGCCTCACTGCTTGGTTCCTGACAATCCTGATTTGGTTATGGTCTGAAAAGGGGATTTGTTGCTCGGCTGTCAATAATCTGACAGAGAGATGGTCCTATGTTATTGCATAATCTACTGTTCTACTGCCAAGAGAAGAGCTGTAGGAGGAGACCCCTGTTGACCTACCTTTGACTATATATATAAAAGCAGCTTAAAAAAGCATAATAACCACATTCAGGTTAACGTTAGCCGCATAATTAATGCCAGCGTTGGTACTGAACTTTGAAAGTGAACTTGAACTTCCTGAAAACAAAGCAGGGGCTCACAACCTGTCTTTGAACCATATATGTTTTAAAGTAAAGCCTTTAAAGGCTTTACTTTCAAAGGCTGTAACTTAGGTCGTATGCAGGCAGCCAAGCTGCATTAAGTGCATCAGCTTCAAGTAGCTTGCTGGGCCACAACTGGTACCTTTAGCTAACTATTTCAACTGTTTATCCATTACAGCTAACCATTTGAACTGTTCATTTGTTACCTTTAGCTATATCTATCCCCACCATTTATGTGTTCGTTTTGGCTGCTTCAACTTCTCTCTAACCAAGCACTCTCAATCGCAACAGGTAGTGTTCAGGTGTTACAGTTGACCCAATATGTGTGGATATTATTTTTAAAATGAAAAAGTGCTTTCTATTTTTTCAAAGTCGTAGTCGTAGCTGCCCTACAACCGACCAACGTACCTACTCTAGGACATCCCCCCGGCACTACTGAAGTGCCCCATGGGGTAGGCCTAGTACTCCTGGTTGGGAATCAGTGCTGAGCTATGCCAAGCTGGTGAAAAACTGTGAAAAGCAGGAGGACATATACTCCTTATTAAAGACTCATGATAGAAATAATAATAATATAAGATGTGTAATATACAATAAATAGCCATGAAACATTGAGTCTGCGGTTACTATAAATAAATCAAATACGCTGCACATTGCAAAAAGTCATGAATAGTTTTGGCAGTCTTTTTTTTTCACAGGTGACCAGTTACTGTTTGTGTTGTGAAGAACTCAGGTCCATTGGAACAGAAAGCACAATGGAAGAAGATGAAATTGCTCTGCAGACACCAAGCAAGACACTCAAGTTCAGTTTGATTCATTGACGTTTTTTTCTCTCCACAGGAATATGCCAGCCCTGTGGGCTTTTTGTGAGGGGAAAAGAGAGAGGTGTTTCTTAGATTTTTATATCTGTTGTCTGTTTGACAGACGCATTGTTGGTTTAAAAAAATATAGTTTTGGCCTGAATTGATTTTCCGGCTTTCAATCATGTAATCCTGGGCGAGAAATCACACGGTGTTTGTTCATACCCTGAATAAAAAGGCCATGCATAAAATTCTCGATTCAAGCAAAACTATACTTTATTGGGGACTGTAATCAAATAGTGCCTTGAAACACATATTATTAATGACTATGGGTGGGTTATAAGTGGGTTGATTGCTGTTCCTACTGAGCATACTTTGGCTCCACTTTCTCTGCAGGTGCACACATGCATTCAATCATTATGATGCCTGCTATAATATATATTTTCTATGAATACAATTGTTAAATATGTAAAGATTTGAATGGCTTTACAGTGCAAAACATAATTCATTATAACATCATTCAACACAGCATCAAAGCTGCATTAATCCAAAACCAAAAATGCAAGGACGACATCTGTGCACAAAGTGAGTGGCACCAAACATTAGGAAGAAATATGAACAAACCCTTCTTCTGGAAAAAGCCACTGTAGAGGCCAGGTAGAAATGCATCAATAATTTTGCACCAGATATCGCATATTTGAGCTCATACAAAAAGCCATTCCCGTGTGTTGTACCAAGTTCTAAGAGAGATGAGAATGGTTACTTGAAAGAAGGTAGATTTGTAAAAAAATAAAAATAAAAATTAAATACAAAATAAAGAACAGCATCAGTACCATGAGGTATCACTCTTCCCATGCTGATTGATGGGATCACAGGCTGCTGTAAAGAGGGGAACCAAAATCTCATTGGTACAGAATCCCAGTTAGATTTTCTTGCTTCCTCTTTTTTTTTTTTAAAGAAAATCCTTAGAATTTTAATGTTGACAACTGTCCTTGACTTGAATGGTTTTTAATACCCCCAAACCAAAACTGTAATCTCCCCCACAAGCACATAAAACACATTCAGATTTTGAAAACAGCTCTAAAATGTGTTTTCCATATTCTTTAATACTAACTCTTAAGCCATAGAACTCTTTCTGCAAAATGGTTGAATAATCCACCATATTCCATATACAATGACCTATGTGGCGTTACAAAGTGCTAGTGCATTTTGGAAAAGTGGCTGCTCTTAGCAGCAGCAATACAGCAAAACCTTGATTTTCACATTACTGCTATCATTAGTATTATTTTTGCATAATTTTCTGGCTGTTAATCAATTATGGAGGCCTTTAATCAACAGCACACGCACGCAGGTACATTGATGGGGATATTTGAAAATAATGTGGAGTGATTAGAGGAGGTGCACACTGTATAAAAATGAAACAACTATATAGTACACTCAGCATGTATTCACTGGTGCTGGTTGTACAAAATAACAGACGGACCTCAAAATGACAATCAAGCTGTTAGTCTCACCAAAAACCGAACATTCAGAGCTTTTGCCATTGTGCCCATGACAACCACAGGCTTTGGTGGACATGTAATGACACCACCTGAGAATTGTATCACAGTAGGCACAAAGGAAATCCATTTGCTTCATAGTGCAAGTGGAATAACAGTATTTCACATTTCATTGTGTGAGATGGTTTGCGTAATACATCTTCAGCTGTGATAAGGAGCTGTTGTGATGGGTTTCGGTCAGGTCTGTTTTTTTCAGTGTTTGGGGAATGTTCTACTTTTGTCCCTGGTATTAGCTCAGCTGTCTGCAGCGAGGCTGCTGTTGTTGAATCTGTACATACAGTGTCATCTGAAATTCACTCCCGAGTTTTTCCAGAAATCTGTGCATTAAGCGGAACTCTGATAGGTGCTGCAGGATGCCTCGGCCTACAAAGAACATATATAAGAAGTAATTTATTCCTCAGGCAACTACTCAGTGTTGTTATTTTGAGTTGTGTGTGTATGTATGTTTCAATGTTTTAGTGAAACATTGTATTGTATCCTATTACATTCTGATGTGCCACTATTATCAATACCTATTGATATTCAAACCAATTGTTCAACATTTTGGGAAATACACCTATTTGCTTTCTTTCCGAGAGTTAGATTAGAAGACTGATACTACTTTCATGTCAGTGCGTTAAATACAAAGCTGAAGGCAATTAGCCTAGCTTGGCATAAAGTCTGGAAGCAGGGGAAAACAGCGACCATGGCTCTCAAAATTACACTTACCAGCTCTCTAAATCTTAGTAATTAACAGGTTTTGTCTTGTTTGTTTAAACTGAAATGTAAAAGCAACTATTAGTGGTCTTAGGGGGGATTACGATGCTGTAACTATTCACCAAGCACTTCTGCCCAGCAAAGGGCTGGTTGCCTGGCAACTTCAAGACTCCGTAAAGCCACTGCGTCATGAATGTTGTTCCTCACCAAGACACAATTATACGGCATAACGCCCCCTAAGCTCACAATTTGTCTTTTTTACCTCACTGTTTGTGTACAGATTAAACAATGTGTTAATAAGTCAGTTTTTGTAGGCATATTTTTTAACAATTTGTGCAAGGTGTTGTTGAGATTTGGGAGGTGCACATCTACATGTGTCCACTCAGAAACATAATTCGGGCTCAACTCTCGGAAAAAAAGAAAATGAGCATATTTCCCAAAATGTTGAACTATTCCTTTAAATTAGATTAGATGAACGCTCACCTGGACTATACAGAAAATTACTGCAATACGTATCTCTGTATTATCATATGTCAAACAGGTCTGTCAAATTGACAGCAACTGCCAATGGAAAGTCTGTCACCGTTGAAACAAGTTAAAGATGCATTGCCAAATTAAATGTTTTACTTCACTTAACATACTGGCATGGAGTGATACTATATGACAGGCAGTATTATTAATAAAATCCAATTTTTTGATGGGGACCATGCCCTTCAGTTGTGTTTCTTATTGAGTTCTCAAATAACCATGTCATTGAATTCAACTGAGGGATACAACTATGAAAACTGAAATACCAGTCATTTTAAAAGAGTATTGACATGTTTTTTAAATGAGAATCAATATGGCTCTGGGTCTTGGTATGAAATAGAACACATTTCCAATAGCACTCTCCTATCTTAGTTCACAAGTAGCTCTGAATGCACACCTGATACTACAGTGCTTAGCAGCACAGCAAAGGAATAAAGGGTTTATGAGGCATGGACCTCTTGCAGACTGACCTCTACACAGTGACTGAACGCCTCGGTCTCTCTATAAAAACATATCTTTCACCTGCTACATTTCATGGGTTGAAGGGAAGAATATGAAGACAGAGAAAAACAATACGCTTTTACGGTACAGTACGACCATAGAATTAGCAGAACGGCTGCGTTAAAGCGACCAGTTGGCCTTGAAAGAAACAAACAATCATTGAATCTTTTAAAATACATTTTATTATCTAGAAACCGATGACAAAATGTACAATATTCACATTAGAATGGTTGCTACAGACGGATGTTAATGGAATTAATCCCACTAGATTCGATTTCAGGCAATGGAAATGTGAATTCATTGTTCTAGTGTTGCAACAAATAAGTAGGAAAAAAAACACGACATGTTAACGTCAAGAAATACAGTGCTATAGTAGAAATGTTTAAAAAAAAAAGACTTGCTGCTGAATTCAAAATGAACCTCTTTAAACAAATCCACCCACCCAGGCCCACTCACACATATGGGCAATGACAATGCCGCTTCAGGTTCGATTTAGGTCTAATTCTAATGGGAACTGCAACAGGGTCCACAAAACAAATGTACTTCACAGTGAAAATTACCTTCATTATATATTTACACAAAGCACTGACAAAACACACAAAACAAAACCTAAAAAAAAGAATAAGTACAAAATATGAATCACTGTTTTATTCCATATTGTTAGTTGCCAGTATATGCTGCACAGTCTCAGCCTCTTTTGTGAGGATTAAGATGAGCTGTCTTGCTAACCATTTCGGTTAGCCACTTATAATTATCTTTAAAGGGTGGATTTGGAGACAGAAGGGGATGGTTCAGTTGTTATTGTCCCTTTAACTATCAGTGTTCATCCCTCTGACCCATCTTAATGTCATACAATCAATCTCTGAGAGGCTGACTGTGATCCAGGTTTCCCTCAGCAACTAGTAACTGAGGCTCTCCCCTCTTTTGAAGACCACATGATAATCTCATGCTTCAAATCATTGCACCAAGGTGATTTCCTTTAATGTCTTTAATTAAGTCCATCAACATATTGTTTCATGTTAGAACACAATTAAAACCTCTTAGCAGTGGATCTCGTAGGCAACCTGTGATCCGAAGAGGAGGCTTTGACTGAGGAAGAGCTCTTCTGGGTCTGTTGTTAGGGGTCCCTCTCCTCCATCTGCTGGGTTTCTGCGAAGCCCTATTCCCCCTGATTTGGTCAGCGTCTGCACCATTTCGTGGTCCAGGAGAGCCTCCTTCATACCCTTCTGCTGGACAAACCCGCTCATCATGGGACACCTGGATGAAGTGGAGCCCAGGACAGGCGTGGTTCTGTTGAGTACGAACATCTCATGGCCGTGGTCATCGCGGTACTCCTCCAGCTGCGCAAAGGTGGTGGGTCCATCAGAGTAGTCGTTCACATAGAGGATGCTCTCTTCCTTGCTGGTACAGTAGGAGCCTCCTTCCTCATTGCAGTACTGCTGGTGACGGGTGTAGATCATAATCAAGAGGAGAACGGCAGTGAGTGCCAGCAAAGAGATCCCAACAGCAATGGCGGTCTGAGTAGCAGGGCCCAGAGCATTGAAGTCCATGCTGTCCTGTTCATAGAGCGGCTCTTGGCTAACATCCAGAACCTCTGGCTGAAAGAAGGAGTTCGATGAAGAGGAAACAAAGGACTGCGTGTTCAAACGAGGCCAGAACTGGGATGAATATGAAGAAGAGGACATGTTGACAGCCAGATGAAAAGTAACTCTAGCTACACCACCAGGGTTCCAGGCCTCACACTCATATCGCCCAGCATGCGCTACAGTCACATTGCTGAGGAACAGCATGCCACTGCCCATGTCCGGATCAAAGCTGTCCCTCTCGCCACCCTCCTCAGTCCCACGCACAAGCCCCTGAATTCCTCCAACACCTCCAACCTTGATCCCTCCACTGCTGGGCAGGGCTGTCACCACTCCTCCAGCCGCAGGCCTGAAGAGCTCACCATTGGGTCCCAGCTCTTGAACCAGGCCTCGAGGTGATAACTGGGGCTTGCCGTGGGAGGCTTTCTTCCAGGTCACCTGAGGCTGAGGGTATCCCGAGGCCTGGCAGGAGACTCGCAGGCTCTCCCCTAGTCGCACAGTCAGGTGACTGGGCTCGAGCTGCACCACGGGGGGGATGCAGACCAGGCTGTTGGGAGCCACCTCCACCAGGCTCAGGTGGGAGAGGCGAGGTGGTTCGGAGCACATCAGCCGACGCTGTTCGGCAGAGCTCAACAGACGCTGTCCGTCTTCGCTAATCCAGGTTCTCAGCCAGCCCAGAGCACAATCACAGCGCCATGGGTTCTCTAGAGGTGAGGAATGGAAGCAGACAAGGGAAACATGTGTTAACCAAGTGTATGGTTTTGTCAACTGCTCTTTCCAAGGTCAAAAATTAATTTTGAAACCCAAATTTTTTGCCAATATAGCAGAGAATACCTTAAAGTTCTCAGAAAAATATGGATTTGAACATCTACAATTCTATGAAAACTGAGCAAACTGCAACCGTTAATGAAGATAATGTGCTGTGATTGAAAGCTTTAGAAGAGCTGCAGAATGGACCTTGACGTGATATTCACATTTATTTTGCTTATGATCAATAACATTTTTTTTATAGCTCTTTTGGCACCATTGCAGGACTAATTGTTCTGGTTAAGAGGTTCCTTTTTCAGAGGCTGTTCCTTTAAAATTATGTCTTTGAGGGGGTTTTTCTCATTAAAAGTTTATGGTTGGGTGAACCCCTTTGATATGTGAACTGTGTTTTAGGCCACTTCATTTTTGTTGATAAGCGACTGTTGGTTGTGGCAGACATTAGAATGGTTGTTACAGACTAATGTTGATGGAATTAACTCCACTACAGATTCAATTTCGGGCAATGGAAATGTGAATTCCTTGTTCTAGTGTTGCTACAAATAAGTAGAAAAACCACGACATGTTAACATCAAGGAATAGAATGCTATGGTAGAAAAGACTTGCTGCTGAATTCAAAATGAACCTCTTCACACAAATCCACCCACCCACCTTCACTCACACATATGGGTAATGGCAATGCAGTTTCAGGTTTGGTTTAGGTCTAATTCTAATGGGATCTGCAACAGGGTCCACACAATAACAGTACTGAACTGTGAAAATTAGCTTCATTATATATTTACACAACACTGACAAAACACACAAAACCTAAAGAAAAGAAGTGCCTGTGGCAGTGCATGGTCAGTTCTTCAAAATTGTCATATGGGAGACTTCTTCAAGGTATATGGACTTATATTCAATCTTGGAGAATTATACCATATTAGGGTAAGACATAATGGGCTCTAGGAATTCAGTCCTTGCTCTGCCTACCTGTGACACGGAGCACCTGCAGGCTGACGAGTGGTTTGAGGGATGAGGCTCCCAGGGTGCGGAGGTGATTTCTGCTGAGGTCCAGCAGGGCTAGAGATGACAAGCCAGACAGAGCTTGCTCTGCTAGCAGCTCTATGCTGTTTTCCTGCAGGTGGAGTTCCTGCAGACGCTGCAGACAGCAAAAAGACACAAAGCAGAGGAAGGAAAATGTGAAATGATTCAGTTAGGAGGATAAATATAAATATAAAGACAGGATGACTGAATTCCTCCTGACTCAGTCTGTACTGTATTACCTTGTGGTAGGGATTAGTCAGACATGTTGCCATGAATTAGATTCACAGTTGCAGACATCATTCCATATAATCCATAAAAAAGCATCCCATATCGGAATAGCTTTCACTTTGCTGGCAAAAGCTAAGCTTTTATCACTTTACCAAAAAAAACTTAGGGTTAAGGTTTAAACATTGCTGTCCATCCATCCATTTATCCATTCATCCATTCATCCATTCATCCATTCATCTATTCATCTATTCATCTATTTATCTATTCCTTCCTTCCTCTCAGCTTACCAACCTGCAGTCCCCTGAAGGTGAAGTCCTGCACTCGCGTAATCTGGTTCCCAGCGAGGTACAGGATCCGGAGGTGCTCCAGACCTCGAAACATGTCTGGGGTGACCAGGTGGATGAGGTTGCCATTGAGGGCCAGCTCCAGCAGCTGCCCCTGGCTGAGAAATGCCCCAGGCTCCAGGGCTGAGATGCTGTTATTCTGAAGGTAGAGATAATGGAGGCTGCCCAGCTGAGTCAGGTCCTGAAGTCGGATCTGCACTATAGCATTGTCCTGGAGGAAGATAGTCTGTAGGGGAGACAGGGCAAATTAAATTAGTTGAGTGATCACAAATTGATTGCATTAGAGACACACAGGAGGGGGTGTGATGTTTGAATTGGTGTTTTGTTCTATACAAGAAAGTGAGCATGGCCTGTTGCAGTGCTGTGCTCACTGGGTAGAAAAATGTATTAACCATGGGGAGATTACATTAACAACGGGGCTGCCTTCAGAGCTATCTGCACTCACTGGGCTGTGTAGAGCTTTGGATGTATGTTAATATGGGCAATACAAACAATCAGGAATGAGCTAGTTCAGAATCATGATAATAATGACTCTGACAATGTGGGTTTTTTCTCTGTTTAGTGGCTCAGTTAGACTGGCAAAATCGGCAGAAATCACAGACCGTGCCAGCAAACATCTTCAAACAAAAAAATGTTTGAGTGATTGGAGCTACACGAGAGTGTGTGTTTGATCCATAATGCATGGCGGTTTGCTTGATTGGTAATGTGCATTCATTGGTGATGTTTTCAAAGAAGCAAACACGGGCTGTGAGGTACGATCGATGAGATAGACCTGCTGATTGAGGTTAATGGAACAATTTATCCGGGACATTCTTTTCCCATTAATATTCATGAGCTGCAGTAATGCTGGGGGGGGGCCTGAACCCAAGAGGAAAAGACGGTGTAATGTTAAACATCTTCTCAACAGATGATCAGAGGGTGTGTGAGAGTCGCTTTCTGAGCAAGAATGAATAATTACACAGCCAACAGAGCTGCCCCTCCCTCAGGCTTACATCAAAGAGGGTCACAGCGAATTGATTAACCACAATCATTTCAGGGTAATAAGAATGGATCAGAGAGGGAGTCAACTGATTCAAAACTAGTGGTGCGGGAGAAGGGGTCAGCTGCAATGCACTGGCAGCCAGTGCCCTAACTTATTGTCGATTGGCCAACTGACCTCGGTGACAGACGGGACACCCTGTGGAATTTCTTTGATGCCAAGGGATCCGCACTCCACTGTGAGGCTGTAGCAGCGACAGCCGGAGGGGCATCCCAGAGATGGTCGCGGCATGCAGGCCAGGATGATCAGGATGAGGAGTCTGAACCACAGGAGGACCATGGTGGTTTTATAGCAGACCTTCAGAGCCAAAGCCTGGAGAGAGAAGGGGGAGGGGGAGACGAAAGTAAGCATCAATCACTCAACTCAGTTCCAACGACACCCCTTTTTCCGTCACGGTAATGTATTTCATCCTCAAAGCAAAGATTGACAGTAGCTGCAGATATGTTGTATGAGCAGATGACTGTGAAATGGCAAGGGAGGATTGGTTAAAAAAAAAAGCAAGGCGGCATAAGAGTATCTCCTCATCCATGCCTGTTCTCCATTCAACTGTGTCTATTCAGAGGAATTGCAGCAGCTTCTATTATGGGCTTAAATTAATTAAAGATGTGATAAAAGATGTGCAGGTTGCCTCAAGGACCTCTCTCTTGTCTTTTTAATGCATGCGCAAACACACTCACACTCCCCCTCTATTTCTGTCTCTCTCTTTGTCTTACAAAGACACACACTCATGCGCAAAGAGACAGAGGCTCTGTTTTGACCCCTATAATCTCAGAATCCAGTTCTAATCATCTGATCAAAAACATCAGCGTTGGCTGCTTGCTGCACCTTACAGCAATATCTTCCTTTGATTTAAACTCATCACCGAGCAACTCATCCATGCACTTTATTTGATTTCTATACCGACCGGAGGGGATATATTGTTCCGCTCGTCTGTTCGCATCAAAACGACCCCGGACTCGCTGTCCAACAGTGTTGTAGCCCAGCGGTGAAGATACTGCGGGGTTGGAGATATGATACATGTTGAAATGTCACACTGAGCCCGTCATTCTGCTCCAGTGGCGGCAGGCGTATTGAGCTGCCCGCCTCGTTCTAGAGAATCTTCATCCAGTAGAGAAGCAGATATCTCATTGATCCAATCTAAAGTCTCATATTGTTATAAAACATTCATGTGCACCCCGGCACTGTCTCCGTATCCCATTAAGCTTGTCTGTCTTGTGAAATTTCTAGTTTGCTTTGGATTGCAGAATCACCCAGACAGATAATTGATAGCATTTACATCTCGCTCTGAAAGATTTGGAGATCATCTAGTTTATTAATCATCAGAATGCACACAGATCTCATTACAGCTAAGTGATGAAAGGGTCGTGTGCCTGAAATAAGAAGCAAAAACTGTGACCGAGAAAAACTCACTTTGCACAGTGTTTGAACTGTTCCGTCAATTGATATCACGCGTGTCTCATTTGCAGTGTTATAATCCAGACCAGTAATTTAATACCTAAGTGCAAAAGCACTAGGATCACTATTTCAGTGGCTGAGAAGTCTTTCTCAGTGCAGCCACATTGCATTAAGCAAATGAGCAATGAACTGGATTTTAATGACATGTTTGATTTAGAGCGCATTTGCGACGATAGCCAGCTAGATTAATACAATGTGACTGACAAAAGCTGTCCAGTCTTCTTCTCTCAGCAAAAACAGAGAGACACTTATTAACAAAAGCATTCCATTCCCTCTCTAGAAACTCTTCAAACAAGCGTGGAGAGAAATTATGTGTTTCTATTGTTGGGGAGAGAAAGCACATAAATTGAATTTTGAACAAGGCCTTGGTGTGTCATTGAGCTTTTGTTACTTCTCGTAGTGAGAGATGACTTTTAAATAGCTTTGACTTGCTTGAGAAGTGTGAGGAGGGAACCAGAGAGGAAGACACTCGCCTGCCCTCGGCTAATAATACACACAGAACAGCATGCACAGTCTGATATTTGTCGTGCGAAAATGAGCCCAACATCAATGCAAATGACACCCTGCCAGGTAGAGAAAATAGCTTATGCATTTCGCTGCTCATTTCAGTGTTGCTCTGTCTTTAAAAAGCCTGAGCAGCAATTGGGCCACGCATTCAGTGTCAGGACGAGGCTGATGAGATGTAGAGACAAGGATAACCTATGGAGCTATCAGGGTCTGCAAACAGAGAGACAAAAATACAACAACATTCAGCGAGCGGGTTTCTTTAAATAAAGCCGCTTGTCTTACAGTATATGCTCTACTACTTCAGATTCAGTTTGCCCTCACTGTGCTTGACTCTCATCTTTTGTCATGCAGACGTGGGATTTCAGTGGTAAGAGGTCAATTTGTTCATTTCAGTCTCAGTAATCCTCTGCGGAACATGCGTAATCTGCACAATCAGATGCCTGTTAGCTAAGCCGCTCTCGGCACTGTCGACGCTTTCATAGAGGGGGCTGCTTTGTTTGGTTTTAAAAAACGAGGTCAGCAATATATCTCCATTGACTGTGTGAAAATTGTGTAAATAGGATGATTAGAGCTTAATGTTGTGTACATAGGTTTTTGAGTGAAAGGAGAGCGGCTGGAATGACCTGGCGGGCAGATGTCAGTCAACGAACGCCAAAGGAAATCTAATAAATTGCACATCACCCAAGGCTTGTTCAGCATTCAGTATCAGCGTCTCCCGCGTAACATGCCGCCACACACTGCGTCTCTGCAAACATTATTTTGCACTGGACTTCGGAGCAGATTGGAGTTTGTTTATTTGGGCATTTCTGAAATGACAATTGTCGCTTTATTCTTGACATAGCGCTTTGTTTTCACCCCCCAAACAAATCATCCTTTGCTGAACGATCCCAGCCTGGCTGGCCAAACATGCACAGCACACAAAATTCGCCGCATAGTGCTGTTATGATTTTCTCCTATTTTTTTCCAAGGTGGGCAGGTGCTGATGTGTCGGAAGGTGCAGCAGACAGCCTGAGTGCTGGAGGCACAAGCAAAGTTCACATCCCTGTGCTGCCACTGGTGCAGGTCGTCCTCCGTTGTTATGGTAACTCATGTTATGAGGGAAGGTCTGTGCCCGAAGGCCAGGCACAGTTCCTGTGAGCTGGTGTTAGGCAAACAACTCCACCGAAATAGAAGCTGTCATTTCCCGGGGAAAATTGCTCACAGGAACTTGAGCTATGTGATGACCCAGAGCTAAATCGTAAATTCTCTTTTAGTCCAACTCTGTCTTTCGCCCACTTGAACTTTTTCCCCTCCTTTCCCCTTTCTCCGTTTTTACTCTCTTGCTCCCTTCACGGTTCCTCTGAAAGCCTCCATCATTTTCCCTTTCCCTGTCTCTGACCTCTTTCTTTTCTCTCGCCCTTCTGCTCTGACTGACAGGTGCTAAATCATTTGTCTCAGAGCATCCTTTTGTCCACAAATAGACTGAGGCCAAGGCACGGGGAGAACACCGTGGCACTTAGCCCAAGAGTAACACACTGACTTTGAGCGATAGTCTCTAGCAAGCACATAAAGACACACACACACACACACACACACACACACACACAAACACGCTCATAAACATGCAGAGCACGCCTGCAAAGTAGTACTTGCACAAGCACTGGCCACCAACATTCAGGGACACACACACACTGACTGGCAGACGCGCACACATACACACACACAGGAAGACACACACATGCTTATGACCACGCACATCCTGCCTACAACCAGCAGCAGCCATCACCGTTCACAGGCACAAACCAAGTCAGATACAAACTGGCGGCCATACACGCACACTCTCACGCACACTCGCACACATTTTTGTGTCAGCGTTACAGGAAGCTCTGCTCAGTTAATAAGCCTGCATTGATTTCTTTATTTTTTCCACTACTACTCTGTCCAGCTGGGCTGATCGATTTTCGCCATAAAAGCCGATTGGGTTGTCTGTGTTGAATGTCTGTGTTGAAACAAAGCAAAGCGCATTTTGCTTATTGCTGAGATGCTTGCGTGTGTGTGTGTGTGTGTGTGTGTGTGTGTCTGCTGACCCATGCGTATGCGTGTGTAGCTCACTGTCAAGCTCCCTCAAGCAGAATCACCCTCTGAGCAGCAGCAGCACTCGGCTACTTCTCCCAGCGGAGCATTTAGTCTAAAACCCTCACTCTGTCTCCCCGTGCTCAAACTAACTCGATAAATCTTCGTTTTTTTAAGAGTTCACGCGATAAACTGCCGTGACAGGTCAGTCTGCAATGTTGTTGTTGGTAATGTAAGCTGGCCAGCAGAAAAGCTCAAAGGTTATTGATATAAACTGCACGGAGGCTCAAAGCAACCCAGAAACTCTGCTTCTGTCTGGGGATATATGATGCTATAGCAGGCTATAGCTGTGGTGCCGGTCACATTTTTTACTCCATGCAAAGTGAACAGCAGCACGGTTACTCCAACCATAAGCGGAATGATTTAGATAAATGAACATTTATTGCCTATTAAGGTTCAAACACATTTTTGTGTTGGAATTCTTCCAGTCCAATTTGATTTGCGACCGATAATTGAGAAGTAAAAGCACAGTGGCAACTGTACGACTGCATAATCGATTGCCATTTCCCACACAAGATTTACTTTTATGCACTCACTGTCCAGTAAGGGTGACAGAGATGAAGAGATTTTAAACCTCCTTTAGCCTTATGACTTGCTTTTTTGTAATTCTGTGCTTTCTTTCCTCTAAAATCCAGTTCTTTATCTGCATGTCTAAACAGAGGCAACACTGCAAGAGCTGCGTAAAAAATGTATGACTTCAAAACAACTATGGTATTAATGGCACCGAAATCATATTAATTTTGGAGAGGAATATATTTATAGAGATAAAAATGAATACAAAACAGAATAGGATACCACTTTTTTATAAGGCACTTTTAATAAAAGACAGCCCAATTTATGAAACTGCTGCCTGCCTGTTTACTAAACGCCTGAATGACCAAGAAACGCATACACAAACACATGGTTGAAGTCTCAGACTTCAGTCTCGGTGTTTATGGGTTGTCCGGTTATGAAAAATCCGTTGGACTGAGTTGACTGCATAAAACGTATCCTCTGGAAAGGGGCTGAGCAAAGTCCATTTATTAACAACTTATTAACCTTGTATTAACATATTGTTAACATTAGCCTCATTAGAAAGTGAGCCCCAAAATGGACAGGGGTAATCATCTGTGCACCATTAACAATCTATGATAACCCCCGACTATTAAAGGAATGGAATTATTAACATTGAATTATACGCTTATTCGCTTTCTTAAAGAGAGGCACAAGAATATGAAGATCCATACCACTCCCATGTCATGGCAGTTAATATGAAGCAACAACCAGTTGCTTAGCATAAAGACCAGAAATGGGGAAACAGCTAGCATGGCTCTGTTAAAAGGTAACAAAATCCAGGGGAGATAAAAATTACAGGTATTACAGGGGGTTATATTCAGAACTCGGTGCAGTGATTTCCTAGAGTCGTGGTGTCTGTGGGTTGCCAGGAAACAAGTGGAGTCTCTGGAAAGTGAAATGTTAGGTGGACTTCTTTACCTTTGGACTGAGTCAGGCTAGCTGTTTCCAGTCTTAATGCAGAGCGAACCAGCTGCTGGCTGCAGCTTCATCATTACCATAGGGATATGAGAGTGGGATCGGTGGCAAGAAAGCGAATAAGCATAGTTCCCCAAAATGTCAAAATATCCCTTTAAACTGATAGATTCTGAACATTTTTAGAGACCAATGAAAGTGAAGACATCAATTGTGGTCTTTGTTTGTAAATGCATATCTTTGTCACTCATTGTATTTGGGGATATAGTAAATGTGCTGGCAGCAGTTTTCATACATTTCACATAAACTGAAATAAAACCGTCAGCGTTTCCTGCTCTTCACATTTCAGAATCCTCTCTGTGTCAACGTCACCTGTCCAACACTTACTGCTGTGTTTTCCTGCTGATTTCTTGTGTCGCCCCTTTTCAAATGCCAATTTTCTCCAGTCTCTCACGCACACGCACACATGCACACTGTCCATTCGGGTTGATGCCATCGATCAGAGCAATTTCCCTCACAGTAGCTTCATCTGACAGGCTGCAGAATTTATGAGTCAGTGGATTATGCCAGAGCAGAATAAGTGGTTTGATTTTTATATTTCTTTTGCTCCATTTTCATCACTCTGGTGGCACCCCCACTTCTGTTCACCCATTCTTATATGTCACAGACTGGGGGAGTAGGAGTGTGTAGTACTAAGGGAAGCAAAAGCGGACACACACACACACACACACACACACACACACACACACACACACCAATCACATTTGATGGTTGCTCAGAAGGTTTGCTTCACATTTTAATGAATGGATGAGATCAACACAGGTTGGAAGATGGATGAAGGGGAGTCACGTCCTCCTCTATTGGGAGGCAGAACAATCCCCTTCCATTTTAATGTTTTCCCCATTTTGATAAAAAGTATTCACATGAATGAATCTTTATTTGACTCTGTTTTCTTTGAAGCTGTTGCATTATTGTAGTTCCCCCAATGTTCCAGATGGGTGAATCTGAATTGTAAATATTATTCCTTTTTATGGCAGATCAGTTGAAAGTGCTGGTATTACTCAAGCAGCAATACAAGTGTGTGGGAAAGTGTGTTTGTGTGTGTGTGTGTGTGTGTCTAAAAATTAAATGAATGCTTTGCAATGCTTCGATAACGATTGCTTATCATCCTGCTGTATTGCATTTCAGCACGATTGGGTGTGCAGTTGTGTCTACAGAAGGAGTCATTGAATCCTCATAAATTATGTTTCTTTGTTGCCATGGAAGTGACAGCATCTGCTGACTGCAAGTGATGGATGTCAGATGTGTGTCAAATTACACTCTGGCATGTAGCCTATATTGTGCTTATCTGGGAAGTCTGGCATATAGAAGGGAAATAATGAAACTCTAAAAGTAATCCGTTTTCTCCCCTTCTTTTTTCCTCATGCATTTCTTATTTCAGCCGATCTTTGCCGTCTGCCCATATCGCTCTCGAGTAAAGCCAGAATTGGGGGTGCTATACAATTACAGTCAAGTGAGATTTCAGTCATCATTGTCTGGCAGACAGTAGCCAATGAAAAATTAAACATCTCTGCAGGCGAAAGAAGTCAACTTGTCCATACGGATCTGTCCACACAAGACAGATCAGATACCCCAACCCCCCCACCCCACCCCGCCCTTCGGAGATAAACAAACGAGGTCCTATTTAGGGGCAAGCTGTTTGGCTCCACACTGCTTCATGTGCAGAATAGCAATTAACCAGAGGGACGTGCGTTCAAACTCGGATGTTAAGGAGGAAACTGTGACACTTAGAAGTCAGAAATAGAAACCATCATGGTCTTCCTGTAGGGACAGATAGTATGTAATAGTAAGCTTGTAGTGACCTATTCACACTTTATTCTTCCTTGCATCTCCCATTGTGCCATTGTAATATCCCTGCCAGACTCCTGTAGGCTGTGTGCTGTGCTCAGCAGTGATCTTATTCTTCTTCATTTTTTTCCCATCACAACAGTATCACTTTAATATTCCCATGTGATTTGAATATACAGTGGCTCTGCAGTGAAACTGATATAGTGTGCCTCTAAATTGTATTCCAAGATTAAGACAGCTGTTTTAATACTGTAGTACTGCGGCATGATGGGACAAACTATAGACAATCGGAAGTCCCGGATCACTGCTGTGACGCATTTGATGTGAGATTATTTGTTTTTAAATGAATCACCTTTTGAGTTGCACGTTTAAGAGAAACAGCAAGAGCATTTAACAACAACAAACACAACAGCGTGGTCAGTTAACTGGTATTATAGGATAGATAGTAGATAGTAGATAGTAGATAGTAGATAGTAGATAGTAGATAGCAGATATAGACTCAGGTGCCAGTTTATTAGGTACACCTTTTCAAAATGAATGCAGTCTAAAACAACAGCCCCGCAATGAGCTAAAGATGGTTTTAATGTTTAGTTTTGTTAAAACTATTTTGGAGAAGTTTTGATTCAACTTGACCTTGTAATTTGTGGCGCTGTTGAATTGTACAACATTCCATGCATACACTCAGTGTCCACTTTATTGGGTACACCTGTACAATCTAATGCATGAATGTGTCAATGACATGTTTTAGCATTGAGAGCAGTAGTGGTGTTGTACTAGACTGCATTATATTGAAAGGTGTTTCTAATATTCTGACCCCCTTATGTTTGTAAATGGGAAGGACAAAATATTAAAAACACCTCTCAATATAATGTAGTCTAGTACGACACCATCTTTAGCTATGTAATAAATATATGCAGTAATTGGATTTACACATTTCCAATAATGGCTCCAAAAACTGAACAATATGTATATGTATGTATATATATATATACATACATATACATATATATGTATATAAGGGGATTTGCTACTGGGGATAGTATATACAGCAGTGATCCTTAATTTGGGGTATATATCGTTTCTGCTTCTGTCTTGTATTGCAATAAACTGAGAGGTGTTTCTAATATTTTGTCCACCCCGTTCATATGAATAAGGGTGTACTACATTTTGGACCAATACTAGCCACTGACCTATATTGGATATGTATACAAGATACAAAGTAGATGTATTGATCATTTTACAACTCAGGGTTGTATAAAAAGATTTCTATTGTAGTTCCCTGTATGCTACTCAAAAACAAAGGTAATGCAGACAAAGTATATACAGTATATTAGTGAATATGTAGTAAGTCCTAGATTGCTGTCTATTTCCTATTAATTATTTAACTATTAACACATAACATGCAATAAAAGGGAGATGTGCTTCTGGGGCAGCGATTCTCAATTTGGGGGTTTAGGTGCCTTCAGCGTTACCCAGTGTCAAATAAGGACGTTTAATTTCACTTTAACTTCTTTCAACATGATTTAATCCTAGTTCCAAAACACACAAGATGTCAGATCTTTTGTTCCATACTCGTAGACTATAATCTCCCAAAGTACACTTCAGACCAGTCTATGCTTCAACATACATCAACGGGACTAAATTATATAACAAATGTGAGTAGTACACAACTCGGGTCCCTGGCGAGCAACATTTGAGAACCTCTGCGTTAGTGTCCCAGGCGCACACTGCCCCCCCACCCCCCTTTTCCCCAACACACAACAGCAACCTACCGTTTCCCCGCGTGCCTGGACGTGGTCTTGGCAGCAGCCGCCTCACTTGCTCGGGCGACTTGGAAGACAAAAAAAAAAGGATTGCAAAAAAACAAACAAAAACAAACAAGATGAGTCCCACTTCAAATCACTGCAGATAGATGAGCCATTGTTTCCCCCCCTCCGCTCCGTTCTCTTTCCCCCCCTCGCTCCTGCCTGGGCAGGAGGTTCAGAGTCCACACAGGCTGAGCTCGTCCACTATAATTGGATGCTGAGAGCCGGAGGAAACGGCTCGCATCTGCCAGCTTTCGGACGTCAGCGCCGATGGTGGTCGACTTAGACTCTTATCTCCCTCCTCTGGTATTGTTATGCGGCTTTGATTCGCTTTTTCCCTCTTTTTGTCCCCCCCACCCCACTATATTTACCCTCGACGCGGATGTTGTCTTCCAATAGTGACCCACTCCTCTAATTATCCCTGCTTGAACTGACTCCCTCCCCCTTTCTCTTTCTCCGTGCATGAGTGAGAGAGAGAAAGAGGAAAGGAGAGAGGGGGCGGAGGGGTGGGGGGGGGGGTCTTTATTCTCGTTCATTCACTTTCAAAACATAAATTCGCTTGCCTCATCACTGCCTGGAACCGACCGTTACATTTAACTTTAAGTGTAATGTCCGCCGCTGAATGAAGCGGGAGCAACAGCGTCACTTTACTGTGAAACAACGCGTTTACAGGGAAGCGGAGTGATTTCAGCACCACGGACAGCGGCCTTGTCTTTTATTATGAAAGGTTACGGGCGTGAGATTGGATCCTCCACACGCTGCCACCGGCAGAGTGACGCTCGTCGTTAGCTTTCCTTGCAGTGGCAGCGGCGGGAACAAGTGTGGATAGCGCGTGGAAGGACTGAGTTGAAAAAGTGCCATCTCTGCCTTGCCCCGGGCAAGTGAATTTCAAGCTGAACTGCGGCCCTTCAATATCCTGCAAAACCGTGTTGCCCAGTCATAGGCGGCTACAATTCATCACTGGCTCTGGGGGAGAGTGTGATTTTGTGGAGAGGTTGCATTCTATTCTGCAGCACCCTTCAAGGGGCCCTGTTGCTGATTTGTTCAGCTTTTGTAACATCGAAAAACGCTTAGTTGAATAGACTTTTAGGTTGGCGCTCAATTCCCTGTGTTGCCTAGAACAATGGTTCCCAACGCTTTTTCCCCTCTCCTAACCCCACAGCCCTGTCAGATGAACTTAAGTGCCCCTTTTTTTTCTCTCCACACCACCCATCATGTTCCAAAAGAGTTCATACAAAGCAAGACCGTTTTCCTAAAATTGTACAAATGCTTCGCTCGGGTATGAGGTAGCATTCGTACGACTATCTATCGAACTAACTAACTAACTCGGGAGTGTAGAAGCTGGACATTTCATCCATTTATCCATGACTTTTAGCCAACTAGGCCTACTTAACGTTAAATGTTTAACGTTAATACTTTTAGCTAAACATTTCTACCTTTTATCCAATGAATTTAGCGATGTCAACTATTTGTAAGCTAATTTTAGCTAGCTATTAGCTGTAAAAAATCCGGTAATGGATTAAAACAGTTAAAACAGTTAGCTAAGAGACAAATAGGGCAAATAACCCATAAAGGTTTCAACTGTGTGGCTGTTTTTTTTAGCTAACTCTTTGAACTGCTTGCCCGTTAGCCTACTTAGCCTATATTTTCTATCTATTTTAGCTATCTACTCCAACAATTTAGTCGTTTGTTTTAGCTACGTTAGCTGTTTGGACGCCAATGCTTGATTGCTAACTGACACTCAGGTGTTACAGAGGACTCACCATGTGGATATTTTCTCTAATCAAAAAGGTAATTTCATGTTTTTAATATTAGTTGAGCTACTGCAATCTGCACGTGCCCCCTGGAACCTGCTGAACCCCCCCCTCGGGTAGACTGCAATGCCAAAACCTGGTTGAGAATCACATAAGTTTCGCGCACGCGCCCCTGATGATGCCTTGATCACACAGTAATCACGCACCGCAGTGGTTGAAACCGCGCTGACCCACATTTAGCATCGCTTGATTAACGCCTGCGCGCCTGTGCACGCGCTGCTACGGGTGAGAAGCTTCCCATGCCTGAGCAGGTGCATTAGTTTGTGTCTGACTGTGTGTCTTTGTGATGCTGGGCGCCCCGCAGTGTGTGTGTGTGTGTGTGTGTGTTTGAGCTCGGATTTTAATGATCTCCTCCTATCCCCTCTGGGCCAGCATGAGCCTTTTTTCGACCCACATCAGGATAATTAACATCACACTCAAAAACGTCTGTAAGAGCAGAGGGCTCCTTTCACCGTCTTTCCTCTCATCCTGCTTGCTCTTAACCCTCCCCTTTTGGCTCACCGGAATCGCAACAAATGTGAAATTACCACACACAGGCGATTTGTATGCATGCACAGTCCCGTCCACATTTTATTTGCACATAAATTGGTCCATAAACTTTGCTAACAAGTTGTGTTTTCCAGTCATAAAAACAAACGCACCTTATTAAACAACCTTAAAGTTAGACAGTTAGTCTTATAATGCCGTGGTTGCCAGTTGGAATCCCCAGATCTGCAGGGAAATCAGTCCCCTACACTCACTCACTTCACTGTCCAACTGTCTAAGTGCACTTGAACAAGTCAGAGTTCCATTAGTGCTGCTCTGCGGCCAGCCTTAGAAGACAGAAGTTCTCTGGGCTTTTTCCAGGTGTGTGTGTGTGTGTGTGAGAGAGAGAGAGAGAGAGAGAGATAGTGTGTGTGTTTGAGTAAAAACCCTTCATCCCTTTGCATCTACTCCCACAGGAAGTGGCTGTAATTAGGGCTGTTCTCTTTCTCAACTTTCCTTGTAAATTAAAACACCTCGGTATCAAAGAGGGAACACATTGGGTCTGCTATGGAGGATTATCCCCCCCCCCCCACCCCCAAATATTGAAATGATGTGTTCTTTGCTGCCATTTCCTTTATTCTTTATTATCCAGATATGTCAAGTAGAAAAACAAGAGTTTATTTTTCATGAATCACAGCATGTGAAAGAAGCTTGAATTATGGCACAAAAGCAGAGTGGAAACGCAAGCTGTTGTACATAATATAATTGTGACTGAATCATCCATCTCTTTGTTACTAAAATTGACTGGTTTCAGCTGTTTTTAAAATGGCAGGCAAAGATAAACTTTGACGACTTGATTCACAATGAGACAGACAGATGGAGATGGAACGATTTAGACTAAGCCAAATTACCAACAGGGCAGTGTAATATATATACATATATATATATATATATGTATATATATAAATGAATACAATTTCCATATAAAAGGGGGGGGTCAGGTGAGGAAGTCATCTTTTTTGCTTTGGGATGTGGTCTATATGGGTTAGAATCAATACCATTCACAGACAGAATGCTGGGGAGATAACAGTGATTTAAAGCAAACCTCCACACACACACACACACACACACACCGTGTAATGTGATGATCTCTCAATGAAAAGCATGCAGGACATGAAAGCTTTAGAAATGGCCCCCAAAACAACAGCTGTAATGCGACAGGCAGACATTTGTTAAGGGGATTGTCAAATACAACTAAATGGAGGCTAAGAGAGTCTTACGGTATTAGGCCCACAACAGACACACACACACACACACACACACACACATATACACACACACATACACTGTGGATGAGTCTGTCCATCATCCCTTGCCTTGGCCCTCACACCTTGACAGCTGTCAGTGATTTTGACATGTGAGATCACAGCGAAAAGAGATTACACTGATCTGTGGAGAAAAGCCACGTTCCCAGCAGATATTTCCGAGGGGTCACACATCAAGTAAACAACGGTGGGTTACACAAGAACACTTGCAGATTTAAGCGTTAGGTTTATTAGTTTGGTTAGTTTATAGCAGTAGTTATAGTTGTGGTAGTTTGGTTTTGTGTGCCAATTATATTTGTCTCTGAAATCTTTGGAGACGAATGGAATTTCATCTGTGGTGCTCACAGTATTGGAAAAATTACATTCATAAAATTAAACAGCAACATGTCCCTGAAACAATGTCCCTGTAACGCTGGATAATCCGTTGACCTCACTGTCAACCGCTTTCAGTGGAACAACTGTTGACAGCATTTTCTATGGATTATCCACACACTCCACAACACTGGAGAGTAACATTGCTTTTTTTTTTTTTTTTTTTTTAAAAAGCTGCACTAATCAATATTTCTTATTAAAAGTGGATAACATGATCACGTGTAATGTGAAAGGGGTTGCTTGTAGTGATGAACCACAGACTGTGGTCGAAGCCACAGATAATCACAAACCAATCACCAGACAAGAACATCAATATCATATGAGTATTGAATCATCGTATGATTTTAAGTCCAAAATTCACTCTCCTCCACTCTGTTTTTGGTATTCACCGACTGCTGAGGGAAATAGCTGTCTTTTTAGCTGCTGAATGCTCCACTATGTTCCCTAGCTAATTTGCTAACTGTGTCTGTATGCCGTTTGGTGCCGGGAAGGTAGTGCAGAGTGGGGTTTTTGGAGCTTTTAAGCCTGCTGCAGCCTAAAATGATGCTATGAGAGCGATGAGAGTAAACCAAAACAATGAAGTTGTGGACCGGACAGCTCAGTAATGAGCTGAAACTTGCGATAAAGCCGAGGCTACACGCGTCCCCTTTCACATTGTTGGGCAACAAAAAACTTGGTTAAGGGGAGTTTATGGTTTTAGTTTGAGCAACTAAAACATGCTTGGTCGATGAAAGGTAAAGATCATTTTAGCATCTTTCAGCTAGTTTTTTTTTTGTCTTCCAGCCTGGAACTCTGCTCTCATCAATCAGGGAAAAGGGTAAATAGCTGCCTTTTACATAGTAAAGGGTTTAGCTGCCAAAGAGCAAGATACTCCCTCAGGAGTTGGTGACCAAAACAAAGGGCTTACAGTTGGCCAGACCCCTGACTCCAAATGAATGCCGATGTTGCTCTGTGTCTGCGGGATGTGTAAAGTGGGAACCCTTTGATAACAAGTTAGCTATGTCAACAATATACGGTGATGATATGTCCCGATGTTTGGTTTTTAGCTTGCTAACTTCAATGTTATTTTCACCGCTGTGAGCGTCACAAACAAAATTCCAATTGTATTGGGGTGATAGCAGAAATCCCAAGGATAGATAACTCTTATAATGTCTGCATAGAAGTGAGTGAGAAAATGTGGCGAACTGACCCTTTAATAGTGTGTCAGTGCTTTCTATCAAAACATTGTAATAGACAACAATGTGCAGGCACACACACCTCCAAACATATAACAAGGTGCTAACAATCAGGGCAGAGGTGTCTCCCTCTTCCTGGATAGCCCCTGATGCCTTTTCATCTGTTATTTCTCAGGAAGTCCATTACTATTGCAGACAGGTATTGTGCTTCTGCACCACAATCAATACTCTTCCATTAAGGTGATGAACGGTCCGTTTCCCCAACCTTCTGCAGTCAAGACAAATTCTCAGGACCCACTGATCTGAATCAGTCAATGTGGCCAAAAAAGCACTACACCCAGGCAATGTGAAGGGTAAGGCGAGTTGCTGACCAGGGAAGTCTGACCAACTCTTCCATCCCCACTGGTGGACATCTCCTGTCTCCTGCATGCTGTCCTTTACCTTAACACCAGTCAACTCAAACAGGGGCATTCATTTCTCAAACTTAGAGCAAGGGTTGAATTTTTATCTTCTCTTTCAACTCTATGAAGGGTAAGCTCTTATCTTCAAGGTTATTTCAGACTAACTCTGGCAAATAAAATTATTTGTTTTCTTATATTAAAAATGTAGCAAATGAGATGTGATCTACTCTAAATCTTTTACGGTGCAGGTAAACATATTACATTTTGTGAAACAAATGCTTATCCACAATTAACGCATGTTATGTAACTTGGGTTACAAACACAATGTGATTTGTGTTGGACAAAAGTGAATTTTTCTCTCATTTCTTCATATTAAACAATACCTAATTCTGGTTTACTTAGACAAAAATGTAGAGGTTAATGTAGAGATTGTTCACCCCTTTCTGGCATCAACAAGGTGACATGGTAATTGACTTGGCACCTGTGGAAATTAAAAGCGAGTAAAGTGCTACATATTTTCTGACATTATTCTCAGTAAACAATAGTATCATTTCTTACCAGCGGACCAAAACACCCACTGTTCTTTAATTTACAGAAGAAATGCAAAGTCACCCTTCAGGAAACAGGAATTAGCTTGCTAATTTTTACAGAGATAGGCATGTTGTGAAAACCTTGGCAAAGGCAGTGCCATGTTAATTTAACAGTCAGTGTTGTTAGCTTGCTCCAGAGACTATTTTCCTTCAACTTAACAGCTGACATGTTCTACTATCCTTTGGTAATCTGAAGAGAAATACAGATTTGCACAGCAATTACTGGGTGACTGATCATTTAGCCGAGCCAACAAAGCAAATTCCGCATAATGTTCAGACAAAGTTCACATTTGTCTGTGAAATGGAAAGATTGGTGTGAGCGCTGGTGATGAAAGGTACCGACTGCTTAAAAAAGACCAACACAACACAATTGATGAAACCAGAGAAATAATGCCATGTCCCAACTGTTTTCACCAATTACAAATACATTTGGGCCGGCAACATGACAGGGTACTGCTAAAACGACACACATGAGAATCCCATTAAAAAGGCAAAAATTTATCTCAATTCTCATTAAATTGCACTCCACCAATTCTACATAGCAAAGTCAATTTACTAGTCCTGGGGAGTACTGATAAGCCAGTGGAAATGGTTGTATAATGTCATGTGTGGTTATGAAGGAGCTTTGTCAGGTCTGAGAAAATGACTCACTTGGGACTCAGCTTGGACTTGGTGACTACCAATGTGTAACAGAAAGCTTTACAAACTGGGGACATGGACCTTGACACAGGCGTTTTCCACGCAGGAAGGGACAAGCTGGCGAAGGGCACCATCGACTCAAGTAGCATTATGGGAAATGTTGCATCTTCAGGGTTTTTCTAGCTTGACCTGAGCTTGACCCACATAAGTGACTAAAAAGTTTGCTGCAACTAACTAATTACTGATTAATCATTTAGTCTACCGAATGTCAAAAAAATACAACCAGACTAAAACAAGACTATGAGGTACAGTCACGCTAGATGGCTCTGAGGATGCACTTGCGCAAAAACGGGGGTTTGCGCTACATGCTAACATCAGCAAGCTAGCATGCAAGATAAAACGAGATAAGATACTATATTTTCCCCCTGGACCTCCTTGCATCTTTACAGTCATTCATAAATTAAAATACATTGTTATTGCACCATGTACTAGAATATTGCACGTTCACAGTAAAACCGCCAAGTAGATTGCACATGCTTCTCCGAAAGTGACATGTTCTGTGCCTTGCAAAGCACGGGTTTTTCATTATGTAAACTGAAGAGAAGTGTTCAGGTATAAAGTTTACCATGTTAGCCACCTTAGTTTATTCAGTTCGCACGCTACCATTTGCGAATTAGCAAACACAAAGTACAGTTGAGGCTAATGGGAATCACAATTTCGTATAGTGGTCGGCGTCATTGGGATTCATCCTCTGGGCGCTGTGAATGTCCATACAAAGTTTCATGGCAATCCATCCAAGTGTTTTTGCAATATTTCAGGCTGGACCCAAGCAGTGGTCCCACCGAACAACAGGCCGATCGACACTGCCATGCCTTGAGCCCTTCGCAAGTTGCCAGAGCCCAAGGTGATGACTATAAATTACTTGTGTGGTCGGACCAAAACCGAAAGATAAAATTAATTTTAAATGATATAAAACAGGGAGTGGTGCGGTGTCGCCTGTCTGTGTGGAAGTTAACATGCTCCCCCTGTGCCTGCGTGGGGTGCTGGGAAACGCTTTCCTCCCACAGTCGGTGTGAATGTGAGCGTAAATGGTTGTCTGTAGCTGTGTGTGGGCCTTGTGATTGACTGGTGACCTGGCGACCTCTCTCGTCCCAATGTCAGCCGGGATTGGCTCCAGCCCCTGCGTGACCCTCAAGGGTAAGCAGGAATAGCTGATGGATGGATGATGACAGATCCTCACATTGGAGACACTGGAACCAGAGAGTGTTTGCCATGTTTGTTTGATGAATTACTTGATCCACTAAGCGATCATCCAGCACAAGACCTTTAACTTTATGTATATTGTGTCTTCTTTCAAAGTCCTACTTTCGGTAAGCCACTGGTTGAGCAATCCAAACAAATACACAACCGCTGATCCAAAGTCAATAAAGGTACTTTACTATCAAAAGATTTTATTGAAGATATTCTTCAATACTAAATTGCTGGCATACTCCGTTACAGTAACTCCCCCAGAACTGACACTTATAACCTATGAACTTGTGTTGGTAAATCTCCCAGCTCTAAAATACTGTTAAAATAAGCAGTTTGCATTTTTCATGACTAGATGGAACAAACAGATTGATCAATGATGGGCTGACATCAGGATGAAGGATTGTTCAGTTCATTCATTAATGTCTGGCTAGTGTCAGATGATCTGACACTAGCCAGAGCTATAACAGCCACTCTCACTCTCTCCCAACCTTATTAATGAAAGCATAACATTGTGGTGTCACACTGCAGCTATGTCGTGTACATTATAGCCGACGGAAGCAACAGCGTGCCTGCTGTGACCCTGAGTGGTGGCTGTATTTCAGTTCTGGTAAGGAGTAATGTTGGGTTCCCAGAACTGGAGTCACCTTTCAAACAAAATGCAACTGTGGTCCCACAAGCCTGAAAATTGCTTTCTGTCCAAAAAAAAAGAAGGCGACTCCAGTCTAGGAAATGTCCTTCAGCCACCCCTGACACACAGGCTGCACCACTCCACCGCAGTGTTGCTCTGAGGACAATGTGGAGTGCATTGAAGGAGTATAATCAACAGTTACGAGCCCACAACTGTCCTCTGTCCATTACTGTATGGACCAGTACTTATAATTCAACTGCTTTATTCTAAGGGGTGAGTCACTGTCTTGTTGTTTCCCATCGTCCACAAACACGACTGTTCTAGCTAATGAGATTGTCTAACTGCTAGCAGACTTATTTAACTGGAAAAACAGCAAGAATAAGAAGTGCTGTGTATGTCATTTTAACACTTAATAAGCCACTGACATACAGTATAGCTGTGTTCATTATGTAGCTCAATCCTGTAACCTGAAGGCACCCATGATGGATGTTATGGCCCAGTGATAAAATGGCTTGGCTGGAATTCAAGAGTCTGGTGGTCCTTATGCCCACAGTCATGCTGCCCTCTTCTGATTCCACTGTCCATTTTTGCCCTGGATAATTAGCATGAATATTAGTCAGCCTCAATCAACTATTTCTTAAGGTTTTGGTGACCCTATCATCTCTCGTCTATCACCATCCCATTGCTCTAAGGTATCTTGAAAACTAAAGGGAGATTTTCATAAAAACTGCCTGGAAGAGTCATTGTCCCTAGACTTTTGGTGACAACTGGACCTTTCATCTTGCACCACCAAAAACGTACTGCGCACATTCATGTGTGTAATAGTCAACCAAAAGTAATGGTGCATTAAGGTTAGGGTTTTTGTGAACCAAGTCATAGCTGCCACACCTGTAGACTGTAATTTTCCTTATTTAAAAAAAAAAAACATTCACTGGAGAAGGAAGGCTCTAAGACCAACTAAGAGCCCCCCCCCCACCACACACACACACCCACACCCACACACACACTTTTGGACTGGGGTGAAATTAACATTGCACCTTCTAGAGGCCACAACCAGGGCTTTAAACCTAGTCTTGTGGAGTGTATTTATGATGTCTATGGTGTATTTACAAGTCTCTAACTCTTTGCAAGAAACGACTCTTTTCAAAACGCCAGCTCTACATGTTACAGATGTTCTAGATTGCACACTCTTCTATACATTGCGCTGCATTTGTGCATTTTACATGGAACTATTCTGTTGTGTTGGTCTTCTTATGCACATTGCCATACCTTTTGCACACTGTAACTTGCGTATTCAACTGAAATTGCACATTTTGTACTTTTTTGTCTGTTTATGTATGTATATACTGTATATATTATATAGTATTATATACTGTATACACATCTATATATGTATTTACATAACTATATCTTCCTTGTAAATATAATTTTGTTTTCATTTTTTATTTCTTCCTTTTAGTGCTACTTTTAGATAATTTGTTGTATTTTATTGTTTAATGCTATTCTAAATTAAAATATTTGAATATTTCTTCATACATTTTCTTTGTGTGTAGTGTGGAGGGGGCTACAACTGCATTTCATTATGCAATCCTGTATTGTATAATGACAACAAAGCTGAACCTTGAAAATAATTACAGTATCCTCCATCAGCCACTGAGAACGCAGAGTGCAAAACTAATTATCAAACTAAATTTATAAAGCTTCTGGATATTTCTCATCATTTAAGATGTGATTGCTTGTTTGTTGTCCTGTTTGAAGCTTGAAATACTCTTCATGCCAGCGTTGCCTTGATACCTTGCCATGGTGCAGCTGTGCCTTCATGTAGAGTCGTTTTTAGATTTGCAGCCATGCTGCCCTCTTCTGACTCAACATGGTGACGTGCACGTTGCATTGGTGCTTACTGATTTCATCAGTTACCAGGGCACTACAGAACACAACTGTTTTTAGAAGTATTTGATTTCGTCCGATACAGTTCAGCACTATTTTGCAGCTAATCTTTGACCTTATTGCTACCTTGTCAAACTCCAGTATGTTTGATACTGTATACTGAAAACTAAATCACGTCATTATTTTGTGGCACGCGTGTATTTAAATGAACTTTACTGCTAAAGTTGTGCGATTAAAAACATGACATTTGTTTAGCTGCTTTCTGAATAGCCAAAGAAGGTTGTTGCACAAAATATGTGATATGTTCTATACCTTGTAATTTATTGTAAAACTACTCAATTGGATGGGGCAAATGTTTACTGTACAAAGTATTATGGTATAATTTCTTTTTCCAGATATTTTATTTTATTTTATGCTTTAGCTGTTTTTTTTAATTCATCATATAACATTCAGAGTTTTCTGTGTTCTGGGTACAGTGGAGCACTCAGGCATAAGATGATATTAATCAAGCTGTTGATCTTTAGGCAGGGTTTCAGTGGAGAGTTAAGTGCTCTGTGATGGTCTAAGTGCACGTGTCTAAAAAGGTGTACTTTTTTTTAACTTTTATGTTAGTTTGACATTTGTTTTTGCACTATATTTCCATTTGGGTGGCATGAAAATTGCACAGATATTGATTATTGGCACAAGTTGCTGATTGCTCGCCTATTTGTACCCGACTAACCCTGAAAAAACTACCATAATCCTACCTGATTGAGAAAAGGGCCCATGAATTTTGCATTCAAGCTAATTGCCTCTCTATTACCATCTAGTGGGAAAGTCATAACATGACACTGTAACTGCCTAACAAAGGTAGTTCAGCACTGCAGGTAGACGTGTAAGTTAAGTTACACATGTGGCCCCAGCGCAACCCACAGAGATCAGTGCAATAATGTTTTTTTTTTGTGTGTGTGTTTTTTCCATTGAAGATATATCGTGTGTCCAAATTCCCTTTTGTATATTAGTATAAAACATACAGTATGCTAGGTATTAACAATTCATAGCAGACTATTATAGCAGTTAGCATATTGTGACGAGGTGTCGCAGTCCTGAAGTCATTGATTTTACTCCTTTTTTTGTCCATGTTGTGTAAAAGCAACGTTTTGTAGAAGCCTTGCCTCTTGAGGCCTCTCAACGTTTATTCCTTGCTATTTTCTTTGTGAAATGAATCTTGAATTTTAATTAGTTGTATTGTATTTTTGAGCAGTTATGATTTGACTAGCGTGCCCTGTATTGTGAGCCCTGCCTTCCTCTTGGCTTCCACCTGTACCGTGTAACTCATTTATGTCGTGTCTAGTGCCATCCAAGCGACTGTGTCTGTATTTTACTCACCCTGATGAGGGCTTTGAGCTGCAACGTGTGGGTGTCAGCCATGAAATATTGGCAAAGGCTTTTGATTATACTACTTCATTTTGAATACAGTACTATGCAGCTGCTGCTGAACAGTGGACGCTGAGTGGAAATTACTGGGTAATGCCACAATTTCCCTTCATTTCCCAAGATTCTCTTAAGTCAGTTGCTTGAAAGACATCATTAGACGACCTGACCGATTGCTACCTTTAGCTTACATTAGCCACCATAAAGTCATACCAGACCAAGTAAGGCAGCAGCACCAAGACCCCTGAGTGTATTGAATTGAGCAAGGGTGCGTTTTGCTGGTTATGAATTCAACTTTTAATTTGTAGGAAGAATATTGTGTTTTTCTTCTATCAAAGGTTATATAGTCTCACTTTTACTAGTAAATATTTTGGTCATGTAGATTCCATACTTTGCATTTGTCCTTGTTGTATGAGATATTTCTTCTTTTCATATAGTCTTTTTCCACACCAACATACATATACAAACACCAACATTTCCATAACATTGGTATATAGTGTGAATAATTCAAACACAACTTTAGCGCTCACTTTGTAACATATTGAATTCCTTTTTATGTGACAACACCCAACACATGAAAGCAGTGATTTTTAGATACATATAAAACATCCAATATTAATCAAATTTATAATATAAAATTGCCAGAATTATGCATCTTGAGAGGAATGAAGGCATACGACTATTAAAAACAAACCCATCACGCAACAACACAAGAACACTGCAGCGCACTGATCTTTAAAATAGATTTTATTTACCGTCTTGTAATTCAACAGTTTACGATATACAGCTGACAGGACTAAGACATTTCAATGGATTTTGGCCCTAAAGGTTGAAGAACAAGAAGCACAGACATGGTTAGATAGATAGACAGATAGATATGATAGAGAATACCAGAAGAACTGTGTTGTCTTTTCTCACTTGTGCTTTTCCCCTCCACTCCTCCCGTGACAACAGCTGAAATTGGCGTAGCAACAACACAGCATTTGTCCACTGACACTTGGACAGTTTCTTTTAGCCAGATGACTGAAAAAAAGACATGTTTTAAATTTACTGTACTTGTTTTCTTCTTCTTTTATTTTTTTGGAAAAGGAAGTGTGACTTATCTTTCTAATTATATATATATATATATATATATAGTTGCTTTTTTTTAAAAAACCGAATGACTTATTTAAAGTGCTGAAACATGAGCAGTAGTAAGAAATTCAAGAGGTAATGTTCTGCAATTTACAGAGAACCACAGAAACAAGGTAAAATCACAGTTTTGTTTTTTAGTGCAGTTGTGCTGTGAATTTGTGTATATAAATGGTCACGTTGTTCACTTTCTTCCACATCAGTGACTTTCTGCACAGCCACCTCAGTGTAAGACGATAGCAGGCAACTGAGTATTAGTATTTAAAGACATGGGTCAATTATTAACTATTCTAAATTGTGTTTTGTTTTTAGCTGTCCTGGTAGCCAGATAATTGAAGATTTACTTTACCAACAAGAGAAATAGATCAAAATAGAACAGTAATTGGACCCTTGTCTGATACATATATGTCATATAAAATAGTATTAAGATGCCATATTATGCATCAGAGCTGCACGAGAATGAAAATGTGAGTTAATGGGTCCTGATGCTAATTCTATCTTGGTTCCAGAGTAATTTTGGTGTTTTGATCTTGCTCATTTTTTAACATTTCGTAACAACTAGACAGAGAAAGCCAAACTGTTTGGGTTAAGGTGCCATAGAATATTAAAGGTAAACAGCAACGTACGACTGTTGGCACTGCACTGTGTAAAATATAGCTTTACGTGTGTGTGATACTGTTTTTAATAAAGCATCGTCATATAGCTGCAGCCGCCATCGACACCAGAGCTCGCCGTAAAAACCAACCATTCTTTTGTAGTTCAAGTTTCGACCCAAAGCTATTTTGTTTGGAAATGCTTTTAATTCTAGCCGGCTTTATCTTAACGTTTCTATGAATGCAACTTCAAAAACAACAACCAAAAAATAGTGTCATTGAACATGGATAAACAATGATTAAAATCTGACGATAAAATATGTAATTTTTCTTTCTCTTCATTTAGTAAAAAAAGTACATTTTTTTCCTTTAAAAGATAGACTGTATATTATTAGCAGAATAGGACTTGGCTAGTTCTGATAGATTAGAGATACACTGACATCAATACTGACACTACGCCTGCTCTACATGCAGGCTCAGCAGTAAGAGCTAATCCACTACACGCAGAGTACACAATACACCTGACGTTGTCTACATTACACTACAAGTAAAATGACAAAAACAAAATGAAACATGCCCCCCCTCCCTCGACCCGCAAAAACACACTTACCCGCCCCCAACATAAAAGATAAACACACACATACACACAGTCCGATTATATATGTTTTTTTTTACATTACTGTACAAAGGGAGGAGGCGTTGTGGGGCCAGTAGAGATGGTGAGGGTTGGGATATAGAGAGAGATAGCACGGTAACATGGTGGCTAAGCTTCACTTACGACAGCATGAACACACGAGACACGCAATCGCTAACAGGAAACGGCCCGAGCTACAAGCTGTCCCAGAATAATAAGTTCATATTCACTTTTTTTCAGCAACTAAAGCCTCATTTAGACAGTGTATCCTTCCTCAGAGTGGAATTTCTACTCAAAGGACGCAGCGGAATATATTTAGACTAGTAGATGGTGTTAATGTAAAGTTTCACAGAGCGCCTGGTTTTTGCGGTGATTTAATTAAAAATAAACGCTACCACAAAATACGTCAAGTGTGGCGTGAATCGTTTAGGAATAAACCAAAACCAGAAGGTCAAAACAGACCGCTAACCTAAGCTACAGTTCTCCACCTATGTGAATAGCCAGTATACGTTTCTATCATCTGACAACCTTACTGTAAAAAACCTGGGTAGAAATGTGTGCTTGTTTCAGAATGCCCACTGTGCTTATCGTGATTATTTTCACTATAGTTGAGCTCCTGTGCTTAGCATTGGCCGCTCTCATTCTTCCGATGTTGACGCTGAACAGTTTTAGCGAGAAGACGTCTTGTGTCTGTTGAGAGTTTTGTATTTGTTGTGCCTTTAACTACCCTGAGTGTCAGCATCTTGCGGATTACTGGAGCATCTGCACTATCCTCCTCTAAAGACATGCTCGTGGGGGAATAGTGGTGAAAGAAACGAAAGAAAGAATGTGCAGATTTTGTCCGAGGTTGTGCTTCAGTATCTCTGAAAATTGTTGAAAGGCCTGATAAGCATGGTTCCATTCTTAATGGAACAGTTCGCCATTTTGGGAAATATGCTTAAATTTGCTTTCTTGCTGAGAGTTGGATGAGAAGATTGACACCGCTCTCATGTCTGTACGCTAAATATTAAGCTGGAGCCAGCAGCTGGTGAGCTTAGCTTAGCACAAAGAGTGGAAACAGGGGGAAACCGCTAGCCTGGCTCTGTCCACCTACCAGCACCTCTCAAGTTAAGTAATTAACGCATCATAACTCATTTGTTCAATCCATAGAAAAAAAGACAATTTTGAGGATGTTAAGGGCTGGACTATCTCTTGGCCAAGACCAGTTGCCCGGCAACCAGCAGGTGTTTTTGTGTGTATTAAAAAAACGGGATATAACATGTGAATTAGTGAGTTTTAGAGGTGCTGGTAGGCAGATTTAGTAACCATTGGACAGAGTTAGCTGCTTCCCCCCCATCTCCAGTCTTTATGCTAAGCTAAGCTAACCAGGTGTTTGTCTCCAGCTACATATTTACCATACTGACATGAGAGTGGTATTAAATGTCTCAGTTAAGTCTCAGAAAGAAAGCAAATAGTATTTCCCAAAATGTTAAACTATTCCTTTAAGTATATATATACAATATACGGTATACAATATACAATTGTGTATATTATGTGAATATGTTCCAAGCTCGAAACTGGTATCATAGCCCTCCAAACGTCTTTGATTTTATTGATGATTTGACAGCTCACAAACAAAGAAAAAGTGAAACTACGATGTGAAGAAACACTACAGCCAGACCTGATGCAATCCCAAAGATCCTCCCTGCCTGTGACGCTAAAAGCATCTCACTACCACCTGAGCAGGCGTCCAACAAAGCATCTTAGGACGAAAAGACAAAGGAACGTGTGATCTTCACAGATCTTGTCTCGATGACAAAAAACAACAACTCTCTTCATGTATTTGTTCTGCATTTAGACCGCCCCCACGCTACTACAAAGTTGTCCTGGATGCTCTCCAATCAGACACCTTCTTGAAACCCAACCCTGCATGCTAAAACGACCCCTCTCCGCCCTATCACACCCTCCAACAAAAAAAAATCAAGTCATAGATGAGGAATGGTAAACATGGTTAATTATGATTCTGTAGTTTTTATTTTTTGTACAAAATAAACATAGGCTGTCTTTATAATTATTTACTAAGTTACTTTACAATAACTAGAGGTAAAAAGGAGAATCCTACTGAGAGAATGATACTATACAGCTACATTAAAAACTACTTAATTCATATAAGTTGGTTTTTATTCTGTATTCTTCTGGAAACAAGCTGCATCTCTCTGCTTTCTGTCTCTCCATCAGTCACAGCACAGCTTGGCTCAGAGCTTTAAAATAAATGCCTGTAAATACATTAAAGGTTCCACTGACTGTAAGAGACTGACACAATGCCAGTCCCTCTGAGATATACAGTATATATGTTACCAAAAACATGTGCAGGACTCAGGTAACTCAGGTAATGTTTTTGGTAACATGCCTTAATGGGGCAGATTGCTACGACCCACGGGAGACACAGACTATGACACAGCCACGATCCTTTCACTAGTTACCTCCTCTAGCCCGGATCCTCATTCATAGACCACATCCCAAGATGCATTTCACTCAAAAAAGAATGCCTGGAAGACTTAAGAAGAGATGGTACTTCTATATACAGAGTTGCATCCACCTGTTTTGTGTGTATGTGTAGGTGTTTTTCGACAGCGGTGAAAGTTAGGTGGTTTCAGTCCCTATAATCTTAACAAGGCCACCTTAGTCGAGACAAGGTTTCCACGGGCAAGGAACAACAATAAACCACAAACTTTAACTTCGCTCGGACCCTGAGAAATGGGCACTGGGCTCTCTTCTGTCAAACAACGGGAAACCAAAAACGCTTTGTGTGTGTGTGTGTGTGTGTGTGTGTGTCAGTGTGAATGTTGCGGCGGAATACAGTACAGTTTAAGTTCACTGATTTCTCTGCTGAGTTTAAGCAGCTTTAGTGGAAAAAGACATTTCCACTGAAGATCAGCCCTAAGTGTCAGTCGCCATCTCGGGTGTTTGTTAAATATTTGTGCTCTGTAGAACTTTTTGAAGAAGAAGCAGCATAAAAAAACAACAGGCTTAGTCTTAAGCTGAGATCAACTATGGTTGAGGTCACTGTGTGCTGTAAAATGTACAATAGTGTGAGTGTATGAGTGTGAATGAGTGTATCCGCCTCTCTTTCTGGCCATAGAGTTCGGCCTATTTCCATCTTTCAGCATCATCAAACTGTAAATGGCCAGTACAGGCACGGTTCACCCAGCTCTTCTTAATTACAGCACCACTGTGTATCACATCACAACAAGTCTCCTGCTGTCAAGTCACTGCTGCTAGAAAGTCTCCAATCCCATACAGACCCAGCTCACAGAATAAAGGAGAACAGTGTGTGTCTCTATGTTGCTGCATGCACAAAGCAAACGGATGCAGCTTCACAATCTACCGTACCTCTTACTGCATATGAAGATGACATATACAAGTTTTACAAAAAAGGAAAGGAAAAACAAACTGCATTATTAAATTATGTGTAACAAATTAACAACCCACCCATCCACACACACACACACGCACACATGCACACACTAACATACGCACAAATCTTTTGGATGATGACCCAATTTTGTCTTCCTTTCGTTTTTTTTCTTCCTTCTTTTATCTAGAGACAACTGACAGACAGATAGAAGAGGTTAGGATATAATAAGCCCTTACAATATGTAAAGGTCTCCATTGAATGGGATCTCCCCCACAGAGGACTGTGAGAAAGTGGGGTGAGGATGGAGGAAAGGGGAGGAGAAGGGAGGAAGAGAAGGAGGAGATGGTGGGGCACAGGGTGCGGGCAGCGCGGACGGAGCGGGATGCCGTCTATGCGCTGGGATTGGGGTTGTTGTGTGTGTTGGTGGAGCCGTTGCTTCCCTGGATGGTGAGGCTGATCTCTTCCTTCCTCTCCTTCTCCTCCTCCTTCAGCTCCTCCTTCAGCTCCTCCTTCTCCTTGAGGGGTCGGGCCTCCACAGTGTCTTCGGAGGCCATGGGAGCGTAGCGGCCTGTCCGGTGCTCCTTCAGGGCAGGGCCCCACTTTGGATGTGGTCGGCAAGCGTTCTTCAACCGCTGACACAGAAAAAAATAAAGAGTAGCCTCAATATGAAAGGAAACTTCAGGGTGAAAGAGTCCAAAGCGATGTACTGTATGAGGGGCTCAGAATGAATGACTAATCAAATCAACTCAGGACTAAGCTGGAAGTCCAATATTAAAGGTATTAGTTTACACATACACGTTAAATACATATTTTATGATGTAAATATGACTACAAATGGAATGTCCAGAAACTTTTACATGGAAATAGTTGCATTCATTGTTCTCTCAGACTCTAAACATCAACTGACACAACTAAGTTGTATTCTTCTTCTTACTCTTCAACTGACCAACAGACACTTCAACTATTTACAAAGCACACACGTTAACTATCACTGGCGCTTCAACTTCAACTGTCATTTCACCTGCTTTCATCTCCTCAGCTATTTGCAGTGCACACACTTCAGCTATGACTGTCACTTCAACTTAAATTTGAATTGCTTTGTTTTCCAGTTGAACTGACGTTTCCACTGCTTTCATTGCTTACTCCCTAAATGACAGTTCAACTGCTTTCATCTCTCAATTAACAGTTCTAATACTTGAGTGACTCTGGTAATTCAACTTGAACTAAAAGTTCAAATACTTTCATCTCTTACACTTCAACTGCATTCAGTGCTTACTCATCAACTCATTTCAACTGCTTTTATGCCCTAGACATCAAATGATGGGTCACCTATTTTCAGTGTTTACATACAAATTGAAGGGGTGCACGGTGGCAGAGCGGTTAGCGCCCCTGCCTCCCAATAAGGAGATCGTGGGTTCGAATCCCGGACCAGACCACGACCTCCCTGGGTGGAGTCTGCGTGTTATCGTGGGTTTTCTCCGGGTTCTCCGGTTTCCTCCCACCGTCCAAAGACATGCATTAGGTTAATTGGTGACTCTAAAAATTGTCCCTAGTGGATGAATGTGTGCGTGGGAGGTCGTGTTCTGGTCCGGGTTGTCTGTCTATGTGTCAGCCCACTGGCCACTGTCCAGGGTGTACCCCGCCTAAGGCAATAAAACTTGATTTCAAAGTCGGTCGGGAATTTTAAACTCCTGTTTTCTAGCTAGGCCCAGTCATACATGTGAAATCCTTTCCTTACTATCAGCTGATCGGGGGTTTAGCGAGACTACACGAATGACTGATGTTATGATTACATATGACAGTTTTTTGACAAGTAGCCATGGTACAAGCGGGATAATAGGTTTACGTCCCACAATGTATGTTCCGCGTATTTCAAAGCGGCAATGCTATGGAAGCTCATTCTATTAGGAGAAACTGTTGTAAGGGATGATGTACCTCTCTGAAGGTGGCTCCTGGGGACCTTGAGATCTTATAGAGGGCATAGATGGGTATGCAGACCACTGAGGACAGAGCCATGGAGAAGCCGATAGCCAGAGACCAGCCCGGATAAACGTAGTCATTGTAGGTGATGGGCTTGTACTGGATCACTGTGAAGATCAGGATGAACTACATGGACAGAAGCGAGACAGCGAGTGAGTATTGCCTTTCAGAGTCGGTGTTTGAAAAAGTGTCCTCAGGACCATTGCTAACCGAATTAAAACATTATTTAAAAAAATACAGGAGAAAATAGCCAAACCCAAAAGTTTAAAACAAAAAAATATGTTGAAACATTTTTCTTCAATAGGTGTAACTCACATCCAACATACTAAGGACAGAGGGTCCTAAAAACTAAAGCGAAACACACAACGATATACCACGATGATTAGTGTAAAATCAATAAATGTCCCCCATCCTGCTTACAATTAGTCTAAACAACGGCTACGGTCAAATAAAAAAACACGGCGTCCTGTATAGCAGATATGTTTTTCCCTAGGAACCTGCATTAACTCTGTACAGGTGAAATCACTGTGGACAGCCGCACAACAGACATTTGTTTTTATTTAAAGGTTGCAAATAATTACGATTATAAATCGTGACAGTTCCCAACAGCAGTGAGTGTAGTCACAGTTCCAGCAGAGGCACTGAAGAGCAGGGCATTAATCTGTGTAGTGAAATGAAAGAGAACAAAAGTGCCTGAAATCTGACCAGTAATCCACAACAATGAATTTCTTGGTTGGCCCAGCAGCTTAGTGGACTAATACGCCTGCTTGGGAAATACCATTGATAGCAGCTGCATGTGTCCATTTCCCACTCAGAAAGATTTTCCTTTAGAGGTTTGTATTGGAAACAAAGCCAACAGTAACCAAACAGATTAGCGTTGACGGCTGCTCAAATGTAGGTCAGGTCCAAAACAATGTGTCAGCAACACAGGGAAGTTTAGAACCGCTCGCTCAGTGTGCTTCAGATCGATACAGCAACGTGTGGTTTGTTTCCTGCAACAATCAAATCTCCAAGCACGTTAGAGTTTCGGGAGACTGGAAGATTTCCGTGGCCGCGACAATGCTACATTGTGATTACAGGTTCAATCACTATGACTGTGGTCCCAGAGCAGCAGGTATGTTTTGTATGCGTGGTGTTCACTTACAGAGATAATGAGAGGGGAGATGAATCTCCAGCAGACTTTGAAGAAGAGAGGCGGGGGGAAGCCCAGCATCATCTCAACATCTTTAAAGTAGTTCCTGTGACCTGCGATAAAAACAAAACGTCAAAGTTTGATTGCTCATTTTGCATTTTAACGATGACATGCAATGTATGGGCACAGGAAAGTCGATGAGGAAACCAGAGTCAGCGTGTGGTCTTGCTAGTTCCTTTATCTTAAGATGAACCCTTCCCGAATTGTTTTTGACTGGTATTTGCAGTATATATTTTTTTTATTATTTGATGGATGATTTGTCCAAAACTAAGTGTCAAATGCTGCTATGGCGGGAACGCATCAGTTAGTACCATGACAGAAATCAATTTTTAATTTAGAGTTGTAATAATGTGTCCCCTCCATCTTCTCAATCAGCAGCAGCGCTCCCAGGGAGCAGGCTAGTCTCTGGAAATTAACCTGCTAGTTATCATTCAGACCTGCAGGTATAGAATGCCTGCAGCTTTCATACCACTACAATATACTGTAATTCAAAGGCATCTCACTGTTACTGTTTCTAATGCATAATGAAATAAAATTGGTTCGACAGACTTGTGGAAATTGAGTTGACTTGACTTGAAAAAAGTAGTGTGTGATTTTCAAAGTAATATCAGCCCACTTATCGCCGCCGCCTTTTTTTTTTCCACCACGGGCTCAGGTTAGTGTGACTTTTATCTAACTGAAGCCTTCTGGTTCACCAGTGTAAAATGACTCTGCGCTCAGTTACTGTCAGTAGATCAGCCTTCAGTCTGCTGCGTCCTGCTGCTTCACATGTTAATGTTTGGAACATCTTGCACAAAGTGTATCCTGAGGCGCTGATCCTGAGACTCGCGGTGATGTGGGAGACGTCTGGCTTTACGGCCATCAGGAAGCACAAGTGTTATTTTAGGAAGCCTCACAATCAATTCCACTGTGCCTCTTTGGGGCATGACTTTTGTCTTGGTCTAAAATCAGACTGTGGGTCTGGCACCAGCTTTGAATTTGCTCCTGAAGAGAAACTGATGCATAGCTTGTGCTATAACAAAGGCAAAAAAAATGCCCATTATTCACATTAATATTGCCTTTTAATATACAATCAGTAACAGCAACCAACTTAGTTTGAATATGAATCCTGTGTCTGCGCCAGTATATAAAGGTATTCCTGTGTTATCTCGGGCTATGGCTCGATATGTATTACTACTACTATATATATATGTGTGCGTGTGTTTAGGCATCTGTTTTCTGTCCATGCATGTGTGTTTGTCTGTACTCCCTGCACATATGCTTACGCTGTGTCATGTTTCTAGCAGCGTCTAAAATGTGTGCCAACAAAACGTGTAGCCTAGGGGCCCAATACTATCTTAATCCACCACTGTGGTTGTATGGATGTGCAAAAAGGAAAGAAAAAGTATGAGAAGAAAAGGTTTTACTGCTCTCGCAGCACATCCTGAATACATGTAATGAGGCTGCACTGTGTAGTGGCCTGTTCTACACTGCCATAGGCTCTTGTACGCTTCAGTTTTCTTTTTGTGATTCTTTGATTTGGGTGCATAATGGTGAGTTTGAAATGAAGTTCACATTCTTTTGATTCAAAGAAGCTAGAAAATAATAATTGCAAAATAAATAATTGTAAAATTCAAGTACCAACAAGGTGCAGGAAAGTTTTGTCCTCTTTTAATGGACTTACTATCCAATGCACCTGTCACAGAAACACTGACATTTACCGTTGATGTTCTGGTGGCAGAACATGTTTCTGCTTCCAGACTCTGAAACTATCTCTCTATGGAATCATTATGTCTAGGTATGGCCAATCAGCTACAGAGATAAGAAAAGTAGACCACCAAATCAGAAATACAGCCAAGATTGCAAACCACATAGTCGATACGTTTTTATAATAATGTTAATGTGTCCCTGCATATGTTTTTCTCTTTTAAAAATGTGAGGTTCAACACCCCACACACCAGCATATTCACTCTGTTTCCCTCCTTACCATAAATATACATGACACAGATGCACATGATGCAGGAGATGATGACCAAAGAGAAACTAGCAGCGTAGTTGTCCATCAGTAGCAACCAATAGATTCCTGCCTGCACACAGAAAACAGAGAATCAAGAGTCAAAACGGCATCTGCATGAGAGAAAACAGCGTTTCCAAGACATGATCTGCATGTGTTTAGGACTTACCTGTGTCGTTAGTGGCACGCCCAGTAAGAATCCAACTACAGCCACTGACAGTGTGATTACGGTTTTGTTCCTCATGATCCAGTCTGTGCCGATCTCATCGACGATGGCCGTCACCAGGGTCTCCAGCAGACAGAACTACAAGAACAGGGACGAAAGGTTTATGGATCGAATGCAATGAGAGATGAGATTGGACAGTTGTTGCTCAAATGTCTTCTTGCATGATGAGACCACAATCCAACAGGCAGAATCTTGACAGATGACTGGAGACGTTTTTTTTAATGTAAACAGTTTACGCACCCATCGCTGAGTGATGATGAGCTGAGGCTAATAACATCATTCAAAGTAGAGCGTCTGAAATTTTAGGAGGAAAAAGTCCCCGTTCTGCATCAAATCTCCAGTATATTTGTTTTTAAATTCAATTTAAGCTTTACTACAGTATTTCCTGTGAGCAGCTACATATATTTATCCACTACACAGAGGGTTTCATCCGTACACATTCACTGCGTGAAATGAAAACCAAAAACCTACTTTTGTAGCATAATGCGTATGCATTCCCCCAAATACTTTAAAGACGAAAAACATGCACAGTAACATGGCACATGCAAAATATGCAAACATCAGTAAGGTGTGGCATTAGAATTCCAATCCCAGGCACTCGAGTGGATGGTCAAGAATAAAAAGACCTGTATATATATGGGCTAATACATTATAACAACTGCCATGTTAGCAGCCTTGTGAGGCTGCACTTAGGCACAGTGGTGCTTTGAGCTGAATGCCAATTCACAATGACAATGCAAACATGTTGTTGTTTGGATGGGAGTATAAGTTCACCATCTTATTTGAGCGTGTTAGCATGCGAACATTTGCTAATTAGCACTAAACAAAGTACAGCTGAGGCTTGCGGGAGAGCCCCTAGTTTTGTAGATTTTTGGTCTTAAACCAAAGTAGTGGACAAATTATAATTTTGACCTGCTGAGGGCGCTAGATGAGTGTAAAGTCAAGTGGTCAACAAAGCGATTAACTTGACTCAACATAGCTTATGTAAAACCTCTGGAGAACCATGGATGCTTTTGCTACCGACGTCTGTGTGAGGCCCGGGAATATTAAAAACAACGTACAGTTTTCCAGCCTCACCTGAGTCCCCAGACCCAGAAGGATGAGCATGAAGAAGAAGAGCAGTGACCACAGTGGCGAGATCGGGAGCAGAGTGAGGGCCTCTGGGTAGGCCACAAAGGCCAGGCCCGGGCCGTGGTCGGCAACCTCTGACACAGGGACGTTCAGGTTGTGTGCCATGAAGCCCAGGATGGAGAAAATGACAAAGCCTGCATATACGCTGGTCGCACAGTTGGTTACACTGATGATGATGCTGTCTCTGTGTGTAGAAAAGAGAAGAAAAAACATGTTGGGCATGACTTAAACTGCTGGAAAAGAAAATGGGATACATTTGCCATTTGAAACCAGTGTATGCAGCATTGTTGTCAATTAGAGTGTCCCTGTGCACAGAAGGAATAAGATTAGAGAAAACCTGAAAAGATTAAGCTAGAATCGTTTAAGTGAAAGGATGTGATGAAGGCTCAATGCTCTTCAGAGTGTTGGATCTCTGACTTTTAGCTGAATTTTAAGCTCTTTGTGCTCCTCATGTCATTAATTCTTCACGGATTTTACAAAAAGCTAATAAAAATAAACCATTCCTCTCCCGTCTCCCCAGGGGTGACTTCCTCCATTCCCCCTTCCATATCATCCAACAAGTAGTGCACGATTCCACAAAATTTGGTTCTGATCCAGGCCAGAATCACTGACATTAATGCCAATACCGATAGTTTTTACTACAAAAGTGGCTAATGTCCTATCATGTAGGGGGGAGCCTTTTGTCCTGATTTACTATGAGGTGAATGCATCATTCAACTCACACTTCTGAGTATATTTTCATTAACAGCAAATGATTTACCAAACGTTAAGCAAGTTTTTCTACATGATCACTAATGATAGTATTGATACTTTAGGTATTAGCTATCAATCCGCCCACACATACAAACGAGATGTCTTGAAAATGTTGCATTTATTCATTTGGCAGATGCTTTTTACCAAAGTGACGTACAAATGAGAGACAATCCAAGCCCCAGTTGATCAAGGAGAAGCCCTCGAGAATAAGTGAAGCAGCACTCAGTTCCATTTTCCAGCTGACACGACAGCCGCAAGGTAGCAGGTGCATGACGTAAGACATAAGTGCATAGAATATGAATTTTATTTTATTTACAAAATAATTGTGCAATGTCTCAAGGTAAAAGATGACCAAACTTCACTAGATCACACCACCTTGTAAATCCATTTCTTGGTACAGGCAGGTCTGGAAATACAAATATAGCTACGGTTTGTGCTCTCAGGAAGTACACAGCCTACGCTAATTGCTAATATTTCATATTAGAGAAACAGAAATTTCAAAAATGGGTTTGTTAGTCCAGGACTACTGTTGATGATTTCATTGATATTTAGATTGAATTAATATCAGAGAAAACTGACGAGACAAGATGATTTTGACCCAGATGAAGACACAGTAGTGTCGAAACGTTAGACTGTGTGCTCTGGTCCCTTTCTTCCGTTGGAGTTTGCTGTCCTTGTTCTGAGAAGCACCTGTTTCAGCTGCATAGGTGTGTGGGGCGTGAATATCGATACTGTCATATTTGCGCGGTAAATAAGTGGCTGGAGCCAGGCGACGGTTAGCTTAGCTTATCATAAAGACAGTGTGGGGCGGCTGTGGCTCAGGTGGTAGAAACGGGTTGTCTACTCACTCACAGGGTTGGCGGTTTGATCCCCACCTCCTCCTGTCCACATGTCGAAGAGTCCTTGGGCAAGACACTGAACCCCGGGTTGCCCCCCAGCCACAGGGGGTACACAAACCCGAATGAAGTTGCGTCAGGAAGGGCATCCAGCGTAAAGAAATGCCTATATGCCAAATCAAATATGCGAATATCTCCAGAGAGCACCTTTAGAACATCACCTTTATTCTCCCTTACTCAATAAGACTTGGACTTTGTTCGGATTCAACACAGTGCACAGTGCTTTGTTTCCTCACATTTATCACAGACCGTCTTTGATGACTTTCATGCCAGTCCCTTTCTAGGCTCCTCACAAACCAGAAATCAAGCCTCAGTCCTGCGCTCTCTGCACTTCCGCGTGTGCACCAATTGGTGGTGTTACAGGAGTGCACAGAGTGACTCCACAGGGACGGAGCTGCAGAACACAAGCTGATTAGGCCGGCGTGCAGCTGTGTGCGCAGATAGCACAACCTCAAGCTCCTGGCAGAGGCACAAATTATATCTCCAGCCCCCACCCCCCACTCTGTCAGCATGTGTGGACAAGACATCTTTTTCTCTCCCTATCTCCTCCTCTCTCTCCTTTGCTCCATCTTAACCTTCTCCTCAGCTTCTCACTCCCTCCCCTGGCATTCAAGCTGAGCGCATGCACCCTCTTAACACAAGTCCAAAAAAACATTATCTTTGTCCCTCCTCCTGTCCTACCTTATCTCACCTTCTCCCACTTCTCTTTTCAGACCTGTAGCCTTGAAGTATGCTCCTGACTATTTTACCCTCCTCCCCTCACTTTCTCTATCACTCTGACTCATTAGGGGGGTTGCCATACAGCCTGCAGAACCCGAAAAACAACTTCTCCTCACTCTGTACTGAAGCCTCTAGTAGCATGTGGTTTATTATCTACATTTTGTCAACTCTCCTTTTTCTTCTTCTACTTCATCTACACCTCTTCTCCTACCTCTCCTCATCTTCTTGCTCCCTCTGCCTCTGCTCAATGCAAATAATAACGCTGGTCTGTGTTGCCTGATACAAAATGAGTTTGGTCATATTCACACAGGCAGAGGCACTCACACTGTAACTGCTGCAGCAGAGCATTGCTTTTGGGTAAAATTCAACCTCCCTTAATTTATGTAATTCTATTGCTGTGACGTCAGTTTAAGGATTAAAGTGTAAATGACCTTCACTCATTAATGCTTGGCAAAATCCAACTGCATAAATTCAAACATGCATGGTCATCAAGCTGTCCTTGTTGCTGTGAAGCATACATTTTTGCTTGACAATAGCATTAGTGCGCGCGCAATCTGAAGGACTTTTACCACATTAGCCACAATTAGGAAAACTGTACCTGTTTTTTTTATTTGTTTTTCCATAATTGACCTCTTAAAGGAATAGTTTCCCATTTTTGGAAAAATGCTTATGCACTTTCGAAAGTTAAATATGAGGCTATGGGCAGCAGCTCATTGGCTTAACTAAGCAGGAGGCAACAGCTAGCTTCTGCCCAAAGGTAAAAACTTTGCCTACCAGCAGGTAGGTAGGTCTAAAGCTCACTAGTTAACATTTTACTTTCATTTGCTTAGTCTGTACAAAAGTCAAAGTGTCAAAATGACACACTGTGGTTTTTATGGGGGGTTATAAGCTGAACAATTTCTTGGTTGGGAGAAGTAACTTCCTGAAGTCTCCTCTGGTTGCCTCGCAAACTCACAGCGACAAGAGTCCAGGAACTCACTGTCCCTGGGCAAGAAATAGTCCAGAATTACACAAACAAGTATAACGTTTTAATTTCTAAGCTTTAGAGGTGCTGGTAGGCAGATTTTGTCAGCTTAGGACAGGGCCATGCTAGCTGACTTTATGCTAAGCTAACTGTCTCCTGGTTCCAGCTACATATTTACCACACAGATATGCGAGTGGCATCGAGCTTCTCATCTAACTCTCAGCAAGAAAGCAAATAGGCGTGATTCCCAAAATGTTGAACTTTTCCTTTAAAGTGGAGTTTGTTTTTGCTTATCCGTAGTCTGGCGTACCAACCTGAAACAGTTGTTGTGGAACTTGTTATAGGAAGCCATGGTAATGAGACCCCCCCAGGCACAGCCCAGGGAGTAGAAGATCTGTGACGCCGCATCTCCCCACACCTACAAAAACAAACCCACGTACAGTCAGAAGTAGTGAAAAGAAGGGGAAAAAATCCATTTCTCTTTCTGTCCATCTGCCTGTTTTATGTGAATGAATACCTTTGCATCAAGGACCTTCTGCCACTGTGGAGTCAGGTAGTACTTGATGCCGTTGATGGCTCCGTCCAGAGTGATGCCACGAATGAACAGGATGGTCAAAACGACATATGGGAACGTGGCTGTGAAGTACACCACCTGGACACACACACACACACACACACACACACACACACACAGATAACCAGACCATGTGTAGTGAAATCAGTTGAAACTAGTAGTTTTTCATACCAAAACCTACCAAAGTGTCAAGAGAGTTAAGAATGCCTGTGTGTATGTGTGTATGAAATATGGGGACACAGTTTGAATATTGCTGCGCCTTCGGTATGTGCATGTGTAAGTCGCTTTGGATAAAAGTGTCTGCTAAATGACTAAATGTAAATGTATATGACTACGCATGTGTGTGTGTGTGTGTGTGTGTGTGTGTGAGTGAGGCTGACCTTTCCAGAGGATTTAACGCCCCTGATGAGACAGAGGAAGACGACAAGCCAGGACACAGCCAGGCAGCCCAGGATAGGGAGACGGACCTCTCCAAAGTTCCCAATATCATCAGAGATGTTCAACACATAGTGTCTGAGAAAGAATGAGAGACTGAATTTAGGATTTACTGACTTTTTGTGTTTTCTTTCAAGAGAAAGAAATTGAAAATGTTCAAAGCACGGAGCAACATTGAAAAATCAACATCGGCCTAGCTTTACACTTTAACAACTCAGCTAAGTCAACAATGCTACTTTATGTGGGGCCTCTAAATCATGAACGTGTCAATACAGGAAAGGCATCTGATTTTTAACTGATATTTGTCTTCGATCAAGGCAATGCGAGTGTTGCTTGCAGACGTGACCAAAGACGCCAATGTTCATCTTCGTTCACTATTACTTTGTAGTATTGTTGCTGGCTTTTTGGTGGCCGTTATTTCTCCATTACTAACTAGGAATTAAAGGTATAAGCAATTAGGTTTGGGTGATATGACGGTATAAACCGTCCAACAGTCGCGATTTGGCAATACATAAGGGAGCTATCCCTTAGTGTCTCTGTTACAAATTTTGGGGCAGGCTATATAGCAATTCAGGGGAGGAAGTGATATTGCGTTTCTTGCTCGCGTGATCTCACAAGTCCAGCAATGTTTGCGTTATTTTTAAATGTCTGTTTCAATTCTCTTATTAATGCACACGGTTGAAACAGAATCAACTTCACCTGCGTTGGCCAATCCGGCAGTCAGACCGGTGAAACTGCTGACAGTCACCCTGAAATATCACTGAAACCAGGCGCTATGCAGGCAGGAGTTCATGGGCCAACTATGATACTCTCCCAGTTGTGCCCTGGCTTGGTTTATTTCGTGTACCCAGCTTTAGAGACTGTGTCTGGCTTGCAGTCTATGCTGAAAAATAGCGATGCCAAGAAGCTACCTTTGGTTTGTGTTCATTTGTTTGAGAGAGAGAGAGAGAGACAGTGATGGTCAAGCGACCTATAGATTGAATGAGGAGAGATACAAAGGGACAATATGTAACTAAAAGGATGCATTATATTCTGCAAACATTGTTTGCTCTGAAATCCCATTTAACGGTGTTATTTGAAATGGGAATTATACTTAATGACAGTATGTACATGCATGTAACACTGAGAATAATTATTAATATCTTCATGTAGACAACATAAACAACATATGCTTCTTCACGTCAGCCTCAGCATTGTTGTGTGTCCCTTACAAAAAATCTGATAGTTGCCTGTACTTGATAGTAAGTCATAAAGAATCAGTTCACATAATGCTCACATTCTGCATAGCTGTGATGTATCATCAACATTGATGGCCATGATCAGAGCAGTGCTATGACACTGATGTATGATTATGAACTTGAAATGTACTTTGCCCATCCCTTTGGTGTTTTCATGCTCATTGTTTGTTGCGTTGATAGTATGGTGATTCTACCAGTAAGCAATCCAAATACTCAACGGAAATGTGCAGCTACTAAGACAAAACAGTAAGTAAAACACTTTTAATTAAACACTCTCCAACCAGTGTGCCACATTTAGATAGAAAATACAAGTTTATTGCAAATTTAATAGGCAAAGCCGTTTGCGTAATACAGATTTCACATCATTACACATGATGATCCACTGTGGGGATAAGTCATGTGCGACCAACGGCAGGCTGCTGTAAAAAGACCACAGAAACTTCCGCGCTTCTGACACATTAAACTGGTTGGTTAAACGGCAGCTCAGCATTCTCCGGGTTTAGGTGTGACAACCTGAGACAGTTCACAGTGAAACAGCAATCTTGAGACAATTACAGTTCTCTCATTCCTGTCCCCTCTCTCTCTCTCTCTCTCTCTCTCTCTCTCTCTCTCTCTCTCTCTTCCCTCAACCAGCTGATCGTTCATCTCACCCAGATCATCAAGATGTGTAATGTGAGTGAGGGCATAAATGATCACCACATCCTACTGATTTTTATTTCACTTCACCAAACACTTTATTTTTGTTTACAATAGTGCATCTGCAGCTACTGTATGTGAACATGAATAGCAGGTGCACTTGGATACACCCTCAATGACCTTACACACGTGACCTAGCACTAAACGCTGATTCGTTAAGTGCTTTGCCGTTGCACCATTTAAATAAAGCCCTTAGAGTTGTGCGAAAAGACTGAACAATGCTAATATATGAAAGCGTCCTGCACGGCGCTGCTGATGACCCTGTCATACACTGCTCAGAAGCTGCCGCACTTTCAGTGAAACCTAGTCCAAATAAACATCCACAAACATGAGGCATGTTTGTCGCGAGCTTATCTTACAGGTGCAAGTCAATGTTGACTTCTGTGTCAAGTACGATAGGCCTACAAAACTGAGTCACAGTGAGGTTACTTGCCTAACTCGGCAAAACGTATCAAACAAAGTGTACTATCAAACGGATCCTTGCTGGACGAAAACTATGATGAGGATACTGTTTTGACCATTTTCCTGCATCTTGGGTGAACTGAAATAAATTGTAATGCTCATACTTTAGAATCCTGCACAATGGCGATCACTTTTACTCACTTTTTAGTTAATTAAATCTCCATGATGTACTTCAGAGACTTACTTCCAGTACTCCTCACTGGGGCTGGTCCTCTTGGTGCGGTTGACTACCTCAGACACCCCTGCTACCAGGCTTGTGGTAGCGTTAGCCAGGCTGGCGTTGAACTGGCGGCTGTTGCCCACCACGCCGCTGCAGTCCGGTGTGTTCCAGGGGTTGTTGCAGTAGGTCCATGGCAGCAAGTTTGTCATGGACATGAAAAAGTAGTAGAAGGCAATGCAAATAACCACGTTGTAATAGATCCCAATGTAGGTGGACACCACCATCATGCCATAGCCCACACCTGAAAGGGGGAAAAAGACAGGATGGAGAAGAAAACAAAAGAACATTAGAACTTGAATGTGAAGCAAATGGCAGCCTTGTACATGGTGGGTCAACATCATGCTAGACGCTGCAGCCTTTACGACAGAAGTACTAACCTACTTTCTGTTTTGGACTCAGAACCTTTAATATGGTTGATATATTTGTTATGTCTGACAATAATTTGTAAGTCTGTCAATATCAAAGGATTATGTAGTTGGGTAAATCCTCACTGTCCTGTTGCTAACACATCGAATTTGGTCATAGTCGTGGCACGTTTTCTTTTTCTTTAACTCACAAAATAATGATACGAAACAATAAATAAAATTTGATGTTTGCATGTGAATCATACAAACGCACAAACACACTGACACTAACCTTTGAACATAGGGCTGATCTTCCACACTCCCAGACACCCCTGGCTCGCGAACTGACCGAAGGACAACTCGAGGAAGAAGAGGGGAATGCCGCAGAACACCAGCATGATGAAGTAGGGTAACATGAAGGCACCTGGAGGAGAGAGACAAAAGGACACTCACTGTCTTGGTGCGAAGACATGCAGAGGGCCTCAAAAAGTGTCTGAAGGAAAGAAAATTATATTCTAAGATGTCCAATTTGTGTAACTTTAGTGCTTTGTTACTGATGACGTGAGGACACTTTTGTGTTTGTCCAGACAAAAACATAGAAGTTTACCAGGCATTTACAATGTCAGTTACATCCTAAATTGTCATCTGACTAAGAACATAAACACAGCGCAGCTAGATGAGCATGATGAAGTTGTGGAATGTCGAAGCACCCTCCGCTCTACCAGACAAAGGAAATCAGACATTTTATCTAAACAATGCAAAGAATTGAAGTTTTCGGAATGACTCAACTGGCTGGGAATGAGTACTGGAAGTACTCTGTAAAGATATGCTCTCTAACTAACATACAAGATACAGGGGTAAAATCCACTGCAAGAAAGACAAATAGACCACATGTTATCATTAAAATCATTGATGCAATTAGAAAACGTGAAACACATGTACATATAGTAATGAGGTAAAATTGAGACCTAAAGAAAATGCCACAATATACTGTATATACATTTCTGCGAGTTACATATTTACATGACAGTACTGTCAATTGCTACATAATTGAGACGTGTCGTGTGATTGGAAGAAATATAAAAAACTTGAAGGCTATTGCATTTCGCTAAAAGAAATGAAAAATAAATAAATAAACGTCAACCTCATCTGTCATAGTAACCTCCCCTGAGTGAGCAGAGAGGTCACTGCATGTGCAGCTGAGTCTGTTCAGTGGTGCAGCAATTCTCTGGTGGTTCAGACTGGACCAGATACCAGACAGTCATCTATAGGCAATGTCTGTGTGTGTGTGTGTGTGTGTGCGCGCGCGCGTGTGTGTGTGTGTGTGTGTGTGTGAGCGTGCGCCCATACGCGAACTAGGTCGGTGCAACCAGCTGATATTGTACAATATGAAAACCTTATCGTTCATTGTGAGATGCTGGTAAAGCTCAGCTCTCCTGTCAGGTCTGCGCTATTTGCAGCTGTGTATGAGTCAATGTGTGGCCTACACATACTGAACCCTTGTATGGGAAGGCAGGTCTTCTACATGCATAACACTAATCCAAATATTTGCCGAGTAAACATATGAACTGAAGTGGGACAGACTCCATAACAAACTGACAGCAACAGGGCCTGGGTATAGTTTCTTCTCATCATGTTCTTATGCATTGGATACGGTGGCTGCACAGCGAAAGCAACACGTCAGCGGAAGTAGCAAGCAGCAGCTGGATGCATTCTATGCACTCACACACATTTTGACAGCAAACAGCACGCCCCAACAAACAATGATGTAGTTAAGCAAAAACTAGACTTGATGCTTACAAAGGTGCTTTAGATTGAAGGCATGCACATAAAGTGTGAGCCGTAACGCGGCTGGTGGAGAGACAGCTGCACTGATTAAAATCGAAGGTTCACTCAAACTGATGACTATGAATACCTCGAGTGACACATTGCTATGCCAATAACATTAGACTAAATGACCAAATAAAGTCAGTTGGGTTGCATAATCACATTCCCCTCCCATTCTAAGTTGCATGAATACAACTAACGCATGTTTTTCGTTGCGTGCAAGAAAAAAAAGCAAGTCAAGTCAAGTTTGAATTGGTCGTTTTTCCCTTTAAACTGCTCAATTTGGAAGTCACGTTAAAGTTGCTATTGCCACGTGACTTCTAGCTTACATAGTAGTTGATTGCTTTTGACAGTGCAACAGATGTTTCGTAGCAACCGCTTTACACATTACTTTACTAAAGTCTTCACTAGCTGAGACTTTTTTCCAATGTCGCAAGGGATCAACCCAAATGTACTGAGCCATTAGTTTGAAATCAGCTAGTAGTTGTAAAGAACCTACACACAAACTTAGTAATGGATTTAAAATAGCTGGTGCAACCCAGATATTCTACCTATGCACTCTTTGGGCCTTGTTTTTACACACTAGGTTTTGTTAGAGCTGCTGGGAGTCAACCATATACCGTGAACCGAAACATTACATTTGATACAGTGGTTATGTCAAAAATATTGTATAATGGAGCTTCAAATTCCTTACGTACAGATGGTCTACATGTTTCTAAGTCTATTTTATTCTCTTTTAAATGCGTAACTACAGTGTGTGTTCTGCTCTGAGTGCTTGCCAAAATGCCGGTGACCTGCTGCCGCTGGACTGACTAACATGTTTTCCCCACGCAGCCTGTGCGGACACGGTGTGATTGCCTCAGGATTCCACTTAATCAGCCCCCTCGGAGAACGTCTTGTTCAAGGCAAGCGTGTCTAAAAAAAACCCCAAAACAATAAAGCAACAAAACAAATCCTTAACGACAGTATGAAAACTAAAGGATCCTAAAGGTCCAGTGGATTCATTCACTCAATCACTCAGTTCGTTCTGTACAGTGTTTAGAATCGTTCGCCATTTCAGCTCATCTTTCATGTTTTTATTAATGTGCTTAAAGTACTTAAACTGTACTCTACTCAGTTTATGTGGTGTGCCACTGGCCAGCACTAACAAAGTCAACCACTAATAAATCAATAGAAATGATTCATGCATACCTCCTCCATTTCTGTAGCAGAGGTAGGGAAACCTCCAGACATTGCCCAGGCCCACGGCATAGCCCACGCTGGTGAGGACAAACTCAATCTGGTTGCCCCAGTTCCCTCTCCGGGAGTTTTCATCCTTCGTCACTGGCTCGCCTGGAACAGCTCCATTCTACAACAAAGACAGGGAGACAGCCAGACGTGACTTCAGGATGACAGGAAAGCGAATGTGTTTCTGAGATAGCAGCGGGTTTAACAACTCCACTGGGAACGTTAAAACACACCTATTAGAGGAGCATCCCGAAAGCCCTTATTGGTCCTATTTGTCCAAATCAGATTCTGATGTTGGCTGCATTGAAAGTAGTGTTTTCATCAGTATCATGCAACGATGGTAAATAATAAACATCTTTGGAATGCATCTGGAGGTGAATTATTCAACAGTCAGAGTTCTTGAATATTTTCTGTAAAATACGATCTCCTCTACCCTAAAGTCTAGCATAAGGTGGGCTCGCTGGAGCAGACAGGATGTAAAGTGAAATCAGCGCCTTAAGAACAGCCGATAAGCATTTGGTCTTGTCGTCCTGATTTCGAGCTTCTCCTCTCCTCTCCTCCCTCCCTCCATCACTCCATCTGCTGGCATCAGATGGTCCCTCTCTCCTGACCTCCTCCGTAACCTCAGCTGCGTCAGTCTGTCTGTCTGTCTGTCTGTGGTTTTTTGTGGGCGCACAAAAGAAATGCTGCTAATTTTGAGCATTTGTACACTCTTTTCCTAAAAAGGTACTGCAAAGATTGATGACTTGACACGCTGCAAACTGAAATTATGTAATGATCTTGGTTATTTTGCATAGATATGCTTCCATTTGCTGCCAATCCTGGGTGACATGGGCAGGGTACCAGGGTCAGTACAACGGAAATGTGAAATGATCTAACTGTGGCATCACCTAATTAAAATGGCAGAGGATAGAACAGATAAGAAGGTATTTATGTGGTGTAAATCACACAATTCCACACGGGCAAAATAGTCAGTCAGTCATTTTCTACCGCTTGTTCCCGTTAGGGGTCGCAGGTGACTGGACTTCTCAGTGACTTTGGACCTTAGGCGGGACGGGCAAAACAGCTCTACACATTTTTTTAGAGGGTGTTTATGCTGCATAACTACAGTAATCGTTTGTCTTATAATGTTACCTCTGTTAAAGTAAGCTTTTATTGAAATTTGAAGAAAAACGGTTTCAAAATATCCCGTCAAAGCCAAAATTAAGGACATATGTGCATATTCAAATCATACGTTACATCTTGATGAGCTAATAGCCGAAGATCTTTAGCTGCACAGTTGAGAGCTGCTATTCTTCCTCAAGCTATTGAAGTTGGGGGATTAAACTTGAATTACCGCCGCGTGGTTGTATGACTCCGCCAACCATTTAAGTTGACGTTTACATGCGCGTCTGTCCAGATTCATATAATGTAGTGAATACTTGGAAGGAACTGACTAAAAGGTGTAAAGTGTATTTTTTCACTATATTGGTGATTCCACTGAATATACATTGTTGAACTGTTTAATGAAGGATTATGATAGATGTATTGGCTAGACAAGCCCACATGTACTTGATTACTATGTAAAGCTGGATTCTTATAGCTACACAAAATGTGGTGCTTTTGTTTTCTCATCGCATTTTTAGATGCGAAGCCTCTCTATGAGCTGTAGGCGAAACTCACTCACTTACTCACTCACTTGTGTCCAAGTGGACGTTTTTGATAGCAAAATTGGAATGGTTGTTTAATTCTGATGTGTTTCAGTTTGCCGACTTTGGCTCAAAAGTTTTAAAAAAGAAGGCAAGATGGACTATTTAACTAGTATTTACTTTAGAATTCTCCAGTATTATATAATAAATGCTTTTGTCAGTGATGATGAATTTCATGGTAGAAAATCTAATTGTAGATCTAATTGTGAAAGCTGATTTTATATTTTAGGACTTTTTCATGTTTGAAATTGTAGATGCAGCACTCAGGCTCTGGCTTATATGAATTTATGGTGTCTTATAAACCTATGCGGGCTAGGCACAGTTTGAATGCATGGCACAACAATAAAAACTTCATTAATTCATTCATACTGCCTATGTTATCTGTGTATAGCAGAGCCTGATTTTCAGAGGCTCAATGAATGAATAGCCTCATATTTTCAATAAGAAATGCTTTCAATCGGACAAAATACAGTGAATACTGGTCATAGAAACACTCTTCTTCTTTGCAGCCAACTGTTCATTTTGCTTAAATATTTCCAATCACAGTCCTGGGGATAGCATGTTTCTCAGACACACACACACAAACACACGCACACTAAACACCACCTCTCCCAGATGAACGCACTGCTTCCGACAGAGTGAGACAACAGCGTCAACAGAAACAACCACAACAACTGAAAACAACCTCCACATTTTGCCCCCTATGGTGCTTTAGTTCAACTCTGAGGCTGCGCCAAGCGTGACTAATGAGAGGGCGAAAAAAATATCGGACAGCAAAACAGCAACAACCACATAAAACAAGCAGCTGCCATGTTTTCCCCCAAAGCTCCGCGGTTTGTCTTTGAGTCTGGCTGTGCTTGCATGTCAGGAGGGCAAAACAGAGAGCATTCCACCAGCATCCTTGACCTTTCTTTGTGCAGGAGTGGAGGCTGCAGGTGGGACGGACCGGAAAGATCAGCAAACACGTGTTGTTGGTGAGGGAGATGCTTGGAGAGGAACCGTGGTCACAGCACTGGGTGAGCAGAACCCCCCCCCCCGCAGTGAGACCGCCGTCGCGGCGGGTGGAGTTGACCCGCGTGGCGTTGACTTTGGAAGGAAAAGGAGCGTCAGAGACACAGAGCCAGAGTGCAGCTGTGTGTGTGTTCCTGTTGCAAACGCCACCCGGCTGTACATCTCGTACATCTGACTTCCCTATCAGCAACCAGGTGTGTGCCTTCAGAAGACACACGCACACACACACACACACACACACACATGCAGAAACACACATGTTGACAGCCAGACTCATGTATACAACCCGACCGACAGAATGGAGAGAACAGACTGGTAATAGCAATGACCCCTGAAACTTTGGTGTACACTCTCTAAAACTCAACCTGACATATTCTAGACAGGCACACAGTGTCGACTATATGGAGTTTAAATTCTGTGGCAAAGTGAGTGAATTCCAAAGAAGTAGAGGACAGGTGTTCTTTTATAGTGAAACCCAGGCACTGTGCTGTTGCAGTGCAGTTCAGTTGATTTATTTAGCATCTAAAAATTCATGTACGAAGCCCCATAATCAATCAAAAGTAAACAGAATTATAGCTTCTGCTAGTTTGACAGCAGCAACACGGTGCAATTCCAATTTAAAGCAGCGCTCAAAGCCATTAAAATAATCATTATAAAAATGATTATTATCAAGGCGATGTTATAAAGGGCGGCTGTGGCTTGGTGGCAGAGCGGGTCGTCTACCAATTGGAAGGTCGGCGGTTCGATCCCGGCTTCCCCCAGCCATGTGTCGAAGTATCCTTGAGCAAGATACTGAACCCCAAATTGCTCCCGAAGCTGTGCCTTCGGTGTGTGAGTCTGTTTGAATGATTAGTTTAATTTGTACTGATGGGCAGTTAGCTCCTGCCATCAGTGCATGAATGTGTTTGTGTGTCTGGGTAAATGTGATATGTAGTATGAAAGCGTTTTGAGTAGTCGGACGACTAGAAAGGCGCTTTACAAGTACAGTCCATTTACATTTACATGTTCTTGTTAAATCTTGTTACAGACTGTTCAAGGAGGTATCCAGTGGATCGGATACCGACCTACTTGTCAGGTATTGGCCAATCAATTAATAGATTTGATGATCGACAGCAACTTAATCTTCTTTGAAACTCGATCACTTTGAATACATGAACGCATTGCCTTGGGCGGTTGGAAATTATAATTATAATGTTTTTCACTATTTTCTAACGACCAATTGAGAAAATAATTGTCACATCAATTGATAATGGAAATAATGGTTAGTTGCAGCTCTAAATGTCACTATAGAATTAATAAAACACCGGTAGACCTAGACCCTGTGTGGACTGAGTTCCTCTTTATACTATGTCACCTGACATTTGTTTCTCCATGATATTCGCCCGTAAAATGACACTGCATATTTTACTGCACATTAAGTGCCAGATCTAAAAATCCACCCTAAAACCCAAACACATTTAAAACCGTGTCCGTACATAACTGCCACCAACAACAGCCTCACGCGCCGCATCTCTTGTAACTTGAAAAGCTCTTGTTGGGCTATTACTGTTGATCCATGCAGCTACAGGTAGCGCTTGATCCACACATTCCCACATTCTCTGTAGGTTGTAGACCTGTTGTTTATGGGGAACTAGGTTAAGTAGAAGTGGGCAAACAGACGTTCACAGTGCTTCAACTAAAAACTAAACTGTAGAAAGAACTGAACATCACATGTTGAAGATATTTAAAAGGTCTATGAGAGGGTTTGGGGTTCGTTCTTGAAACCACTAAAGAGCCAGTAGAAATCAGAGCGGTATCAAACACCATATATTGGCTGAACCCTGTAGGCAAAAGTTGAACTTTGTGATTTTCATGGCATCCCTCTCTCCCTTGAGTGACCGCGATGTCTGCCTCTCTCCACCCAGGTGTTGTAGCCTGTGGTGTTGGCTCCCGGGGGCCCCCTGGTCAGTCAGACACTCAGACAGACACTCCTCCCTCCATATTTCTCCATCCCTCCATTTCTCTGTCACGTGCTTCTCTGGGACCATCTGGGTTTTACATAAGCCCCCACATGCCCCCTCCCCAACCCTCCATCTATTTAGTTTGCAGCTTTGCTCTCTTTCCAAGGTCTCTTTCGAGTCACAGCGTTGACTTATTATAGTCCTGTTGCTGCTTCAGGACTATAATAAAATTAAGAAAAGAAGTAGCCTCTTACACAGATTTAGAGCAAGACATGTTGATTGTGGTGACAGATTTGGGAGTTGAGGGGACGTAGTAATCTGGGACAACATTTCGCAGTGATTTGCCACGTCACGTTTCAAAGATAAGTGTTGCTCTCAGATTGCAGATAAATATAAGTGTGACAGGGCCCTCGCGTGTTTTGTTCAGGACGCCATGCAACAGCCGGAACAATGGTGACAGAAAAATTGCCACATAATTACAACAAACATGAGATGACGCAGTTAAGTTGTTGTTAATTGACTTGCAGAAACAGACACTCCGATATCGGCATATTTCTTTGACCAACATACACAAATATGCTCCTTGCAACTACTACTGCATCCCTGTCAACTATGCGCCTGATTTGTTAGTTGCCGCTGATTCTTTAGGGCAAACTAGGCCCTCCCAACCAAACAGATAATAGCTAATGTCAGCCTAATGTCAGAATAATGAAGTGAAAACAAATGACTATTCACTCCGATTATCAGGATACTGTACCCTTGGGGTTTCAGTGGCAATCTTTTGATTTTGACAATCATGCGTTGACCCACTGTTCACGCAAATGCATGCTTTGTGGCACAGAACTCTTCAAATAGTAGTCCAAAGATCCATGTTTTCACATATACAAAATATTTCATGTTACATTTTTTACACGCATAAAGATGCACATAACCTGCAGAATGTTTTATTCAAAGCTGCAAAAAAACATTAATAAAAAAAACATGGCATCTTGAATACATGTGATTTTGGTCCAGTGACACATTGAACCCATTATAGGTTTTTTCCATAGTAGGGGTGAGTCGCGCCAAGCCACGCCGTGAACGGCCGCGAGCAAGTCAAGCTGAGCTCTCGTGGTTCTGCGTTTTTCCACAGCGAGGTAACGTTGTTGATGACATGTTTGAGGGGTGCCCCAAACGACAGCAAGCTGAAAAGGACTTCAGGTGACAGGCTCTCACTGGGGTTTGGAGCACACGTCCAACATGCCATCAACAACCTTGCTGTGTCTATTCTTTCCTGCAATATTAAAACTGATCCACTGACCAAATAGCGCGGAATATGTCTGTATCTGGTTGATTAGACCAGTGGAAAGCTTTTAGTGCAAAGCAGCGACAGCGGGAAACGCTCGGTTTGTAGTAACTTATCACAGCTGACATCTGAAAGTACAAACAGGAACAGTGAACTCCAAACCATCAAGATTCAGGTAGAAGCTGCAAAAGCACTGAGCGCTCAACACAGAGAGACTTTTAAAAACATTGTATGTCATCACGGCTCGGCTTGGCACGGCCCAGCTAAAGCAGGCGGCCATGGAAAAAAGCCTATTAGATACAGAATACTTATGTGACGCTGTCATTCAATGTCAAATAAAAAAGTTTAAGAGGAACATTGGTATTGAAATGGGTAATTTGTGACTGCACAATTTGACAGGTTGCATCACTCAACATTTTGCTATTTGACAGCTGAGAAATGACAGTATGACAGGAAAGCTGACTGCTCTGCTCCATCACCTAATAACAAGGTAAAAGATTCTTGATAGGTAGAGTTATGTTTATCTGGGCACACCCTTTCTCATACTGAAATATTGTCTTATTTCAGCTTTGTCTCATAATCTGAGCCTGCTGCTACTGTACTTTTAGCACAAACAGTGCATCCTTGCTGGCGGCAGTTCGGTGATTCACTATTCTGTAGCCATAATCTCACAGGTTGGAGACCAATAGCCTGTCAAACATGCGTTGACAAAACAGTCAAGAGTCCCTAACTCTTCTCTCTGCTAAGCTGAGTTTGAAAAGACTGCCAGCTCAGTGCCTAAAATGTGAATGCAAAGAGAAACGCTGATCTGTGTCGTGCAGGCTCAGACTGGAAGTGACATTAGCTGGGATCAGTGCGATTTACCCAAAAACGTGTCACTCCACAAAGGCCTGCAGGTGTAATGCAAAGGGAATAAAAATGCTGTGCCGTGTGTAGGTGGTGAGGTTGAATGTTGAGTAACCCTTCAGAAACTAACGTTGAGTGTCCCAATGCTACGCTCTCAAACTCTAACTGCTCTGATGGAGCTGCTCGCTGACGACAAGCAGACTGTGGGTGTACCTGCCGCAACTGCGCGAAACTGTGTGAGTGTGAAACCCGGCACTGCTGACAGAAAGCAGGAAAAGATTAATAGCAGACAGCAACACTGTGATATCTAATATTCAAAGTCAGAACACTGATAGAATGTATCAAGACAAGCATCTGTGTCAAGTCTCACAACCTCATTCTTTAGTAAAATTGCCATAAAGGCAGTATTAGATGAATCAAATGTAAGTTATTGGTTATGCTCTCGCAGCAGCGGTAATTCCGTTTTATCCCAGGTGCACTTTCCCCTCAACGCTGCTGCCTCTCATCCTCCCTCCTCTCACAGTCCAAAGAGAGCACTTCAGCTTCGCAGACAGACTGCATAAAGTTTGTACTCACGCACACACGCACGCACACACACACACACGCGCACGCACAGGACCAGTTTGACAGACAGCAGCACAAACCTTTCAAACCGACGTCTCCTGACAGCTGCTGCCATGTCTGTAAGCGACACTGTCCACTGGAGTGTAGCTTATGGCAACACACACACACACACACACACGCTTGAGGTTACTTTCCCTTCCTTTCCACTCCTTTGAGGATCTTTCAACTTTGGCTCAAAAATACAAATGCGGTTTGCACAGTATAAAGAAGGGGGCGTAGACTTTTGAAGACTGACCGCGCACGGCATATTAGCGCCATTTTGAAAGTTCCCTGTACAATTTGCATCTCTCGCACTCTTCATTCGGTCATCTTCTGAGCTTTCAGAAAGGTGCATCCCGACCCTTCATACAACTGCAACAAGAAGGCACACAGTAGAGTGCAGAGCTCTGCAAGGGCTCTGATAATCTTGCCTACAACATGGGATTTGTTAATATCATGCAACTGCTGACTGTGCGTGTCATTTCCTGTCTGACGGAATTTTATTTAGCGACACCTCCTATAGAGCGATGGCATTTCACTGACAGCCCACAACTCTCTCCCCCTCTCAGGGGATGTACATATGCAGGTCTCCCTGAATTTAAGCTTGAGTTGCTTTTTAAAGCAAAAAATGATATCATTACGCATGCATTTGTGGGTAGATATCCAATTGTCAGGTGAAATGTGTCTACAAGAGTCAGAAATAAAGGTAATGAGAATACAAAAATGATTGCTTGGGTTTAACAAGAATTTTTTTTTAACAAATAGCATTTTCTACTGAGGTGGGAGAGTGGTATCTATATACCTTAGGCATTTCCACATACGTACCCCCGCATCTGATTTCCCCAGTTAATTACCCTGTTATCACTTAACACATCTATGACGTCTCACAGCTGCTCACTGGGAATACTACTGAACGCTCAACACGCACGCAAACATGTCTACACTTGCAAATATAGATTTGTGAACAGACACACACACACAAACAAAAGCAAAATGGTTCACTTTACTGTGATTTCGAGCAAAGATCATCAGCGTCTGAGCAAGGATTATCTGGGAGGGGGTCAAAAAGGTCCAATACTACCTTTCTATGGGTTCACTACTCTATCCATAAGCAATACAGTCTGTCAACCAATATTAATCAGACTTCAAGGAATCTTGGGGTTATATTTGATGCCCAACTCGGTTTTCGACGATCAAGTTAAAAGTGTTGTTCAGTCGTGTTTCTTCCAGCTATAGATAATCTCTAAAATTAGGTCAATTTTATTAATTGCTGATTTACAAAAAGTGATACATGCTTTTATTTATTCTCGGCTTGATTACTGTAATGCACTTTACTCGGGTCACATCACTGTGCTTGCCTCCCTACACTGGCTCCCTGTTAGATTTCGAAATTGATTTTAAAATTGTATTGATCACTTTTAAGGCTTTAAATGATCTTGCTCCTCACTACATATCCGACTTATTCACCTGGTATGTGCCCTCTCGAACACTGAGATCCGCAGACAGGGCCCGGCTGGTTACTCCCACGTCAGTGACAAAGGGTGATCGGGCATTTGCCATTAGAGCCCCCACACTACGGAACTCTCTGCTTACTGAACTCAGACACACCACGTCTCTAGGCATTTTTACATGTCTTCTTAAAACTTTATTTTTATTATTGTTTATTTTTCCGTTGTTATTTGATCTTATTAAATTGTCATTTACATTTACATTTTACATTTAGTCATTTAACAGACACTTTTATCCAAAGCGCCTTACATATGAGGAATAGAATGGAAGCAATTATAAAAACCCAAGGTAACAAAATGCATAAGTGCACCAAAATCTAGTCTGTTAAAGCCTAGCACAGTACACAAATCTAGGCATAGGAAGTTATTTTTTATGAAAAGAGATAGATCATTTTACCCACCTCATATGATTAATATTCCATTCTTTTTTAAAGCACTTTCTAACATTGTTAAGAAAAGTGCTATATAAATAAAGTTTATTATTATTATTACTGTTAAAAATTAACACCCTGTGAGTATCCCAAAATAATATTACCACGATACGAGAATGTATATTAAACATATTATATCAGACATAAAGCTAGTTTTGTCTTTAATTACAGACTAATCTACTGTATTTCACATTTAGCGATAACTATAATACTGTGATAGTTAAAACTACTTTTTCACTATTCCAATCATTACATTTAAAGGTGGAATAATATTTAGTATTGACTTCTATGTAGTTTGCCATTTTTGGAAATGATGACAACCTGCAGGCAGCTAACACTATGGTTTTACTGAACGATAGACTCATCTTTGCAAATTTTTTAAACATGAAAGAGCACACAGCGACGTTTCATTCCCTAGTAAAAATCTTGAGGTTGAAGGGACATGCTCAAATCCTGGATCTCATCCCATCAGTAACAGCCACCAATATAAACAGAGGTGTATCTACAATGTTCTAAGACAAGAGGTTGGTATGGTTTATCCAACAACCCAACATCCTGTGTTGCTGAGTATATTTAAGTAACCAATTAAACACAACGAAATAGGTGCCAGATAATGTGTAGTTCTGTTAGGTTTCATGTTTTCGCTCACACATTCTCCCTTTCTCTGTCGAACTTGAATCTCTGTTGAGTCTTAAATGCCTATCTTCACCCAGGTAGCCACCTTTTGTGTGTGTGTGTGTGTGTGCGTGTGTGTGTGTGTGTGTGTGTTTGGGGGGGGTGGGTGGGGGGGGGTAAGCAAGAGCGTGAGAGAAAGACCACACCTGATCCAAACCAAAAGCATGTGTACCGTCAAACAAACTGTGTTATGCAATGTGCTACCTTGTGACATCAATTCATTATGTACCGGCATTAATGAGCTGCGGTCACATGGCAGAACATGAGAATCCTGGGTCAAAACCGTGTACAACATCCCCGCTTTTGGCATTATGAACTGGCAAACACTGACTCGGGATGTTGAACTGGGATGGAGCTGGTTAGCGTGGGAAGGTGATAGGGATGGGAAAAGGTGACGCAGGATGAAGATGCAGGGAATGTCTTGTCAGAACAGATTGGAGACATCTGTCCAAACACCGAAACGAGAAGGGTCAAATCTTTCTGTGTACATATGGCCTTGTTCAAAATGTATATCCCGATTGTGTCTAGATCCAGTTGAGATTGATTGCAGCTCACACCTGGCATAACTGATCCTATTTTTAAGAACCTGCGTCTTCTGTTTAAAAGACGAAAACACACATTTGTTGATGGCTATACAACGGGGATGAGAGATGCGGCGACAGAAGCAGGTCCCTCTGCTGAAATATAGACATGTATTTGTTAAAGTACCTGCACACTACAAAGCTGACCTTTAATGCAGTCAGGGAAACATTTGCATTCACACGAGCAGCTCCAAACGCAGCTCCAGCAATCTGATCTAATTGGACTCCTACTGCATTTTAGATGCTATGTAGAGCCCTGCCAAAGGTGAAAGGGACCACACTTTGACGCATGTACTTGTCTTGCATCAGACAAAGCCACGAGAGCCTCTCGACAAGAAACAACAAACAGAAAAAGTGTGTGCAGACGAAGTACTGTCTCAAACATGTCAGAATCAGGTGGTTGTTAGTGCGCCAAGGAAAACAAAAAAAGTGGTTGCTTTCTTAAAGTTAAAACTGTCCAGTATTTTCCATCAGTGTGAGCTTTCCTTGCCCTTTTTTATATACTTTCAAGAGAGATCAATGTGTATTTAACAGAGCAGAGACTTAGCGAATAACCCTTTACTACAAGTAATAATGGAAGGGTTTAAAGACAGATTCTGTCTCTCAGAGACAAGAGCTCTGGAAACATTGCTAATTGGGCTGGACACACATGTTATACAATTGCCTCGTCAAGGCCTAAGCAGCCAGTGATTCGTGTAGTGCCATGCCTTCCATACAATTTCGCTCAATCTTCTTTAATATTCAAATGCCAGCCCCGTAAATATATGCAAACAGAAAGTGTTAAACTCTTTAAATCAATCTTTTACATGTGCCACTCCTGATACCGTTATGTCCAATACACCAATTAGCTTAAAAGAACACCCAGTCCAAAGCGATGCTTTCCTGCGAGACAAGCAAAAAAAAAAAAACACGTTGTCATTTTGCAGACTTTCCCCAGCCAATTACCAGGCCTCAGTTATTCAAAGTGGCACACGTAATCTCCCTCACTCCACCTACGCAGAGTTTAGTAAACATGTCTGTCTGGAGTGACTGAATCCACTCGGCTGTTATGGGACAAAAAGCCCACCGGATCCCCCCAAAAACAGGCCGCTCAAAGCTCTCTTTATGAGTGGGCTGTGAGGTGAGAGTAATAGGCCTAAAGACAGTGTAGACAGCGGCTTCTCAACCTGCTAGCATCGGGGTCACATACCAAAGGATCCCGTTGGGCAGGGACTGAATAAATCTCCCTCCACGGCTGATTAATTGAAACCAATGGATGGGATGTCAGGAGGAGGCGAGAGGAGGAGGAGGAGGAGGAGGAGGAGAGTAAGTCGAGCCCTGTCAGATGAAGGTTGGGATAGATGGCCTCCCAGAAGCTAAGGGTCACTTACAGGTTACATCACTGCATACATTGAGAAAGTCGCTCAGCAAGTCAGGCATCTCCACTTCACAAGACACTAAAGCGCATCTTGGAGGGTTGATATACTAGCTTTTAACGGCGCTACCCATCTGTCGACCGGGGTGTTGGTTGTGTGCGTCCTTTGAAACTAAGCAAACCACAAGGTGCAATTAAGCACATGAACGGTGCAGGCAGTATATAGGGATGTAAATTACATTCAGCAGCACACTCTGAAGAAAAGCTATGAATGTTTTGAAGAGAAAACTAATAAAGTATCTATGCCACTCCACAGCGTCAAAAAAGTAACCTCAGCATGTTTACAATGTGCAAAATCGGAAGTTCTTAAGAAGGATATTCTACGATGGTCCAGGGATGATTCGGCCCTGATCTGTTCCCTAGTGGCTGTAGCTTTTAATACTCCAGGTGTATGCAAAGTACACAGGCAAGAATGTGAATGATACTGCTCACGTGGCAGCTTTAAACGCACCCCTAAGTTGCACTGAGAACACATTGAGATTTAATTACCCAGGCAACGTTTTGGAGATCAGCGATGCATCCAAACCTCCCAAACGCAGTCCATATTCAAAGCAACTTAGCATCTCCTCTTTCTCTGTCGCTCTGCATTGTTATGTTTGCCAACTCTGTTTCCAACATTTTGGTCTTATGTTGACTTTTACTGGGTCATTTTATCCATTATGCAAACAACCACCAAAATTCTCTTGTCTAGCTGCCCGGCTGAGGTCCCATTGACGTTCTTTCTCTTTGGCAGCATTTCCACAAAACTGTTCTTGGGGAAGTGAAATCTGAGCACATATATTCACTCAAGCGACATTTGAGATAAATTCTGACACCAGCTCTGACCTGCAATCCATTTCAACTGGACCTGTGCAGTTCTGACATTAAAACACCAGGTCAGTCTGTCTGCATGTCAGTCAGCTAAAACAGCTAACAAACCAGCCGGCCACTTGCTTATTGGTCGGTGGATTGGTAAAACAGTTGAAATCAGTAGAATCACATGGCTGTGAAACCAGACCTGCAAGTCAGCAGGTGGACAGTTGGGAGTCCAGTTTGTAAATTTAAAATTCAGCAAAGAATCTCTTCATTATCTTTGTAATAATTTACCTTCAGCTTTTACTATGTCCAAAGTCTATGTCCATTCTCTATAAATAGGAATTGATTGGTGACAGGTTTTAAGGAAGCCTTTTCGCACTCTAGCAGTGGTCCATGGTTGTATTAAGCAACTGGTATGTATAGATCACCACACTGCCTCCACCTTTAAAAACCTCAACTGTGTCATCCAGCCCCTTACCTTGACATACTTTTCCATGGTAAGGTACTTGTTTTGGCATCAGCCTCTCCAATAGTCCCAAAAGCCTGACGACTGACCAACTTCTCGATCTCTGTGATACTTATAGCACAAAACTTACCAGGCCGGAATCCTCAAATACCTTCCTGGAAGAAGGTGGTGGGCTACTTGCGTGGAGGTATTTGTAAGAAAGTGGGGGTTGGGTTGGGTTGGGTTGGGGGGGGGGGGGGGCTAAGAAGTGTCAGGAAGGCGGGGGGGGGGGAGGGGGGGGGGGG
>CM022487.1:6467823-6480182 GCA_011952105.1 Coreoperca whiteheadi | reverse complement strand
CGCCCCGCGGCCTCACTTCAATACCCTCCGGGGAGGGGGGGGGGGGGGTGTTGGGGGGGGGGTGTTTTTGGGGGGGGGGGGGGGGGGGGGGGTGTGGGGGGGGGGGGGGGGGGGGGGCTAAGAAGTGTCAGGAAGGCTGGGTGTGGTTAGGATGTGGGTGTGGGGTGGGTGTGTGACTGTGTGAGATTCTACATATGCATATGGGTGTAGACATGTCTGTGTTAATTTATGTGTGACAGATTATACTACTTATGTGTGTATGTGTGTGCACGTGCTATGATTTGAGTGGTAGATTTGGGGAAAGATAATCACCAATTCCACAATTGTCACTGGATTTTCCGTCCTCTCTGTGTATGTCAGCTACATGCAAGAGCTATGTAAATACCATGAATCTATTATTATATATTCTGCAACCACTTCAATTCTACACGGAGGACCAATCTGTTTTGACAGTTTCTTTCAATCAGTCCATTGTCTGTGATCATAGGATGACAGCACCCTGTCAAAGCATCGTGAAGATAACCTCCCAATCCAATTCCGAAATGGGCTGTTCTCTAATAAAACAATGGGATTACATGAGCGTGAGCGAACGAGAGCAATGGGAAGAGACAAGACTGAAATAGAGACAGATACCGAGAGCTCTTTGAGAGAAAGACAGAGTGACAGACGGGGGGGAAGCGTCAGAGACTGAGGGACGATGGGCAGGGATGGCTGATGCATGCAGACAGGCAGGCAGGTCTAAATGGAGACGCAGCCGCGTGCCCCACCCCTCCACCCTCCCTCGCCTGTTCACTCATTTGCTTAACAAGTTCATTTGTGCGTAGGCCTTCATCGGGTATGGCTGTCAAGTGATGCGCGAAACTGGCCTGCGGAACTGTTGGCCCTCGCAAGCTGTTCACCTGCATCCCTCTCACCCCCACACACCCTCCCACTCACCCACACACAAACATGTAGACACACACACACACACACACACACACACACACACACACACACACACACACACAAGCATTCGAAAGAGCACACACATAGCACTGGCATCCAAAAAGGCCAACAGTGTGAGCAAATGGTGTGTGAATACTGGCTCCAAGCTGGAACATTTCCGCGACATCAGCTGTGGAGCTGAAACTGACCTTGTTTTATGGCTTTTCTGTTGAATGTAGAGTTGAAATGATTAGTTGATAAACAGAAAATTCACTACTAAGCAACTGCTTTGATAATCAATTAATCGTTTAAATAATTTGTCAAGCAAAAATGGGAAATAATTTTCTGGTAAACCGAATATATATTTGGGTTTTGGACTTTTGGTCGGACAAAACAAGCAATATGAAGACGTAACTCTGGCAAAATTTAGGAATCTGTGATGGGCATTTTTCTGTATCTTCTGTACGGAGACGGGAGTTGTCGAAGAAAGACAACTAATTTGTGTTCTCAGTCTAATATCATGTTATATATTTAGCCTCCTCCCCTCTTGTAGAGGGCAGCAAAAGCATTTGATTGAGCATATTCAGTTTTTAAAAAGACGGCGAAGAAGAAATGCATGAAGTGCTCCAGAACTCTGAAGCTGAGTCTTCCTGAAGTGGATGACATCCGCAGTATCATCAAAGCTTTAATCGCAACGCAGTCCGTTTTCCGTTACCTCAAAGATATGACAGTGTTGCGTTTAACTGCCAAAACCCCAAGTATCTCCACATATCTTATATTAAATCCAAGCCATCCATGGTGTGAAGGGTACGCGCAAGGCGAGACAAGGCAAGACAATAAATAATGCTAAATTGAGAGCGCACATTATTAGTTTGAGAGCACGAATCATTAAATCGTGTGCGCACCTTTTTTTTTGACACCTCTCGAGCTCCGTATTTCTGACATATTATAGATCAAACAATTATTCGACTGGAGACCAGAAAATCCCAGGCAGATTAATATCCATACTGAAAATAATTGTTAGTTTCATTCCTAGTTGATTTTTTTGTTTGGTTGTGGGAACATTGTTCTCTCTGGGACCAGTTCTTTCATGAAACAATGCAATACTGGAATGAAGCAAACTATTTTCTACCAGTGTTCCACTTATCTTGGCCAATTCATCGACAGCATGTAAATTGCGACTGCCGCTGTGATGGACGAGTTGCTGACATTTTCTGTATCCGCTTCACTCTTCTCTCTTTCTCTCTCACTCCCAAATACAAACGCACATCAGACTCCATCACCCGTCTTTCTCCATCTCTCTTGTTTGTCCTTGTTTTTGCCTCATTGTTTTAGCCCTCTTCACTTGAGGCAGCATTAACAAGCATCATCTCTGTGGAGTTGCCCTCAATCCTCGCACATCAAGTGTGCTGCTTCAACAAGAGTGTGCAAACACACACACATGCAGCCACGACAAGCATTATCACACACACACACACACACACACACACACCCCCTCGTTTTTCCCTGCTAACACGGTGGCAATGCTGCCTCAACGAGCCTCATCATCAGCTCTTTTCTCCCCTGGTTTTTGCTTCCTACAAATCCATGACAAAGCTGATGAATAAGCCTCATCAGCCTTTTCTCCTCACCTCGTTTCAGAGTTTTTCCTAAACTTCCCCTTCTTTTGAGAAAAGTCACACCACTGCACTGCAAATGTGTCCAGGTTAGAGCAGTACATCACATTGAACTACTGAAGAATGTGGACGGTTTTTGCTCTGTACATCACACATGGTGCGTTTTATTGTACTTTTTTTAGACTAACACTAAGAGTCTTTAAAATGGATCTCTGACTCATGTAGATGTGGTGCTGTGAATGGATTCTGGCTTTAATTAACCCTAGTTACATAATGCTAAATTATAACTATATATTCGGATGTTTGGAATGCAAAAACAGGTAACTTATTGCTAATTATTTCCAAGTACAGTAACATAACCTCAAAGCTTGCATGTATACATTTAAAATACACATTATGAGATGTTAAAATCAGTGAGTTCAGATGTCATTAGTTGTGTTCCCACAATTTCCAATTGCCAAAGCGAAATTTGAAGCAAAAATGCTGCAATAAAGAAAGAAAAGCAATTGCAAATTAGGCATGTTTCCATCAACCGGTTTGGAGCAAATAAACTAATGTAATAGCGTAGTTTCGTCATCCTGCAGAAGTTGGCGGTGTAGGCTACGTTACGCGGGGCTGTAATAAACAGAGTGGAAGAAGTAGAGGTCACGGACAGGAAACAAAACCAGTTGTTTGTCAACCGCAAATAAACCTCAATCAACAACACCAGTCACCTTGGCCATCTACGAGGAATTTATGGAGAGAAGTCTTCAGGGAGTTGTATTTATTCCGAGACGTCGACAGCCGAAACAGCTTCTTCTTCTTTTTCTTTTCTAGGAGCGGAAGCTGCAGATCAGTCATGTGACTTAAATGTTTGCTGCATCTGAACATATTTGGCAAAAGTGCTTCCGGCAAAAACCACCTCAAGCTAGCGTATAACCTTTGATGCAAATTTGAGGAGGTTTCTTTGGATTTCTCCAATACCCTTAACATATTCTAATGCAGTACTTCAAAATGCGCATTAAAATACGTCAAGGAAACACGGCTACTGAAAAGGAAATTGCAGTTGTAACAATGTTTCACAATGGAACATGCAGTTTGACCTCTATGTTATGATGCTTTTTCTGTGTTTTGCAGCCAGGGACCCAGCAACAAATCAAGTCTCATCAAAGAAACTAGTACATGAGCACAGCACAGTCCCTCCAGAAAATAGCCTACAGTACCTCGGTCTATAGTATTACAAAAGCTGCCACAGATGAAAGACTTCACTGGCAGCTCTCCCTGGACAGGAAACATTTAAAGTCAGTATGCTGGCACGTGCACTTGGCCACTTGGTGAGCTTTCATAGCCTGGTTTCAGAAACCTGAAGAAACTGGGATCCCATGGCATATGAACCCCTCATCCAAGTTTCTGATCACTGTCTGTTCTTCGTGCACACACCTGTCCTCAAGTCAAACCACATATGAATAAGTCTGTAAATTTGGGGGGACAGATTTTATTGCTGGTCCCATGAATGGCAATACGATGGAGAAGCCAATTCAAACACAATGGTATGCAGCCGAGACCAGACGGCCAGAACGTTGGCTCCTCCTCCGCTACTGAGGTAACTCAGTCGGTGCAGAGATGAAAAACACACCTGAACTGACGCAGGCGAAGCGGAAATCTGGATCATGTGTGCAGGGAGATGAATAACCAAGTTACAATGCTCCATGTCAACATCATATCCCAAATATGATCAAAGCCAGGATATGAGTCATAACTAGGATACCGAAAATCACAATTTAACCCCTTTTATAAACCTATTTGGAAAAGAAAAGGAAGATGCATGTTTACATATGTACAATAATTATGAGCAATTTACATTTTAGGTTTATATGTTTTTGTTTCACACTGACGAAACACAGGCATATTTTGGACTGCACATCCGATTCCATACGACCAAATAAAAACTGGCGAAAAAAATGGATAAATGAAGACCAATTCAACAAGTTCCAATCGTGTATAGGCCTCATTTCACTCATAAGCACCTGTAATGCAGGCTTTACCCGGTATGACTGTTAATCAGCTGCAGGGTAACACAATATAGTGAAAGGTCTTCAAAAGATGAACAAATACTGTCTATCATGAATCAGTCAGTTTCTAGAACGTGGGCAGAGTCAGTGCATATGCGACTAACAAACAGGCCTAATACAATGGAAATATTTAAAATCAAACAAATGAACATGTGCATTTTAACAATAAAGAGTAGGTCAGTAAGTCAGCCAGTTAGTAGGGAACATTCGCTGTTACTTTCCAGCAAAAACCTATTTGCAACGGGGGATGAATTTAAATTACCTTTCAAACAAAGCAAAGCAGCTGTTAAGTGCACAAAATGCAACATTTCTATTCATAAATATTTATAACTTTAGAAATGTATATATTATATTATAAAAACTATTTTCAGGATTTAAAAGGGGAGAATGATGTTTATGACAGGGCATTGCAGATTTGCACATTCAAAACTTAGGTCTGACTTTCTTCACCATTTACCGTTCTCCTCTGGGCACAGTTTTGCATGTTGCATATATAATATGTATACAAGTGTTAAGTCTTGCCTGTGAAAGATAAAACTCCCTAAGTTTTCCATGAAGGATGATCCATATTAGTCAGGAAGACGCAGCTGCAGGGACAAAACAAGAATAACCTGCCCAGTCAGTTCATTTCAGTGAAAAGCTTGCGTTTATATCAATAAGGTAGGTGGGGTAACAATGGCCTTGCATACATAGTGCCGGAACTGCCCTTTAGCACCTCACTAGCTTGAATTTAAAGTGGCTTATTGTCCTTTCAGTTGAGGAAGGCAAATCTGAACCAACCACAGTGGTCCAGTTAGTTCCCGTTTGTAATGAAGAGTTCTAGGAACTTGAATAAATGGATAGCCAAACCAGTGTGGTACAGTCAACGGTCAATGGATCCTAAAGCAATTCAGCACTATGATCAACTTTGTTATTGTCTATTATCTCAGGACTATACAGGCCTGCTCATACTGGAACTCATGTTGGAATATAACATCTATCCATGTCAAGACCAATCCCAATGGTCAAAGGCTTCACGTTGGAAAATGTGCTGCCCTATGCCACTGAGGGCTTTGGCAGTTCACCCTTGCCATTACCCCAACATTCTCCTAGCATGTTTTGCCTGAGAAGGGTAACTCTATCTGGGCTACTAACCTCAGTGTCACCTACCCATATATATATATATATATATATATATGCATTTTACTCACAACCTCTTATTACATGTTTCCATGTTCGTACCTTTATTCCCCTCCCTCTTTCCATATATATATATATATATATATGCTTACATTTTGGGTCAGCTATTTATTTAAAAAATGATGGCCTCTTTCAAACACGAAGCATGTAAACCCAGTGACTCTTGATAAGAATAAATAAGACCCTTTAACCTTTAAATAGCCTGGGAGTGATAGTAAATGAGCAATTTGAGCTGCTTATACTCAGTGTTGTGAAATGGGGAATGGAGTCCAAGTAATGTATGACTAACCTATATTTTTCCATGTTTTATCCCCATTGTTTTGACTGCTCTATCAATCCTGACATTACCTCAAGCAAGACAGGAATGACAACAAGTTATCACAAAATTGAAAAAATAGGGGGAAAAAATAGATACGATTAGATAATAGCCTTTAGTTGCCATAAGACTTACAACAAAATGCTGAACCACCTCAAAGTCTGACCGCTTCAACCCCAGTCAAAGACTTCCACCATGTTAATCTCATTCTATCTCATTTGTTGCCAGTAATTCTACCACAGTACAGAATTACTATTCAATTCACAAAAGAGTTGCAGAGTAGGGGGGGGTTAGTTTGGCTGTCCGGCATTCCGTAAGTAAAAATCCTGATCACATGATCATCATCTAACTCTCAGTAAGAAAGTCCTATCTCCACAAATTTCTACTCAATTCTCAAATAGCATTTCAGTAAGAGACACCCAATCACAGAGCTTAAAATCTGTTGCGTGCCCCACTAACATTATGTAGAAGCTGACGATTATACTTTGTATAAACCTGATAGCAGCTGAAGATTTGGATTAATTTGGCAACTATGGCAGCGTGTTTTGTTCCTAATTGCAGCAAGGAAGAGTTCTGAATTTACTACAGCTCAGATTTGCGCCTCTGGAAGGCTTCCTCTCCATAGCAACTGCGGTTGAGGCTCATGGGTATCGTGGTATTTAGACTTCCACCATACCAAACACACTTTCTCAAAAACAAAGTTAAAATGATTCCAACTGATGCCCATATTATAAACATATAGCATCATTAAATTATCCAAGAGACTGATGGGTTCCTTTGTTGAGGAACATCAAGGATATCACTATAAGAAAACTTTCAAATGCTTAAATTAGTGGCTCCTCCAACTTCACAACCCTAACCCCTAACCCTAACGTCATTTATTTTCACAAATGCTACAAATAGCTCCTTCAGTTTTTCACCCATTAAATATTTTGCATATCCCCATCCATGTATGCACACAGGAGGTCAGCAGCATTTCCCCTCCAGTCCTTCAGCCCTCCCATCAGCTCTCCTCTCAGCCAGTCAGTACGCCGGTCCGCTAGTCGTCCACCTCTCCAGCCGGCCATTATTCGTCATTAATTCTTCTAACTTATCAGTCAAGCTTGCAACTATGTGTCCACCCAACCATGCACGTATAGTCGGTTTGCTATGCGGTGTGTGTGCTTCTGCAAGGCAGCTGTGAGCCCGGAAGCTTAACTTAGTGAAGTCAGAGGGAGACCGAAGGTTGGAGCCACCACAGGGAGATGGACAAGGGGCACACACACGCGAACACACACAAACACACATATACTCTCTATATCTATTTCCGTCTCTCTTTTCCACATGTGTCTGTTCCCTTGCCTGCTAAGCCTTGGTGCAGTGAGTAAACACAGCTACTTTGCACTTTCGCTCCATAAACTGCAACACCTGCCCCCAGATGGGCAGAGTTTTTGTGTGTGTTTGTGTGTGTGGGCCCCTGCTGGCTTCCTACGCTAGATGTAATGTGCTGAACTGTATATTAGCAGCTACCATAACATTGCAAATGACATCCATGGATGTTTCACAGTCAATTCCATTTCAATAAGTTTTATAACGCTGCCAAAAAACCTCCAGCACATGGTCTGTTCATTATGTTTAAACTAACAGGGGTTATTTTAGGAGAACATAGCATCACCCTGCTAAACTGATACTGGAACCATGACAGCCTGCAGGGCAGACAGGCTAAATATGTCTACGTACATTCTTACAGGAGACATAAAGAGAAAAGGTAGGTGTTGGAGTGCAACAGCGCTCTGGATGAATGCCTCTACAGCAGAAGAATTTGTACTTTTCTACGTCATAGCAATTTCAGACTTGTAGTGATCGGATAAGATTCAAAAATAAGAAAAAAGTAGTTTACTATCCACCCTAATGGTCTCATAGTATATGGAGAGTACATGGAAATGTGCAGTTACCATGAATACAACTTCCAATAATCAAATGAGTGAACAATAAAATAATGAAATGCTGAATCATTTCCTGAAACTACATGAAGTTAAAGCAATGAGTGTTGCTGTTGCTGTCTGGTAGAAATTGTATCCGATCTGATCCTTTCTTTCAGTAAAATCAAAGCCGATCACCTCCACTCACTTGGAAATTACCAGATCCATCTGAACTCCTTATTACTGCAATTATTAGTCAAGCATGCCTTGAAATCACACATGACCTCAGACTATCGTCCCAACACCGTGAAGTCGGTCTACCGCTGAGAGGAAAGATGTGACCCATGTAATGACAGAGGAAATGAAAGAACAGGGCCTTAATTGAGCTGGGCATTTTTTCTTTTTTGCTGTCATAAAAGCTACTTTTGGGGAAGGATATTGGGTGATTTTATAAATGAGAGAAGTACGTGTGGATAGGAACAGTGGTCAGGGAAATGCTCGGGTGGAGTGGGACGTGGGGTGCTAATGGCAGCCAGAGTCTACGAGATCTAAAATGTTTTATTTATTATAATTACAGTGTAAGTGTGTTGTCATTGTTATTTGGGCTTTCAATTTACCAATTCAAAATCAACAAAAAAACACTCCTGAAACTTGTTCCTGAAAAAATAACTAGACTTGCAACTTGTAACTAGACTCTGAAGTCAAACTAACTTAACCTCAAAGCGATCTTAAAAAAAAAGAAATTCTGCTATTAAACAGTGGTCGCAGTAAATTGCATGGTCTCCACAAACTTGTTTATCATTATGTCACTTTCAAGTATGCCTAGAATGCCTGCTCAATTGTAGATAGTGATTCAATGAAATTAAACATTTTGAATTTGAAGTGTAGCCTAACGTAAGTTTGACCATTAGCATTCTGGCAACAGTTTACCTGATACTGATCACCTGCACAGAATATATCTGACATTACAGAGGACTTAACTGCAGCCCGTCAAGGTGTTTTTCCGTCTTAATCTGTATTTTATCAACAGCACCATTTCCCTTCAGTTTATTTCTCTCCATCAGCTGGGTTTGTGGAATACTGCCGAACTAGCCCGGACGTTAGGTTAACGTAAGGATGTACCATTTTGGGAGGTTCTGCTCATTTACTCCCCTACTGTGGACTTGGTTTGTCTGTTAACGGAGAGTGTGTGTGTTTGTATGAGTAGATAGAGCTCACGAGCGCTCAGCTTGATCAGCTCAGTCCACACCTGAGTCAACCCCCAGTAATCAGCCAAGAACGGCACAGAGCCACAGGGGCGCTCTCTGCTGAAAATGTTACCAAAAAAAGGCAATAAAAAGTGGCAAAATTGCACAGCAATTTAAAGGGACAGTTTTTTTAAATAATCAAGGCACAGTGCCGCAGCAATTAAAAGCAGTATGTTGAAAAAACTGTTGGCAAATCATGATGAATTTACTTAATTTAACAGGTGTTCTAACTTTAGTATAGTAACAGCATTTTCAGAAAGTTTCAACTATGATCGCGATCATTAAACCTTTTTCACTATAGCAACTCAATTTTTTCTTTATCACGTAGGTTTACAAATCCTGCTCAGATGCCTCCAATCCGAGAATTAAGCCAAAGAAGAAAAGTACCTTGTACCTCAGTACATCTGATTTGTCAAAGTAATTTGTGCATCAGCGGAAAAGAGGTCCTCCTGCTAGGCAAAGAGAAGCACTTACATACCAATAATACAACCTCAGGTGAGAATGAAGACATTGCATCTGTCTGTGGCAGAAATTAGACGAGTGGACAACCAAGTGCTTGGAAGACTATAGTCAAAGACTGCTTCAATGCACAAATCAATGTTTTGGGGATTTGTGGTTTGGGGTATAACATAAAAGCTGTGTTCTTGTCTGAATGAAATACACAAAATGTCTCTGTTTTGAAATAATTTCTAGGTTTTAAATGAATATAGTTTAATAACGATTGACAAGGTCTAATTGTTTATACACTTTCCATTGATGTTGGGATCTGTATCAACTAATTAACTGATCTGATCTGTGCAGTGTTTAATGTATTATTTTGTTTCCAATGGCAGGGCTTACATAATGTATTCAATTAATTAATTAACAACGGTATGTGTTTTTTCTTGAAAAAGACTTCCATTGCAATGACCGTGGACACACCTACATAAGAATGTGTACAATGCGTGACCTTTTCCCCTCTACAGTATCACCTGAGGTGAGTGAAGGAGCCATAGAGGGTGAACCAGTTTGTGTGAGAAAAAGTGGGGGAAAGGTTTTAACGGCAGAATTATATCTCATTCATGACATTTAAGATAAACGGAACACATCAAAAAACTCTATACTTCCAACAAAACGGATAAGAGAAGGCGTGAAGCACAACAACTCTATCAAGAGACCCTGTATACAAACTGCAGTCGGTGTCTGACATGAACACCCATAAAGTCGTATGATTGTGAACAAGTACAACTCTCCAAACAACTACTGATTACACAAGCAAGACTTCAGTCTGGAGCTGCTCTACTGGTACTGACGGCACGATTTCCTTTGAATTTTGCAGGAGATTTCTTTCGTGATTGCTCCCATATGCACGTGCAACCACTGCTTGGAATTATGTAGTGTCCTGTAGAAGTCCTGTCAGGCAAAGCTGTGCTAACAAATCTAAACGGTCCAGAAACAGCGGATTAGCATGTGGACTGCTGTAGAGTTGTCTGTTGTGAATGCTACTTGGGGAATTGTTCTCGCTCCGCACACACACACACACACACACACACACACACACACACGCACACCTTATGCAGCTCTAAATATCTTCAACCTTCCACCCACGATCCATCCCCGAATTTTGTGTGTGAGCAATTCGAGCAAATGTTGTGTCGGTGTGTGCGTTATGTGTGTATGCCTAAAACTTTTGTGTCTGCGTGTGTGTATTTGCCTACAGAACCATAGAAAGCTGACTCAGCCTTGACAGTAGCAATCGGAAACAGGAGACAAGGACTTGGCTAACAACATAAGCCGACAGCAAGGTCGGATGCACACACACACACACGCACAGACAAACAAAGACACACACACACACACACACACACACTTTTTGTCTTTACCTGCCATAATGGAAACAACTGTATATCTTATCTTAAACAGATCAGAGGATTTAATTGTTCCAAAGTGTTTCAAAGTCAGTCGACAGTTAAAAAAAGTAAGCCGAGCGAAGGATGCGTGTGCCAAAATGTGCGATTAAAGCGGCTTGTGGGGGAGGAGGGCTTGAGGGGCGGGGGGCATAAATATCGGCCTTTTCTGGACACTTCTGCTTCTCCACTCTGTCACTCTCTTTCACACACACGGCGGACCAGCCCACTTCCTTACCAACCCCATCTCTCACAGTGCTGCCCGGACTTCCCACTGCAATTACTTTTAAAAACTTTTCAGTGCCGCCACACGTGGTCTGGTTTTTAAAGAGCTGCATCCCCCTCCTCACGTGGTGTGGGGGGTATTGAGTCGTCACAGACCCCCTGAATGATCACCGAAAAATAAGGCGGCGTAGACAATAGCTCGTCTTGATGAATTCAATTCTTTCAGGACCCTGTACCGTTGTCCAGGCAGCTCCGGGCAAAACAATCATTGCTTTGATAGTCCAAGAAACACACACTCCCTCAGTTGCTCTTAGAAACTTCCTCTAACTACTTCCGAATTAGGATCTAAAGATAATATACATCTGACCGGAACTTGGGTTACGTTCAGTTTTCTTATTTCTATAAGTCTTCTATCTAAGTCTTCTAACAAGATGTTTCCGGCTGGTTAAGCCAGTGTGAGGTGCAACTCATAAAGAAGAAACATCAGCGCGCTCGCTTCGGATGCGAGTAAAAAAAAAACAAAACAGGAAAAAACAGAAAAACAATATGACAGCTTGAACTGACCTGGTCTGCGGTGGAAGCGGCAATGGTGTTCGAATCGGACATGATTTGACGCTGTGACCCAGTGGTGCTTCTCTGCTGGCCACTGTAGACTCCTTCATTCACACCTTGCCTTTCAGTTCCGCAGCGAAAGAGGGGGGTTGAGAAAACACAGTATACCCTCCCTTTTGCCCTGGCTTGATTAATGCCTGAATTACTTTCACCTCATTTCATCTGATGGAGCTCTGCTTCCTCTCCGCCTCTCTTGCTCATTCGGCATGGTAGCCCACTCTCTCTCCCTTCCACTACCCCCCACCCCCGCCCCCTCCCTTCCTTCTGTGATTCCAGCTCTGCCTCCGCTCCATCCATCCCTCCCTCCTTTGGGCTCTTACTTTTTACTCACCCCTCCCTCTCTTTCTCCTCTCACTCGTTTACTTTCTCTTTCTGCCCCTTTTTCTGTCTTACTTCACCATT